>CM062820.1:176246195-177446195 GCA_031772625.1 Pinus tabuliformis
GTCAGAGACTTTGATGCAGGATGGGGTCATACTTTCGAGTACATGTATGGGAATGTCTTGAAAGAGTGACTTGATGTGGAGGATTGATATGAGACACTTTGGAGTGATGGAGTTACAACGATGATGATGCCTTGGTGGCAACACTTGGGCATGGGTTGAGGCGAGACTTAACCACTTCTGACACATGGGAGCTGATTGATCTGTGATCATGGGTAGCACATGGAGAGATGAGACCGGTGTATACTTGTTTCTATGGCAGACTTGAGGGATGGCACATTGCAGATATGATGGAGGTTGCTTCATGGACCTGGATGTGGCACATCGAGAGTCGGAGTTTAATGAGATGATCTCTTCACTTTGAAGAGATGGATGTTTTGCAGTTGGATGATGATGTTGGGATGGATGTGACTGATTTTATGCAGCACATTGACACCAAACATCATGGACAACATGTTGCAGACGAGATGAGGACTACTTCATGGACCTGAGCATGGCTTACACTTGTATGGAAATGAATTCTTGACCGAGTTGAGGATGTTACGGGATGTTCAGAGAAACAACTGATGGTGGCATGAGGATGTGCATTCTCATGGTTTGGGCGTGATAGTTGGATTAGCTACCCAACTAGTTCAGACATGGGGGTCGGCATGTACAAAGATGTGTTAGCATTATGTTGGAGTATCATGGCAGCAGTTCACATAATGATGACACATGATGAGATCGACACAAGATGTTGCAGTGGGCATGTAGCTTGAGATGGAGGGGACAGCCTTCCACGATGGACAACAGCATGTGGAGATTGTGACAAGGAGGTTGATGGTCATGGATTTAGATGATTTCCAATATATGACTACCGATGGGGTGTATACCTTGGTATGATGATCTTGGTGACAGATGGTTGCCGCGACAAGACATGATGGAGACGGTGGTTCTACATATGTTGCAGAGATGTTTGCGGTATGTGGAGGAGTTTAGATCATGGGTGAGACAGTTGTTGATGATCTTTGTGGATGGCTACCAGGATGGTATGTTGTCAAGGACGACAACGACTTTAGGTGGAGGAGGATGTAATGGCCTGTGGTCTGAGAACTCACCGCCGGTGAAAAGTGCGATGGAGAATGCACGAACGACTTGGAAGAATAATGTGAAAGTGTGAGCGGTCACGTATGTTTATATGATGGTGAAGCATGGGCGTTCATGGAGTAAAGCCGACGGTTGGAAGTGATGGTTGAGGGCGTTGGTCGATGGGCCAACCAAGCCACAAGCATGGACAAACACATTGGTTGATAATTTAAACGGGTCCGTCAAGGGAACGGCATAACCGTGGACAACATATAAGTTAGTCATGCGATGGCTTATTTGAACCATCGCTCAACAAGCATCTTTGCTCATCCAACAAAAGGAGGAGTGCTTGGGAATAAGAGGTGGCCGCAGCAATATAAGGAGGTCATATAAGGTGATGCACCCAACCTTAGGTGAGGCTACACGAAGGAGAAACAAAATGTCTTAATATTGGGTGTAGGGGCGTGACAGGTGGTATCAGAGCTAGTGCTAGGGAGCTGGTGCTGGTGGACTGAATCAAGGAGCTGATTCTACGAAGACCGAAGACTTGAAAGGGAGTTCAAGTTTTGCAGGTGACAGGTGGAATATCAGGGTGATTTAGGTGAATGGTGAAACAGGTTTAGTAGAGGAGAAGCTTAGTCCTTGGGCCAAGCTGAATGATAAGGCATGGTAGGTTTGGAAGAATGCGAAGGGAAGCTCTTGCTTACCTTATATAGGTTGAAGCGGATGAAAGAATAGAATCCCCGGATTCGAGATAAGCTTGAAGTCTTGGAAAAGAATGTTGAAGACGAACTTCTTCAACTTGGTTGGACAATGGAGTAGGATGAAGTTGCAGATTGTGCTAACAAGGAAGAGGAAGCCGTGATGAATGAGGATGTTGCAGATATAACAACGATGGAGGATGAACTTGAGATTGATCAAATTGGACCAGGATCGTGCAGTTTGCAAACATGGATGGATGAGGATACTCATATGGAGGAGCCTCATGATGATGATGATGAAGAAGTAAGTATTGATACTTGTGTTTCATTTGAGCATTTGGCATATGGATCGCATGCAGGGAAGAGCAATGCCAGTTTGCCGATGTAGGGGAACATCTTACCATGGATGTCTACGATGAGACCTTGTATGAAGAAACAAGGATTGTCGACTGTTGCAGGACTTGTTGGGGTTGTTTGTGACCTTATGGTAGAAGGCACAAGGGCCCATGACAAGGGAGGAACATGATGATCGTTGCGGAGGATTGGGTCATGCTTTAGCCCCATGGAGAATTGGCTAAGTGCCCGACATGACTCATGGATAGATTGAAGGGCACACACTTGGGTATGATGATGCTTGGGTGGACTTCTCATGGCTGAGACCAAGAGCAAGTCTTGGTGGAACCTTCAGTGGGGGAGCTATGATGGAAGGGAATCGTGATGATGATGATATGGTTGGGTGACCGAGTTCACTAGACCGAAGATTGCAGACTTGGATGAGGATGACCGATTATTGTGATGGGTCTACATGGTTGGAATACATGGGCAACTTAGTCATGGACATCAGGTTGGAGACATGGAGCAAGGCAATCTTATGCAGGGACATGATGCAGGAGCACTTGAAGAGCTGTCACTTATGGGCATCTGATGGCGAGGGTGCAGGTGTTAGAGACAATCTCCCTAATCTGACAACAAGCTCCTCTATGTCTTGCTCAATTTCCCTTCCTTCTCCTTTGGGCACATCAGTCATTAAACTGATGTTTCATTCTTTTAAAAAAACTCACTATCAGGCTTATTAACAAACAACGCTCTTGGGGAATTCCTAAAAGAAATGTCCAATTGTTGGACTTACGCACACAACATATATATTCCCACGTTATATATATTCACGGCATGTTCTCCCCTGCCTTTTTAACATCGCGGCAGTCATAGACTGGATTTTACAACGGATCAAGGCTCGTATCGGTATATCGCACGCTATGGTTATATGCGAGACCTTCTCATTCACAAAGGCTCGGATGCTATGGACTGACGGCTATAAACCTCCGTTCCCTATGCTGTTCGGTTCGATATATATATATATATATATATATATATATATATATATATATATATATATATGGTGATCGCTCAAACAATGATCTTCTTTCCTCCGGAACCGATGCACTTATATGTAGTGTTTAATACTTCGGTGATTCCACTAATCGGTGGTTGACTCAAGTAACAATTTCTCCACCTCCGAAGTGACGGACCTGGTGATATATCTATGTTGCAGTTTATATTAATTCGCTTCCAAATTCCAGAACTCGCCCCCTGTTGCGATATGGCTCCCTTTGAACCGTAGATTTTACAAACCTAGCATACAACTGACGTTTCTAAGGTCCTCTCGACGCCGATATAATATCGGAACTATGATGGGTGAGGACTTACAGTTATACAGTCCCAAATACACTACAGCCACTTAATGAAAATTGCAAAAGTCCTTGTTATAACCAGAATATATGCGCAATTATAAATCAAGAGTTAAAGCCTATATAAACGTGAATGAAAGGAAAGGTGAATTCGATGGTTAAAATACAGTACTACTGCATGCGGAACCCAATCGCTGATTCAACACTATTAAAGCGCCACACAATAATCTACACACGCATATTACAGATTCGTTTTATAAGAGACACAGAGAGAACAATTTTTTCAAAATAATACTATGGCACTCGCCCCTCTCCTCTGTCTGATGAGAGCTTTGCTGCCTTTTTATTTATAACTAAGGATAGGCCCTCTCGGTCCTTATCCGATACAAAGAAAAGCATGCTTTACAGGATGATTTAAAGCTTGAAAAGCTCTGTTACAAATAGCATGATTTATTGCTAGAATTTATTCTATTTTTAACTAAGAAAGCATAGAAATTGCAAGCTAAAGGACCCCACTCCCTTGCCTGTAAATTTTTTTGGAATAATTTGGAAGATTTTTCCCCTCTGAGTCACATGCTCCCGCATCAGACTCCTGAGGACAAAATTCTTCATGGGCTCCTGTCCATGAGTTCATCTACAGATTTGCCCAATTTCTGTAGAATGTCTTTTGTAATCCAAGTAGCTTCAACGATCGGTTGTCCCTTCCATTTCACCAGATACTAGAAATACTCTCGTGCCCTTGTCTTCTTATACACTTTCTTGTCCAGAATTCTTTCTGGCTGTAAATTCTTGGCTGTGGGTAACTGTTTTACCCAGTCAATCTCTGGAGTCTCTTGATCCTATGTTGTATCATCTGCAGCTTCATTCTCATACTTGTACAAGTCTGCAACATTAAAAATTGGTGATATTCCCACACCAGGTGGTAATTCAATCTCATAAGCGTTTGCAGAGAATTTTCTCAGTATCCTGCATGGTCCAATTTTCTTGGATTTTAACTTATTATATGCTCCCTTTGGAAATATCTCCTTTCTGAGGTGTGCTAAAACCAAGTCTCCAACTTCAAAGTCCATTTCTCTTCTCCTCATGTCAGCTCTGGTTTTATATTGAATGTTACTGTCCTGTAGCCGTTGTTTCACCTGTTCATGTATCGCCTGCATTCTTGAAGCAAAGTCTTCACCTTCTGCACTTCTCATTTCTTCTTTTCCCAAATTCCTTAATTCAGATATTCCCCTTGGGTGCATTCCATAAACAATATGGAATGGGCTCTGTCCTGTGCTTCTGTTTGGTGAGTCATTATATGCATATTCAACTTGTGGTAACACTTGATCCCATTGCTTTGGATCTTCTGCAGTAAAGCTCCTCAAAAGATTTCCTAAACTTCTATTCACAACTTCAGTCTGTCCATCAGTTTGTGGATGATAGGCAGAACTGAAATTTAATTTAGTTCCCAGCTTCTTCCATAGTGTTCTCCAGAAATGTCCAACGAACTTTGAATCCCTGTCTGAAACAATGCTTTTGGGAAATCCATGTAATCTTACAATTTCTTTAAAAAATAAGTTAGCAATATGAGAAGCATCACTAGTTTTGTAACATGGAATAAAGTGTGCCATTTTTTAAAATCTGTCCACTACAAAAAAAATTGAATCATAGCCTCTTTGAGTCTTTGGCAATCCTAGCACAAAATCCATACTTACGATATCCCAAGGCCTAGCTGGAATTGGCAATGGAATATACAACCCTGTGTTCTGGCTCCTTCCTTTTGCATACTGGAAGACTTTACAATTTCTTATATACTTGTCTACTTCAGATTTCATTTTCGGCCAGAAGTAAAATCTGTTGAGTTGTTCAAAGGTCTTCTCTCTACCAAAATGTCCTGCAAGTCCTCCACTATGCTTCTCTTTGAGTAAATTCTCTCTCATTGAACAGTTGGGTATGCACAACTGATTTTTTTTAACTAACAGTCCATCTTGTATAAAATAATCCAGCCACTTGCTCCTGTCCGCCAAAACAGGATTCTTACAAGCCTCAAATGCCTCTTTAAAATCTGAATTGGTCTCATATAATTCTTTAAGAAAATCAAAACCCAACACTTGGATTTGACTTTCTTGCAGCAATACACTTCTCCTACTTAAGGCATCTGCCACTTTGTTTGATTGTCCAATTATATGCTTCAACACAAAATGAAAGCCTTGAAGATATTCTACCCATTTAGCATGTCTCTGGCTGAGTTTTGGCTGCTTCATTATAAACTGCAATGCATGGTTATCTGAATAAAGGATAAATTCTTTCGACATTAAATAATGCCTCCACTTCTTTAGTGCCTGCACAACTGCATAAAACTCCTTATCATAAGAAGAATACTTCCTTTTGGCATCATTTAGCTTTTCACTGAAATAAGCTATTGGTCTATCTTCTTGGCTTAAAACCCCTCCAATTGCTTCTGCGCTGGCATCACACTTAACTTGAAAAGTTTTGTTAAAATCAGGAAGAACCAAAACAGGCTTTTCAGTTATTTTCTTCTTCAACAGCTGAAAATTTCTCTCTGCTTCAGCAGTCCATTTAAATGGTTGTTTATCTTTTTTTATGGTCTCGATAATAGGTGCATTAATCTTACTAAAATTCTTAATGAATTTTCTGTAGAAACTAGCAAGACCATGGAAACTTCTTACCTCAAAAATACTCTTGGGTGAAGGCCACTCCACAATTGCTTTGATCTTTTCTGGATCCATCTTTAATCCTTCAGCTGAGATAACAAATCCCAAGTACACCAGCTCCTCTTTCATGAATAAACATTTCTTCAGATTCAACAATAATTTTTCTCGCTGTAGCTTCTATAAGACATAATGTAAATGCCTCAAGTGCTCCTCCTTGGACCTGCTATAGACTAATATATCGTCCAGATATACTATTACAAATTTACTAATGAATTCTTTAAGAACTTCATTCATAAGCCTCATGAATGTACTTGGTGCATTGGACAACCCAAAAGGCATCACTCTCCACTCATATAATCCTTCATTGGTCTTAAAAGCGGTTTTCCATTCATCCCCTTCTCTTATCCTTATCTGATGATAGCCACGTTTAAGATCTAACTTTGAAAAATATTTTGTGCCAGACAAGCAATCCATTAAATCTTCAATTATGGGTAATGGAAATTTGTACTTGATTGTAATCTTATTGATGGCTCTGGAATCTTTACACATTCTCCAGCCTCCATCTTTCTTCGGGTTCAGCACTGTTGGCACTGCACAAGGACTCAGGCTTTCTTTGATCAACCCCTTGTCAAGCAATTCTTGCACCTGTTTCTTAACTTCTTCATTTTCTGCAAGAGTCATTCTATATGTTGCTTTGTTAGGTAAGCTTGCTCCAGGAATCAAGTCTATATGATGACTGATTTTTCGAACTGGCGGTAATTCATTAGGCAATCATCAACAATAATATCATAATAATTCTCCAGCATTTCTTGAATTTCAATGGGTAATTCAGAAATTTTAGTAGAAGTCAATATTACCTTGGGCTTGCAAATTACAGTAAAATTTACCTCATTTTCTTCAATCTGCTTCAAGTATTCCTTCCCTCCAAGTAACAAAGTTTTTGGACTAGTCTTCTGCCCCGACACCTCTTCTTCTTGCAGAGGCAATAATGTATGATTAACACCATCCTTTCCAAACTTGTAGGTGTTTCTTTTCCCGTCATGTATGGCTCCTCTGTCATATTTCCAAGGCCTTCCAAGCAATATGTGACACACTTCCATAGGCATCACATCGCAAACAATTTTATCTTTATACTTGCCCACTTGAAATTCCACTTCACACTGTTCACTTACCAACAGTTGATGTCCCTTTTGTAACCATGACACCTTATAAGGTGTTGGATGCTTCATTGTCTTCAGCTTCAGTTTCTCCACTACTTCTGTAGAGACCAAATTATCAGTGCTGCCACTATCAATGATCATCTGGCAACATTTCCCTTGGACTTTGCACACTGTCCTGAATAAAGTTTTCCTTTGTGGCAGTTCAACAGCCACCTCTTTCACGGGCTTAAGTAAGACTTTATTAACCACCAGAGATTCTCCTCTTTCTGGTGTGTTTTCTTCTTCTACTAATGCTGCCGCTGGTGCTTCTTATTCAGCTGGAGCAACAATTGCATTCCTCTACTTTATGTCTGCATTCTCTGGGCACTCAAAAGCTCTGTGTCCTAGCTTATTACACCTGTAACATCTTATTTCTCTGCCTCTTCCTCTGCCTCCTCTTCCTCTGGAAAAACTCCCTCTGCCTCTTGCATCACCTTCTCTGGTTGCATGCTGGGTTGAGCTACTGCTAGCTCCATCTTTAGGTGCCGTAGATCTTCCTCTACCACCTTGACTTCCTTTTCCTCTGAAAGTCCCTCTCCCCTTGGCAGACTGCTTCCTTATGAGTTTTTCCTCAGCTTTCAGCGCTATCTGATAAGCTTCCTCCACTGTTTTAGGAGACAGCAGACTTATCTCATCCTGAATGTCCATCCTGAGGCCATTCATATATCTAGCCACCTTCTCATCTGTGTCTTGGGCTTCTCCAGCTCTTATGCTCACTTTATAAAACTCTTATGTATACTCTTTTACTGTTAAAGCTCTCTGTCTAAGATTTTGCATTTGTCTAAACAATGTTTGTTGATAATTACTTGGCAAGAACTTACCTCTTAACTTTGCTACCATTCGGCTCCAGTTCTTGATTGGCTGTTTACCAAGTCTCTTCCTTTCCGCCTGCACACCATCCCACCAGAGTGCTGCGTGGCCTTTTAACTTGGTGACAGCAAACTTTACTTTCTTCTCATCTTCTGTTTCCTCGTAATCGAAGAATTTCTCCATGCTGTTAATCCAGTCGATCAATTCTTCTGGATTCAGTCCTCCTTGATATACCGGTACTAACTGGTTCCATGGCCTGGCTGTGGATTTTAACACTGACTGAAAGAACCTCATCTCAGGAGTAACCTGTACAACTTCCTCCTCTTCAGCAGCTTCAATTTCGGGCTCACTGACATCTCCATCATCTATATTTCTATCTGAAGTTAATGCATCCACTCTAGCTCGCAGCTCTTCTACTGTTTCCATTAGTTCAGCATTTGCAGCAGGTCGTCCTCTTCCACCACGTCCTCGTCCTCTTCCAACTATGAAAGCCATCCTTCTTCTGCTCCTGAGATTCAATTCAATGTCAGTTGGTGGCTCTGATACCACTAATGATGGCGAGGGTGCAGGTGTTAGAGACAATCTCCCTAATCTTCCAACAAGCACCTCTATGTCTTGCTCAATTTCCCTTCCTTCTCCTTTGGGTGCATCAGTCATTAAACTGATGTTTCATTCTTTTAAAAAAACTCACTATCAGGCTTATTAACAAACAGCGCTCTTGGGGAATTCCTAAAATAAATGTCTAATTGTTGGACTTACGCACACAACATATATATTCCCACGTTATATATATTCAGGGCATGTTCTCCCCTGCCTTTTTAACATCGCGGCGGTCATAGACTGGATTTTACAATGGACCAAGGCTCGTATCGGTATATCACACGCTATGGTTATATGCGAGACCTTCTCATGCACAAAGGCTCGGATGTTATGGACTGACGACTATAAACCTCTGTTCCCTATGCTGTTCGGTTCGATATATATATATATATATATATTGGTGATCGCTCAAACAGTGGTCTTCTTTCCTCCGGAACCGATGCACTTATATGCAGTGTTTAATACTTCGGTGATTCCGCTAATCGGCGGTTGACTCAAGTAACAATTTCTCCACCTCCGAAGTGACGGACCTGGCGATATATCTATGTTGCAGTTTATATTAATTCGCTTCCAAATTCCGGAACTCGCCCCCTATTGCGATATGGCTCCCTTCGAACCGCAGGTTTTACAAACCTAGCACACAATTGACGTTTCTAAGGTCCTCTCGACGCCGATATAATATCGGAACTATGATGGGTGAGGACTTACAGTTATACAGTCCCAAATACACTACAGCCACTTAATGAAAATTGCAAAAGTCCTTGTTATAACCAGAATATATGCGCAATTATAAATCAAGAGTTAAAGCCTATATAAACGTGAATGAAAGGAAAGGTGAATTCCATGGTTAAAATATAGTACTACTGCATGCGGAACCCAATCGCTGATTCAACACTATTAAAGCGCCACACAATAATCTACACACGCATATTACAGAGTCATTTTATAAGAGACACCGAGAGAACAATTTTTTCAAAATAATACTATGGTACTCGCCCCTCTCCTCTGTCTGATGAGAGCTTTGCTGCCTTTTTATTTATAACTAAGGATATGCCCTCTCGGTCCTTATCCGATACAAAGAAAAGCATGCTTTACAGGATGATTTAAAGCTTTAAAAGCTCTGTTACAAATAGCATGATTTATTGCTAGAATTTATTCTATTTTTAACTAAGAAAGCATAGAAATTACAGGCTAAAGGACCCCACTCCCTTGCCTGTAAATTTTTTTGGATTTTTTTGGAATAATTTGGAAGATTTTTCCCCTCTGAGTCACATGCTCCCGCATCAGCATCCAATGAGGAGTGCCAAGGTAGGGATGTTGTGTAGGTGGATTTGCTGGGGTGACATGGAGATGTTTTACTTATGAGCCGATGCAGAGGTTGTGCACTCTTGTACAACAAGGCCATGGACTTGGATGGAGTTGTGAGTAGATTATGGAGCATTCCTACTACATGGAGAGCTGAGGCATCTTGCAGAGACCTTTGGGGCGAGACTTGTATGCTTGCTGAGATGTTGGTTGGAGATGACTCATGGAGCTCATGATGACATGAGGTTGTGACTAGGGACTTCATATATGGTGGACTTAGAGGATCTGATGCATTGAGGAGCTAAGGTCAGAGACTTTGATGCAGGATGGGGTGCATACTTTCGAGTACATGTATGGGAATGTCTTGAAAGAGTGACTTGATGTGGAGGATCGATATGAGACACTTTGGAGTGATGGAGTTACAACGATGATGATGCCTTGGTGGCAACACTTGGGCATGGGTTGAGGCGAGACTTAACCACTTCTGACACATGGGAGATGATTGATCTGTGATCATGGGCAGCACATGGAGAGATGAGACCGGTGTATACTTGTTTCTATGGCAGACTTGAGGGATGGCACATTGCAGATATGATGGAGGTTGCTTCATGGACCTGGATGTGGCACATCGAGAGTCGGAGTTTAATGAGATGATCTCTTCACTTTGAAGAGATGGATGTTTTGCAGTTGGATGATGATGTTGGGATAGATGTGACTGATTTTATGCAGCACATTGACACCAAACATCATGGACAACATGTTGCAGACGAGATGAGGACTACTTCATGGACCTGAGCATGGCTTACACTTGTATGGAAATGAATTCTTGACCGAGTTGAGGATGTTATGGGATGTTCAGAGAAACAACTGATGGTGGCATGAGGATGTGCATTCTCATGGTTTGGGCGTGATAGTTGGATTAGCTACCCAACTAGTTCAAACATGGGGGTCGGCATGTACAAAGATGTGTTAGCATTATGTTGGAGTATCATGGCAGCAGTTCACATAATGATGACACATGATGAGATCGACCCAAGATGTTGCAGTGGGCATGTAGCTTGAGATGGAGGGGACAGCCTTCCACGATGGACAACAGCATGTGGAGATTGTGACAGGGAGGTTGATGGTCATGGATTTAGATGATTTCCGATATATGACTACCGATGGGGTGTATACCTTGGTATGATGATCTTGGTGACAGATGGTTGCCGCGACAAGACATGATGGAGACGGTGGTTCTACATATGTTGCAGAGATGTTTGCGGTATGTGGAGGAGTTTAGATCATGGGTGAGACAGTTGTTGATGATCTTGGTGGATGGCTACCAGGATGGTATGTTGTCGAGGACGACAACGACTTCAGGTGGAGGAGGATGTAATGGCCTGTGGTATGAGAACTCACTGCCGGTGCAAAGTGCGATGGAGAATGCACGAACGACTTGGAAGAATAATGTGAAAGTGTGAGCGGTCACGTATGTTTATACGATGGTGAGGCATGGGCGTTCATGGAGTAAAGCCGACGGTTGGAAGTGATGGTTGAGGGCGTTGGTCGATGGGCCAACCAAGCCACAAGCATGGACAAACACATTGGTTGATAAGTTAAACGGGTCCGTCAAGGGAACGGCATAACCGTGGACAACGTATAAGTTAGTCATGCGGTGGCTTATTTGAACCATCGCTCAACAAGCATCTTCGCTCATCCAACAAAAGGAGGAGTGCGTGGGAATAAGAGGTGGCCGCAGCAATATAAGGAGGTCATATAAGGTGATGCACCCAACCTTAGGTGAGGCTACACGAAGGAGAAACAAAATGTCTTAATCTTGGGTGAGGGCGTGGGCAGAGCTCGCCCACCGGATGAAGTGTAGGGCGTGCACGGGTGTGTGGCGCCTAGGTTGTGCGAAGGAGCACTCGACGGTGAACAAGGGCGTGGGCACCTGGTTTGTGCGACGACTTGGCACGGGTTCTTGGGTGACTCGGGTGAGCGCCCGCCCATCGTGCAAGTGTGCACGGTGTGACTTGGTGAAGTGTTGAGATTGTGAATAAAGGTGTGTCTCGGGCAGAGATGCCTGTGTGTGGCAACTTGGAGGTGTGCCTAAGTTGGGCAAACAACACGATTGTGTGACGAGGTGGACAAAGGGTTGGTGAGTCGTGTGGCGACCGTGCAGAGGTGCCGACGAGCTGGGCAACCGAGTTTGCTGAAGTTAAAAATTGGCTAAGTGTAAATTTGGGGTTTCCAAAGATTTAACTTCTAAAGCTTTGTAACATTGAAGATTGTATAATATATTGATTTGGGTAGACTCATATTGCAGGGAGTTGCCCCTCCCTTTATACTGTTGTGCATTTCTGTTGTATAATGTTGTTTATGTGGATGTTATGGGCTTTCACTTGTATAAAGGAACACATTAATAATACTTGGTTGCAAAACACAAACTAAATAGGATAACTGGAATGTTAGGCGTAGTCTACAATCGTAAGTATTGGTGAAAATAAAACGATTGGTAGTGTCGCACCTCGCTATAAGAGGTTGAAAGACTACTGTAGGTGTAGGGGCGTGACACCTATGTTGGTGAGACTGATCATTCTATTAATCAGAGGATTAATGAGAACTCAGCCGATATAAAACATGGGAGGACTTGATCTTCCACCCTAGCAAAATACGCGGAGAAGACTAAGCATCATGTATGTATTGAGGAGGCTCATGTTATTGCCAAGGTTGCACATTTCCATCACCCGAAATTTAGGGAAGCCATAGAAATCGAAAAAAGGCCGAGCAATCTCAATAGAGACTACGGCTGGAAAATTAGCAGTTGCTGGATCCCTGCCCTTTCTTCCTAGCCACTTCCCTCCTCCCTTGCCCCCGCCACCACCCCCGCCCCGTGTGTTGTTCTTTTCTGGAAGGTCTTCTTTGTTTTTTACCCCTCATCGTTTGGATCACTTTTTTCTTTTTCCCTTCTTGTTTCTTTATTTTTTAGTATTTTATTTTAATTTTACTAGTTTTCTTTCACTACTTCCATATTAAAAATAAGAACTCAGTTTGAATTGGTAATAAAAATCATTTTTATTAACATTATTATAGAAATAAACGAATTAAAAAATTTCCTATACCTAAACATTGAAATTAACTATTGATCTTACCACCCCTTTGGATATAATTAATTAAAAATGAATTAACCAGCCATATTCTTCTTCAATGATTTTAATTTAATTTTCAAGTTGTTTTAATTAGGAGGAATTTGCTTCATTCTCAATACTATTAGATTCCTTAAACTTAATATGTGGTCGATTATTTAACTAACTTAATAGGTTTAATAAACTTCTATAATTTTTTTTTTTTTTCTTTTTATCATTATTATTCCATATTATATTAATGATTTAAGTTTTTTGGGGATAGAGATGGTTTTAATAGTAAATAGGTCTATTAATAGGTTAGTGATCTTGGTAGTTAATACGTACAATTACTTTTTATGGTAATAAATATAACAAAAAACTAACTTACATATTAATTAACTAACTATTTATATAGTTATAATTAGAAAAAAGGCCTATTAATAGCTAATTGATTCGTACTCTTGATTATGAATACAAACATTACATTTATTCAAATTTGGTACTAAATATAACAAAACTAACTTACATATTAATTAGCTGATTATTTTTCCCTGCCCTTATACCTTGGTCCAGTCTAGTTGGCCATCAAATATAGCTGTTTCATAGTCAAATATAGTTGTTGGTCCAGTCTAGTTGCCCAGTCCAATATAGCCGTTTCCTAGTCAAATATAGCTGTTGGAAGATCTGCTCTCCCTATTTAACATGCAGCCATGATCTGGTTCTTCAACTTGTCCTGACGATGAACCACACTCTTTGCTTCGAAATGCGTCAACAAATGTATTATAATGTGATTTCCACTGAAAACTCTTCTAAAAAAATATGCTTCTTTTATCATACTGTCCGCTCGTATAACGTATTCAGTGTTTCTTTGACTTGCTATTAATTTCTTTTTTACTAAAAAATTTAAAATCTATCCAAAATTTAACATTATGAAATTAAATTTATTATTTTTAAATAAAATTTAATTCTATTTATCTTAAAATGATTGGTTGAAATGTCTCCCCTCTTATTGTGTAATGATGGCAAGAATTTATTTTGTGTACTCTATTATTAATTACTATGTCCTATATCACTAATTGCTATGTACAATAAATATAAATAATTTGAAAAATAATATTATATATTAATTATTAGTACCATAAACACAAATGGTTTGTAATTAAATCCAAAAAGTCCATTTTCTCATTGGTTTAAAGTATTGAATAGACAATTTTTATGGGTTTTATTTTTTAATTTAAGAAATATAAATTTAAAAAAAATATGTACAATTTGTACAACTCTCATTATATCAATCCATACTCTAATGACATGACACGTGTACTATAATATGAGCATTATATAAAAAAATTGTCATCATTTAATATTAAATAAATAATTATTAACTTGTTATCATTCTTTTCAATGTCAATTATATATATATATATATATATAACTTTTATCTACCAAAAAATTTTTTATATATTAAAAAAATTAATTAAAAAAAGGTTAAACAAATATTCATTTAATTCATTTTACAATTTTATTATTGTTTGGAGTACATACAATGCATCATGACATTAAACTATTTTAATAAACTAAGAGGCAAGGAACGCTAGCTATGTGGCCTTGTTAATTGATATGCCAAGGCATTAAAATCTCTAGAGACACAACCAAATGAAGGAGCTCCAAAACTCTTTTGTAACTTGCGAGCACTAATATGTGAAAGATTCAAGTGAAAGATTGTTTATTGTATGTTTTTAATTAGCCTAGTTTATTATGAATGTCATACCACACACATATATAATTTTTTTTATATTTAAATTTTATATTATTTTTAATAAAAAATACATAATTCTTCTAAGGAGGGTGTTTAGGAGTGGGTGTTCTGTTTTCTTTGATATGATGTCAACTCACATAAAAAGGGTTCTCATTCCCACACATTGCATGTATATTTGTCACTTCATCAATTATAGTACAAAATTGGCATAAGGTTAAACATCATTTATTGCAGGCTACATAGGGAGGTACAAGAGTACTCAGTAGGAGAATTCTATCAAATTGGGAGGGATGGAGGAAAAAAATGTTAGTATAGACTATAAGTTGGCCATTCTATCATGGAGATCAGCCAACATATCCTTCTCCTTGGATGAGGGTAGTGACCAGTTAGTATAGATGTCTGGAGATTCTACCCAATAATTATTATAACTCATTGATTTTTTGCTTGCAACACTAGTAGCCTCTTTTGACTTCTCATGTTGATGTATATAGCCAATAAACCTATTTGTATAAGTTTATATTCACAAAATGCTCTAATTAAACGAGGTCTTAACAACCTCAAGACTTTAAACTTATATTACTCGTCTGATTTACTTTCAAATAAACAAATAACTATATATATAAATATATAATACAACATACCTATCTTAATAAAAAATAAATAAAATGACATAACATAAATTTATTTAATTATTAATATTTAATCTTAATACTAACTCCAAATAATAAAAAACCATTAATAATATAAAAATAAAATAACTTCAATCTCACTTGAAACAACTTAACAAACTTCATCAAAATTCCTTTACGCCTCATCAAAATCAATTTCGGATTACTTTAGTAATATATCTTATTTATCTTTTATAAAAGACCAATTTTCATTACAAACACTTATATATCACCTGGGTTTAAATCCTGACCTTTGAAAATTATTATTTTACCTTAACAGATTCCATCAAAATACCTCTAAACGTAATCAATTTCAAATTATTTTCATAATCTATATGATTTATCTTTTATCTATTCCATTCCCAACATTCTTACTTTTATCTATCACCTACGTTTAAACCCAAAACTTGAAAAGGTATATTTTAAAAATTAATTTAATTCATAGGAACCTATCACATCTCATCTAGCTGGTGGTTTCCTTCCTATTACGTGCGTGCCACTTGTAAATTGTACTACAAGGTATATCGTACTGAGTACATCAAATACAACACTATAACGTGGTTATATCAATAAGTCCAAAGATTGAGCGTGCACTATTGAAAAAGTAAGGAGTGTGACCACTGAGTACATTAAAGACAACACTATAACGTGGTTATATCAATAAGTCCAAAGATTCAGCATGCACTATTGAAAAAGTAAGGAGTGTGACCGTCACAAAATGGCACGAATATGGATGAGATCTAAGAGATAAATCATTATTTTTTTATGTTGAAGTAAAGTAATAGTCAAGCAAGACATCAAATTGGTGTATGAAATTTTCTAGTTTATGAGACAAGGGACCCATTTTTCGTGTAGTGATTTGACTGTTAAATTAACAAAGACAGACATACTCCACCTCTCTGGTTTTGACCTTGTGACTTTTAGAAGGAAACACATCTTCTTAATCATTAGGCCTACTCAAGCTATAATAAGATATAACTCAAGAATTATAGATTAGATCTACGAGATATATTGTTATTCCTTCTATGTTGAAGATAGAAATGAGATATCCCTACAAAAATTGTGGATGAGCTCTAATACACCTTTTGTCAGTGCTATGTGGAAGATACAAATAAGACATACTACATGAATTGTGGATAAGATCTTATCCTCCTCTAGAGAGATATAAAGGACATATACCTACAACATATCATGAATTGTGGATAAGATCTAATCCTTCTGTAGAGAGATATAGACAATATCTTCCTACAACATATCATGAATGTTAATTATTTTATACTTACAACATAAAATTTTAATTTCATTAAAAATTAAAATTTGATTAATATAATACTTTATTTTTATTATTAATTTAAATTTTAATTAATATAAAAAAAATAATATATTTAAAATATATAATGATATATTGGTAAATTATTATTTTTAATATTATATTTTGTTTTAACATGTTTGTATCAGTATTTTGAGATACGTGTGGGTTTTAATTTTTATAATTATTTGATGTAAATATATTTTAACAAAAATAGAAAAGATGCAATGACACAAATATACTTATAATATAGAGATTTTACTCTAGAAACATAAATCAAGAAAACTAGAAAAGATGTTCCAAGGTTGCATTTTCTATTTTTCCTTTAATATTTTACAATGTCACAATACAATATGTATATCCCCTAATCCATTAATGTTGGATTAGAATACAAATATATTTCCTTAACTAAAATTCCATTACCATGGACCTCAAAACAATATACCAGGAAACCACCTAAGGCGAAAAATCACACCAAGAAAAATTCCTCAATAAAAACCTATCAATGATTTTTCACTTGGTAGGCATCGGGGCAACCACTCCCTATGCAACCCCCCTTGTGGCTTCCATCCTATAGCATGTGCCCAATAATATGAAACAATGATTCATGCAAGTGGAATTGTAAGTATTATAATATGGAGTTAGTTAAAAAGTGGGAGAAACTTGACTATTTCACTAAAATTATTTTCTTAGTGAGGTTGATCTATAAATTGTCATGGATAATTCATTGAACAATTCACCACAATAGATCTAGTGAATTGTATTAAAAAATCTAAAATCTAAACTATGAGTGTTCATTTCTCCTTGGATTTTATATTTGTTAATTATTGTTTATTGTGTATGCATGAAAATTATAATTATGCAGAAAATAGAGAGCAAATAGAAAATCCACTCAAAAGCCACAATAACACAAGATATGACTAGGGAAACCCTTTTGGGAGAAAACCCAACTAGAAGGTGATGATTCTTTGCTCTCTTTTTCTCTGAATGGAAATGGATGCAAGTACAAACGAGTCATACATGTGGTCCATGGGCTGCTACAATATACAAGCCCTCTCTTTTTACTAGGTCTCTATCCACTCTCAACTACTTTTCTCATCTATAGAAAAAAATGCACTTGCACAGAATTGAACTCATTTTCCTCCTAGTGACCCAGTTATAACATAGATCAATAGCCTGATAGTGCTTAAATTTGACTCCTACTCTTAACTAGAGTTACAGTATGGAATATTCTAGAGTATTATTCATCACAATTGCATGGATAGCCCCTTTTCCATGAACAACGGGGGTTGACATGGCATCCTCTCAAATCAGGGTGATTAAAACAAGAAATTCAACTTCCGAGTCGCATAACTTTTGCATATGGACTCCAATTAGGGCAATTATTGTGTCGTTGGAAAGGTATTTGTGTGTAGAGCAGTTCTAGGGGGTATTATTCTTAAGTGACAAAGTTTTATCCCAAAAAATATCATTTGATGCCTCAAACTAATTCCAAAAGGTTTCAAACCCCAATTCACCAAACTAGCACCCATTAGTAAACATGGTCATGTAAGTTGATTCCTCCACTTTTTCCACTCTAAAAGCATAAAGATGGATAGAAAATAACATAATGATCCAATTTTGATCATGCCTAACCATTTTAGGAGGCTTTTTTTAACTAAAATATTCTACTAAATGAGGTGAGGAAGGTTTTCCCCCACCTTCTCTTGGGTGTACCATTTATCCTTTCCTGGAAGCTATCATTTCAACCCAATTTTCCAAAAGTCATGTTTCACGTACCATGTATATTTGGACCTCTTCTGAAAATTTGTATCCTCTTTCAACTCTACCTAAGCATGTAGTGCCAAATCCTCTATAGAAGATAGGACTTTTTCCTCTTCATCATTGAACATAGAAGGCTCATAGAGTTTTAAACTCTCTACATTCACCATTGAGTAAATTCACATATATCGGGGTAGACTATGTCTATGGGAACTATCTCCCACCTTCTCTAGTATCTCAAAGGGACCATATCATAGAGTTGTTATTTTCTTACTCGGACCTTGTAGCCTCTCCTTTTTCACTTGTAACCATACCATGTCTCCCACTTGGAATAAATTCTTTGTTATGTGTTAACCATGTTTTCCCTTATATTTTTATTATTCCTTCTACAACATCTCTTGTACATGTATATGGATTTTCTTGATCCTCTCAATAAATTATTCTCCCCTTAAGGCATCCCTTGCAAAATTATCCCCCTCTCCTTACTTCCCATATGTGATATCCAAAGGTGAAGGTGGGAAATATCCAAAATAAGTTTAAAATGACGACTCACAAATACAAGTGTGGAGTACTTTGTTATACGAATGTTGTATATATACCATATTTTCATCCCAAGCCTTAAGATGCTTCTAATTATAAACCCTCAAAAGTTTCATCAAACTATTTCTAATTTCTTCTATTTTCCCATATGTCTTCAGATGGAATGTTTTCGTATCCATATTCTCCCATAATGTAGAAAAAATGCACTTAGAAATATTGTGTCCCCATCTAAAATGATGCTCCTTGGTATTCGAAAGTGCACCCAGACATGTACAAATAATAAGTTCCCTGCTTCTTTCTCATTATCAGTCTTTTTACAGGGAATTGACATCTTGGTGAACCTTTCAACTATCAGGAACAGGTACTCATGTCCCTTCTTATTTGTTGGTATATATCCCATGAAGTCCATGGAAATTCTTTCCCAAGGATGAGCGGGTACAAGCAAGGGATGATACAAACCTTGTTTCCTATTACTAAGCTTGCTAAAACAACAAAGCATGCATCCTCATATGAGTGTAGCTACCTATTCTTATAGCTTGTGCCAATACACATACATATCCAAGTTTTCCACTATCTTACATATGCCAAAATTCCATACAATGTTGGATTTGTTAGCCTCCTTGATCAACTACAAATGCATACTTTAGGAACACATAACTTATATAACTTATAGAGTAACCCATTCTAGAGATGGTAATCAACTGTGTTGTCACCATCATGCAAATGAATCTAGCTCCACAATTGTTGAAACAAGTCCATGTAGTCCTCATCCTTTGCATATGTTTCTCTGTATGCATCATGGGTGAAAGGATCCATGTGCATTAGAGTTTCCAAAGTTTTGATATTTGATGTGGCTGGCCTTGAATGCATTCTATCCAACTTGTTTGTATTTCCCTTCTTATACTTAATTAGTAAATGAAATTATTATAGAAACCCCATACATTTGTAATGCTTGTTGTATTCTAGCTTAATTTTGGCATGTAAGTATTGTAGTCGTTGATTACTTGTGTGCATTAATATCTCCTTTCCCATTAGATAATGGTTCTAGTTCTTCACAGCTTGCACCAAGGCATATAGCTCCTTATCATAGGTAGGGTAGCTGAGAACCTAACCATGAAATACTTTAGAATTATACCATACAGGCCTTCCTCCCTGCATCAAGACTACTTCCATAGCATACTCATTGATAAACAAAATGTCTTAATAAAACAAATCAATTCGCTCAAACATAAATTATCTTTCTGGGTAGTTCTTTTTATTTCAAGGTTATCATGAAAAATATATGTCGGCAACACTAGTTAACTAGAATTGGCTAATTCATAATTCTAAGCTATCCCCTACAAGAAAAAAGTTGTCACTCTTCACATTTGCAGGAATGGAGATCAATCTCACTGGCAAACCCTCACTTGCATAAAAATAACTCACTCCACATAATGCTCGAAATGAAATCACACTTGAAGAAATGAAATAACACTCCTTAAAATCAATCCTCACAAAATCATTAAATCACAACCACACAACCATCAAGCCAACTGAAATCAACTCATTCATTAACTAAATTGCACACTATAATAATGTAAAAGAAACCAATTAACATTTTGTTTCAGTAGAAAATTATAAATATGTAGTAGCAATTGAACATCAGCACATAGTTAGTAAGGATCGATTTGGGAGCCCTACGCTTACAAATAAGCAATCTATATTAAATATTCTACAAGGTAAATTAACCAACAGTGGCAACAACATATTAGCAAGAGTCTGTAACAATGATATAATAATAAATTAATCAACATGACCTGTAAATAAATTAATGTGTAACAATTATGTACCTATACTAAGAGAGAAACCCTTACTAAAGATGAGGGCCCTTCTTCCTCAATAGGGGAGTTGGTGATTCAAAGCTCACAAATCAACAATTCAGAGATAAGCCACAACTTGTAGAGATTACATTAGCTTTAGAAATGAAGTTACAAGATGTGTTGTTACATGGATGATGGTGCCTCCCCTTCCTAAGATAAATTATTCATTTTCTTACTTGGTACTTTCTATAGCTTCGAACCTTCTCTCTGTCCATATATTTGTAAAATAAACGAGAAGGGGGTAAACTGGAACAATTCCCCCAAATTTGGGTTGTCACAATTATGAACAGATTACAAAATATTGACTCTATTTTTTTGGAATATCTTAGTTGGAAAATAACTAAATATTTCATTATAATAAATTTATTTATCATAAAATCATCCGAGAATAGGTTGGATTTGCTGTAGTTGCCAACTGATTTCTCTGTTTGGGGCGTAATTTGTCAATGACCACAACATGAAATATGTTCCTGAAAAAACTGCACATAGCTTCCAATCCACAAACTTCGGAAGAAACCATTTCTAGGATGTCTAATCAGGGATGTTTTGTGAAAAACCCATGTCATGGATTTCCCAGATTCATCTTCATTTGACCAAAATTCACTTTTTAATTTACTTATTTGATTTTGTCTATGTGAGTTTTCTAAGATGTAGATCATGAGATGAAGACTAATATTTTTGACATGGTTATGAGTTAGGTAACACAAATCCATGTTAATATCCCTAGGAATAAAATACATGTTCCAAAATTCCAATTGGAGCTATGTAAATATGCCATCCATGGAGGCTGCTACTATTACTGCATATGAACCACTATAACAACACTATGAAAACCATCATTAGAAAACCAACAATAATAATTTCTAATTCGTAAAAAAAAAATGAAAATAATGATAATTAACTAGTTTAATATTCGTAATATTAATTTCATGCATTCACAAAGAAACTCAACAAAATCAGTAATATATGAGAAATTAAGCGCAATAAAGTGATGAAAATGGGGTGTTTACAATGGTGAAAAATGGGACAATTCGATAGACCAACATCTCTCCCATGCCTACCCTTTTGCATGTCATCATGCAAACATGATAGAGTAGACAACAAAGATTCACTCATTTTTTTCAAATGCACCACATCATTTTCCTTTCATGAATGATTCCGCCATGATTATTTCTCTCACTCCCACAATAGGTCCTTATGTAACAACATTTCCTTCAATATCCAATGTTGGTTCTTATGTCGTAGTTCTACTGTTGTGTTGGAAATTTGTTGCATCTACTGGGCATACATACATGCTACCTTTCTGCAATAATCCTACCCAAAAACCTTTTTTAAATGATGGTTGTCCCTTTTTCTCAAAGTTGTATTTCTCATAACACTCATGTCTCTATTAGCCAATCATGAACAAAACCAAGTGGTCTAATTTATGATATTCTATTCAAGGTTTCCTATATCAACTTATTGCTTTTTTCTTGAATTCCCCCAATCAATATGCCTTCAAAGATAATCTTTCAATAATTCTGGTGCAGTTGCAACAATATGTACATGGAGTTGTAGCAATTTCAAGGACATTAACATTTCATGCAAACAACACTTCAGATTGAGATAATTTTCAGTGGGTGTGTTGATCACAATATAATTCCCTTAGCAAACTATTTCCTATACCCTAAAATATAACAAATAAGTTGCTACAAGAATTTTAGCGAACTATTACTGGTGCATCAACAAACTCTTATAGGTGTAACAACAAACTTTGTTAAGAAATTTCTCTGAAAGTACAAGCTATATTTCGATGAAATTTTGTGAGCAAGTTTCTACTATTTTAATGCTTCTCTGCACCAAAAAATAGAGCCATCCAATGCACGGATTTTGAGTTAAATAAAATTGGTTGTAGGTGATGATGCTTAATTTCTTGAAAAATATAAATTGGTTTTGCTTGAAACTTTATGGGTTTTCTTGTATAGTCATATTGTCTTCATCCTATAAGTTTCATTGCAATCCAATGCAGGGTTGGGAGATATATTTAGGTCAAATTTATACATTTTTTACTGGAAAAACAGTCTGAATAAATGAGAAGCTACCACCATGTTTTGCAAACATTTCTTCTCCCGCACACCTGCACTTTTACATGTCCTCGTGCAAACAAGGTAGATTTGTCAACATATGACCAATAACACCCAAGATAACAACATAGTTTGCATTCAACGTTGTTGTTACATCAATTGTAGCTTGTGGGAATGTCAAAACAAGTCATGAATAAAGTGGGCCTTTAGAAGAAACTTGTTAGAAATGCATTTGCAAAGTTGTAGTTAAAATTTCTAGAAAATAACAAATTGCTGATACTTAGAAAGAATTGAATCTCCTTATTGAATAATGTAGACCAATGGGTTTGTAAATGATGAGGGATGAAACAAACATATATAAAATAAAGGAAAGGCGAAAAATAATGAAATTTCAAGCCTACAGTAGTCTCTTATCATTATCCCTTAAATTTTTAACAAATCAAAAAGTTTCAAGCTGATTTTTACCTCCAAATTTTGATGTTTCCAGGAATTTTGATGAAGGAAATCTAATTATAAAACAGAGCACAAATGTATGATGAAGGTTTTTTATAAAAAATCTTGTAACAACACCTACAAAGTAGCAACGATTGAGTGGTAACAACACCTAAAGAGTAACATGCAGTCACTGTAACATGATTCTTGAAGCTTTTTAATGGGGTGGGTTGTTGTTTTCCTAGTTATCCAACAATCTATGTGCTTTTTTTTATTTGCAAAAATTGAAGGCTACAACTGTTGGAAAATAAATGAAATATTGTTGTTGAACTGATGTAAAATTCATTTTTACCATCCTGTAGACTGTAGCAGTACTTCCTCCCAATTAAACAATTTTCCTGACATAATGTTTTTAACAAAACATCTCATGAGTAGCTTATGTCAGTAATTCATCACCTCAACAACATCATTATAAATAAAAGTGACATAACCATGTTGAATGACAATGATTTAAATATGGATAAAAAGAGGATATAAAAAAGATGACAAAAAGATACATTCCTAAGATGAACTTATTATCTTTTTCTTTGTCTCTCAAATTCTTACCATTATCCCAGTGTATAAAATAAGCCCCCATATATGGGAAAAGTAAATCACCTACACTAAGGGTCCCACTTCCATGAAAACATATTTATTTTTTAAAAGATATAACTTCAAAGCATAATAATTCAAGGAACTTAAAGTCATTCTCTAGGAGATGTAAATTTCATTTCCTAGCTTCAAGTTTAATGATAAATATAGATATAGAACTATTCTATAGTCATGGGACTCAACCAATATTAATTGATGTACACACCTAACTGGTATTCATCATGCTGAAAAGTTGATATTAGGAATAGAAAAAGAAGAAGAAAAAAAGAAAAAAGAAAAACACCCTCCACATGAGTATACATGCCAAACATTGCTCCGTTGCTAGCGAGCATCGATATCCCTGATGGAGTCATTCACCTTGCCATAGTACATGAAACTTATATCCTCCTTATTTAACCTTATGACACTAAAAAAATGAGTTTTTATTTTTATTTCTCATGATAGGACGATCATGCATTAGAAAAACCCAATGCCACTAACATTGCTCCACTACCAACAAGTGTCCATAGCCCTAACAGAGTTGTTAGCATACCCCATTCGGAAGTAACCACTGCATACGGAGGTGGGAATATCATGCAATGGGGAAGCCTAATGACACTAACATTGCTTCACTGCCAGCGAAAATCCATAGCCCCAATGAAGTTGTTAGCATAACCCATCCCAAGAAGGTATAAGAAATTATTTGAGGCATGTTACAAGTAGCAATGAAATATCTCATGCAGGGAAAAATAAGAGGCTATAGTCCATGTTGAATAATTCAAGCAATGAGTGACACTAGTCTAAATAGTGAATTTAAAACAATGATTGACTATCAATACCTTGACTACCATAGTTATTACACAATAATTTAAATCTTGGTTATTTATTGTATAATAAAGCATCTCAGATAATGACTAAAAGGTCTCTTGTGTAAATCACGATAGGGTTCTCATGAAAACTTGTTAAGGTTTTAATATGAGCAGTCCACAATAGAAGGTTTTTCAACAATACCTCTTAGAGGAACATGGAAATATTTTTTGGATAACAACTTTTAGAGAAACTAGACATATATGATTTATTCACTTGATAGTATCATTGTTGTTTGTTACAACCTTAAATTACCCATATTAATTTAATATTTTCGACATGAAGTATTAAACATGACTATGACCGCCCCCACCCCGACATAGTGGGTGATCTTAGCATGGTGACATGGAGAAGGATTAGCTAATCAACAATCATAGTAATTTTACAAAATAATGAGAAATTAAGAGTGAATAATATATGAAAATACTTACCACAGGAGGTTTTTTTATATTGAATTTGAGGCAATTGTAAGCTTGATAAAACTGGGGAGCAAGTGGACAAATATGGAGCAACAACATAAAACTCAAGAACTTCCTTCTCTTATTTTGATGACCATCAACAATGACTTTGAGGGAATAACACGTGAAACACAAACTTGTATCATAATAAGACAAATGAAAATAGGTTTCTAACAAATACATGGGTGATTAAGTGGTGGAAAATATTGGATCTTCAAATTGAAATCAATTCTTCATTTCTCTTGTTATGGATCTATCTAGGAACAACAAAATCTTGATGTTGTTTTCTTCTTGTAATGATTTTTTATGAAGTAGCAGCATTTTTTTTATAGCAAGCTCTTATGATATATCATGACACTAAAAACTGTTAAATTTTTTAATATATGCTTGGATGAAATTCCCTTATTTCATTAACATTTCCTTTAAGAATCACCACCTTTATTGTCTTGGGACCAACAAACAAATGAGCATCCACCTGCAATAAAACATGAAATAATGGAGGAAGATAGGTGATAAGGATCTCTTAATCCAAGAAATATTTAAAAATAACAAGTAGTTACTTTGTAAAACAAATACACAAAAATATAAACAAAGAAAATTTATTTTGTTGCATGTGAGAAAGTAGTGCCAACCATACTAACGAAGAATGTTTTAATAATAAATTATTTGTTTTCTGTCCAATTTGAGTGATTCCAAAGCCAAATTAAAGTGAATTCATAGGTATATTACCAATATAAAAAATTAAAAAATTTCATAAGATGATATGTCAAATATGTTCAAAACAACCTGCATAATAGAGTTGTTTTTTATTTTCTAGCTGAAACCTACAATCAATATTTTAAGTGTAACTTTTTCGTTTGATAATGGATTGAACTAATTCAAATTGAATATTAAATTAGATTCATGTATATATCCCCAATAGAAATGGGTTTTAAATAAAATAAGAATTAATGGGTCAAATATTCCAATGAACAACCGGAAAAACAGAGTTTTGAGAGTGTTGATTTACGACAGTTACTAATTATTTTGGTCATAACATTCTCGTTTGATATTGAAATCGATTGATTCAAATTTACATGTAACATATAATTAAATTATAACATACCATTTAAGCAAGATTTAAATATCTATCCATTTAGGCATCTAAAAATAGATTGTCCCAACTATGTCCCCGAGCTGCCTATTATACACCCTATCAATGTTTTAGTCATAACATTTTTGTTTGAAATCTAAATTGAGTGATTAAAATTGGGTTAGAAAGTAGAAATAAATGGATATTTAGGATAGAATTTTTTTTTTTAAATACACTCATTTGGTATCTGAAAATATAACTGCCCCAACTATGTTTTTAGTGATTTCATCAAGCCAAAATGCCATAAAATCTAATGAACAAGTGATTCCCCCCAAATGGTGATCCAAATGGATGTGAATGTTTGTAGGAATATTATTTTCAATATAATACATCTACATACACAAAAAAATTCAAGTATATATCATTCATTTTGGTTTACACAATGCGTTGCAGCAAACACTACACTTATAAAGAAATTTATTTATTTATCTACTTATTTATTTTATTGTCTATAATATCCTACTTTACTTTGTTTAAAGAAAGGAATATCTCCTTCAAGTGTAGGAGAATTTTCATTGCAACCATATGTGTGATATATATTGAAATGCATTCATACTCATATTTGAAACATAAACTTTAATGCATACAAGAGCATGAAAAACTAGTTTTTTTTATTAATATGGTGCTAAGAGTTATGGAATGATGGAGGAATGATCTATGTCAATGGTTGTTTGGAAATTGGATTCAATATGATCCACGTATTCTTGGTCCCTTGTTCCACTAAAGGATGTTGGTATATCTCCCTTTGTGAGAATGTGTAGATCTTCCATGACTTCTTCATTGTTTTCTTGTTGTTCTCCTCTTACCTAAGATGTAGATGTATTTCTAATTGTGACCAGATTGTCCAAAGTATTTAAAATAATTTCTACCATCATAATGGTCATTGTTTCAATATTTTCAATAGTAGAAGTTGTTACAATAGTATTTTCTATAATAATTTCAAAATTTCAATAGTTTCAACAAGTTTAGTTTCAGTAATTTCAGTTGTTACAATCTCATCTATTATAGTTTCAACTATTGTAGTTTCAATTGCTACAACATCAACTATTATAATAATTTCACCAGTGGTTGCTATAGCAATTTCAGTAGAAAAAGTTTCAACAATAATGGGTGTTACAACATCTACTATTACAACATCTGTTGTTAAAACAATTTCAACATTCTCAACAAGAGCAGTTTTAACAGATTCAATAGTAACAATTTCAGCAATTTCAACATCCACAACTGTTATGACATTTGTTGTTACAACATCAACTGTAATAGCATCCATTGTTGCAACATTAGCTGTTACAAAAGTTTCAACAAATTTAACAATAACAACAACATTAGTTGTTACACTAGTTTTAACAACAACAACAATATCGACTGTTACAACAATTTTAATAGTATTATCAATTGTAACAACAATTTTAAGATAATTTTAAATCATGTGTTGTTCCTTTAATGATCTTTGGTTTGGGGCTTCTTCCTAGGGTGAATTATTTGCTTCATGCTTTGTGATAATAGGGGAAGTTCTCAAATTCACTCCTCTCACTAATCTAAAATTTATGTTGTTACATTCAATGAGGGAGTAAGTGGAAAAAATAAGTGCTTTGGTTTGTTGTACAACCTTATTTTTTGGATTTGGGTAAGGTTGAATAGGTAATTGAGATTGCAGAGGAGGATTACTTGGTGGTGCATTGGATGGGATTTGCAGTTGTTGTTTTTGAATGGTTAGTTGAGTTTACATCGAAAATAGCCCTAGAAAAGAGGCATCAAACCATCCTTGAGGCCATGAGGATATCTCACTCATGGGAGAGGGTCATTATGGACATAGTGTGGGATATTGAATTAGCAGAGGACTAAGAGTTTGCCATGGAACTGGAATATTCTGAATTTTCTTAGGAATTTGTTCAGAATCATACATGTTAGTCCAAGTATTGAAGAATGGTGAAGGTGTTTCGAATGGGTCCCCTGGGGTCATTTTTGGGACTAAAAGCCTAAGTTTGGGGTAGAAAGACTGAATTTTGTATAAATGAATGTAAAGTCTCCGCATTTTGTGGCCGCGGAGCGCGAAGATAGCAAGAGTCAAAAAGAGTTTCCACACTTAGTTTAGATAGCTTGTGTCAGCTTTAGAGATCTGCCCTTGGTCTGTGGACCATGGGATTGTATAAAAAGGGAGTCTTCGAAGAGTTGAAGGGGAGAAGTAGAGTTCTAAGTAAGTTTTCATTCTTGATGAGTATGTGAAGAGCTAAGAGTGAGAGTCTTAGCATAGGAGAGGCTCTACAACTGAGTGCGTAGAGGCCTAGGGTAGAAGTCGCAGCTGAGTGCGCGAACCCTTGCAGCTGTGTACACAAGGTAGATAAAGTCTATATTGGAAATCTGAATCATCAATAAAGAGAAGTATTATGAAATTACTTTGTATTTTTTTCTCTATGGATTGCATGCGATTATGTTATGTTAAGTTCTGGGTTTATGTTATAATGCTAATTTGATGTGCGAATATATATGTTTCTATCTACTATATGAACGCAAATAAGGATATATGTTTACACGAAGATAATCTTAATTGCATGGTAAAATTGGTGAAAACTTAAGATAATTTAGGAAATTATACAATAACGTTGTAACAAAGGTGCGTAAGTGCTTGAATCGCTGGTTAGGGTTGCGCGAAGGATGATTGTATACCTTCGTGGAGGTTCTAAGAGACAGAAGAGAAAGTACATCGATAAGCCCTAAAGGCTTATCAATCTGCATGAAGGAAGGGTTTAAGGTATAAAATCGACATCACAACCATCTCATGGTGCGGAAACTTGGTTCCTGCATCCCCCCATACTTCTTCAGGTGAGACTTCGGTTCGCGCTCCACAGATTGATGCCGAAAGGGCCAATAGTGTAGGGATTTGCTTGGCTGACTAACGCTGAACCCGGGTCAGGGCCCATCAATCCAACAAAGGGTCTCGTTGCTAGGACTGGGATCTGCATAACGAGGTGTGTGATGTCACGTCATTAGAATCCAACTAAGAAGGAGATTGAAGACTAGTTGGATAGAAATATCCATGAATTCATGGCGCAATAAAATAGGAATCCGTGATTGACAAAGGAACAATGGTTGGAAAGATATTTGTACACAAAAATTCACGAAATATTCTTATGATCTTTTCCGATTGAGCTATATGAGTGGATTGTGAAATTGGATGATGGCCAGGGAAGGTGGAGGCTTGACAATCCAATTATCTGGACCTCGATTTAATGTAGAGATTGGAAGCCTCTAAAGATAAGATTGCACGTGCTGTAAATCATTAGCTCAACTGTATCATAGGAGGGTTTGTGATAGAGTTTGTGGTCAATACTTCGGTCAGTTATAGTGAAGAAGAGTGCCACTTATTCAAGAGGCTGCGAGGTGTAGTATACCTAAGGGGGATAATATGGGGTACAAAGGGAAGTACCCAAGGGAATAATGTAATAATGGGATGGGCCATAGTAATAAATAAGGTGGTTAACCCGTATCATGTAAGGGACCACAAGTAGTTAGTAATAATGTAATGGGCCCATGGTATTAGATAGATGGTATTGAGGGAACCATGGTAATGACCCATGGTATTGTATGTATGAGGCCTATATAAAGGCTAGAGACTCCCCATTGAGAGGTGTCAAGGATTATTGTATGAACAGGCATATGGCTTGTGGAGTATTCTCCTTCCTTAAGGAGTGAATGTATGGTGTTGCCCTACCTTAAGGGTTTGATCAATAAAGTGAATCATTTATATCTATTTCTATCTGTTATTTCTTGGGTTTATTTCTGTTGTCATATATTTTTGGGTTAGAGCTATAACACAAGGTAAGTACTTGAAATCATTAAATACTTGGATTAAGATGCTCTTGTGTGAAAATTGGGTCATGAAGTTACGTGATGTTTGGGGCTATGTGAAGTGGAAGGTATTTCGGGGACAGAGGGAGAAAAGGTCCTAAGTATAGCCCACTGATTGACCCTCTTTTGAGTGACGATGAAGGAGTAGCACAGGCTTCTCCATTGAGCACTATTCAGTTGATAAGACAAGGGTTCCTGCGGATACCTACACCACCCCCATCCTCATCCCATCCATCCACACTGCCTCCATCCTCACCTCCACCACTTACCCCATCGCCCACATTGCCACCACCTCCACCACTATTCAACATGGTGAACTCCATAATGCTACATGTATTCAAGGGCATAGGAAATGAAGACTCGGACAAGTTTTGGTTTGTTGCGAAAGCTGTATGGGAAGCTCAGGGTATCATGGATGATCAAATGAAGAAAGCAACATTGGTTAGTGGTTTTCAGGACCGCGCACTAACGTGGTACATTAAGTATAGTATTGATAACCCGACGTCCGTGTTGGCAAATATTCAGACTGCGTTGAATAGGGAATTTAGTAGACCTAAGTCTCAAGCACAATCCATTATGGGATTCAAGGAGATCATGATGAAGCCTAGGGAGACACCCTAGGATTTGGATCAAAGATTGAAGTGTATGATCCATGAAGCCAACATGAACCTAACTGATGGGCAGCATCGCGAATGGTTTGTGGCCTCACTCCTGCCCCACCTAAGGGTTGCACTATCACAAAAAAATATTGGGACCTAGGCAGAAGCTCTAGAAATCGCGATGAGACTGCATGAGATACCAATGCAAGATGCTAATCTGTGGGTTCAGCAAATTCATGTGCAGTTGCAGAACCTTTGCCTCGAAATGCAAAGCATAAAGAAAGATAGAATAGCTCGGCTAGAGGCGCACGAAGAGGTCTAGTGCCTGAAATGCAAAGGTCAGGGGCATGACAAGGGTCACTGTCCAGTCTTTGCGAATTACGTTGTAGCAGGGGGACCAATGCCTATAAGGTCGGAGGCTGTAGCCGGGCCAAGTACGGGTCCTACGCTATGGTGTGCTATATGCCAGGTAGTTGGGAAGCATGCGACTGACAATTGCCATTTGCTGTAGAAATTCGTACAGAGACCACAACAACTCTTCTACAATTTCTATAAATCAGTAGGTCATGACGAGCACAATTGTCGTAGTTATGAATTAACGATGGATAGGACACCTACATACAGGGTGTAGGCATAAACGCAGCCTCCGGACCAAGGTGCTGGGGGAGCACGAGGTGAGTATCAGGGGCGCAATCGAGGCCGAGGGAATCTTATTTGTTACAATTTTGGAGGACCTGGACACTACGTGAGAGACTTCTTGAACCCGACGCAACTGTCATGCCTCTATTGTACTCAGTTTGACCATGCGACAGAGGATTGCCCTATATTGTTGGCTAAGATTCGTGAAAAGGGTGTGCATCTGATGCAAAACCTCCAGATGGTGAGGGTTGAGCCTCGCGAGGAAGACCCTAAGGTAAACATTATGCTACGAAGTGGAATGACGACTGGTGAGGATAAAGGGAAGCAGTCTACAAAAGGTGAGTGGGTCTGCAAAGTACCAGAAAAGGAGACTGGGTTTGATCTAGAGCGTGCAAAAGAAACATTTATGGAAGTAAAGAAAAGCTTCGCTAAGGCCTCTACCTCAGGAAGTCAGGAGAAACCGGTTGAAGAAATGGACCCATCCATGATTACCACGTTCTTGGAGACTTGCATGAAACTGCTCTGCGATAGTAAGGTTGTGAAGGGACTACAAGAACTAATCAATCGGTGTACTGGCAAGGACAGTGCTACTGGAAGACCACGCATAGTTAGAAAGCTTGGTAAGAATAAGGCAAGGACGGGATGTGAGATGAGAGTCACCGGACAGATAGGAGAATATGAGATGGATCAAGTTATTTTGGATCTAGGGTCAAATGCGAATGTTCTGCCTAAGCAGACATGGGAGTAGATGGGGAGACCTACGCTGCAGTGGTCTCCAATTCAGTTAAGAATGGAAAATAAACAGAAGATCATCCCTACAACCCCTACCCTGCGCTCCTTGGGATTGATTGGGCTATTGACATGAATGGGGTGATCAACCCAAAGAAGCAAAAGATGATGCTTGAAAATAAATCGCTTCACGTAGTAGTACTCCTAGATCCTGCAAAAGGATCGCGCTATACTGAACCAATCCATGATTACGAAAGCGATGATGATTTGGACCATATATATAAGATAACATCACGAGATCAAGATTGGGTGAATCCAACAGTGGATGGTCATATTTCGTGGGACCATGAAGGTTCCGGCACATCAAACTCGGATGAAGAATTAGAGCACTGGCATAATCGATTACATGAAGTATCTATAATGTGCTGTAATATGTTGACTAAAACGCTGCACTATTTGTCATCGGAGGTAAGGAATCTGCCTTCTTATGATGGGTTGACTAATGTGGATATATTTTTGGATGCATTTGAAAGGGAAGTGCCAGAAACGCATCACTTCCAGGCCTTGGATTGGGTGATGTTCCTTACACCTACAAGATGGTGGGGTACACACAAGGATAGTTTCGATGATTGGCATGAATATAGGAGGATAATGAGAATATGCTTTGGACAATCGAAAGTACAGATCACAGACAAGTATGATGGGAGGAATGATCTGGATGATCACTTGGCCAAATGGACTAAAGCTTATGGAGCAGAGCCTCAGCCTGAATGGGTGCATATGTTCTGTCATAACCTGGATGTCATACCAATGAATTGGTACCTGGAGACAGACCTCCACCATGGCACTGAAGAATGGGATATTTTGCACCAAGGGTTCGTAATGACATTCAGTTTTGAAGATGGGTTTGACTATATTGACGAAGCACTACAAGAGGTTAAAGCAACGATCTTTAGGATACCACAAGATCCTTTAGATCTGATTCAACCTGATTGGACCCCTCAGCTGAGCCACATGCTAGAATGCTATAATGTGACCGTTGAAGAAGAAGACGAGGATCCCCAGAAAATTAATATTTCAGAAACTGAAGGTCACCGCAAAGTAGAAGGACAGCAGATAGAAAATCCAGACATAATTGCACCGCTAAAAAATAGGCATATGAACATTAGCACAGGAGTAGAGCTGAAGTTTGCAAATATTGGGGACTATTGGGATGGCACGATAGTAGATAAGGTCACCGAACTACTCCGCGAATATCAGGATTTATTCCGCATGAATTTTTTTAAACTAAAAGGAATAATAGGAGACCTAGGTGTCATGTGGATCACTCTGAAACCGGATGCGAAACTTGTAAAACAAATACCTTACCACCTCAATCCAAAGTATGAGGAAAGGGTCCGTATTGAGTTAGATAAGATGCTCACAGCAGGTATTATTGAATCGGTGGAAGAATCTAGTTGGGTAAGCCCAATAGTGGTTCAGGAAAAGAAACAAAAGGAATAAATATGGATATGCTTAGATCTCAGGAAATTGAATGATGCTTGCGTGCATGATCCTTTCTTGACCTCGTTCACCGATGAGGTCCTAGATAATGTAGCTGGCCAAGAAGCATACTCTTTCACTGATGGGTTCTTTGGGTACCATCTGTAGAAATTTTGAATAATTTAACACATATTCAACAGAGATTATCCTGATCATGTACTATTGCGGAATACATACACAATACATAAGCTCCTCTACGTTGATCATCAATATAGCAGCATCAATAACAATAAAACATCAAGAGCATTCACACATTAACACAGTATGTAACCCGGGGAAAGCATCTCGCTAAAAACCCCACACTATTTGTATATTAATGATTGAGACCATGTAACATTACAAAGTACAATGCTTATCACAAGCAATCCAGTACCAGCTCCACCTGTTACACACAATACAGCTAAGATCTGATCTCCAAATCTACTCCACTGCTTGCCTGCCTCCACTACTCAATACCTGCTCAAGAATGAATGAGAATGGTCTACCAAACTCATATTTCACCTCCAAAGAATCACTCACAATGTGTAAGACGTGAGCAGAAGCTACAAACTGGGCAAATACATGAGAAAACTCATTGGCATACTCAATCCCTTGATTGTGCAAGATCTGATGCACAACTATAGTCACAACTGATAGCAATATGATTCTCTAACACCTATCCCTGCTGAACTAAACATGCACTGACATGCAACTGAGTTAACTGATGTATTCTATAGTTGTATTATGAGTTAATAATTAGTTTAACAACTCATCATTAGTCTATTTGCAGTTAGACTAACTACAACTAGTTTAACCAAGTCAAACTGAACACAACTCCATCAACTCCACAATCAACTCCACCAAACTCAACTGATTGAGTTCTAACTGAAGTCATGCATGCAACAACTCAACTGACTCATAAGAAAAGCGTACTTCCTTCTGACAGCTGCATGGGCCACATCTGTAGCTCAAACTGAAGTGCTCCAAGAGAATAAGATCAAGTTTATAGTCCAAATATTATTATGAGACAATAATATTTGACTTTTCTATTTTTGACAGCCAGTCTAAAAATAGACTTTGATCACCCACACTGTGGTCACCCACACTTTGGTCACCCACATTGTGATCACTCACACTGTGATCACTCACACTGTGGTCAAAAATAGAACTTGCGCCATAATTTTCCTGCGGGCCCACTTAGTGAAGGCGACTCTTTTCACTAAGCTCCATCATCTTGTTGCAATCTCAACACTCCCTCTCGACAAGATATGGATTATCAGCAACCCCTATCCTGCCTCAGTGGTACTCGAATTTGCTCCTGGTGAGAGCCTTCGTCAGAATATCAGCATCCTGATCCTCCGTTGGAATGTATGAAAGCAACATGATCCTCCACTGCACACAATCTCTGATATGATGGTACCTGATGTCAATATGCTTAGATCTATCATGAAATACAGGATTAGCCGAGAGTTTAATGCAACTCTGGTTATCACAGTAAATCACAGTAGGATCCAAATGAGAACCGAACAAACCAACCAGGATCTTCCTCATCCATATAGCCTTGCATGCAGCCAAACTTGCTGCCATATACTCGGCCTCTGCTGAACTGAGTGCCACGGATCTTTGCTTCCTGCTGTACCAAGAAACTGTTGTCGATCCAATACTGAAGACCCCTCCTGATGTGCTCTTTCTGTCCGTTGGGCTCCCTACCCAATCTGCATCCGTGAAGCCACATAGCTTCACCTCATCCTCCTGTCTGTACCACAAACCATATCCCCATGTGCCTCTCAAGTAGCGCAATACATGCTTGCCCGCCTTCCAGAAGAGCTTGGTAGGCTTAACCATAGCTTGTGAAAGTTGGTTAACTGCATAGCATATATCAGGTCGTGTATTGACCAAATACATCAACGACCCCACCAACTGTCGATAAACAGTGGCATCCACTTCTTCTCCCGAAGTGGCATCCTCCTTCCTCCAACCTCCAGGAAGAGGAGTATCAATAGGCTTGCAGCCATGCATGTTGAACTTCTCCAGTATCTCCTGAGCATACTTGCCCTGAGAAACAAACAGTCCACCACTGCGCTGCCATATTTCCAATCCTAGGAAATAGTGAAGGAGGCCCAAGTCCTTCATCTCAAACTCTGTAGCAAGATCCTTCTTGCATGACAATATCAACAGCTCATCACTCGTTAGAATCAAATCATCAACATACAGTACAATGATAAGCAACTTACCCTCCACCACAATCTGGTATAGGTTAGGATCCGCCTTGCTCTTGGAGAATCCAAGTCCTGTGAAATAGCTGTCTATCCATGTGTACCAAGCACGTGGTGCTTGCTTCAACCCATACAGCGCTCTCTTGAGCCTGCACACATGCGACTCGCTGCTGAAGACCTCAAAGCCTTCGGGCTGCTCAATGTACACCTCATCCTCAATGACTCCATTGAGGAACGCAGTCTTCACATCCATCTGATGAATGTGCCATCCCATCTGCACTGAGAGAGCAAGAATCGTCCGTATGGAAGAATACCTTGCGACAGGTGCAAAGGTCTCCTCATAATCGATCCCCTCTATCTGTGAAAAGCCTCGGGCAACAAATCTTGCCTTGTACTTCTCCACACTCCCGTCAGCTACCTGCTTGACCTTGTAGATCCATCTCGAACCCACCACTGATTTCCCTTCCAGTCTAGGAACAATCTCCCATGCACTGTTTCTGACAATAGAATCATACTCTTCCACCATGGCGTCTACCCATGCGGGATCCTCCACAGCTTCCTCGAAAGAGGATGGCTCAGTCACAACACACTTGCTCATCAGAGCCATGTATCCAGTGTACCGATCAGGTGACTGTCTCTGCCTGCGTTGGGATGTAGGTGGTCCTACAACTTTCTCTGCATCTTGAGCCAGTCGCTCAGCTTCTGTCAAGCGCTTTCGCCCTCTGATGGTTGGCGCTGCATGAGTGGTCTCTTCCACTACATGAACCTCATCCTGTGGCTGATCCACATCCTGAAGCTCATCCTTAGGAACTAATAGCTCCTCATCTGCATGCAAGTGTAGCTCCCTCTCAAGCGAACACTTCATGGATTTCTCCTCCTGAAATTTTATATCCCGTCGCACAACAGTTTTACCACTGTCTGGCAAATACACACGATAGTTGTGGGGTGTATCAGTGTACCCCACAAATATCCCAACCTCTGTGGTCGGCTCCAACTTCTTCCTAGCATCCTTCGTCACATGCATGTAAACGTTAGCACCAAAAATCCTCAAATGAGAAAGATCAGGCTTCTTACCAGAATAAGTCTCCTCAGGTGTACTCATGCCAAGTATCCTATGAGGACAACGGTTCTGCACATAAACTGCTGTATTGCATGCTTCCGCCCACAAGTGAAGGGGTAGGCCCTGATCATGGAACATTGCCCGTGCAGCACCCACAATCGTTCTGTTCTTCTGCTCAACTACCCCGTTCTGCTGTGGGTTATGGGGAGCTATGAGCTCTCTACGAATCCCTTCTGCCTTGCAGAAATCCTTGAACTCGTCCGAGATGTATTCACCACCATTATCGCTCCTAAGAGCCTTCACCTTCTTCCCCGACTCCTTCTCGACCAGTGCTTTGAATTCACAGAACTTTGAATATGTCTCGCTCTTCTTCTGCATGAAGAAGATCAAGCACTTACGAGAGAAATCATCAACAAAAATCACATAATACCTGTGTTTTGTTGTCGAAGCAACTGAGAAAGGTCCACACACGTCTGTGTGAATTCTCTCAAGAATCGTCGTGGCGCGACTATCCTTCTCGTGAAAGGTGGCTTTCACAAACTTCCAAAAAGTACACCCCTTGCACTGATCTGACTGCGCAAGTGTGCCTTTAGGAAGCCCTGTAGTGATCTGCTGCAGTATCTTCAAGGCTCCATGGTGAAGGTGACCCGATCTCCTGTGCCACAACTCGCCATCATCCCGGCTCACCAATCCTTCTGCCTTGCCCGCCATTGCTGCGCATCCATCTACATGCAACTGATAAAGGTTCCTCACTCGAACCCCTATCTTCCGGGTCTCACCAGTTGTCTTGCTGCGCAGGAAAGCCTTTCCCTCGTTGCAAACAACATCATACCCCTTGTCTTCTAACATCGCCACTGAGATGAGATTCTTCATCAATCCTGGAACATGCATGACTTCCTTCAATACGAAGGGTTTACCAGACTCCCTCTCAAAGGAAATGGTACTGATACTGGTCGCACTGTATCTACCATCATCGCCCATCTCGATGTGCACTCTAAGATCTTTTTCCTCCAGATCAGAGAACAAATCTCTATCTCCCGTCATGTGAAAAGACGCACCATTGTCCAAGAACCACACTGATCCCATCACACTTGAAACCAAGCATGCGATCAATGAAAAATCAAGCTCAAACTGTGAGGCTAGAGCCTCTCCTGCTGAAGATCCAGCACCCTGCTTGTTCTTCTTCTTCTGCGGACAATTAGTGGCATAGTGTCCATGCTAGTGACAGTGAAAACACTTCACCTTGGACATATCCTGCTTCTTACCTTTCGCACCAGACTGAGAAGCTTTCTTGTTCTTCCCCTTCTTTGCTTTGGCAGCCAAAGCACAATTCTCTTCATCAGATACCTTTGATGAAGATCCATTCTCATACTTATTGTTACTGAGTTTCTCCTTGAGCGCCAGGTCGCTCTTTCTTTGGAATAACATTCGCAATCCGTTGAAAGACATTTCAACAGCACTGCTGTAAATTCGAATTCCACCAGCTACCAACTCAACCGCCTCGGATCTAAGATTCGTGAGAACACAATATTTCTCGTACAGATATTTACTATATGGGCATTCACCGGATATCTCACCTTCCAAAAGAAGGATGAATCCAGAGGCTACCTGGCCCAATTACAGATTCTGCCTGAAGAAATAGAATGTAAACACTTCCCGAATAGTAGATCTGATGATCAACAGCTTCGATACCATGTAGAAACTTTTTCTACAATTATCTAGCTTGCTCCGATACCATGTAGAAATTTTGAATAATTTAACACATATTCAACAAAGATTATCCTGATCATGTACTATTGCGGAATACATACACAATACATAAGCTCCTCTACATTGATCATCAATATAGCAGCATCAATAACAATAAAACATCAAGAGCATTCACACATTAACACAGTATGTAACCCGGGGAAAGCATCTCGCTAAAAACCCCACACTATCTGTATATTAATGATTGGGACCATGTAGCATTACAAAGTACAATGCTTATCACAAGAAATCCAGTACCAGCTCCACTTGTTACACACAATACAGCTAAGATCTGATCTCCAAATCTATTCCACTGCTTGCCTGCCTCCACTGCTCAATACCTGCTCAAGAATGAATGAGAATGGTCTACCAAACTCATATTTCACCTCCAAAGAATCACTCACAATGTGTAAGACGTGAGCAGAAGCTACAAACTGGGCAAATACATGAGCAAACTCATTGGCATACTCAATCCCTTGATTGTGCAAGATTTGATGCACAACTATAGTCACAACTGATAGCAATCTGATTCTCTAACACCTGTCCCTGCTGAACTGAACATGCACTGACATGCAACTGAGTTAATTGATGTATTCTATAGTTGTATTATTAGTTAATAATTAGTTTAACAACTCATCATTAGTCTATTTGCAGCTAGACTAACTACAACTAGTTTAACCAAGTCAAACTGAACACAACTCCATCAACTCCACAATCAACTCCACCAAACTCAACTGATTGAGTTCTAACTGAAGTCATGCATGCAACAACTCAACTGACTCATAAGAAAAGCGTACTTCCTTCTGACAGCTGCATGGGCCACATCTGTAGCTCAAACTGAAGTGCTCCAAGAGAATAAGATCAAGTTTATAGTCCAAATATTATTATGAGACAACAATATTTGACTTTTCTATTTTTGACAGCCAGTCTAAAAATATACTTTGATCACCCACACTGTGGTCACCCACACTTTGGTCACCCACATTGTGATCACTCACACTGTGGTCAAAAATAGAACTTGCACCATAATTTGCCTGCAGGCCCACTTAGTGAAGGTGACTCTTTTCACTAAGCTCCATCATCTTGTTGCAATCTCAACACCATCAGATCAAAATCACGCGTGAGGATAGAAGCAAGAGGACCTTCGCGACTAAATGGGGATGATTTTAATACACCATATGCCTTTTGGGTTGAAGAATGCGCCAACGATCTTTTCGCATGTAGTCATTGTGGCATTCAAAGACTTCATTCATAAATTTCTGGAGGTATACTTTGACAATTGGATAGTGTTTGGATTGGTTAAGAGCCATGTCGCAATTCTGCACCTGATGCTAGATACATGTAGGAGATACCAGATCGCGCTCAATCTAAAGAAGTGTTTGTTTTGTGTCCCTTTTGGGATCTTGCTAGGTCATGTGGTATGCAGACAAGGATTGATGGTAGACCCTGCGAAGATCATGGTGATAATCAACTTGGAGGCATCGAGGAGTGTGAAACAGCTGCGCGAAACTCTGGAGCATACCGGATACTATAGGAAGTTCATCAAGAGCTATTCCCATGTCACCGCGCCTATGGAGAAATTGTTGAAAAAGGATGCTACGTTCTCTTGGAATGATGAATTTTAGAAGAGCTTGGATGTGCTGAAAGAGAAAATGGTCACCTCGCTGATCCTAGTCTTCTTAGATTGGAAGAAGGAATTTCATGTGCACATGGATGCATCATGTATTGTGTTGGGAGCCGTACTGACACAAGCTAGTGAGGCAGAACTGGATCATCCTATAACGTTTTCAAGTAGGAAGATATCTAAAGTGGAGAAAAATTATTCCATGATAGAGTGCGAAGGATTAGCTATGGTGTACGTGCTCCAGAAGTTTAGGCACTATTTGTTGGGCGGACACTTTAAGATGCATACGGATCATTCTATGTTGAAGTACCTAGTCAACAAGCCTATGTTGGAGGGGGGAATATCTATGTGGTTGCTGTTGTTCCAGGAGTACGACTTTGGAGTTATTGTGAAGCCAGGATGACTGAATGAGGGACCTGATCATCTGTCATGCATTGAAACTGGAGAGGAACCTAATAATTTAGAGGAAGGATTACCTGATGCATAACTCTTTGCAGTGCACGTCATGAGTAGTCACTTTGAAGATATTATACATTTCCTGATGACAGGAACAGATCTGGAAGGTTATACAAGTCAACAAAAGAAGGAACTAGTAGTGCGCGCGACATAATTTTCTATCATTGCAAGGCACTTGTACAAAATGGGATTAGACGAAATATTGTGACATTATGTCCCTGACTTTGAACGAAGCAGCATCCTTGCTAAGGCTCATGGAGGAGCCACGAGAGGACACTATGTTATCACTCTAAAATTTTCCTAGGGTTGTCATGAAATAAATAATAGAGGTAACCACAAACCTACTTTTGAGATTAGGATCTAGCCCTTCCAACACCAGAGAAGGCTCTCTCCTTATGATTTAATTTTGTTGAATTAATTGATTTTAGGCTAGTTATTTAAGCTTGATTGGGTTTTGATTTGATTTGGTGGTGGAAACACAGATTCAAATGGATATATAAGTGTCTTTTTACCATTGGGCCATGGAATCCAAATGTCAAGAAAGTAGGACTGAATCAAGTTCTAAAGATAGTGTTCACAGGACAAGGTAGCTGAGTAAATTCAGATTTTTTTAGGTTGGATGGTGAAATGGTTTTCCAATCAGGGTCAAGGAGTAGTTAAGGATTCCTCAAATTGAATAATGAGTGAAATGAAATAGGTCAATCTAAACTAGGGAGCAATGAAGAATTCCCTACTCTGGATATCAGAAGAAAACATAAAAATGAATAACTGTTCAAGACAGAGTGTACTTAAACAAATTCTGTAGTAACATTCCAGTTATTTCATTCAAATTGGAAAAAACATGTATGTTTGTGAAATACTTAAGAAAATAACAATTTTGACAAATGAAAGATACTTCACTGAAGTGGCCCAACACATGAATCCTGTAATGCAATGCCTTTATTACTCAGTCCAGTCTGCTGACTTGAAAATGTTATAATAAACCCTCAAGTTTTTAGATCAATATAACTATAGAAATGTTCAACAATCTACACTCTATACTTCGAATTATGAAGTATTTATACAAAAAATAGTTAGAAAATATCCTAAACTGTTTTAGGAATTATTCAAGGAAAATAGAATATCTTCATGCAAGAAGATAGAGACACCTAGGAGACTAAAGGGCTAGCTATCCCTTCTTTTACTGATTTTCTGTTTGTTGTTTTGATCTTTCGCTGCTTTCTCTCTTTGGTTGTTTCTCTACGCTAGTTGTCCTTTTACTCTACCCTTTGACTGATACTTTTCATCTTATACTCTTTGACTTAGTTGATCTGTTGTTTTTCTTTCACTGCTCTGTATTCACTGTTTACCTTTCATTTTCACAGTAAATCATTTAACTTTTCCTAGGTCTCTGTATGTGGTAATTTAATATTTACCATTCTTCTGTAGACTTCATCAGTTTCTGTGTATTTTGCAAAGGGGGGCTTGTTTACAAAAACATGTTTTACCTCATGCTGGAGGTAAAGAGGTTCTCAAAATTCTGGTAAAGGACCTTTACTATAGGCATCCATTTCATGGAGGAAATGTTGGCTCGTTCCTTTTCCACTTCTCTGATTCTTTTATCATAGTCTTCATGTGGCATCAACCTGTCATTAATCACCAGCAGATTAGGCAGACCTTTCTACCTCAAAGCATCAAATTTGACCATGAACATGTTTATGGCTAGCTCCATTGTTTGGAATTTCTCCTCCAGTTGTATCATTAGGTTCCTCTTGGTGATTACCTTCTTTACCTCTAGTATGGTCCCAGTTCTGTCAACTATTCCAAGCTCCTGCAATTCATACTTATTCTTTGAATTAAGGAACTGGATTATTCTTGAGGCTTCTTTTGGCATATTTCCAAGTTTGGCTCTAACCCTTTGAATTGCCTCACCAGCCTCTTTGACCATGTCATTTTGTTCAAATATCACCTATATAGATGGCCAAATATCATTGACTGAGTCAACGATATTGGCCCATAAAAGTTGTTTTTCTTGGGCTAGTGGCTCTTTCAATGTTAATTATTTCTCTAGCTTCTGTATCCTTTCATTCAACCTATTTGTCTTTTGAACTTCATTCTTATGCATGATTTGAGCCAATTTCTTCTGATCCTCTAGACTTTTCATTTGTTCCTTAAGTCTATTTATTTCAGTGGTTTGGATGGACATATACTCCATGGATTTGACTAGTTTAGCTGCTTCATCACTAAGATGAGCTGCTGTTGTTGAACCTATTGTTGATGTAGTTGGAAGTGCTATAGCTAGTGGAGCTGCTAGGGCCAATTGTCTGTGTGTTGCTTGAAATTGGAGTCTGCAGCATCTTCTGGTTGTAAAGTTGGTTAAAACAATTGCGCAGGGTTTTTGGGCTTCAGAATTTGTCGACAGAGGTGTTTGCAACGAAATAACAATGAAAAGGGTAGACATGGTGACTTTTTTGGTTTTTAACCAATGGTGATTAACTTTTGGGCGCAGAATTAATGAATGAACAGTAGACGGTTTCATCTTATGCGGGGAGGCAGTTTTATGGCATATCACACCGCTTTTGAGTGCAGGGTGGTATTTTTTGAGAGCACGCGATATAATGTGTGGCTACCACATAGAAAAGGGGTGCTCAGGCAAAACCATGAATCTCACATGCTTTTGGGATCTTAAGGATCAGACGATGGGAGCATGTGATATGGGTATGGGCTGTTGGATCTGGAGGTAGTTGATCAGAGGGCTATCACGCGACGAAGTTGGAAGGGATGAATGGGGGAGTGGGGTCGAGTTTAATTACAATGAAATGTAATTAATTAAAAAGTAATTGTAGGATTTAATATATTGCGATGGGTTAATAAAATGTGAGACCCGAGAATAAATACACTAGGGATATAAGTTAAAAGGGTATTCGAGAGGGTTTTTTAATGGGGCCTAATATTTTATTTAAACTTAGGATAAGGGGGTTTTAATGGGTTTACTATGGAAAATGAGATGAAATAGGGGGAAAGGTAAAACGAAGGGGTAGGGATATTTTTACAAGGGGAAATGAAGAGGGAAGGGTCAAAACAAAGGGAAAGGGTTTTTACAATGGAAATGTGTTAGAATAAGAGGAAATGAAAGGGAAGGGTCCTTTGGAATTAAGAAGGGGAAATTAGTGAATGAAAAGTAATGAATGGGTAATGGAGGGAAATTTAGAGATGTAAGGGGTTTAGTGAAATGAGGGGATATTAGTGAATGAGCTTTAGTATTTAGGCCTAAAATAATATAGAACTTTTTAGGGTAAATACCCAAAGTAATACACAATTTTTGTGAATGTCCTCTTTCTTTTGATAGTTCCTCCTACACATGAAACATAGGATTTAAGCATGATGAAGGTGCATTTGAGATAGCAACCTTGTGCGTTCCAAAACCTCTTCTACCTACCCTTTATTTATCCTAGCATTTTCTCTTCATTTATTGGGTGCATTTGAGCTTGTTGACCCTTTATTTCTTTTTCTTTGATAAGAAAACTATCTAATTCTAACCTTATAACTTCCAAGGGCTCAGATTAAATTAATGAGCTCCTTATTATTCTCTACCTAACTACTGATCTTCCAAGATTAAACAATTTGGCTAGATCTTCATTCTCTATCTATCAACATGAAATTTAAAGCATGAATGGATCAAGATTAAACTATTTGACCATCATGGATTGTGGCATTTTGAAAAGCTACACACAATCTTATTATGTAAGGCAAAGTAAAAAGTAGTGGCATTTGAATTTGCATCACTTTCAGAATCTATTTTTTTATCTATTTTTGGTGGGGTTCATATTTTATTTTCTTTTTTTGATCCTTTTCTTTTAGTCCTTTGATTTTTCTTTTAAGACTTACCCTCTTTACATTTTTTTTTTTAATATAGGAAATCATTTTGCAGAAAGCAAAAGTATGTACAATATTACAAGACTAATCATAGCCAACTCAAAATTATGAATCATATTATTATAGGACCCTAATAGTGACTCCACACGGGGATGGCATTTTCTGGTGAAATGTCAAGAACTTTAAGAATAGTAGCCTTTGAAACTTTGACTGTGGTTGCCTTGTAATTGCTTCTCTGTGATCTACTTTATTCATACATATGATGGTACACCTTTCAAATCTTAGGGCCTTCTCTTCGGGCTTAAACCTCAAAAGATAATCATCCAATCCAATCTATACTTTGGAATGTTATGTATAATGAGAAAAGTAAACAAATGAACTAATGTTAATCTGGGGACAAGTAATGCTTCAGCACTCTACCATTGACTGGTCCACCTGGTAGATCTATTTCATCTAACTGCCTCAAGAAAAATGCATCATTACCTCTATAACCATAAATGATATAAGGGCCTTGCCATAGGAAATAAAATTTACCATGTTTACCCTTTTCTTCTCTCCTAGAATCCCATTTGAGTACTTTATCACCAATGTAAAAATCATCAGCTTTCGTTTTCTTGTCAAAAATCGTTTTGATTTTATCTTGGATCACTTGGGATTTGACATAGACTTCTTCCCTGGTTTGCTGCAAATGTATTGTCTGATTTATCCTCCTTTGGATATCATTGGATTCTACCTACAACTCTTGAATCATTTTCATCATTGGTACTCCTAAAGAGGATGGAAAAACAACATCCATTCCATATACTAGTTGATAAGGAGATGTATCGATGGACTTTTTGGTAGTTAGTTTATCTGCCCATAAGGCATTAACAAACTTTTTGTTCCAGGGCTTCTTATTGTCTTCTAAAAATTTCTTGATGATATTAACAAGGATTTTGTTTGAGGATTCTACAAGTCCATTACCTTGAGGGTAATAGGTTGTGGAATAGCCAAGGGTAATGTGGTATCAATTTCAAAAGTCTACCATTTTCTTGGATTTGAAGGAAGCTACATTATCAATAATGAGCTTTTGTGGGCATCCAAATCTTGAAAGGATATTATTTTCAAGGAATGAGATGATGACAAAATTAGTGGCTTGTCTAGAAGGGATAGCTTCTATCCATTGAGTGAAGTAATCAGTGGCTTTCAAAATCCATTTATGTTGGGCTGAGGAGGATGGGTGAATTTCACCAATGAAGTCTAGACCCCATTACTGGATGGGATTTCTCTGGAGATGGGTTTGAGGGGTAAAGGTAATAGATTTTTCTTGCTTTCAAAGATTTGGCATTTATGACAGGAGATCACATATTTCTTGACATCTACAAAGAGGGTGGGTGAGTAAAAACCTTTCCTTAAAATCTTATCTACAATTGTTTTCTAGTATAGGTGTCCTCCATAATCTCTTGCATGAAATTCTTGCATAATTTTGTTAGCTTCATCTTTTAATAAACAATTCAACAAAATGCCACCATTATCTTTCCAAAATAAAGCATTGTCTATGATACAATATTTCATTGATTTCATTTTCAAGAATCTACCTTTAGTTCAAGATAAACCAGGAGGAGCTTGTAAATTTAGTAAAACAAATATGATATCTATATACCAAAGTGAATCTAAAAAGGATTCACTGATCTGTGGAGTCACCATCTCTTCTTGATCATCTACAGCACCAATGAAATTTATATCTAAGGCCCGACAGTTGATTCAGCCATGAGTTTAGCTAAACCTTGGCCTTTGATTAGTTTTGTGGGCTTTATTTCAATATCATACTCCAAAATAGTGGAAATCCATTTTCCTTTCTTTCCCTCAGGCCCATTCTGTGTTAGAATGTCCTTTACTACTGAATTTGGAACATATGTAATGATGCGTGAGTATAAAATGTACATTTTGGAATCTTTAATAGCCTTCACTAAAGCAAGTGCTTGTTTTTCCATTATATTATACTTTAGTGTAGCATCTCTCAAAGATTTGCTGAAGAATGCAATAGGCTGCTCATAACCTTGATCATCCTTTTGCAACAAGACTGCTGCAATAATATGTTCTAAAGCAAAAGAAAAAATTATAAAATCTTTTTTGAAATTAGGACTTATGAGGATAGGTGTTTTAGTAAGGGCTTCTTTGATTGCCTCAAAAGACTGCTTAGCCTCTATTGTCCACTTAAGTGTTGAATCTTTCTTTAACATGTTATTCAATTCTCTAATTAGTTTTGCTAAGTTAGAAATTAAACTTCTAAGAAAAATTTAAACCCAAGAATGATTGTAGTTCTTTAATGTTCCTAGGATGACTGATGTTTAGGATTGCCTCTATTCTATCTGGACCAATTCTAATGCCTTCTTTTGAAATTATGTGTCCCAAGAGTTTACCTTCTTCTAACCCAAAGAGTGTATTTTTGGGGTTCAAGGAAATGCCAAATTTTATACATTTAATAAAAACTCTTCTTAAATGATCTAGATGTTCATTATCTGATTTGGGAATCATTGTGATTTCATCTCAGTAAACAACTAAAAAGTCATGGATTTATTTTGCAAAAGCTATGTCCATTGCTCTTTGGAATGTTGCTCCAACATTCATCAATCCAAAAGGCATCTTCAAATACATGAAAGTACCCCAGGGACTGGTAAATGCAGTCTTTTCTTGATCTTCTGGCTGAACTAGGATTTGGATGTATCCAAGGAATCCATCAAGTAATGAAATTATGGATGACCCTACTACCCTCTGGAGAATATGGTCCATTTTAGGGAGGGGGTGGTTATCCTTTAGTGATACTTTGTTCAAGTTTCTGAAATCAACATAGAGTCTGATTTCTCATGTTTTCTTTCTAGTGGTGACTAAATTAGAGACCCAATCTGAATATGTAATAGGTGCTATTATTTGTGCCTCATGCATCCTTTTTAATTCTTTTTCAATTAATGGCATTAGAACTAGATTAATTCTCCTAAGCTTTTGTTTGAAGGGTTTCTGATCTTCTTTGATAGGTATCTTATGTTGAATACTGCTGGTGTCATAAGACTTGAGGTATTCATAACTCCAGGCAAAGACATCTTGAAATTCTTTAAACAGACTTATGTATTTCATCTTTTCAGGTGGAGGTAATGCTTTGGATAATCTAATAAGCTTAGGTTTTTCTTTTGTTCGTAGGTTACATTCTTCTATGTCTGATCTTAAAGGCTCCATTTTTTGTTTTCTGGCTACATCATTTGAATCAAACAAATATTCTAATGGAACTAATCCCTCGAGCAAAAAGTTATTTTTAAGGTTTAAAATCTCAGAATCATCATGGATTATTTCTTCTATTTCTACCTTTTCTAAGTTATCTATTTCTACTTTAGTGAATTTAGTGGGTTTATCTACAACATTTATATCTATCTCACCATCTATGATTTCATCTACTGTACAATCAGTATCTATGTTATAGTTTTGGAATTCTCCCTCAGCATTCATAAAATCATAGATTTGAGAATCTTGTGAAAAAACCTGGCAATATTTCAGATTATTAGGCATAACAGGCCTGTGTCTTACCTCTGTAGTGTACGGGTGATTGGGTTAGAAAGGTAATCTGCAAGTGCTAGAAAAATTAGCCAAACTGTGAGCTTGCATTTTCTGTTTCCTAGGAATAACAACAAAATCAATTTCAAGAAGTTCTTTAATTAGATCTAGAACAGTTTCTCTGTATTGGCTAAGTCTAGGATTATTCAAAGAATAACATCCTCTAATTTGTTTTTTGATCAATTCAGAGTCTCCCATGATAGAAAATCTCTTGGCTTCCAGTTTTCTCAGAATTTGCAATCCTAAGATTAAAGCTTCATACTGTTTGTGCATTTAAAGTTTAATCTAAAGGCATGACCTTCAGAATGATTATTTTCCATGTTGTGAATCCAAACTCCTACACATGCTCCTAATATGTTCACTAAACCATCAATGTCTAGATGCCACCTAGATTCATGAAATATATTATCACTGTTAGTTTATTTATGTTCTTGTTTTACAAGTGTGTTGTTGTCTTTTTCAGTGTCTGAATTACATAGAATGAAAGAATCCATATCAGAATGTACAAAATAAATAGGATAATTTTGTGCTTTATCTGTACTACTAACCACATGTATTTCATTAAAGTTTCTCTATAAATCTTTTTGGGCTGATCAAATACTGAAATTGTGGTAGAAGACATGTCTAACTGTAGGGATCCCTGCAATTTGGTCCCCATGAGAGAGACAATAACATTCCATACTTTGGAGGGATATCAACAACTACAATATCCATGACAATACTCTTACCTAGGTATTGAACAAGAGTGACACACAAGTCTTTTATTAGGCCCAGGGACTTGTGTTTCTGGGAAAACTAGTGTCAATTCGATCTGCTAGTCCCACTAAGATGGGTAGCTATCTTAGAAACAAACAATCAAAGCAATTCGAGATTTCCTTTAAGTGTAATAGATAAGAGGGAAGAAAAGAGGACCAACTTGGATCTTCCACTTGGATCCTTGCTTGATTTCCCTTTCCCTTGATAGAATTTTCCACTCCTCTCCTACTTGTTCCGCTTTAAAGAATACCTGTAGAGTCAAAGTAATCGAAAACAATCAAAGCATCTCTATCTAAAACATCATAAACAATGCAGAATCAGAAACACATTGACCATAAAATTGCATTCATAAACAATAAGATTCACAAACACGCGATTATATGGAGGAAAACTCAAAGAACTATTGAAAATGCAACAAGATGATGAAGCTTAGTGAAAAGAAGTCGCCTTCACTAAGTGGGCCCGCAGGCTATTTTTTGCGCAAAGTCTATTTTTAGACATATGGATCATGGTCTATGAGTTGAAAGATGCTATTTGTGGATGATTGGTCATGTTGGTAAAAATAGATGGACTTCTATTTTTAGACATATGGGCGGAGTCTATTTTTAGACTGCCAGGCTAAAAATAGAACAGTCGAATATTATTAGCTCTTAATAATATTTGGACTATAAACATTATATTATCCTCTTGGAGCACTTCAGTTCGAGCTACGGATGTGGCACATGCAGCTTCCAGAAGGAAATACACTTTTCTTATGAGTCAGTTGAGCTATTGCATGGTGGACTTCAGTTAGAACTCAAGTGATTGAGTTTGGTGGAGCTGATTGAGGAGTTGATGGAGTTGTGTTCAGTTTGACTTGGTTGAACTAGTTGTATTTAGTCTAACTGCAGAATACACTAGTGATGAGTGATGTGAATTAATTATTAATTAATTCACTAATTATTAACTCATAAAGCAACTAAAGAATACATCAGTTAACTCAGTGCATGGACAGTTTGGTGGAGACAAGTGTTAGAGGTGAGTGAAAGGGCAAGACAGCTGTCAGTTGTGACTATAGTTGTGCATGAGATTTGCACAATCAATGGATTGAGTATTGCCAATGAGGATTGCGTGGTTCAGCCAAGGGAAATACGAGTTTGGATCAGCCATACTCATCTATTCTCATGCAGGATTGCACAGTAGAGGCAGGCAAGCAGCGGAGGAGATTTGAACCTGTGATTGATTCAGATCTGAGCTAGTTTGCGTGTAATAGGTGGAGACAGTACTGAGTACTTGTGAGGAGTATTGTACTATGTATTGTTACATGTTCTCAATCAATATAATATATAGATAGTTGGGGGTTTTCAGCTGTATGCTTTCCCCGTGATATACTGTGTTGATATGTGTGATTGATGCTTCAATGTGCGCATGCGATTGTTTCTGAATACTGCAAATTGATGATCAATAGTAGAGGAGGTTATGTATTATGCATGCATTCCGCAAATAGTGTATAATCAGGATAATCTCTGTGAATAAGTGTTATATTATTCAAAATTTCTACAAGAACTTTATTAATAGTAGAAGAGAGGATTACAACTCAGCTTTCTGATCCAGCATCATCCTCCCAACATAGAAGCCCTCTTCACCTCATGAAAAGAAAGATCACCCAACAATACAATGCCTCTTCTCACAGATAAACCAACAACACTTCCTTACAAATTACAAAATTCCAACCCCTAGATCTCTCAGACGAGGGATCCATTTATAGATATCTTGCAAGGGTGTGAGTCAGCTCTAGGTTTCTAATTAATGTCATTCCACTAATATTTCTTGGTTCCACTTGGATATTTCATTGATCTCTTACTCATCCCTAGGTGAATTTAGAGAGGCAAGTGTCATGGGAGAAGTTTCTAGAAGATTCCATGAGTTTCAACTTAGCAAACTGTCTCCGCCATTTGTCCATTCTTGCTCATTGCACCCTACAAAAGGCTTTTTTAGTATGCATTGCACCTAGCTAGTGTAACAACCAGTATGCATCACACCTTGACCATGAAGCAGTCAGTATGGTCCAGTTTTGGCCAGTTTTGAGTGGTTTTTCAGGTGGAATTTCTGGGAAATGATGTAATCAATTGACCATGATCATTTAGGGTATGAAACAACACTTTTAGGGGTTAAAGAGCCCTTGGTTTATGGACAAATGAGTTTGGGTTTGCATTGCCCAAATATGTCTATAACAGTTTCCCCCTAAAGCATGAGGTCGTAAATCTTTTGATGTTGGGTGAAATGCTTTATCATGAGGATCCGAGGTATTCGAACTGGAAGGTGACCTGTATAAGATACAATACAATACATCATCATCATATTATTTTCATGATCTAGCTGAGGCGGGCATTCCCATGCTTAGCTTTATAAATTCATTTTCATGTACATAGGACAGACAATCGTCCGCTGTTGCAGACTGGTGATTCTTCGCATGAAGTATCATCTTCCTTGGTTTAGATGACTATCTGTGTAGCTTCTGTGTACATTTGATGTCTTTATGTTCCTGAATATATCACAGCCCGGATGGATGAAACTACAAACTCATTCAATCTTTGCCCGATGTACAAGTTGATCCATGTGAAAAGATGTTATGAAGTCGAACATGGAAAGACATCGCCTGATTACCAGCCAATAATGTAAGCTGTTAACAGGCACGAGAGGAGTTACCGATAATGATAATGACCCTCAAGGTACTATAGTATAATTCACGTGGTGTGAATATATGAGCCATTATCGAACACCACTCAAAATCTTTCGGTCGAAGGCCATTGATGTAAACCTGTCGCCGGAAGTGAGAAACTTGCCGTTGAAGCATGCAAGCTTCAAAGTACTGAAAGGGTTGTTTCTAAGTCAACTTCTTGGATAATGAGCTGATGTCAACAAGAAGTGACCCATCGTAGGAGGGCCTTGATGTACCCCACATCTACGACACGAAACGAAGAAAATGATTTTTCCTAGAGGTGAAAACAATATGACGATACAAGGTTCAGGAGTGGCGGTCATGAAAAATGAAGGGTGAAAGTATTGCAGCGGATGAGGCGTTTGCTAGATGGTAAATTCTCTGAATGACTTCTCTTGAACATGTCGGTGACACTGAGATGGATTGGTAGCATTAACCCCAAAATATGGATGGTACGGAGGACCAATGGTGATATGACTGGTGAATGGAATAAGCCAACCCGACTCAATCATGGTGATGGAGTGAAAGTGTCATGTTCAAGAGCAACCTGCTACTAATAAAATTCTTCAAGTTTTCTTCCATTTTTCCCCAGTCATTGCTGACCAGTACCTCTTTATTTTTATCAAGCTTGAGGAGGATAACATATGCTTGTTCTATAATTTGCCCTTTGGGCAAACCTGTCGCTATGTTTTAGCGAGCCTAGCGTCAGTGAGACTCGTTCTTTTCTGGGTGGACAAGTTTGTCGCTATTGTTTTAACGAGTTTAATGACAAGATAACTTGTTCCTTTTCATGTTTAGAGAGTTTGAAAAGGGATGAAAAGGAAACTCCAACAATCTTTTTTCGTAGCATAATCCCTTAAGTCCGAAAAAGTATAAAATAATATGAAAGGGATGACTTTTCGATTGCTTTAGCGAGCCAAAAAAGACAAGCACTCGATCTTTTCGTTTGATAATCCCTCAGGTCCAAAAAGAATAAAATATATAGGAGGGATGGCGCTTCTCCTTACTTTAACAAGCTGGAAAGGCCAATAGCTCGACAATCTTTTTATATTTAACCAGTCTAAAAAGAGTTTAAAAGAGACTCGTTTTTGAGGAACGAGTGGTGTTTTTGGGTAGCAACTGGTTCCAAGTAAGTTTGGAACTTCTCAAAACATGGCAGTGTGAAGAGGGTGGCTGACAAGACCACTCATCGCAGCTGTTCCTCAAAAGGGTAAACAATCAAGTGGAAGCGTATGATTGGAAAAAAGAATGGAGGTGATGGTAAGAACACATCCAAGGCTCAAAAGGTTGATAGCAGGGCAATCACAAAGGTTATTTACTAAGGGTGGACTCATGTTTTAATGAGCTTGAATCGGAAGAAACTATGCTCAGTGGCAGGTTTATTTTTGAACGAGCTTGAACCTTGCAGAAACATTGCTCATTTTTCTTTTTATGTAAGCTAGGAATGAACAAACTATAAAGCTAAAAAGCTAAAAACGCTAAAAAGCTAAAAAATGAAATTGGTCGTTTTTGCTTGCATAAAAAGGTTTGCATGCCCCCAGCATAAAAAAAAAGTCTTTAGTAACCATATGGAAACTTACTGTGGTTAAGCAGGATGATTTTCTATCAATACTTAGATAAAGCACTTCCTACACTTTGTCCACCGAATAGACAAAGGTGAAAGGTCACCCAGACCGATCACATAACTTACAGGGAAACTTATCTCTACAGTTGGGTTTGTCCACAAAATAGACAAGGGTGCATGCCCCCTAAGCTTCGTTACATTCACCGAACTACTCGCGGTAATTAGGTGGATGGAATGAAGGTTGAAGAGTCATATTTGACTCAAAGAGACCATTTAGGGATGATGTTTGACTTGGAGCTGTGTTTGAACCAGGAAATGAAAGCTAATCGATTAGCTAGACAACTTTGCCTTGATGCAGGAAACACATCACTCGAAAGAGTGTGGAAACAATAGCTTCCATGCCATAAAAATAGTCACGTACAAGGATTAGATTATAATTCAATGGCCCTTGGACCACCATCACGTTCAAGTGAACGGTTTTCCTTCTCAAAGTTATCGGCAACTTAGGAAGCATCCCTAACGGTCGACTGGTTCCTTTGTTAAAACCTGATAAATTTTGCGTACCAGGTGCAAGCGATGGTGAACCAAGCGCTTTCCAAGCAATTGAGGAAAGGATACTCACTGAAGCCCCTTCATCTATGATAGTGCCAGACACGATCATTTTGTAAACTTGTACTATGATTCGGAATGGTGCATTAGATGGAAGGCGGGGTCTTGCTAGTTGATTCCAATCGAAGGAAATGACTAGACTGCTTGGAGGGGGTACTGGATAAAAATTTGAATGAACCCCTTGAACTGGGGAATTTTTCTCTTATTGTAAAGGAACGGGTGGATTGCCCTCAAGTTCATCGGACTCTGAAGTAACAAAAAGAATTTAAACGGTATATTTCTCACTTTCTTAGCCACTTGGTTACTAGCATCGCTATCTTCACCAAGCGAAGAGGAAGAAGGGGAGGGAGATAGGTTTCCACTATGGCCACTTCTGCCAGATTACTTGGAGGCGGGAGGGCAAAAGTACCCATTAAGGAAGGGTATTTTAGGAGACCTACCCTGACATTTTGAAGCGATCGAGAACTTCCATGGATCAATGGAATGCTTCCAGTATCTTGTGAACTGTTGGGGAAAAAGTTTAGTTGGTCAATGATTATAATTTTACCTTGGAAGGGAAATGCAATATTTCTAAAATATGTTGACACAACGGCGGCCATAGCATAAATTCAAGGCCTTCCTAGCAAGATATTGTAGTCAAGGTTTCCATCAATGACCTCGACTTCAATTTCTACTGTCTTGCCCCCTAGTTCAACTTGCAAGTTATTTAATATCCCATACAGCATGTATGTTCTTCTATCGAATGCTTTTAATGTCATTGATGATTGTGACAAGGGTGGTGAGCCTGAAGTTTTCTAGCAACTCATTGACATAATACAGGTAGATGCCCCCTCATCAATGATTGTTCGATGAATAGTTTTATTGAGGGCTTTTACCTATATGAGGAAAGCGAGTTGGGCTGGTAACTGAGGTTCATATCCTTTATGGTTGAAGGCCATAAGATTGGAATCTGTTGGGTCAATCCCACCTATTGCTGATAACAAAGCCTACTTTTGGGAGGGGAAATTTTGCAGTACTTCAAGCATCGACATAGCGGATGTCAATTGAGCCAGATCCTCCACTATATTATAATTTTGTGTTGCTTGAGCACGAGGATTAAATGTTGATTTATGTACTACTCCCTTTGGTGGCTTTATAGTCAGTTCAGGAATGATGGGTGGAACAACTTTAGGCAAAGTTGTTGTCAAACTACTGGGTTGATCTATAGCCTTGTTGTTTGACGACTGTGGATTCCCATAATATTTATTCCTTTTCGATATCAAAGCATCATTTTGATGTTTCGAGATGGATAGCATAAGCACTTGGGATGGGGAAGCATGATCGATAGCAACCAGGTTTGTTTCTGGGCTCGAAAACGGATTAGTCAACACCGCCGGGGTATTTGAAGTTTTTAAAATTTCATAACCTCAGCTTTATGTGGACAATCTTTCATGAAATGCTCGTCATCACATATGTAACATGGATAACGAGGCTTCTTTTGTCCAACAGGGTTTTCAGAAGATTTTTCAGGAGGTGAATTTTCCGTTTCTTCTTATTATTTTTCCATTTCTTCTTGCCCCCTGGTTGCTTTGGATTCTTTCCCTTATCAGATGACATGGCATTAATCTTCGAGACAAGAGGTTCTTCATTTTTTTTTCGACTAGAAACTGCAAGGGAATTTTTATATGGTGCCTTTGTGGTTTTCGTGCTTGTGGTACATGTCATGCGGAAAGAGTCGTTAGTGCGGACACAACCGACCTCCCTAGAAGCCTAAGACTTTCTAGTGACAAACAAGACAAAGAAGAGCAATCCTTATCTAAATATGCATTTACAATATGAGAAATCAAGTGTTTAGATCCTACCTATAACCCAACGCTGTTGTAGTAGTCCAGCTTCGTTGATCCGGATGAGCTCCTCCTTCTCTTCGAAACCTGCATTCACTAACAATCAAACGATTAAATAGCACCTGAATATCACATAAAATAAAACATATTTAACATATAGACCAAGGAGTATATGAAACAACTCATAAATAACAAATTGTTGAGAAGAATGGACTTATTTGTATTAAAAGGTAACAAAAGGAACCATTACAACCTGAGCCTTGGTGTTGCACAGGTCCCTCCCAGGGTCTAGAAGAGTTCTCCTTTACTCTGATCAGCTCACCCACTTCCAAATGAAACAAGCAAAGATGGTAATCTCTCCTCACAAGCTTCTACAAGGAAGTCCTAATTCCAGCAGCATCTACCCTTAGGAATGTTCAGCTTTCAACCTCCCCTCCCTTTGGCCCAATGCCTGTATTTATAGTGCTCTAGAGGAAGTTATTCAGGTCCACCATCAATGGGATAAGCCCCTCTTTGGATGGGATAGCTCCCCTTTTGATGGGATAAGTTCCTCTTTGGTAGGGATACATGAACCATCTGGAGGCGCTTCATACACGTCAAACAAGTTTCTAGAAGACTCTAGAAATGACCACAAGTAACTTTTTTAAGATGAAACTCGTGCCTTTTGACCTTTACAGGGGTACGCACCCACCCCTTTACATACAAAGCGTACAAGTACGCAGGTATTATGAACTTGGGTTGCGTACACGCAGGTAAGGCTAAGAGAAACTGCGTACCAGAGATAATTGACTTTAAATGACTTTTCTCTCTTTCTTGAAGTTTGACATGAAGAGCAGAGGCATGAGACTTGCCAAGGAGGATAGTATGACAGTGGATGGAGCCATACTAACTGCAAATAGTCATGGTGACATTTTTTAGTGTAACAGTACAAATCACACCATCACCGGCATGAGAGTCCTTTTTTGATTTAGGAGGGGGAGGAATGGAAAATTCTGGTCTAGGAGTGTCGGGAATTTTGTCGTAGAGTGTTCCAGACTGAGTATAGATCAAGTCTAAATATTGTGCATTAGCAATGACTTGCTCTTCAGTGACAACTCCTCCCTTAGCCACATCCTCTATAATAGAGGGCAATAATGACTTAATAAACCATTCAGCTAAAATCTGATTAGGAACATAAGTCTTTGCCATTCGACGACGACGCCGCCACTCATGAATATGACCAGATATGTGAGTGGCTGTTGTCTGTTTAAAATTGGTAAGGAGTTCTATCCCTGTTTTGTACCTTATGGGTAACTGAAAATGGGTTAAAAAGGTAGTGGCAAGGGTGCTGAAGTTATCGAATGAAGCTCTAGGAAATTCAATATACCATTTTGCTGCTGGACCAGTTAGCGTTCGTTGAAAAAGGTGAAGTCTAATCGAATCATAATTATGGGTGTTAGATGAGCACCACAAATGGAAGGTCATTAGATGATTCGATGGATCTTCACTTAGATTTCCATTGAATTTAGGAATATCATAGGGAAGTTTATGAGGAATCGCTGGCCACCAAGGGGCGTAAGCAATTGGATCATTCATCAGCCGATTTAGATCTGGTAATTCTAGAGTTGCTACAAAAGGCAACTGTTGATTCAGGTTAGGTGAAGCATACCTAGGATAAGATGGAATCGCCTGAGCAGTAGGTCTTTGCATACCAACATAATGTATCTGATGCTGGTAACTCTGATAAGGTTGATGGGTATAACCATTATAGTATGGTTGTTGATAACCGTTTTTAAAATGTGGTTGTCCATTGCTTACAAAGCCTTGTTGCTCAGGTCCTTGGTAAGATTGCTAGAATTACGGTTGTTGATATTGTACCAACCATGGTTGTTGGACCATTTGCTGTTGCCTAATACTAAATGATTGACCAAGATGCGGAGTGATAGTACCTGTTTGAGCCTGAGTCATTCCAGGTAAGGAGGCACTAACCTGAGGTTGTGATTGAGCCACAGAGACAAGAGGCTGTTATATTACAACCTGAGAGACTTGAGGTTGACACACAACAGGTAGTGCTTGTACTTGTGATACAGTCACAATAGCAAGTGTAGTGGGAATATTCGACACAGGTTGGATCGGTTGCATTGAATATACAACCCTTGGTTATTGAGGCAGTATTGGTATTCAACCACTGGATGTAGTTCCAATTTGACCTGAATTTTGTTGTAAACTCTCATATGGTTGTTCTCTAGGAGGGAACAATGAAAAGGCATACTGCCCCCCATATGGTGGCAATCCAGTGCTTAAAGGATAGATCGGCCTTTGAAGACATGCAGGATCAATTTGTTGAGTTTCAACATAAGAAATACCAGATGAGACTTTGGATGAAGAAATAGGAATAGACCATGTCGTCGAAACAATCCCTGAATGGACTCCAGCTAGCTGTTGATAACTAGCCAGGACAGATGGTATACCAGCAAACATTGTAGGAATGGCAACAGGAAGCTCTGTCGTAGCTATGTTAGTTGACACAGTCCTAGATGTTGATGGTTTCTAAGACATATTTAGTCTATCCAAAATATTTCCTAGCAATTTGACAGGAACTTGCGATGAAAGATTATTAATAGAACTAACTTCAGAATTAGAAGGATATAAGTGGATCCCAGTTCCAAAATGCAATGGAGTACTGGATGGAAGATCCTCTACTATCTCTTCTATGGCAATCAGTTCAGGTGGAAGAGGTAGACTGTCAGGTCCGTAAAATATTTCTGGAGCTGAAGAAGGTACAACTTCTATAGTAACAGATACTGGAGGGGTGACACCTTCTGAATTTTGGAACTAAACTTCCAGATGTTTAGGTAAGTGAACTTCGATCTCTGGTTCAACTCTAGATAGATTTGTCTCAAGTATAGAAGTGTCTACCATTACACTAGGATCAGTTCTAATGTCCTCTTGTAACCGTGAAGCTTATTCTGTAAAGGCAGATGTACCAGAAATTATCAGAGTAACTGTAGTCTCTCACGATGTTGAAACACAAGTTTCAAATAAATCAGGTGAATTGGACTCAGTTAAACGAGACCATTTTGCCTAGAATGGTTTTGTCTCCAGAGTCAAAGATGGTTGACTCGCTAGTCTCTACGAATGATGGGATTTTGATTGACTTTCTTCCACGATTGTGGATTGCTTGATCAACTCAAAATTAAGGGAAAAAGATGTTTCGTATTTAAATAAATTTTAATGACGCTTTGACACAACTTTTCTTTTTCAATTTTTAAGAGTCAAGAAAAAGCTAAAGGTGACTCTAGTTGCCTTCAATTTGTAATGAGCCCGAAGTGATAAGTGCTCAGATGGACCTTTTCTTTTAAGGAGTCGAAAAGGAACGAAAGTGACTACTTTGGAAATCTAGACAAAGGGATTACCAAACCAATCACAAAACTGCAAAATACACCTTGGTGACAAATTAAAGAGAAATTACCAAGGACTTATGTAAGGTAGTCAATCTTCCTAAATGTTGTGTTCAGTGCATTGTGATCGATAGGGCAGCAGACACGGCTTCCTATGGATAAAGGATATCAACCTATTATGGTCTCCCAATATATACTCGACGGTACGGGGAGCACAAGTCTGTACTAGCACTTTTCGTATCAAAGAGGAGGAATCACCCAACCTTCGATGAAAACGATAGTTACCAGGTTTTACGATGCCGGAACACATCTATAGCCTAGACTTCTAGATGTGTTGCGTTAGGTTCCAAAGCGTTTTTATGTTTATTGAGATTTATTTTAGAGTTGATCTTGTTTAGAAGTTTTTCTTTCAAGGTTCACCACGTGATGTAGATGTAAAATTCCTAAATATGCAATCTAAAATGATAAACAGTGGTTTATTTTCTTTTAGCAACGAAAATCCTAGCTACTAAGGAAAGAAGATTATGATTCTTCCAATAGAGAGCAAATAGCACACACTAAATGCACTTTTCCTAAATCATTTTCGCACACATTCTAAATGCAAATGAAAATTCTTGTATTTTCTTTTCGTTTCCTTAATGTGAGAATGCCAAAAAGGAAAACTAAGTATAGATCTAAACTATTTTCTTCAAAGCAAAATTTCGACAATTTCTTTTAAAAAAACGAAAGGAAGACTAAAATGAAACTTTTTGATTTTGAATGGAAAACTGCTTTCGACACTCCAAATATTAACAATTCAAATCAAATACAATGACAAAAGTACAATCGACTATCTAGAGGAGGAAGACGTTATGACACTCTTCTTTTTGACTGAAAATGATAGTTACAACACTTTTTTGCATCAAAAATGATGGTTCGATTAATCTACTTTGGACAAAGGAGGACTGTAAATGATTGAAAAATACATAAAAACATTTACAAATCCTAATCAATGGAGGCTGAAATATGCAAAGGAAATAGGCTTCAACAATGAGATACTGATCATGAGTAGCAAAACTACTGAATAGAGCTAAAAACAAGGAGGAAAAGCCAAATTTCAAAGAGAGAAATAGTATCACTCAATCATCGCACCTATCCTTCAGGGAAACAGGGATGCATCTCACCTGCAACACACGGGAGGTGCGATGCATACTGGTTTCCACTCACAGACAGTGTGATGGTCTAGGGAGCAAAACTAAGTTGCGTTTTTGCTCAAAATTTGCAGCTAAGTTCAGTGATTTAGGCTGAGCTATGATGGACAGTAAAAGCAAAGTATAGGGGTATGATCTTATGAGGTTATTGAGCTACCACAAGGGTGCTTAAAATGCTTGTAATTCAGATGTTCAGTTCATAAACCAACCCGGAGATTGACTGAAGTAGCATTCATCTACTTTGCAATTACATAGCAAAGGCGGTTCGAAGGCTATCTGGCTAACTTCAGGCTCCGTCTGTAGTTTATAAATCAAACAAAAATAACAAACAAACAAACTAGTCGCTCCCCAGTGGAGTCGCCATTTTGTTTCCAGGAAAACTAGCGTCGATTCGAATTGCTAGTCCCACTAAGATGGGTAGCTATCTTAGAAACAAACAATCAAGGCAATTAGAGATTTCTTTTAAGTGTAATAGATAAGAGGGAAGAAAAGAGGACCAACTTGGATCTTCCGCTTGGATCCTTGCTTGATTTCCCTTTCCCTTGATAGAATTTGCCCTCCTTTCCTACTTGTCCCACTTTAAAGAGTACCTATAGAGTCAAAGTAACAGAAAACCATCAAAGCATCTCTATGTAAACCATCATAAACAATGTAGAATCAGAAACACATTGACGATACAATTGCATTCATAACAATAAGATTCACAAACATGCGATTATATGGAGGAAAACTCAAAGAAATTTATTAATAGTAGAAGAGAGGATTACAACCTAGCTGTCTGATCCAGCATCATCCTCCCAACATAGAAGCCCTCTTCACCTCATGAAAAGCAAGATCACCCAACAATACAATGTCTCTTCTCATAGATAAACCAACAACACTTCCTTACAAATTACAAAATTCCAGCCCCTAGATCTCTCAGATGAGGGATCCATTTATAGATGTCTTGCAAGGGTGTGAGTCAACTTTGGGTTTCTGATTAGTGTCATTCCACTGATAATTCTTGGTTTCTCTTGGATATTTCATTGATCTAGTACTCATCCCTGGGTGAATTCAGAGAGGTAAGTGTCATGGGAGAAGTTTAAGTGTCATGGGAGAAGTTTCTGGAAGATTCCATGAGTTTCCACTTAGCAAACTGTCTCTACCATTTGTCCATTCTCTCTCATCGCACCCTACAGAAGGCCTTTTCAGTATGCATCGCACCTGGCTAGTGCAGTAGCCAGTATGCATCGCACCTTGACCATGGAGCAGTCAGTATGGTCCAGTTTTGGCCAGTTCTGAGTGGTTTTTCAGGTGGAACTTCTGGGAAATGATGTAATCAGTTAACCATGATCCTTTAGGGTATGAAACAAAACTTTTAGGGGTTAAAGAGCCCTTGGTTTATGGACATATGAGTTTGGGGTTGCACTGCACAAATATATCTATAACAACTTGACTTTACTAGAATCAAAAGAGAAAAGATCTTTGTATGGTCTAGTTATATCTAAATCCAATGTTTCCATGATTGCTTTTGGAATTAAATTTTGAGATGCTTTTGAATATAACATAGCATTATGTAAGATTTGATCATGAATAGTTAAGCTAATGTAGAATGGATGAATACCACTTTGTTCATGTTTGCCATTTACCTCAGGACCAAGTATGAATTCTAGTTGGTCATCATTTAGATTAACAGAGTCGTCTCCTTCATCTATATTCAGTGTTTCAGTGATTTGGGCTTTGTAGGAATCATTTTTTTATCAATTCTGTTAAAGGAATTATTTTCACTTTGGAAATTTCAGTTTGGATATTAAATGGAGTCTGTGTTTTTCCTAACTAAATGACTTCCTGCTTGGAAATTGGAGTTTGTGTAGCCTTTTCCTTCTTATCTTCAGTTGGTAATTCAGTTTCTGTTTGGGTATCTACTGTTTTTCTATTTTCAATTCTTTGATTTGGAATAGTTTGGGAAATAGTTGAAATCTGAATAGCTTTTGAAGCTTGAGTATCATTTGATTTTTGGACATCTTTTGATGTTTTTACAGCAGCTGATTTTTTAATATTAGTTGAAGTTTTAACAAGAGTATCTGTGATGTCTACAATTTTTGGATTGGCTGCAATCTTTGGAGTGAAAGTTTTTTGGGTTTTTCTTGAGAGAATTTGTAGCAGTTTGGTTGCAGGAGCTCCAACCATTTTCTTCGTTTGAGTTTGGATAGTTTTATTAGTAGGGTCTTCTATGTTTTTCCTACTCCTAAGGTTATATTGCTTATGAAATTCATTAATAGAAAATTCATAACCTTGTTTATAATCAAAGGACTCTCTAGATTGTTACTATAATTGTTGTAACATGCATAATTCTTGTTCTTCTTAAGTAAGAAAAATAGTATTACCATCATTTATTCCCATTAAGTTAATCTTAGTGTCTTATTCTTCTGCATTTTGGTGAGAACTTTTAGCATAGTTTTCTTGGAAAGGTGGTCTAATCTATTGATCAGGTGGTCCTTCTCTAGATTTACCAGCATTGGGATTCTTCCTAATGTTTGGATTTCTTATTTGAGGACCTTGTTGTTGATTATCTCATTGTGGTTTTCTTTCCATAATTTCTAATATATCCACTAACTTCTCTAAACCTTTAGCCAAAGTATCTACCTTAACATTTGAAGTGGATGGTTCTTCCTTAATGGTAACCCTCCTCTCATTCCTCATTCTAGCTCTTTTAGCCAACAAGTTAGCTTCTACACTAATTGCATCACTCTGAATTTTTTCTAGAGTTGGAGGGTTTCTTTCTCTCAATTGGTAAGACATATCAGTGTCAAAAGCATTAGGAAATTTGATTAGTGCCAAGTCTGGTGGAGGTTTGCTATTTGTAGGGATTGAATTATAAATATTGTTAAACCTAGTACAATAGTCCTGAACAGATTCATTAGGAGCTATTCTAATGTTTTCATATTCAAATAATATTTGCAAAGGATTTTTCTTCCTTTCCCATCTATTGATAAACAATTTATGGAAAGCAGGCAAATCAGTAATATGACCAGCAGGTAAACATTTAAACCATTTCTTCACATCTCCTGCCAGTATTTGTGCAAATAATCTCATTTGTACATCTTCTTCATCAATTTCATGTAATTCAAAATAATAATTCATTTTATTTACATGTTGTTGTGTAGTATATTGACCAGTACCATCAAACTGAAATATTTTACTCTGATAATCATGTGGCATGGCATGTACTTGAGCTGGTAAGGTCAAAGGAGCATATCAGGCAGCCATGGCTAAGATTCTAGCTTGTCTAGGAGGTAAAGTGGTAGTGCTTGAATATGCACTTGAAGGGCTTACATCTGAACTTAAAGGGCTTACTGATGAACTTGAAGTATTTACAGATGGAATAAAAATCTAGGCTGAAGAGGAAGCTTGGGGATGAATGATTTTGTGGAATGAGGTGTAGTGGAAATAATAGATGAGGTGGTACTAAATAAATATGAATTTACAGACTCTGAAGGAATGGTAAAAGGTTTAGGAGTAGCAGCAATTAGGGCAGCTAATTCAACTGATTGTTGAAAATAAGCTTCATCTATGTGTCTTATCAAATTTGAGGTTAAAGCATCAAGTTTGTCAAAAGTGTCTAGAACATGTTGATCTAAATCAGGATGTATAGTATTCTTCTTTGATTCAATAAATTGAATAAAAACAAGGTATATTATAATATCATGAACTGAAGTTTCAGATTTGGTACAAAACAATGAATGCTCAAATGGTAAACCAAATTGAAGATTCTCTAAGTTTGATAACTCTTTAGGAAGTGAATTTGCATTGGTTAACTGACTGATGCTTTCTTGACTTTCTACTTTATTGTTTTTTCTCAAGATTTGTCTGGATTATCAACAATTAGAGCAGGGTTTGGATTAGGATGTGCCCTGGTATAGTATGTTGTTTTGGAGGCCAGAATTTTACTTTTTAAACTTTTTAACGAAACTTTTTAACAACCCTAAAATGGCCTTAAGGTGAAAAGATGAAATTTAGGATTTCCTTTTAAGGTTTATTAAACTAAGGCCTGATGTCCCTAGTATGGTAGCCACTATGTTATCACTTTAAAATTTCCCTAGGGTTGTCATGAAAGAAATAATAGAGGTAACTACAAACCTACTTTTGAGATCAGGATCTAGCCCTTCCAATCCCAGAGAGGGCTCTCACTTTATATTTAACTTTGTTGAATTAATTGATTTTGGGCTAGTTATTTAAGCTTGATTAGGTTTTGATTTGATTTGGTGGTGGAATCACTGATTCAGATGGATAGATAAGTTTCTTTTTACCATTGGGCCATGGAGTCCAAATGTTAAGAAAAAAGGACTAAATAAAGTTCTAAAGATAGTGTTCACAGGGCAAGGTAGCTGAGTAAATTCATATCTTTTAGGCTAGATGGTGAAATGGTTTTTCAATCGGGGTCAAGGAGTAGTTAAGGATTCCTCAAACTAGATAATGAGTGAAATGAAAGAGGTCAATCGAAACTAGGGAGTAATGAAGAATTCCCTACTTTGGATATCAGAAGAAAACATAAAAATGAATAATTGTTCAAGACAGAGTGTACTTAAACAAATTCTATAGTAACATTCTAGTTATTTCATTCAAATTGGAAAAAACATGTATGATTGTGAAATACTTAAGAAAATAACAAATTTGAAAAATGAAAGATACTTCACTTTAGTGGCCCAACACATGAATCTTGTAATGCAATGCCTTTATTACTTACTCCAGTATGCTAACTTGAAAATGTTACAATAAACCCTCAGGTTTTTAGATCAATATAACTATAGAAATTTTCAACAATCCACACTCTATACTTCGAATTATGAAGTATTTATACAAAAAGCAGTTACAAAATATCCTAAACTATTTTAGGAATTATTCAAGGAAAATAAAATATCTTCATGCAAGAAGATAGAGACACCTAGGAGACTAAAGGGCTAGCTATCCCTTCTTTTACTGATTTGATGTTTGTTGTTTTGATATTTTGCTACTTTCTCTCTTTCGTTGTTGCTCTATGCTGTCTGTCCTTTTACTCTGCCCTTTGACTGATACTTTTCATCTTTAAAGTCTGTTTTTCATCCAATACTCTTTGACTTAGCTGATCTGTTTTTTTCTTTCACTGCTCTGTATTCATTGTTTACCTTGCATTTTCACAGTAAATCATTTAACTTTTCCCAATTCTCTGTATCTGGTAATTTAATATTTACCATTCTTCTGTAGACTTCATTGTAGAAAAACTAGATTTTGGCTTCTCTCCAGCCTTCCTCTCTGCCCTCCAAGCTCTTATTTCCTTGCACTATTCCTTGTGGATGATTTTCTTTTACCAAGTGTATGATCTCCCTTCAAAATTGTGCAATCCTCAAGGATAAATCCTTGACTGCATGCATGAGTTTTATCCATGAGAAAACACATACAACAGATAGTACACTATCCTTTAAATTTAATCTCAACTGGGTCTTTCTCAGAATAGACATGCATGAGTTTTTGATGAGGGAATCTTCAGCTAACTGGAGTAGCACCAGTTGAGTGCATTAATGCATCAACTGACTATTATCTCACTATTAGTTCCTCAAATAGTTTGGAACTAATTTAACTGGACTTAACTCAGTAAACTGAGTTAACTAATTACAACTCAAATATAACTCAATCTTATCTCCTTAATTTAAGGGATAACTCTTGCATGACTTCAGAAAGACTTCTAACTTGAATTTCTCCAACTAATTAATTTAAAATAAATAAATTAATTATTTCCAAATAGCAGTTAAAACTAAATTCGATTTTAATTCACAATTTAATTCAAGGACAAATTAAATTGGAATATTCTTGTTGCCATATTTCAACACTCCCTCTCAATAAGAAATGGATTATCTGCCACCCCGATCCTATCTCTATGGAACTCAAATTTACACTTTGACAATGCCTTTGTAAAAATGTTAGCATCTTGCTCCTCCATTGAAATATACTATAGCAACATGATCCTCCTCGCTACAAAGTCTATGAGATGATGATACCGGATGTCGATGTGCTTGGACCTATCATGAAATACTGTATTCTTAGAGAGTTTGATACAACTCTGAATATCACAATAGATCACAGTTGGATCCATCCTTTGATCAAACAAACCAACTAGGATTTTCCACATCCAGATGGCCTCACATGCTGCCTAACTTGTAGCCACGTATTCTGCCTCTGTCGAGATGAGTGAAACTAACATCTGTTTCCTCCTATACCAAGAAACTGCCGCTGGCCCAAGGTTGAAAATACCTCCTGATGTGCTCTTCTGATCTGATGGACCCCCTACCTAATCTGCATCAGTGAAGCCTTGTATCTTCACACCCTTTGTCTATCTGTACCATAATCCATACTGAGATGTGCCTCTGAGGTATCTTAATACATGATTTGCCGACTTCCAAAACATCTTGGTAGGCTGAACCATCGCTTGACTCATCTGGTTCACCGCTTAGCACAAATTTGGTCGTGTGTTCACTAAGTACATTAGTGAACCCACAAGCTACCTGTACACAGTAGCCTCTACCACTTCTCTTGAAGCAACAACCTCCTTCCTCCAGTTACCTACTAGAGGAGTTTGCATGGGCTTGCACTTCTCCGTGTGGAATCTCCTGAGTATCTCATTGGCATACTTGCCCTGAGACACAAACAACTCCCCATCCTTCTGCCACACTTCCATGCAAAGGAAGTAATGCATGAGACCCATGTCTTTCATCTTGAATTATCTTGCAAGGTCCTCCTCGCAAGACATGATAAACTGATCATCACCAGTCAATATGAGATCATCAACATAAAGTACGATGATCAACATCTTACCTTTCACCACGATGTGGTACAGGTTCGCATCCGCTTCACTCTTTGTGAAGCCCAACTTGATAAAGTAGTTGTCTATCCTAGTGTACTAAGCACGAGGTGCTTGCTTCAGCCTGTACAATGCTCTCTTGATTCGGAACACATGCGACTCATGATCGAAGGTCTCAAAACCTTCTCGTTGTTCTATGTACACCTCTTCCTAAATCTGGCCATTGAGGAAGGTAGTCTTCACATCCATTTGATGGATCTTCCAACCCATGTGTGCTGATAGTGCCAACATAGATCTGATAGATGAGTGCCTTGCGACAGGAGAAAAAGTCTCATCATAGTCAATCCCTTTAACCTATGAAAAGCCATGGGCAGCAAATCTTTCCTTATGCTTCTCCATACAACCATCAATAGCTTGCTTTACCTTGTAAAGCCAACGAGAACTCAAAAATGACTTGTTCTCTGGTCTCAGAACCACATCCCAAACATTTTTACGAACTATGGAGTCATACTTCTCCACCATTGCATCAACCCAAATTGGCTACTGCACTGCTTCCTCAAAGGAAGATGGCTCGGTCTCAACACATTCCCCATCAAGGTCCATGTATCCAGTGTACTTCTCAGGTGACCTCCTCTGTCTGCGCTAAAAAGATGGTGCTCCCACATTCTCTCTGGCATCCTCCAATAATCTGTCAGCTTCTTTTCTGCACTTCCATCCATCTCTGGAAGACTCTACTTGAGTGGATGTCTCCACTCCTAGAACCTCTACCTGTGGCTCCTCCGCATCAGTCTTAGGCTCCTCCTCCTTACAAACCAACAGTTCCTCCACATACTGTAGTCGGAGCTCCCTCTCAAGGGATACTTGCATGGCCTTCTACTCATCAAACCTGAGATCTCTGCAAACCATTGTACTCTGACTGGTAGGCAAGTACACCTGATAGTTGTGAGGTGTATCAGTGTACCCCACAAATATCACCAAATCTACTATCATCTGAAACTTCTTCCGTGCATCCTTTGTCACATGGAAATATACCAATGAGCTAAAGATCCTGAAGTGACCCACATCTGGTCTCTTACTGGAGAAAGCTTCCTCTGGTGTCTTCATCCCAAGCATGCGATGCGGGCTTCTATTCTGCAAATAGACTATTGTGTTGCATGCCTCAGCCCACAAGTGAAGAGGTAGGCCTTGGTCATGCAGCATTGCCCGTGCTGCCCCTACAATAGTTATGTTCTTCCTCTCAACCATCCCATTTTGCTATGGGTTATGAGGTGCCATCAACTCTCGTTTAATTCCTTCCACTGCACAAAAGTCCTTAAACTCTTGAGAGACATATTCTCCACTGTTGTCGCTTCTCAAGACCTTGATCTTCTTCCCTGACTCTTTCTCGACCAAAGCTTTGAACTCTCCAAAATTTGTGAAAGTTTGGTCCTTCTTCTGCATGAAATAAATCCAGCATTTACAAGAATAGTCATCAATGAAAATCACATAATACCTTTGCTTCATTGTGGATTCCATCAAGAATGGTCGACACAAATCAGTATGAACTCACTCTAAGATAGCCTTTACTTGACTATCTTAATCATGAAAGGGAGACTTGGTGTACTTTCCCAAGGTACAACCTTTGCATGTGTCAACTTGCTCAAGTTTACCTTTGGGAAGTCCTGTAGATATCTGCTGCATTATCTTCAAAGCCCCATGATGCAAATGGCCCAACTTTCTACTCCACAACTCGCCAATGTCTTGGCTTTGCACCAATTCTTCTTTTGTACTCAATGTTGCACTATCATCTACCTCTAGTTTATAGAGATTCTTCACCCGAATCCATATCCTCATGGTCTAAGCCGTGTCTATGTGTCTTAGGAACGCCTTTCCTTTACTGAAGACAACATCGTAGCCTTTGTCCTCTAACATCGTGACTGATACCAAGCTCTTCTTCAATCCAAGCACATACATCACATCTGTCAAGGTGAGAGGAGCTTCATGCTCCCTCTGAAAAACAATTGTGCCCACTCCTAAAACACTATACCTGTAGAAATTTCTCTATAGATCAACTAGCTCTGATACCATGTAGAAATTCTGACTATAGATCAACCTAATAATGCAATATAATTAAAGCAAAATACTTTAATCTAATTCTACAATCAAGCTTGCTGAAGCTTAATAGATTTCAGCAAGATCAAGTGGAACACATATAACCAGAAGAAGAATCAATGCACATGAAACACAGAAGAATACTCAGGGGAAAGCCTCAGTTAAAAAACCAACTATCTGTATTATCATACAAGGTGGAAATACATCAAGATTACGCAAAGCCTTAGCTCTCATAGCTAGCCAGCTCTCAGTACAATCCTCCTGGATGCTCACAGGCAAACAAGGCTTCTCACAAACCTTCTCCTCTGCCCTCCAAGCCTCCTATTTCCTTGCTATGTTTCTCTTGGGTGATCCTACTGTTGCCAAGTGTAACAATGACCAATCACACTGATCTCACACCCTGTAAAACTGCGCAATCCTCAAGGAACATTGTTCCTTATGCATGGATGAGTTTCCCTTTTAGGAAATCTCATGTAACTGATAGTAACCTGTCCTTGAAATTTAGCTCAACTGCATCTTTCTCCGAATAGACATGCATGAGTTACTGATGAGAGAATCTTCAGTTATCTGGAGTACACTAGTTGGATGCATGCATGCATTAACTAACTAAACTCACAATTAGTTCCTCAAACAGTTTGGAACTAATTTAACTGGACTTAACTTAGTTAACTGAGCTAACTAATTACAACTAAAATACAACTCAATCTTATCTCCTTAATTAAGGGATAATCTCCTTAATTTAAGGGATAACTGTTACATGACTTCACAAAGACTTCTAACTTGAATTTCTCCAACTAATTAACTCAAGATGAATTAATTAATTATTTTTCAAGCAGCTAGTGAGACTAAATTCAAATTTTAATTCACAATTTTAATTCAAGGACAAATTAAAATTGGAATATTTTGGATTCTATTTTTATCATTTCTTGTTGCTATTTTCAACACTCCCTCTCAACATTAAAGGAATTCAACTCGATCCCGATCCTAAACCTTTGGAATGTTCTGCATGCAACACTTCTCTCTAGTGTTGTTTCTCTAGCAACTCTAGAAACAAAAAAAATATCCAACCTGAATCAGTATGATGCATCTGTCATCAAATTCTCTTACTACTATTGCCTCTGTCGACTGAAAACTCTCCGCTTCTGCTGACTCAGTATTTCTGCACTGTTATCAATCCTTCTTTGCACTCTTTAGTATTTGACTGCTCTAGCCTCTGTTAGTTTGATCTCTGACTGCATCAATCCCACTGATTCCTTTTGCTACTATGTACTTTGGGCTCTTGTAGCAAGGTACAATCCATGAGATAAAACCTCTCAATGGACCCTGCCTAATTTCAGCCTTCTCGAGACTATCACTTCACATCGCCCCACCTCACACCTGGAGGTATGGCTGCATGTGATCCCTCAACTGACTTGGCTCAAAATTTCCCCCTACTGGAGGTCTCTGCATGAGTGGATGCCTCCACTCGGTCTCCTCTTAGCATCTCAAATTGTGGCTCCTCCACAATTGTTTGAGACTTCTTCTGGGGCTGCATGTTGAGAGGTAATTTACTCTCCCACTCAACCACCAAGTCTCTAACATTTTCCTTGCTCCTCAAGGATTTGCATGCATCTTGAACCTCAAGAGCATACAGGTTCTTGACTCATGAACCGATCTGTTTCACTTGTCCCATGGTGATGTGTCTAAGGAAAACCTTTCCCTTACTGAAGACAACATCATATCCTTTGTCCTCCAACATCGCGATCGATACCAAATTCTTATTCAGTCCAGGCACATACTTCACATCTGTCAAGGTGATAGGAGCTCCATGCTCCCTCTTAAAAGAAATCGTGCCCACTCCTGAAGCACTATACCTTTCGTTGTCACCCATCTCTATGCACATCTTGAGGTCTTTCTCCTCCAAGGCACTGAATAAACTTTTATCGCCAATCCTGTGGAATGAGGCTCCATTGTCAAGATACCAACCACAACGCATCATCAATGACAATCATGATACCATGCATGCAATGAGGGTAAAGTCCATTTCTAACTAAGAGGCCAATTCCTCACCTTCAGATCCTTTTGAGGATCCCTTCTTGGACTTCTTCTATGGGCAATTAGTTGCATAATGACCCATCTCATGACAATTAAAGCATCTCACTTTAGACTTGTCAACCTTCTTCCCTCCATAAGAAGAATTCAATTTAGAATGGGATGCCTTCCCCTTCCCTTTCCTTGAGTTACTTGCTAAGGTGAGATTTTCTTCATCATCGTTGGATGAAGAACCATCTCGTGTGTTGCTCCTGATCTCCTCCTGCATGAGATCTGAACATAGTCGTTCCCAATCCAGTAGTTTCTCCCTTCCATTCACAAGGTCCTGGTAGCTATTCCAGCTCTTTTGAATACCAAGGAGAGCAAGGCTCACCATATCATCATCGGTAGTAGTTATTCCCACACTGCTAAGCTTATCTCTGCAAGTGGTGAGCTTGTTCAAATATGTGGAAATAGTATCGCCATTCTCCATCTTGATTCTTCGAAGCTTGTCCTTGAACGCAAATTTCCTTTGGTCGCTACTATTCTGGTAGAGGTCCTTCAATGTCTTCCACATTGAATATGGAGTATCCTTCCCATGGAGACTCGAGACAATATGGTCTCGAACTCCCTCAAGGATGATCCGTCTCGCCCTCGCCACACACTTCTTCCATTTAGCCATCTCTTGTGCATTAGTTGAACCTGGCTTTGGGATTTCTTGATCAATGAAATCCTTCAAGTCATTATCTTCTAATACAGCCTCCATACAATCTTTCCATGCTATGTAATTCGAGCTGCCATCCAAGGCATACTCGAGTCTCAAGCCATAGAATGCCATTGACCAACCTTGAAGTATGAGATGAATTTGGTTTGCACTTGCAACCCCGAACATCAAAATTCTCTTCTCTTCTCAGTATATTGTTCACAGCTCCGATAACCTTTTATATGAAACCATTTAGAAATTTCTCTATAGATCAGCTAGCTCTAATACCATGTAGAAATTTTGACCGTAGATATACATGATAATGCATTATAACTAAACCAAAATACTTTAATCTACTTCTACAATCAAACTTGTGGAAGCTTAATAGATTTGAGCAAGATCAAGCGGAACACATATAACCAGAAGAAGAATCAATGCACATGAAACACAGAAGAATACTCATGGGAAAGCCTCATCTAAAAACCCCACTATTTGTATTATCATACAAGGTGGAAATACATCAAGATTACACAAAGCCTTAGCTCTCACAGCTAGCTAGCTTTCAGTACAATCCTCCTGGATGCTCACAGGAAAAGAAGGCATCTCACAAACCTTCTCCTCTGCCCTCCAAGCCTCCTATTTCCTTGCGTTGTTTCTCCTGGGTGATCCTACTGTTGCCAAGTGTAACATTGATCACTCACACTGATCTCACACCCCGTAAAACTACGCAATCCTCAAGGAACCTTGTTCCTTCTGCATGGATGAGTTTCCTTTATACGAAAACTCATGCAACTTATAGTAACCTGTCCTTGAAATTTATCTCAACTTGTTATTTTTCTGAATAGACATGCATGAGTTATTGATGAGAGAATCTTCAGTTATCTGGAGTACACTAGTTGGATGCATGCATGGATTAACTAACTGAACTCACAATTAGTTCCTCAAATAGTTTGGAACTAATTTAACTGGACTGAACTCAGTTAACTGAGCTAACTAATTACAACTCAAATACAACTCAATCTTATCTCCTTAATTAAGGGATAATCTCCTTAATTTAAGGGATAACTGTTGCATGACTTCACAAAGACTTCTAACTTGAATTTTTCCAACTAATTAACTCAAGATGAGTTAATTAATTATTTTTCAAGCAGCTAGTGAGACTAAATTCGAATTTTAATTCACAATTTTAATTCATGGACAAATTAAAATTGGAATATTCTGGATTTTATTTTTATCATTTCTTGTTACTATTTTCAACAATACCTTCCATCGTCACCCATCTCTATGCACATCTTGAGGTCTTTCTCCTCCAAGGCATTGAATAAATTCTTATCACGGGTCATGTGGAATGAGGCTCTACTATCAAGATACTAGACACAACCCATCATTAATGAAACCATGCATGCGATGAGGGTAAAGTCCATTTCGAACTGAGAGGCTAATGCCTCAGCTTCTAATCCTTCCGAGGATCCCTTCTTGGACTTTTTCGATTAGAAATTAGTTGCATAATGTCCCATCTTCTGACAATTAAAGCATCTTACTTTAGACATGTCACCCTTCTTCCCTCCATGAGAAGAATTTGATTTGAAATGGTAAGCCTTCCCCTTCCATTTCCTTGCCTTGCTAAGGCCAGATTTTCTTTATCATCATTCTTGGATGAAGAGCCATGTCGTGTGCTCCTCCTGATCTCCTCCTGCATAAGATCCGACCATAGTTGTTCCCAATCCGACAGTTTCTCCCTTCCATTCATAGAGTCCTTGTAGCTATTCCAACTCTTTGGAAGGCCAAGGGGAGTGAGGCTCACCATATCATCATTGGGCAATTTTTATTCCTACACTGCCAAGCTCATCTTTGCAGGTGGTGAGCTTGTTAAGATATGTGCAAATAGTATCACCCTTCTCCATCTTGATTCTTCAAAGCTTATCCTTAAGCGCCAATTTCCTCTGGTCACTACTTTTCTGGTAGAGGTCCTTCAATGTCTTCCACATTGAAAATGGAGTATCCTTCCCATGGAGACTCGAGACAATATGGTCTCGAACTCCCTAAGGATGATTCGTCTCACCTTTGCCACACACTTCTTCCACTCAGCCAACTCTTGTGCATTAGTTAAAGGTGGCTTTGGGATTTCTTGATCAATGAATTCCTTCAAGCCATTGTCTTCTAATACAGGCTCCATTCTATCTTTCCATGCTATGTAATTTGAGATACCTTCCAAGACATACTATAGTTTCAAGCCATAGAACGCCATTGGCCAACCTTGAAGTATGATATGAATTTGATTTGGACTTGCAACCCCGAACTTCAAACTTCTAATTCTCTTCTCAGTATACTGTTCACAACTCTGATACCATGTAGAAAATATGTGATAGGTTAACCCAATAATTCAATATAAATCAAATCAGAATACTATGACCTACTTCTACTATCAATTTGCAAATGCTTAAAGATCGAGCTGAACAATATATCTAGAAGAAGAAGAATCAATGGCACAATACACATGAAAATACTTTGGGGAAAGTCTCAGATAAAACCCCACACTATTGTATTATCATACATGGTGGAAATACATAGGAATTATACAAAGCCTTAGCTTTCAAAGCTAACCATCTCAGTACGATCCTCACGGATGCTCACAGGCAATCTTGGCTTCTCTCCAGCCTTCCTCTCTCCCCTCCAAGCTCCTAATTCCTTGCGTTGTTCCTTGTGGATGATTTTCTTTTACCAAGTGGATGATCTCCCTTCAAAATTGCACAATCCTCAAGGATAAATCCTTGACCGCATGCATGAGTTTTCTCCATGAGAAAACACATGCAACTAATAGTACACTGTCCTTTAACTTTAATCTCAACTGGATCTTTATCAAAATAGACATGCATGAGTTTCTGATGAGGGAGTCTTTAGTTAGCTGGAGTAGCACTAGTTGAGTGCATTAATGCATCAACTGACTGTTAACTCACTATTAGTTCCTCAAACAATTTGGAACTAATTTAACTAGACTTAACTCAGTAAACTGAGTTAACTAATTACAACTCAAATATAACTCAACCTTATCTCCTTAATTTAAGGGATAACTCTTACATGACTTCAATATGACTTCTAACTTGAAGTTCTCCAACTAATTAATTTAAAATAAATTAATTAATTATTTCCAAGTAGCTGTTAAGACTAAATTCGATTTTAATTCACAATTTAATTCAAGGACAAATTAAATTGGAATATTCTTGTTGCCATATTTCAACACTCCCTCTCAACAATAAATGGATTATCTACCACCTCGATCCTATCTCTATGGAACTCGAATTTACACTTTGACAATGCCTTTGTCAAAATGTCAGCATCTTGCTCCTTTGTCGAAATATACTGCAACAATATGATCCTCCTCGCTACACAGTCTCTGAGATGATGATACCAGATGTCGATGTGCTTGGACCTATCATGAAATACTGGATTCTCAAAGAGTTTGATACAATTCTGATTATCACAATATATCACAATTGGATCCATCCTCTGATTAAACAAACCAACTAGGATTTTCTGCATTAAGATGGCCTCACATGATGCCTGACTTGTAGCCATGTATTCTGCCTCTACCGAGCTGAGTGCAACCGACATCTTTTTCCTGCTGTACCAAGAAACTATCGCTAACCCAAGGTTGAAAATCCCTCCTTATGTGCTCTTCTGATCTGATGGACTCCCTCCGCAATCTGTATCAGTGAAGCCCTGTATCTTCAATCCCTCTGTCTGTCTGTACCATAATCCATACTGAGATGTGCCTCTGAGTTATCTCAATACATGCTTTGCCACCTTCCAAAACATATTGGTAGGCTGAACCATCGCTTGACTCAGTTGGTTCACCCCATAGCACAAATTTTGGTCGTGTGTTCACTAAGTACATCAGTGAACCCATAAGCTACCTATACACAGTAGCCTCTACCACTTCTCTTAAAGTAGCAACCTACTTCCTCTAGTTACATGCTAGAGGAGTCTGCATGGGCTTGCACTTCTCCATGTGGAATCTCTTGAGTATCTCGTTGGCATACTTGCCCTAAGACACAAACAACTCCACATCCTTCTGCTACACTTCCATGCCAAGGAGGTAATGCATGAGACCCATGTCTTTTATCTTGAATTATCTTGCAAGGTCCTATTTGCAAGACACGATCAACTGGTCATCAACAACCAATATGAGATCATCAGCATAAAGTATGATGATCAACATCTTACCTTTCACCACGATGTGGTATAGGTTCGAATCCGCTTCACTCTTTGTGAAGCCCAACTTGGTGAAGTAGTTGTCTATCCTAGTGTCCCAAGCATGAGGTGCTTGCTTCATCCAGTATAATGCTCTCTTGAGTCAGCACACATGCGACTGACGATCACAGGTCTCAAAACCTTCTGGCTACTCTATGTACACCTCTTCCTCAATCTAGCCATCGAGGAATGCAATCTTCACATCCATCTAATGGATCTTCCAAACCATCTGTGCTAATAGTGCCAACATAGATCTGATAGATGAGTACCTTGTGATAGGAGAAAAAGTCTTATCATAGTGAATCCCCTCAACCTGTGAAAACCCATGGGCAATAAATCTTGCCTAATGCTTCTCCACACTACCATCAATAGCTTGCTTTACCTTGTAAAGCTAACAGGAACACACAACTGACTTGTTTTCCAGTCTCAGAACCACATCCCAAACACTATTACGAACTATTGAGTCATACTCCTCCACCATAACATCAACCCAAATCGACTGCTACACTTCTTCCCTAAAGGAAGATGGCTCAGTCTCAACACATTCTCCAGCAAGGTCCATGTATCTAGTGTACCTCTTAGGTGACCTCCTCTGTCTGCGCTGAGAAGATAGTGCTCCTACATTCTCTCTCACATCCTCCAACAATCTGTCAGCTTCTTTTGTGCACTTCCGTCCATCTCTAGAAGATTCTACTTGAGTGGATGTCTCCACTCAGGGAACCTCTACATGCAGCTACTCTGCATTAGTCTGAGGCTCCTCCTCCTTAGGAACCAATAGTTCCTCCACAACCTGTAGTTAGAGCTCCCTCTCAAGGGAAACTCACATGGCCTTCTGCTCATCAAACTTGAGATCTCTGCGAACCACTGTCCTCCGACTGGTAGGCAAGTACAACCGATAGTTGTGAGGTGTATCAGTGTACCCCACAAATATCCCCAACTCTGCTGTCAGCTTAAGCTTCTTCCCTGCATCCTTTGTCACATGGAAATATACTAATGAGCCAAAGATCCTGAAGTGACCCACATTTGGTCTCTTACCAGAGAAAGCTTCCTCTAGTTTCTTCATCCAAAGTATGTGATGAGGGCTTCTATTCTACAAATAGACTGTTGTGTTACATGCCTCAGCCCACAAGTGAAGTGGTAGGCCTTGGTCATGCATCGTTGCCCGTGCTGCCCCTACAATAGTTCTGTTCTTCCTCTCAGCCACCCCATTCTACTGTGGGTTATGAGGTGCCATCAACTCTCGTTTAATTCCTTCCGCTACACAAAAGTTCTTAAAATATTCAGAGACATATTCTCCATTGTTGTTGCTACTCAAGGCCTTGATCTTCTTCCCTAACTCTTTCTCGACCAAAGCTTTGAACTCACCAAACTTTTTCAAAGTTTGGTCCTTCTTCTGCATGAAATAAATCCAGCATTTATGAGAATAGTAATCAATGAAAATCACATAATACCTTTGCTTCACTGTGGATGCCATCGAGAATGGTCCACACAAATCAGTATGAACTCGCTCTAAGATAGCCTTTTCTCGATTGTCTCAATCATGAAAGGAAGACTTGGTATACTTTCCCAAGGTACAACCTTTGCATGTGTCAACTTGCTCAAGTTTACCTTTGGGAAGTCCTGTAGATATATGCTGCATTATCTTCAAAGCCCCATGATGAAAATGGCCCAACTACCTATGCCACAATGTGTCGATGTCTTGGATTTGCACCAATTCTGCTTTCGTACTCAATGCTGCACAATCATATACCTCTAGTTTATAGAGATTCTTCACCCAAATCCATATCCTCTTGGTCTGACCCGTGTTTATGTGTCTTAGGAACACCTTTCCTTTACTGAAGACAACATCGTAGCCTTTGTCCTCCAACATCGCGACTGATACCAAGTTCTTCTTTAGTCCAGGCACATACATCACATCTGTCAAGGTGAGAGGAGCTCCATGCTCCCTCTTAAAAGCAATCATGCCCACTCTTGAAAAACTATACCTATAGAAATTTCTCTATAGATCATCTAGCTCGGATACCATGTAGAAATTCTGACTGTAGATCAACCTAATAAAGCAATATAACTAAAGCAAAATACTTTAATCTAATTCTACAATCAAACTTGCAGAATCTTAATAGATTTGAGCAAGGTCAAGCAGACCACATATAACCAGAAGAAGAATCAATGCACATGAAACACAGAAGAATGCTTAGGGGAAAGCCTCAGCTAAAAACCTCACTATCTGTATTATCATACAAGGTGGAAATGCATCAAGATTACACAAAACCTTAGCTCTCACAGCTAGCAAGCTTTTAGTACAATCCTCCTCGATGCTCATAGGAAAACAAGGCTTCTCACAAACCTTCTCCTCTGCCCTCCAAGCCTCCTATTTCCTTGCGTTGTTTCTCCTGGGTGATCCTACTATTGCCAAGTGTAACATTGATCACTCACACTGATCTCACACCCTGTAAAACTACGCAATCCTCAAGGAACCTTATTCCTTCTACATGGATGAGTTTCCTTTATACGAAAACTCATGCAACTTATAGTAACCTGTCCTTGAAATTTATCTCAACTTGTTCTTTTTATGAATATACATGCATGAGTTATTGATGAGAGAATCTTCAGTTATCTGGAGTACACTAGTTGGATGCATGCATGGATTAACTAGCTGAACTCACAATTAGTTCCTCAAATAGTTTGGAAGTAATTTAACTGGACTTAACTCAGTTAACTGAGCTAACTAATTACAACTCAAATACAACTCAATCTTATCTCCTTAATTAAGGGATAATCTCCTTAATTTAAGGGATAATTGTTGCATGACTTCACAAAGACTTCTAACTTGAATTTCTCCAACTAATTAACTCAAGATGAATTAATTAATTATTTTTCAAGCAGCTGGTGAGACTAAATTCAAATTTTAATTCACAATTTTAATTCAAGGACAAATTAAAATTGGAATATTCTGGATTCTATTTTTATCATTTCTTGTTGCTATTTTCAACACTCCCTCTAAACAATAAAGGAATTCAACTTGATCCTAATCCTGAACCTTTGGAATGTTCTGCATGCAACACTTCTCTCTAGTGTTGTTGCTCCAGAAACTCCAGAAACAAAAGAAAATATCCAACCTGAATCAGTATGATGCATCTGTCATCAAAGCCTCTTATTGCTATTGCCTCTGTCGACTGAAAACTCTCCTCTTTTGCTGACTCGGTCTTTCTGCACTGTTATCAATCCTTCTTTGCACTCTTCAGTATTTGACTACTCTAGCCTCTGTCAGTTTGATCTCTGACTGAATCAATCCCACTTATTCCTTCTACTACTATGTACTTTGGGCTCTCATAGCAAGGTACAATCCATGAGATAAACCTCTCAATGGACCCTGCCCAATTTCAGCCTTCTTGAGACTATCACTTCACATCACCCCACCTCACACCTGGAGGTATGGCTGCATGTGATCCCTCAGCTGACTTGGCTCAAAATTTCCCCCTACTGGAGGTCTCTACATGAGTGGATGCTTCCACTCGATCTCCTCTCAGCATCTCCAATTATGGCTCCTCCACAATTGTCTTAGACTTCTTCTGGGGCTACATGTTGAGAGTTAATTTACTCTCCCTCTCAACCACCAAGTCTCTAACATTTGCCTTGCTCCTCAAGCCTTTGCATGCATCTTAAACCTCAAGAGCATACAGGTTCTTGACTTGTGAATTGATCTGTTTCACTTGTCTCGTGGTGATGTTTCTAAGGAAACTTTTCCTTATTGAAGACAACAGCGTAGCCTTTGTCCTCCAACATCGCGATCGGTACCAAATTATTCTTCAGTCCAGGTACATACTTCACATCTTTCAAGGTGATAGGTGATGAGCCTCATAAATGGGTAATTATATGGGCACATTTTACCTCCTAACCTAGTCAAATCAACCATTCTCTTAGCTTATTATATGATTTTCTGATTATATTTATGCTTATAGAGTGAGTTGAGTTAGTTATGATGCCATGTGGTCTAATATGTGTTTAATGGAGATTATTGATGAATTTTGTGGTCAAAGTCAAGGATCCAGTGGATAAATGGCATAAATAACTTGAAGTGGACAAAGGAGAGGACTTATAGGAGGGAATCTCCCTCATTTATTACTCCCTACTTCGAATTCCCCTTCATTCAGCTCAGAGTACAAGCGGCCAAGTCATGCATTAGCAGGTAGCCGAGCAAGTGGAGGATGACTGATGATTATCTCTAGTTTAGGGATCCAAGCCTCCCTAATTTTAAAGAAGCTATTGGTGGCTTCATTGGTATAAGTAGAGAGGCCTAGGGCCTCACTAGGGTCTAATTTTTGTTGGATTTTTGTTGCAGTTTTGCTTATGTAAACTCTGCTCAACTTTGAGCTTATTATTTTGACAGTTTCATGTAACATTGTTATTATTTTGGAAATAAAGATGGAATCCTTTTTGAGTTAGCACTGAGTTACCTCAGAAGGCTGAATCCCTTGGGTTAGGGCCCAATCCAAGCAGCCAAGCTCCTCTTTACTTGTATTTGTATGTTTTATTTCAGTTGTAGATTAGATTGCTGTTAGATGTATTTCCTTGATGATTAAGAATAGGTTGCTTTTGATGATTCAATAGTTTGCTTCCATTTGTGCTTTCTATAGTAGGTTAAGCAGTGGTAAAGAAAAGATCCAAAAGGCTAACAATAGTGCCTTGGCCTCTCTTCCTCCCTTTGGGACAATGATTTGAGGCAAAGACCCTCTTGCTGCCCCAAAAACACAGATTTTCCTCATTCATGGGACTTCTAGTGTTTGCAGCTTTCTAGTTGGTTCATAGTCTAGTTTAGCTTTGCTTAAGAACTTCTTCATCATGCTCATTTCCTTATTTTCAACAGTCTTCTTTCATGCTTTATTCTCCTACAATGGTTATCAACATTTCCTTCCATAGATCATAGTTTACTTGATGCAAAAACTATGTTTTCTAGATGCACTTATTTCCTTGCTTGCTTAATCTCATTGGTTAACTGTTAGTTGTTTATGCAGCAGATATCTTCTAGCAGCAGGCTAGCCTATCATCCATGCCATCCTCCATCTGATCCATGCCCTACAGGTCGCCCAAGTCTCACCTCAATTCTGCCTTAGTTTCCTGCATTTTCCATAGAACTTCTTCTCTCCTTGAGAAAATCCAATCATCTTTCTCTCTCCTTGTGGTTCATGGTAGACCATAGGCACCCTAACACCTCATTCCAACCTTCATCCACCTTTTCCAAGCATTCTCACACCTTCAAAACTGTGAAAACTGCTCTCAGCCTCCTCCTGTAGGGCTCCTGTAGAACGTTGTTTTTCGTCCTGTAGATTTCCTGTGTCCTCCCGTAGATTTTCCTGTAGGCTTTCTTTTGAAGGCTGAGTTTGGGAAAAGCCTCCAGAAGGCCACCTGAGACCTCCTAGGACCCAACCACACCATCCTACATCCTCTCAAGTCCCAAATCACCTTTCAACACCACCTATTCGCTACCACATTCACAAACAAATAAATTACATGCATGACAAATTCACATAAAAATACCTAAAAATCCAAAAAGATGTTTTTTGCTCATTTACTTCCAAAAATAGTTAGTTAGATGTTGTTTACTTCCTTGAGTAGGTAATGGCATTCTTTTCATGGTTTTCATATTGCTTTCTCCAAAAGTAGGATTAGTTGGTTAATTAAGATTTACTTGGTTTGCTTTACATTTCAGTCTTCCTTTCTGCAAGTAGAATAGCATCTGTAGAGTAATCTCTCTTTTTCCTTTCATCACATATAGAGCTTCTTTTGGAATCCATAGAAGTTGGCTTGAGCTCCTAGTGATCTTGCACCGACTGACCAAGTGACAACCTGTAGTAAGAACTAGTACTTGTGCATACAGTACCATCGCTTCCAAGTTTGTTACGAACTACCGGGTTGATAAGAGTGATGTAGGCAGCCCAGGAGTTGCAGCATTATTGCTGCAATACTGGTGCTCCCCACTTTTTTTGGTGCCATTTCCAGGGAAACGTCAGAGTATTCTGTGATTACTGCTTTCTTCTATTTTCTTCTTGCAATTTTCTGCTAATAGTTTATTTCAGCAAGAATAGAATAGTCATTTCCTTTCCTTTCAAGTTCTACATTTCCTTGCTTTCCTTTTCAATTCAACAAATTCCATTTCAGCAAGAGTAGAATAGTTATTTCCTTTCCTTTCAAGTTCTACATTTCCTTTCTTTCCTTTTCAATTCTACAAATTTCATTTCAGCAAGTTCCTTTCAATTAGTTTCAATTTGTTTTGTTCAATCAATTTCAGTTTTGCATGTACTATCAGTGTGGGGAAAAAACAAAAACCAACCAAAAAGATTTCCTTTCATGCCTCATAGGTCAAGAGATAATTCAGGAAAATTATTACCCAACACCCCCACTGCTTCACACAGCCAACCTTCTCTCTTTTTCGATGGCTATGATCAAGAAGAACCCTTAGGCAAACAACCTGACATATTTGATGAACCTATAGGGGAAGAAGAAGAAGAAAAATTTCCTTTGGAGACAATGGCTGAACACAAAAATGCTAGGGGGAATGGAGAAAGAATAGAAGGTACCTTTCCCATTCGGGAGACCAATGGGGACACCAAAATGAAGAATATAAGCCCTTCTACCCTACCTCATTTCCATGGTCTGACTACAGAAGATCCTGACACCTTCTTGTTTGAGTTTGCTATTATCTGTCGAACCTATGACTATGCAGAAGATGAGCAAAAGTTGAAACTATTCCCTTCTACTCTCAAGGATGCAGCCTTGCATTGGTTCATGGGATTACCTGGCAATAACATCACAACTTGGGCTCAGATGCAGCAAGCCTTTAACAACAAGTATCGAGACTATTGTAGGTCAAAAGATACAAAAGAAGAAATCTTTTGAATGACCATAGGAAGTGATGGGTACTTGGAGGACTATGAAGAGAGGTTCCAGCTCAGTTACAAAAGGGTTGGGTGTACATTCGACCTTGAGTCTCTGACACTGGTCCTGCTCAGGGGAATTCAGGAAGACCTTTTAGACACCCTCCATCTACTGGTCGGGGGAGACATCTACCAACTATCCTATGAGGACATAAAGACTGTTTTTAGAGACCATTCTAGAGCAGCCAAAAAGAAAGGTAGGGGGTGTCAACCCATAGCCAATACCTCTTCCTCTAACTCATCCATTAAGGGAGAAATTGGAAACATGCTGGAAGACTTCAAGAGTGAGATGCTACAGACGCTTGCCATGCAAATGGATACCTTACATATCAAAAGGAAACAAGAGGAAGCAGAGAGGGCTTTGGCCATTTTTTGCCCTAGATACACCAAGAGGCATCCTCGGAATGAATGTCCATTGAACTCTATAGAAGTTTGTTCAATATTTGAAGAAAATCATTCTACGGACAATTGTCCTTCCTTACTCGGACTTAAAGCTGTATATCAAGGGGCTGAGGGAGTCACTGAACAACTCTATTACATAAACCAAAGGAGGCCGCATAGACCTAGACCATATCAGCAGGGGATGCAAGGGACATCTCAGGCATACTACAAACCCAACCAAGTCACTTCCATACCTTCTTGGGGGCCCCATACTCATCCTTCTTGGTCGACACCTCCTCCTTGGTCCTTCACATCTCCATATCATGCCCAACCAGCCACCCATTTATTTCAATCCTATGCTTCGTCGTAGCCTCAATGGAATGCATCTCCTCAGGGGTGGAGGCCCCAATATAACTCTCCTCCTGCTCTTTTGCCTCCACCACCTATCCAACCACAACTGTTACCTCCTGCTCCACCAAAGCAACCCCAGATGCCTGCCCAACCAAATCTAAACCCGAACAACCGACTGGCTCAGCAAGTATATAGTGGGGAACGATCATGCCTGACTTATGCTGTGGAGATTCAGGAAATTAACTTGTGATCTCTGAAAGTTCTCCCAGATAGCCAGCCTCCACCCAGGGAGCTTGAGGAAGATAAAGAGGAAAGCGAACCTAAAGTAATTCCACCCTTTCCTGAGAGACTATCCGCAATAGTCCAGCCTACCCTAGAAGAAACTGAACTCCTGGGAGAATTGAAACATTTATGTGTGGAGATACCACTTCTCCAAGCCATAAAAGATGTGCCCATCTACAATAGGTTGATCAAAGAGAAGTTCTTTAGGCATCCAGGAAGGCGCAAGAGAGCCCCACTCATCAATGTCATAGGACAACTATCTGACCTGATGTTAGGGCAGGTAATATGTCCAAAATATCTGGACACTGGAAGCCCAGTAGTTGATGTCCACATCAATGGCACCATGATCCCACACACCTTGGTTGAACTGGGAGCTACCATTAATGTGATGACAAAGGATACAATGCTCAAACTCAACCTCCAGGGCTCCCTGAGGAAGACCACAATCGTGCTACAGCTTGCAGACCGCTCCACTGTGACCCCTGAGGGGATTGTGGAAGATGTGATGGTCTCCATTGATTCTTGGGAGTACCCTGCTGATTTCTTAGTTCTCCAGCCAAAGGCAAAGCTCATTGGGTATCCTCTCATTCTGGGAAGACCCTGGTTGGCTACCGTCGATGCCTACATCAGCTATTGAGCTAGGAACATGACCATAAAGAATGGGCATATTTCCAAGCAGTTAGTCCTATATCCTCCTGCCCAACCCTTGCTAGAACATGATTTACCTCTCTGGTTAGAGGAGGAAGATGAGGATGAAGTCTATTCTGCACCGCTTTGTGCATTAGGAATCACCATGGGGGGAAAACAACAAGATGAGGATGATATGATTGAAAATCTAATTCAAAATCCACCTTCCAGTGTATCACCATTAGAGGACATAGTAAGAGAAACCCAAAACAACCCCTCAACTGATCTCTGTGTGGTCGACTCCACCTCTCTCCATGTTAAGAATATAGAGTTCAACCCAGAAAGAACCTTGAAGATCAATCCATCCCTATCCACTTCCCAGGAGAAGGAATTGTGTAGCTTGCTGAGAAAACACCTAGATGCCTTCGCCTGGAGTTATAAAGAGATGAAGGGAGTGCACCCTGCAGTATGTACTCATCATATATACATCAAGGAGGATTGCAAGCCAGTTAGGCAACCTCAAAGGAGGATGAATCCAACACTTAAAGATATTGTTAAGGAAGAACTATAGAAATTGCTTGATGCATGATTCATCTATCCCATCTCTGACAGTGAATGGGTCTCTCCTTTGGTGCTAGTACCAAAGAAAAATGGTAAGTGGAGAATCTGTGTCGACTATCGAGAATTGAAAAAACCACTAAAAAGGACCATTTTCCTTTACCTTTCATAGATCAAGTGTTAGACGGTCTGGCAGGGAAAAAGTTTTTCTCTTTCCTAGATGGGTTCAACGGGTACAATCAGATTCAGATCAGCTCGGAAGACCAAGATAAGACCACTTTCACTTGTTCATGGGGTACCTTTACATATCGGGTCCTTCCTTTTGGTTTGTGTAATGCTCCAACCACTTTCCAAAGAGCGGTATTGAGTATATTTTCTAAATTAGTTCATGATGTAGTAGAGATATATATGGATGACTTTACTCCTTATGGCTTTGACTTTCAGGAAGCCTTATCTAATCTAGGAAAAGTTCTAGACAAATGTATTGAGATGAACCTGTCCCTTAGTCCGGAAAAATGTGAATTTTTTATGACTAAAGGGACCGTGCTAGGTCATGCAATATCTCAACAAGGACTGCAGGTGGACCCCAACAAAATTGCCATCATCCAAAGGGTCCCACCTCCTCAGAAGTGAGAGATTTCAGAAGTTTCCTAGGCTTAGCGGGGTATTACTAGAGATTCATTAAAGATTTCAGCAAGCTAACCTCTCCTTTGTTTGGCCTTTTAGGTAAAGATGTCGAGTTTATATGGTCAGAAAACTGTCAAGAAGCCCTAGATACCTTGAAAAGCAAGCTCGTGATTGCCCCAATTCTGAGAGGCCCAAACTGGGCCCTACCTTTCCACATTCAGACAGATGCCTCAAACAAAGTAATAGGAGCATCCTTGGGACAAATTGATGAAAAGTTACCTTATGCCATATACTTTATAAGCAAAAACTTATCAAAGGCAGAGTTAAACTATACAGTGACTGAGAAGGAGCTCCTAGCTGTCATGCATTCTTTAAACAAATTCAAACATTTTTTTATATAGGCTATCAAACGTTTGTGCACACTGATCATGCTGCAATTAGATATTTAATGAACAAACCGGATGCGAATGCTCACATTATTAGATGGTTTGTTTTACTATAGCAGTTTGATCTGACCATTGTTGATAAGCATGGGAAAGAAAATGTTGTTGCTGACTTTTTGTCTAGAATAAATTTGCCTACAGGTGAAGAAGGAATGGTGGATGACCCAATGCTAGATGAACACCTGTTTGCTATCTCAGTACTCTCTCCATGGTTTGCTGATATAGCAAACTACTTGGTTTCAACACAATTTCCACCACATCTGTCCTCAAAAGAGAAGAGCAAGATAGTGAGGAAAAGCGCCCCTTTCACCTGGATTGGGGGCAATCTCTTCAAACTTGGCCCGTATCAGATCTTGAGAAGATGTGTCAAGGAGGAGGAAGTCTTTGACATCCTCCTGACCTGTCATGATGGGCCTTGTGGAGGTCATTTTGCAGCAAAAAGGATTGTCTTCAAGATACTGCGAGTAGGCTACTATTGGCCCACTCTTCATCAGGATGTACGAAGATATACCAGCCAGTGTGATAGGTTCTAGAGGATGGGGAAACCCACTCCAAAGGATGAGATTCCCATGCAACCTCAAGTGACCTTTGAGCCATTCGAGAAGTGGGGCATGGACTTTGTGGGTCCTATCAGCCCTCCTTCAAAGCAGAAGAAATACATCATTGTGTGCACTGATTACCTGACAAAGTGGGCAGAGACAAAAGCAATCAAAGTAGTGACAGAAGAAAAAGTAGCTGAATTTTTGAGAGAGAAAATATTCTACAAGTTTGGGTATCCAAGAGAATTGGTCACAGATCAAGGTTGTCAATTTACTTCCAATCTGATTGAAGACCTGCTCACACATCATAGAATCAAGCACAGGACTTTAACCCCTTACCATGAACAAGCCAATGGGCAGGTGGAGGTCACTAACAAAGCATTGGAAGGGATCCTGACAAAGGTAGTGAGTAGTAGCAGAAAAGACTGGGCGGACAGATTAGTTGAGGCCACTTGGGCCTACAATACAACATGGAAGACCAATACAGGGTTCACACCCTATGAGCTGGTCTATGGGAAGAAGGCTTTGCTATCAATAGAATTTGAATTCAATACCTTGAGGATGGTAGCTCAGCTAGACCTAGACCTCAGCCATGCACAAAAAGAAAGATTACTCCAGTTCAATGGATTAGATGAACACAGAATGCAGGCCCTTCTCCATATAGAGGTAGTTCAGCTTCAAAGAAAGGTATGGCATGACCAAAAAATCAAGGAAAAGCAATTCCAAGAGGGAGAGTGGGCACTACTCTATGATTCAAGATACAAAGATTTCAAGGGCAAGCAGAGGACAAGATGGCTGGGACCCTACACTGTGGAGAAATGCAATGACAATGGTTCAGTTCTGACCAGAACCATTGATGATGAAGCCATCCCCATGCTTGTCAATGGACATTGGTTGAAAATCTACAAGAAACCCCTCTCCAAGTGAGAGTTCATTGAAAATTTGAATAAAATAGTGATGGTAGTGGAGCATATCTCGGCCTCCACTTCATCCACTCACTGAAGAAAAAAAAATAAAAAAATAAGGACCCAAGTGAAAACCTCCATGAGGTGCTTGAGTCCCATCATTGGGTTGAAAACCTTTTCTGAGGCGGCCAGTGATGTAAAAAAAAAAGAAAAAGAGAAAAATAATATCCTTGGGTGAAAACCTCCCTTGGAGGTGCCCAGGGTAGGCAATTAGGGTGAAAACCTCCCTGAGGCGCCCTAGTTGTTTTCAAAAAAAAAAGAAAGAGGAAAAGAAAAATGAATTTCCAATTGCATTACAGGTTTGGAGGAGGACTACAGGAAGCAGAAGAAGGTGCCAAGGGAGCCCTGAAACCAATACCAACACCTATCCTACCTTACCACACCTTTCTCCATCATTCTTGGCATTCTTTTCACCTCACTGTGCTTCTCTTCCAAAAACTGTGTTTTCTATAGGAGGCTCCTGTAGGAATTACAGAGAGCCAGAAATGGATATAAAAAGTAGTTTGAGGAACAAGGAAGCTTCATAAAAGGCCTATAAATCATCCTACAGTCTCCAAACCTCCTTGCCATCATTTCCAAGCTTACATCACATCCCAAGCATCATTTTTCTTCCTGCTCAAGAAAAAACACAGAAAAAACAGTTTTTAGGAAAATGAAAAAAAATGAGAAAACAAACAACACCATCCACCTAAAATCCACCCATTAATTCTCCATCTTTATCTACATCTTTGGCATCATCCTCACAGCTCCAGGCACAGAAAGAAGCTGAAGTTTCAAAGGGAGAAGAAGCTACAGGAGCTCCTGTAGGAATTCCTGTAGTAGCTGATCCCATTAAAATTCAACATTAGTAGCAAGAGGGTGCAAATATGAAGGCTGAAGAAGACACTTGCAGATCAAATCTAGCCAGAGAGGAATGTGCACAAAGCATAGCCACACATCAAAAAGCAAACAGCATACATCAAAGGAACCAAAGGCATGCAACAGAGAGAGAGAGCCACAACACCTCACAGTGAATGCATTTGGATCACAGGTAAGTAACTAACCCGCTCCTTTGTTTGCATTTGTGTAATTAGAAAGCATGCAATAGCAGTGAGATGGTTGAGGTTGAACGAGGAAAGGTGGCCAGTTAACTTGGCCACCTTCATCTATTTGACTCTAGTCATCCGAAGATGTCACCCACACGTGCACACAGTCAACTCAAGAGAGATGTCAAGGATAGGTAGTGGAGGTAGTGTGAACTCTGATGCAATCATGAGGGATGATTACGAGGAAAGGGCCATGATGACAAGGTAGGTGGGGACCAATGGTCCTAATATGGCCAATGTACACTTGGCCAGCTCACCCTCCATCACCGGGAATATCCATAAAAAGCAATAAATACTCCTCCCCGAGCACTTGCACCACCTTTTCCTTCATTCTCTCCTCGAAACTCCACTCCTGCAACCTTCTTGTGCCCCCACAGCCTCGAAACCATTGTTCTCCATTAATCTCTCCCATATCCCTGCTCTCGGCATTTTCTACAGGAGCACTTACAGGTTCTACAGAAGAACCTACAAGAATTCTACAGGAAGGCCAGTGAGTTGTTTTGGAGAGGGAAAACACAGATTTTAGCACAATTCTCGGGCTGAAGAGGTAGGTCCTTCACATACCTCCGTTGAATCTAAAAATATTCAAGTAGTGGTTTAATTTTGAGGAGGAAATGAAGCCTTTAGGTGGAGGAAATACATAACAGAATTTTTGCTTATTTCTTGAGAAAACACAGTCTCTCTGTTTCTCTGTTTTTCTTCAAAAATTGTTCTCTCCATCTCCATATTTGGTTTGCCAAGGAAGCATAAACAAAATGACATGATGTTTTATGAGGAAGGAGCCCACCAACTCCTCCAGGATCCATGCACATCCCCATGTAGTGGACATATTCACAAGAGTAAATTGGATGAACCTTTTTGAGAAATTCCAAGGGTTTGATGAGGAAATTGCTCAAGAATTTTCCTACTCTTTGGTCCCTCACACCAGAACACATGCCATTGTCACCTTTAGAGGCCTTTCCATGGAGGTAACCCCTGAATTTATCAGTAGGGTCACTACCCTTCCTCTTGGGTTGCCTTGGAGTAAGGATGAAAAGCCAATTGGCCAAGTTGCTAAGAAAAACTTCTTCCAAAACAATGAAACCCCTGTAGAAGATAAAAATGGCATAAGAAGGGCTAGCATACCATATCCTTGGGATGAGGTTAGCTACCAAATAATCAAGTATGTTTCTTGTGAGGGGAGGTATAGCATTGTCTATGGTTACCACTTTAGAATCCTTCATGTATTAAGGTATGGCATGGACACTCCAGCCCCTCAGAAGCTCAGAATCCCCTACTTCCTCCTATAGTCCCTCATTGACTCCAGTACTAAAGTAAAAGCAAGAAATCCAGAGCAACTAGCTCACCATGGGTTAATAAAGATATTAGTGGAAGAAGCCCTACATACATTTACACTCCCTATAGCATGGGAAATGTTCAGAAACATGACAGTTGAATATGACATAAAGACCCTGACCTATGATATCAGCCCCACTAGTAGTGAGGAGGAAGAGAAGCAAGGGGGAGAAGGTGAAGCAACTGGTGAGTTAGAAGAACAAGAAGGGAAGAAGGAAGAAACCAAGATAGAGGAGGAAAAAGCTGAAGAAACAGAGCAGGAGGAAATAGAGCAACCAGAGATAGAAAAAGAGGCAGAAAAGACAAAAGTGTCCCCTGAGACCCTAGAAAGAGAGGCAGCAACTACCCTCACTGCCCTCAGCATACCAATTAAGCAAAAACAGAAGAGGAAGAGGCAGACCTCAATGTATTTCAGAGCTAGGAAGAGCGCAAGAATCAAAATAGGGAAACCCCAACCTTCTTCAAAAGTGCCATATATTATTGAAGATTCACCCTCTGCCCAAGGAAAATAATCCCCTTCCAAGGCACCTCTCACATATGAAAGGGGGACTCCTAGATCTCCCACATGGAAAGAAAAAGTAGAACTACATGACTCAAAAATAGTCCTACAGGGGGCATAGAGTATTCTATAGGAGACCCTGTCAAAACTACAGGAGACCCAAAAGCTGGAAAAAGGGGTAGAAGGATAGCCATAGGGAAAGGAGGAAGCAACAGAGGCACAAGAACTTGATCCCCAGCCTAGTCTTGGCTCCTACTACAATATTCTTGAGGGGGGAAGAATCATTCCCCAAAAATTTGCAATTCCCCTATTCTTTGAATTAGAGAAAGAAAGAATAAAGACCCATAGGTGGATGCAAATAGCCAAATCCAAGGGAGTTGAGGATATTGGCCATATGGAGAACAAACTCAGAGAAATGGGCAGAGAGTTAAGTGCTGTCAGACACAAGGAAGCAATCACAAGAAGTCACCTTGAAACTGAAAATGAATTGCTAAGAAGACAACTGCAAGAGAAAGAGACCCAACTGGCATGCATGGCCAACTAGTCCATGGAGGCATTACAATGTAGGCAACCAACAAAATCTTATGGCTTGTATCTCAAGGACTAATGGTTGAAATTTCAGATAAAGACTTTGGCACAAAGAGGCACCATGCCTTTCCAAGATTACAGGCAGTTTATGGACCTGTGTGACCAAAGCACATCAGAAGATAAGGCAAAGATGGCAGAATTCTACCTGCATAACATGGCCCTCACAGACATGAATGTGTGGGACCCCAATGCTAGGCTAGGGGACCTACAACTAATGGCCATGGCCTCATGGATGAACGATGAAGAGTTAAGGGCAGCAGAAATAATAAGGTTGATGATACAGGAGCAGAATGAGCCATTAATGATTAGATCTGAGCCATTAGACCCCATGGCACTCATTAGCACACATAACCTGCTTGCCCATAATCCTCAGATTGCCCCTAGATATATAAGTGATCAAGCACAAGCCATTGCACATTTTGAGGATATGGAAAGGTTACTAGGGGATGACTATGTACATGCATGTATGAGGAGATGGAATACCTTACCACACAGTCTACAAATCAGGGAATATCATTCCCCAATGAGGATGAGGGAGGCATTAAGGAGAGTGCCCGTGTTTTAGTGCTCCATGCAGAGGTTGAAGGTCAATTGGATTGGCCTCAAATTGAGTCCCCCATTACTGCTAGGCATGCTAGAACGCAGAAGAGAAGAAGAAGAACAGGAACAGTGGGAAGAAATAGACAGGAAGGCAGGATTCTATGACAAGGGGGAGGAGACCACATCATAAGAATGGGATGCTAGGGAGGCCACCAGGGCCATAAAAGATGAGGAGATGGACTAAGTTTCTCAGAGGACAAGCAACACTTTCAGTAGGGGGGTGATGATGAGCCTCATAAATGGGTAATTATATGGGCTCATTTTACCTCCTAACCTAGTCAAATCAACCATTCTTTATTTTCCGATTATATTTATGCTTATAGAGTGAGTTGAGTTAGTTATGATGCCATGTGGTCTAATATGTGTTTAATGCAGATTATTGATGAATTTTGTGGTCAAAGTCAAGGACCCAGTGGACAAATGGCAGCAATAACTCGAAGTGGAAAAAGGAGAGGACTTATAGGAGGGAATCTCCCTCATTTATTACTCCCCACTTCGAATTCCCATTCATTAAGCTCGGAGTACAAGTAGCCAAGTCATGCATTAGCAGGCAGCCGAGCAAGTGGAGGATGACTGATGATTATCTCGAGTTTAGGGAGCCAAGCCTCCCTGATTTTAAGGAAGATGTTGGTAGCTTCATTGGTATAAGTAGAGAGGCCTAGGGCCTCATGAGGGTCGGATTTTTGTTGGATTTTTGTTGCAGTTTTTCTTATAACAATGTAAACTTTGAAACAGGAACTGATACTGTTACTCGTTTCATAGAGATAGCAAAAAAGTGACCTAATTTTGAAAAGGGGTGATGCAGAACACACATGTTTTTTTAGAGCATAGTTTTTGGCACTTTAATTTTTTTTATGTACATTACATTTTAGAATGGTAGTGATTTTCATGTTGATTTAAAAAAGTGGGTATTCTGCATCAAACCCTTTTTTTAAAAGACCTATTTTTTGGCTTTAAATTTTCTAATGTATATGTAAATAATTATTTTGTAAATTTGATAACTTTTTAAGTGGTCGTTTTCTTCATATTTTCTTGCTTTTTATTTTAATTTTAATTTTTTTGTAGTGAGGTTTTTATTGTTTTGCATTTTTAAATTAGAAGGTCAATATTTTGAATTTTAAATATTCTACTTATTTATACATCCTTAATTAATTTTTCAATCCACATGAAATAATTGTTTCTAAAAAAAATTATTTTTTAACAATGGACATAAAAATAACCATTTTTAACATAAATATAACTAAAAAACTACACGTTTTGATAATTTTTTGCTAGAATCGACATGTCAAAATCACAATTTTTATATGAAAATTTTAACTAAAAATGGTTAAATAATAGTTTTTTTTATGAATTTCATTTCAAGAAAATAATAATAATCACTTTTTTTTCAAAAAATAATGATTAACTTAAAAATCAATGCGAAAATCACATATTACAAATATTGAACGCATAACAACCTTAATTGGGTGTTTATTCTTCTCATAAAATGTCAAAGTCAAAACGTTGCAAAGCTTGATTTCAAGGCATAACTTAAATTTAATCAACAATGTCACATAATCCAAACTCTTCGTCCTCTAGAGTTTCATCATTGTCTTCTTCCACAATATTTTCTGTTTCCTTTTGCTCTTTTCCTCTTCTAATGGATCTTTGAATCTAACATGAGTGGGTGGGTGGGCGGGAAAGGAAGGGGAGGGCGGGCGGGCCACTGGGGTGGCACCGGTCTGGGTCGTGCCACCTCGGCAGCCCGCCCGGCTGGTGGCTGGGCGATTCTGGGAATCGCCCAACCACCAGCTGGGCGGGCGAGCGGGCCGCTGGGGTGGCGCCAGCCCTGGTCGCGCCACCCTGGTGGGCGAGTGGGCCGCCGGGGTGGCGCCAGCCCTAGCCGCGCCACCCGAATTGCCCAGCCACCAGCTGAACGGGCGAGTGGGTCACCGGGGTGGCACCAACCCTGGCCATGCAACCCTGTAGGCGCGCCCGGCTGGTGGCTCGATGATTCCTAGAATTGCCCAGCCACTAGCTGGGCGGGCGTGCGGGCCACAGGGGTGGCGCGGCACAGGCCGGCGCCACCCCGGCGACCCACCCACACATCCGGCTGGTGGCTGGGTGATTCTGGCTACTGGGGTGGTGCCAGCCTGTGCCATGCCACCCTGGAGGCCCGCCTGCCGGCCCTGTTGGGCGTGCGGGCCGCCGGGGTTGTGCTAGTGCCCAGCCACCAGCTGGGCAGGCGTGCAGGCCGCCGAGGTGGCGCCAGCCCTGGCCGCACCACCCCAGCGGCTTGCCCGCCCGGCCACCAGACTGGTAGATAAGCGATTCCTAAAATCGTCGAGCCACCAACCGGGTGGGCGAGCGGGCCGCCAGGGTGGCGTGGCACAGGCCGGCGCCACCTCGATGGCTGGAATCGCCCAGCCACCAACCGAGCAGGTGGGCGAGTCACTGGGGTGGCACCAGCCCAGGCCGTGCCACCTCGGTAGCCCACCCGCTCACCCGGCTAGTGGCTGGGCAATTCCGGGAATCGCCGAACTACCAGCCGGGCGGGCGGGCGGGCCGCCGTGGTGGCGCGGCCACCCTGGTGGCCCGCCCTGGCTGCGCCACCCCGGCGGCCCACCTGCCTGCTTGTCTGGTGGCTAGGCGATTTCGGGAATCGCCCAACCACCAGCTGGGCGGGCGGGCGGGCCGCCGGGGTGGTGCGACACAAGCTGGTGCCACCCTGGCTGTAGGAATCACCCAGCCAGAAGTTGGGCGGGTGGGCGGGCCACTGGGGTGGCACGACATAGGCTGCGCCACCACAGTTACCCGCCTGCCCACGTGGCTGGTGGCTGGGCGATTTCGGGAATTGCCTAGCCACAAGCCAGGCGGGCGGGCGGGCCGCCGGGTGGCGTGGCACAGGCCGGTGCCACCCCGACAACCATAATCGCCCAGCCACAAGCAGGGTGGGTAGGCGGGCCACCGGGGTAGCGCGGCATAGGTGCCGCCCTGGCGGCCGGAATTGCACAAGCTGGCACCACCCTGGCTGGTGGCTGGGTGATTCCGACCGCTGGGGTGGCGCTGGCCTGTGCCACGCCACCGCGGCGGCCGGCCCACCCGCCCAGCTAGTGGCTGGGCGATTCTAGGAATCACCCAGCCACCAGCCGGGCGGGTGTGCGGGTCGTTGGGGTGGTGCTAGCCCTTGCCGCACCACCCTGGCGGCTCGCCTGCCTGCCTGGCTGGTGGCTGGGCGATTCCTGGAATCACCCAGCCATTAGCCGGGAAGGCGGGCCGCCGGTGTGGCATGGCACAAGTCGGCGCCACCCCTACAGCCGGAATCGCTCAGCCACTAGCTAGGCAGGTGTCCGGGCCGCTAGGGTGGCCCCAGCCCTGGCTGCACCACCCCAGCGGCTCACCTTCGCGCCCGGCTGGTGGCTGGGTGATTCCACCAGCCGGGCAGGCAGGCCGCCGGTGTGGCGTGGCACAAGCTGGCGCCACCTCGACGGCCAGAATCGCCTAGCCTGGCTGGTGGCTGGGCGATTCTGGGAATTTCCCAGCCACTAGCCGGGTGGGTGTGCGGGCCGCCGGGGTGGTGCCAGCCCTGGCCGCGCCACCCCGGTGGCTCACCCTCCCGCCCAGCTGGTGGCTGGGCGATTCCTGGAATTGCCTAGCCACCAGTCGGGCGGGCGGGCTGGCCGCTGGGGTGGCATGGCACAAGCTGGCGCCACCCCGACGGCCGGAATCGCCCAACCTGACTAGTGGCGATGTGATTCCGCGAATCGCCCAGCCACTAGCTGGGCAGGTAGGCGGGCCACCAGGGTGGCACCAGCCCAGGCCGCGCTAACTGGCGGCCTGCCCGCCCGCCCAACTAGTGGCTGGGGGATTCTGGGAATCGCCCAACCACCAGCCGGGCAGGGAGGCGGACTGCCGGGGTGGCGCCAGCCCTGGACGAGCCACCTAGGCAGCCCGCTTGCCCGCCTATCTGGTGGTTGGGCGATTCCGGGAATCGCACAGCCACCAGCCGGGCGGGCAGGCAGGCCACCGGGATGTCGCCGGCCTGGCCGCACCACCCTGGCTGCCCACCTAGCCGAAATCGCCCAGCCATCAGCTGGGCGAGAGGGCGGGCCACTAGGGTGTCGCTAGCCCAGGTCGTGCCACCCCGACGACCCTCCCGCCCACGTAGCTGGTGGTTGAATGATTCCGGGTAGGGTGTGGGTGTGAGGGGGGGGGAGTGAGAGGGGGAGGGGTGGTGCGTGTGTGAAGGGGTGGGCGAGAGCGGGGGAGGAGGGTGCATGTGGGGGGGGGGGGGGGGGGGGGTGGGGGGGAGGTGGAGGTGGGTGGGTGTGTGAGGTGGGCGGGTGGGGGCGGTTGCATGTGAGGGGGGTGCGTGTGGGGGGGAGGTGGGTGTGATGGGGGAGGGGGCCAGGGTGAGAGTGTGGGGGTGGGGCAGCTGGGCCGGTGCCCCCCCCCCCCGCCGCGAGGGTTGGGTGATTCTAAGAACCGCCCAAGCCCGCTCACCCACCTGGAAAGCATGTTGAATTTATACTTAGGAAAGAAAAATGATATTCTACCAAAAACATTAATGTGTTTTTTTCCCTCATAAACAACTTTGTTTGGCACATAAAAATTTGGTTTTACTAGCATTTTTTAAAAATTTTGAAAATTGACCCTAAAAAAAAAATCATTGTTCGAGTATCATCACTTTCGTTTTGAAGCTATATTTTGCACGAAAATTTCGTAGTAAATTTCCTAGTCACTGCCATTTTTAAAACATGTTCAAAATTGACCCCTAAAAAATAAAATCATCATTCTAGTATACACACTTTTCGTTTGTAGCACTGTTTTTGATGTTTTTTCGGGGTTTTTTGGCCAGAGTTCCTGTTTTGAGTTTATAGTTCCCATTTCAAAGTTACGTTGTTTTATGTAAACTCTGCTCAACTTTGAGCTTATTATTTTGACAGTTTCATGTAACCTTGTTATTGTTTTGGAAATAAAGATGGAATCCTTTTTGAGTTAGCACTGAGTTACCTCAGAGGGCTGAATCTCTTGGGTTAGGGCCCAATCCAAGTAGCCAAGCTCCTCTTTACTTGTATTTTTATGTTTTATTTCAGTTGTAGATTAGATTGTTGTTAGATGTATTTCCTTGATGGTTAAGAATAGGTTTCTTTTTATGATTTAGTAGTTTGCTTCCATTTGTGCTTTCTATAGCAGGTTAAGCAATGGTAAAGAAAAGATCCAAAAGGCTAGAAATAGTGCCTTGGCCTCTCTTCCTCCCTTTGGGATAATGATTTAAGGCAAAGACCCTCTTGCTGCCCCAAAAACACAGATTTTCCTCATTCATAGGACTTCTAGTGTTTGCAGCTTTCTAGTTGGTTCATAGTCTAGTTTAGCTTTGCTTTAGAACTTCTTCATCATGCTCATTTCCTTATTTTCAATATTCTTCTTTCATGCTTTATTCTCCTGCAATGGTTATCATCATTTCCTTCCATAGATCATAGTTTACTTTATGCAAAAACTCTATTTTTCTAGATGCACTTCTTTCCTTGCTTGCTTAATCTCATTGGTTGACTGTTAGTTGTTTATGCAGTAGATATATTCTAGCAGCAGGCCAGCCTATCAGCCATGCCATCCTCCATATGATCCATGCCCTACAGGTTGCCCAAGTCTCACCTCAATTCTACCTTAGTTTCCTGCATTTTCCATAGAACTTCTTCTACTCTCCTTGAGAAAATCAATCATATTTATCTCTCTTGGTGATTCATGGTAGACCATAGGTACCCTAACACCTCATTCCAACCTTCATCCACCTTTTCCACCCACTCTCACACCTTCAAAACAGCCAAACTGCTCTCTGCCTCCTCCTGTAGGCCTCCTATAGAATGTTGTTTTTCGTCCTGTAGATTTCCTGTGTCCTCCCGTAGATTTTCCTGTAGGCTTTCTTTTGAAGGTCGAGTTTGGGAAAAGCCTATAGAAGCCACCTGAGACCTCCTAAGACCCAACCACACCATCCTACATCCTCTCAAGTCCCAAAACCACCTTTCAACACCACCTATTCGCTGCCACATTCACAAACAAATAAATTACATGCATGACAAATTCACATAAAAATACCTAAAAATCCAAAAAGATGTTTTTTTCTCATTTACTTCCAGAAATAGTTAGTTAGATATTGTTTACTTCCTTGAGTAGGTAATGGCATTCTTTTCATGGTTTCATAGTGCTTTATCCAAAAGTAGGATTAGTTGGTTAATTAGGATTTACTTCTAGTATGGGGGATTTACGCAGTGCATTATATTAGATATCATTTTTGGGATTCAACTACGTTAAGTAAGTCATTCAAACGTATGACCATTTCCATGAGAGGTAGTCGTAACTGACTAATTTCTCATGATTTTTTGAATAGTTCACTTAGCACTCATTGCATCGGGTGATGCTCACAGGGGTGAAGAAGTGGGATTGAAACTAGTGAAATGTGGAGAACGAATCACATAGCATCAATCATCACTTCCGGGGCTTGCACCCGGTAACCAGGACTTCCCAGGAGGTCACCCATCCCAAAACTCCTCTAGCTCAAGCGCGCTTAACTTCACCCGAGCATCACCCGATGCAATGAGTGCTAAGTGAACTATTCAAAAATCATGAGAAATTAGTCAGTTACGACTACCTCTCATGGAAATGGTCATACGTTTGAATGACTTACTTAACGCAGTTGAATCCCAAAAATGATATCTAATATAATGCACTGCGTAAATCCCCCATACTTAAATTCAAAAAGAGTCAAGGGATCTCTACTTGAATGGTTCATGAGGCACAATACTTGCTAAGGTTTTGCAAATGGGGTAGCAAGCCAAGTGGGCTTGATTGTGGAAAAAAACTCCACAGTTAAGCGTGCTTGAGCCAGAGGAGTTCTGGGATGGGTGACATCCTGGGAAGTCCTGGTTACCGGGTGCAAGCCCCGGAAGTGATGATTGATGCTATGTGATTCGTTCTCCACATTTCACTAGTTTCAATCCCACTTCTTCACCCCTGTGAGCATCACTCGATGCAATGAGTGCTAAGTGAACTATTCAAAAATCATGAGAAATTAGTCAGTTACGACTACCTCTCATGGAAATGGTCATACGTTTGAATGACTTACTTAACGCAGTTGAATCCCAAAAATGATATCTAGGATTTACTTCGTTTTCTTTACATTTCAATCTTCATTTCTGCAAGTAGAATAACATCTGTAGAGTAATCTCTATTTTTCCTTTCATCACATATAGAGTTTCTTTTGGAATCCATAGAAGTTGGCTTGAGCTCCTAGTGATCTTGCACCGGCTGACCAAGTGACAACCTGTAGTAAGAACTAGTACTTGTGCATACAACACCGTCGCTTCCAAGTTTGTTACGAACTACTGGGTTGATAAGAGTAAAGTAGGTAGCCCAGGAGTTGCAGCATTATTGCTACAATGCTGGTGCTCACCAATAGGAGCTCCATGCTCCCTCTGAAAAGCAACCGTGCTGACTCCTAAAACACTATACCTTTCGTCATCACCCATATCTTTGAACATCTTCAGGTCTTTCTCCTCCAAGGCACTGAATAAAATTTTATCACTAGTCATGTGGAATGAGGCTCCACTATCAAGATAACAACCACAACCCATCATCGATGACACCATACATGCGATGAGGGTAAAGTCCATTTCAAGCTGAGAGGCCAATGACTCACCTTCAGATCCTTCCGAGGATACCTTCTTGGACTTCTTCGATGCACAATTAGTCACATAATGACCCATCTCATGACAATTAAAGCATCTCACTTTAGACTTGTCAACCTTCTTCCCTCCATGAGAAGAATTCGATTCGAAATGGGACGCCTTCCCCTTACCTTTCCTTAACTTACTTTCTAAGGCCAAATTTTCTTCATCATCCTTGGTTGAAGAACCATCTCGTGTGCTCCTCCCGATCTCCGCCTGCATGAGATTTGACCACAATCGTTCCTAATCTAGAAGTTTCTCCCTTCCATTCACAGAGTCCTGGTAGCTATTCCAGCTCTTTGGAAGACCGAGGAGAGCAAGGCCCACCATATCATCAATGACAGTAGTTATTCCCACACTTCTAAGCTCATCTATGCAAGTGGTGAGCTTGTTCATATATGTGGAAATAGAATTGTCGTTCTCCATCTTGATTCTTTGAAGCTTTTCCTTGAGTGCCAATTTCCTCTGGTTGCTACTATTCTGGTAGAAGTCGTTCAATGTCTTCCACATTGAATATGGTGTATCCTTCCCATGGAGGCTCAAGACAATATGGTCTTGAACTCCCTCAAGGATGATCCGCCTCACCCTTGCCACATACTTCTTCCATTCAGCCAACTCTTGTGGATTTGGGATTTCTTAATCAATGAAATCCTTCAAGTCGTTGTCTCTAATACAGCCTCCATGCGATCCTTCCATGCTATGTAATTCGAGCTGCCATCTAAGGCATACTCGAGTCTCAAGCCATAGAACATCATTGACCAACCTTGAAGTATGAGATGAATTTGATTTGCACCTGCAACCCTGAACTTCAAACTTCAAATTCTCTTCTCTATATACTGTTCACAACTCCGACAGCCTTTGCTCTGATACCATTTAGAAATTTCTCTATAGATCAGCTAGCTCCAATACCATGTAGAAATTCTAACTGTAGATCAACCTGATAATGCAATATAACTAAAGAAAAATACTTTAATCTACTTCTACAATCAAACTTACGCAAGCTTAATAGATTTGAGCAAGATCAAGCAGAACACATATCACCAGAAGAAGAATCAATGCACATGAAACACATAACAATACTTAGGGGAAATCCTCAGCTAAAAACCCCACTATCTGTATTATCATACATGGTGGAAATACATCAAGATTACACAAAGCCTTAGCGCTCACATCTAGGCAACTCTCAGCACAACCCTCCTAGATGCTCACAGGAAAACAAGGCTTCTCACAAACCTTCTCCTCTGCCCTCCAAGCCTCCTATTTCCTTGCATTGTTTCTCTTGGGTGATCCTATTGTTTCCAAGTGTAACACTGATCACTCACACTGATCTCACACCCTGTAAAACTACACAATCCTCAAGGAACCTTGTTCCTTCTACATGGATGAGTTTCCTTTATAGGAAAACTCATGCAATAGAAAGTAACTTGTCCTTAACATTTAGCTCAACTGGGTCTTTCTCTGAATAGACATGCATGAGTTACTGATGAGCGAATCTTCAGTTACCTGCAGTACACTAGTTGGATGCATGCATGCATTAACTGACTGAACTCACAATTAGTTCCTCAAATAGTTTGGAACTAGTTTAACTGGACTTAACTCAGTTAACTGAGATAACTAATTACAACTCAATCTTATCTCTTTAATTAAGGGATAATCTCCTTAATTTAAGGGATAACTATTGCATAACTTCACAAAGACTTCTAACTTGAATTTCTCCAACTAATTAACTCAACATGAATTAATTAATTATTTTTCAAGCAACTGGTGAGACTAAATTCGAATTTTAATTCACAATTTTAATTCAAGGACAAATTAAAATTGGAATATCATGGATTCTATTTTTATCATTTCTTGTTGCTATTTTCAACACTCCCTCTCAACAAGAAAGGAATTCAACTCGATCCTGATCTTGAACCTTTGGAATGTTCTGCATGCAACACTTCTCTCTAGTGTTGTTTCTCCAACAACTCCAGAAACAAAAAAAATATCCAACTTGAATCAGTATGATGCATCTGTCATCAAAGTCTCTGATTGCTATTGCCTCTGTCAGTTGAAAAATCTGTGCTTCTTCTGACTCAACCTTTCTACACTGTTGTCAATCCTTATCTGCACTCTTCAGTATTTGATTGCTCTAGCCTCTGTCACTTTGATCTCTAACTGCATCAATCCCACTGATTCCTCCCACTACTATGTACTTTAGGCTCCTGTAGCAAGGTATGATCCATGAGATAAAACCTCTCAATGGACCCTGCCCATTTTCAGACTTATTGAGACTATCACTTCACATCGCCCCACCTCACACCTGGAGGTATGGCTGCATGTGATCCCTTAGCTAACTTGGCTCGAAATTCCCCCCTACTGGAGGTCTCTGCATGAGTGGATGCCTCCACTAGATCTCCTCTCAGCATCTCCAATTGTGGCTCCTCCACAATTGTCTTAGACTTCTTTTGGGGCTGCATGTTGAGAGGTAATTTACTTTCCCTCTCAACCACCAAGTATCTAACATTTTCCTTGCTCCTCAAGGCTTTGCATGCATCTTGAACCTCAAGAGCATACAGGTTCTTGACTCGTGAACCGATCTGTTTCACTTGTCCCATGGTGATGTGTCTAAGGAAAACCTTTCCTTTACTGAAGAAAACATTGTAGCCTTTGTCCTCCAACATCGCGATCGACACCAAATTCTTCTTCAGTCCAGGTACATACTGTTAGTGTCAGTATCTTCACACTGCCATCAACGATCAAAATTGCTCTTTTTGCATGCATATTAGGTGTCCCATTCGACAGCTGCATTCCATTAGGTCATGGATCAACTAATGGTAGTGGCTTCATTTCAATTTCCCTCATGACATTCACTTGCTGACCTATTTTCCCATTTTTTTAGGTCATTTACTGTCATCCTGTTTCATTTCATTTACAAAAATCAGTTTTAGGGTTTTAGTCTCACTAGGTCTAGGGTTTGTCATCATGGTCATCCAAAACTGAATAAAGGGTCAACAGGCACATGAGGAGGATAAATAAACTCATAAAATCATAAATTTTACTTCTGTTATGCTCAATAAATTTGTTTTACCTCAAAACTCCATTTTGAGGTGAAAACAAGGTTTTTTCCATTATTGTAAAAATTTCATATAATTTCAATGTTTCTATATGTAATATGTATTCAAAGCTGTTCTTGGTGACCTGGTGACAAGGTCCACTCCTGCCATTACAAAAATCAATGCAAAAGTCCACCTGCACAAAAGGCAAAAGTCAGAAATAAAGTGAAAAAGGGCATTTGTGAAAAAGCTAGCAAAACATTAGAAAAGTGGGTTTGGTTAATGAAAAATTAAAAGCAAGGGAATATAAAAGCCAATCCATGTGTTTGAGTCTTCATTGTTGCAAGTGAATGAGCTAAAGGCATAAAAATCGTGTTTTTGAAGAAAAAGGCAAAAAATAGAGGAAAAATCCCAAAATTTTGCCAGCGTTGTGCACCTGGGCTTTGGCGCTGCGCACCTACCCGGCGCTGCATACCTGGCACATCTTTTCCACTGTAAATTGGTCTGGCACTGCACATACAAAGTGCGCTGCACACCTATCCATTGAGCATCAAAACAACTCTGGTCACCTTACTTTGCTTCAAATTCCTTAATTGACCTCTCATCAAGTAAGTAAAGTTTCTCATCTTGTTTAGCAAGGGGTTTTTTATCAGTTGTGGTGATTTTCATGTTTCAAAAAATTAAACCCTAGATATCCTCCAAATTGTCTCATAGATTTGCAAAGGGTATTGTTTTCTGTTGTTTCTATTCCCTTAGATTTTTTTTGCTACTCCCTATTCCCTTAAACTATTTTCCCTAAATCCCTCCCAAAATCATCAACACTCACTCCCCAAACCCCACTCCCATTTACCAAACCCTAACCCTATACCCTATTCCCAAACCCTAACTCCCACTTCCTATTCCTTCACTACATCCATTTCATTATCAAAACCCTCATCTACATTCATAATTCTAGTCATTTCCCTCATTCCCCAAAAGAAACTAGCATTCACTTCCTATACACATTATTCACCCTCATATTTTAAAATCTCTTCATACTCATCAGCTTTCACTTCAAATTCATAAGCATGGAGACAGATTCAGACTATGAGAGGGAAGAGGAAACTTTCAGTGATTCTTCCCGAGAAGCTCACGTACCAAGAAAGCCACATAAAGGAGGGAAGATCATCCAGGAGGAGCCCACCACTCTCACAGAATTACTTGCTTTCCCTCTTGCTGTAACTTGCTTTAAACACCAGTCTTGTTATCAGTTTTGTGAAATGGTAGAGAGGGTGAAATATCATCATGAGCTTGCTAGGTTGTTTGTTCTTCATCTTCACAATGGCTAGGTGAACCTTGCTGGTGTCTCTTTCACCTTAACACCTGAAACCATTGCAGCAGCAACAAGCATTCTAAATGTTGGTGAATAGTGGAAGAAAGGACAGTATGTTGACAGTATGATGAAGAGGCTTAAGGCTAAGTTGGAAAAGGCCTTAAGAAGCAAAAAAAAGCATGATAAACTAAAAACCTTGAGCTTCATTACCTCAGCAAAGCACCTAACAAGGAGTCCTCATGACAAATTTCAGGAAATTTGGAGAAATTTCTTACATTTTTGAATTTTTGAAATTAAAAAACAGGGTTTTCCAATAGGTGCGCAGTGACACCAGCGCTGCGCTTTTGTTGGGGACATCTTCTTTCAAAATGGTTTACATTTTTGGAATCAACATGGAAAAATATGAAAGATCAGAAATGGCAAGGAATTTTGGGCAAGTTCTAGGTCTCCAAAAGGACAAAAAACACCCAAAAAGTACCCTCTCTGCCACTTTTTTGCCACACAGGAAGTAGTCTTTGGAGATTCCATTTTTGGAGGGGAAAATGGACTCCAAATCCAACAATTCAAGTTTTCCCAGAAACTAGACTCACCAAGCATTCCAATGAGCTATTCTGCACCTGATTTGGACTTCGAGAGGCTTCCAAAAGTGGCCTAGAAAAAGCATTGCACATAGGATCACTGGCGTTGTGCATAGGAGGAATTTTGCTAGTTTTGCCTGATTTTTTAGAATTTCGCCTAGTTTGATTACCAGTTGACTTTTTCTCTTCTCCTTGGTAAATTTGTAATGATAAATCATGTAAGATGATGTAAATATGATGAAAAATGACTTGAGGGGGTAGATACATCAGTTATAGGTGGTTTGAGCTTGAATGAATCAGTTTCCATAATTTTAGAGGCAAGTTGTTCCACTGCCTATTTTCTAGTTCCTAGTTTAGATGTTGTTGAAACAGCTCCTTGACTCATGGATTCAACCCCTGATGGCTAGAATAGGTGTTTTGATGCCTATATCATGTACTTTCTTAGTCATTTGTAAAGGTTGGACTCTTGTGGATGCATTGAGCTTCATTGTAAATCACTTCTGCAGTTTGGCAAGGAAATGAACCAGGGTTTTGCAACATTTTGTGGGATTCTTGTGGTAATGTGTCTTGGCATTGTTTCTTCCTTTGTTATTTAGTTTCTCTTATGTGTATATGTGCCAGCATCTACTTCTTTCTTCATAACTAAATGAATCAAGATAAATAAGTGGAATCCATTGATATTCAGTGCTCTGCTTTGAGGATACATTTAGTTTTTAATGTTTTCTGTTGTTTGAAGAGGACTCATGAACCTTGCATGCCCTCTCCAACTCCTCACTAGTCTTAGACTTACCATCACATCCAATTCAAAGTGCCAAAACACTTGCCTACCTCGCCCCACAGAAATTCCTGCAAATCTGAGTTGATTTCCCGGACCCAAAACTGCCTTCTGCATTTGATCCAGCAACCAACCATCAAAATCAAACAAAATCCTCTGACCTAATATACCTAGCCTAAAATCAACATTTATTTTCAGTCATCTCAAGCCCTATTTTCCATATTCTAATTGAGATTGACAAGGAAAGAGCCCTCTCCCGACTGGGTAGGACTAGCTACCAGGTTAAGCGTGGTTTGATGTTATCCTAGACTTGCCTTCCTCTGGCCTGAGGTAGATTTAGGCACTAACACATACTTCATATCTGTCAAGGTGATAGGAGCTCCATTCTCCCTCTGAAAAGAAATCGTACCCACTCCTAAAACACTATATCTTTCTTCATCACCCATCTCTATACGCATCTTGAGGTCTTTCTCCTCCAAGGCACTGAATAAATTTTTATCGCCGGTCATGTGGAATGAGGCTCCACTGTCAAGATACCAACCACAACCCATCATCGATGACACCATGCATGTGATGAGGGTAAAGTCCATTTCAAACTGAGAGGCCAATGCCTCACCTTCAAATCCTTCCGAGGATCACTTCCTGGACTTCTTCGATGGGCAATTAGTCACATAATGACACATCTCGTGACAATTAAAGCATCTCACTTTAGACTTGTCAACCTTTTTCCCTCCATGAGAAGAATATGATTTAGAATGGGACACCTTCCCCTTCCCTTTCCTCGACTTACTTGCTAAGGCCAGATTTTCTTCATCAACCTTGGATAAAGAACCATCTCGTGTGCTCCTCCTGATGTCCTCCTGCATGACATTTGATCACAGTCGTTCCCAATCTAGCAGTTTCTCCCTTCCATTCATAGAGTCCTGGTAGCTATTCTAGCTCTTTGGAAGACCTAGGAGAGCAAGGCTCACCATAACATCATCGACAGTAGTTATTCCCACACTCATAAGCTCATCTCTACAAGTGGTGAGCTTGTTCAGATATGTGGAAATAGTATCGCCGTTCTCCATCTTGATTCTTCAAAACTTGTCCTTGAGTGCCAATTTCCTCTGGTCGGTAGTGTTCTGGTAGAGGTCCTTCAATGTCTTCCACATTGAATATGGAGTATCCTTCCCATGGAGACTTGAGACAATATGGTCTCGAACTCCCTCAAGGATGATCTGTTTCGCCCACACCACACACTTCTTCCATTCAGCCAACTCTTGTGCATTAGTTGAACCTGGCTTTGGGATTTCTTGATTAATAAAATCCTTCAAGCTATTGTCTTCTAATACAGCCTCCATGTGATCATTCCATGCTATGTAATTCAAGCTTCCATCCAAGGCATACTCGAGTCTCAAGCCATAGAATGCCATTGACCAACCTTGAAGTATGAGATGAATTCGATTTGCACCTGCAACCCCGAACTTCAAACTTCAAATTCTCTTCTCAGTATACTGTTCAAAGCTCTAATAACCTTTGCTCTGATACTATTTAGAAATTTCTCTATAGATCAGCTAGCTCTGATACCATGTAGAAATTCTGACTATAGATTAACCTGATAATGCAATATAACTAAAGAAAAATACTTTAATCTACTTCTACAATCAAACTTGCTTAAGCTTAATAGGTTTGAGCAAGATCAAGCAAAGCACATATAACCAGAAGAAGAATCAATGCACATGAAACACAAAAGAATACTCAGGGGAAAGCCTCAGCTAAAAACCCCACTATCTGTATTATCATACAAGGTGGAAATACATCAAGATTACACAAAGCCTTAGCTCTCACAGCTAGCCAGCTCTTAGTACAATCCTCCTAGTTGCTCACAGGAAAACAAGGCTTCTCACAAACCTTCTCCTCTGCCCTCCAAGCCTCATATTTCCTTGCGTTGTTTCTCCTTGGTGATCCTATTGTTGCCAAGTGTAACACTAATCACTCACACTGATCTCACACCCTGTAAAAATATACAATCCTCAAGTAACCTTGTTCCTTCTGCATGGATCAATTTCATTTATAAGAAAATTCATGCAACTGAAAGTAACCTATCCTTGACATTTAGCTCAACTAGGTCTTTCTCTGAATAGACATGCATGAGTTACTGATGAAAGAATCTTCAGTTATCTGGAGTACACTAGTTGGATGCATTTATGCATTAACTGATTGAACTCACAATTAGTTCCTCAAACAGTTTGGAACTAATTTAACTCGACTTAACTCACTCAACTGAGCTAAATAATTTCAACTCAAAGACAACTCAATCTTATCTCCTTAATTAAGGGATAATCTCCTTAATTTAAGGGATAACTGTTGCATGACTTCACAAAGACTTATAACTTGAATTTCTCCAACTAATTAACTCAAGATGAATTAATTAATTATTTTTCAAGCAGTTGGTGAGACTAAATTTGAATTTTAATTCACAATTTTAATTCAAGGACAAATTAAAATTGGAATATTCTGGATTCTATTTTTATCATTTCTTGTTGCTACTTTCAACACTCCCTCTCTACAAGAAAGGAATTCAACTCGATCCCGATCCTGAACCTTTGGAATGTTCTGCATGATACACTTATCTCTAGTGTTGTTGCTCCAACAACTCCAGAAACAAAAAAAATATCCAACTTGAATCAATATGATGCATCTGTCATCAAAGTCTCTGACTACTATTGCCTTTGTTGACTGAAAACTCTTTGCTTTTGCTGACTCAGCCTTTCTGCACTATTGTCAATCCTTCTCACGCTCTTTAGTATTTTACTGATCTAGCCTCTGTCACTTTGATCTTTGACTGCATCAATCCCACTGATTCCTCCCACTACTATGTACTTTGGGCTCCCGTAGTAAGGTACGATTCATGAGATAAAACCTCTCAATGGACCCTGCCCAATTTCAGCCTTCTTGAGACTATCACTTCACATCGCCCCACCTCACACCTGGAGGTATGGCTGCATGTGATCCATCAGCTGACTTGGCTAGAAATTTCCCCCTACTGGAGGTCTCTGCATGAGTGGATGCCTCCACTCGGTCTCCTCTCAACATCTCCAATTGTGGCTCCTCCACAATTTTCTTATACTTCTTTTGGGTCTGCATGTTGAGAGGTAATTTACTCTCCCTTTCAACCACCAAGTCTCTAACATTTTCCTTGCTCCTCAAGGCTTTGCATGCATCTTGAACTTCAAGAGAATATAGGTTCTTGACTCATGAACCGATCTGTTTCACTTGTCCCGTGGTGATGTGTCTAAGGAAAACCTTTCCCTTAATGAAGAGAACATCGTAGCCTTTTTCCTCCAACATTGCGATCAATACCAAATTATTCTTCAGTCCAGGTACATACTTCACATCTGTTAAGGTGATAGGAGCTCCATTCTCCCTCTGAAAAGTAACCGTGCCCACTCTTGAAACACTACCTTTCATTGTCACCCATCTCTATGCGCATCTTGAGGTCTATCTCCTCCAAGGAACTGAATAAAATTTTATCGCCGGTCATGTGGAATGAGGCTCCACTATCAAGATACCAACCAAAACCCATCATCGATGACACTATGCATGCGATGAGGGTAAAGTCCATTTTAAATTGAGAGGCCAATGCCTCACCTTCAGGTCCTTCTGAGGATCCCTTCATGGACTTCGTCGATGGGAAATTAGTCGCATAATGACCCATCTCATGAGAATTAAAGTATCTCACTTTAGACATGTCAACCTTCTTCCCTCCATGAGAAGAATTCGATTTGGAATGGGATGCCTTCCTCTTTGCTTTCCTTGACTTACTTGCTAAGGCCAAATTTTCTTCATTATCCTTGGATGAAGAACCATCTTGTGTGCTCCTCTTGATCTCCTCCTGCATGAGATCCAACCACAATCGTTCCAAATCTGGTAGTTTCTCCCTTCCATTCACAAAGTCCTAGTAGCTATTTTAGCTCTTTGGAAGACCGAGGAGAGCAAGGCTCACCATATTATCATCGGAAGTAGTTATTCCCACATTTCTAAGCTCATATTTGCAAGTGCTGAGCTTATTCAGATATGTGGAAATAGTATCACCATTCTCCATCTTGATTCTTTGAAGCTTGTCCTTGAGTGCCAATTTCTTTCAGTCGCTACTATTCTGGTAGAGGTCCTTCAATGTCTTCCACATTGAATATAGAGTATCCTTCCCATGGAGACTCAAGACAATATGGTCTCGAACTCCCTCAAGGATGATCCATCTCACCCTCATCACACACTTCTTCCATTTAGCCAACGCTTGTGCATTAGTTGAACCTGGCTTTGGGATTTCTTGATCAATGAAATCATTCAAGCCATTGTCTTCTAATACAACCTCCATGCAATATTTCCATTCTATGTAATTTGGCTGCCATCCAAGGCATACTTGAGTCTCAAGCCATAGAATGCCATTGACCAACCTTGAAGTATGATATGAATTCGATTTGCACCTACAATGTCGAACTTCAAACTTCAAATTCTCTTCTCAGTATACTGTTCACAGCTCCGATAACCTTTGCTCTGACACCATTTAGAAATTTCTCTATAGATCAGCTAACTCCAATACCATGTAGAAATTTTGACTATAGAACAACCTGATAATGCAATATAACTAAAGCAAAATACTTTAATTTACTTCTACAATCAAACTTGTGGAAGCTTAAGAGATTTGAGCAAGATCAAACGAAACACATATAACCAGAAGAAGAATCAATGCACATGAAACACAGAAGAATACTCTAGGGAAAGCCTCAGCTAAAAACCCCACTATCTGTATTATCATACAAGGTGTAAATACATCAAGATTACACAAAGCCATAGCTCTCATAGCTAGCTAGCTCTCAATACAATCCTCCTAGATTCTCACAGGCAAACAAGGCTTCTCACAAACCTTCTTCTCGGCCCTCCAAGCCTCCTATTTCCTTGTGCTATTTCTCCTGGGTGATCCTACTGTTGCCAAGTGTAACATTGATCACTCACACTGATCTCACACCCTGTAAAATTGCACAATCCTCAAGGAACCTTGTTCCTTCTGCATGGATGAGTTTCCTTTATAGGAAAACTCATGCAACTGATAGTAATCTGTCCTTGACATTTAACTCACTGGGGCTTTCTCTGAATAGACATGCATGAGTTACTGATGAGAGAATCTTCAGTTATCTGGAGTACTCTAGTTGGATGCATGCATGCATTAACTAACTGAACTCACAATTAGTTCCTCAAATAGTTTGGAACTAATTTAACTGGACTTAACTCAATCAACTAAGCTAACTAATTACAACTCAATCTTATCTCCTTAATTAAGTGATAATCTCCTTAATTTAAGAGATAACTGTCACAGGACTTAACAAATACTTCTAACTTGAATTTCTCCAACTAATTAACTCAAGATGAGTTAATTAATTATTTTTCAAGCAGTTGGTGAGACTAAATTTGAATTATAATTCACAATTTTAATTCAAGGACAAATTAAAATTGGAATATTCTGGATTCTATTTTTATCATTTCTTCTTGCTATTTTCAATAATACCTTTTGTCGTCACCCATCTCTATGCACATCTTGAGGTATTCTCCTCCAAGGCACTGAATAAATTTTTATCACCAGTCATGTGGAATGAGGCTCCACTATCAAGATATCAGACACAACCCATCATCGATGACACCATGCATGCGATGAGGGTAAAGTCCATTTCTAACTGAGAGGCTAATGCCTCACCTTCTGATCCTTTCGAGGATCCCTTCTTGGACTTCTTCGATTGGAAATTAGTAACATAATGTCCCATCTTGTGACAATTAAAGCATCTTACTTTAGACATGTCACCCTTCTTCCCTCCTTGAGAAGAATTCAATTTGAAATGGGAAGCCTTCCCCTTCCCTTTCCTTGCCTTACTTGCTAAGGCTAGATTTTCTTCATCATCATTCTTGGATGAAGAACCATCTCGTGTGCTCCTCCTGATCTCCTCCTGCATAAGATCCGACCAGAGTCCTTCCCAATCCGACAGTTTCTCCCTTCCATTCATAGAGCCCTAGTAGCTATTCCATCTCTTTGGAAGGCTAAGGAGAGCGAGGCTCACCATATCATCATCGGGCAGTAGTTATTCCCACACTGCCAAGATCATCTCTACAGGTGGTGAGCTTGTTCAAATATGTGGAAATAGTATTGCCCTTCTCCATCTTGATCTTCAAAGCTTATTCTTGAGTGCCAATTTCCTCTGGTCGCTACTTTTCTAGTAGAGGTCCTTCAATGTCTTCCACATTGAAAATGGACTATCCTTCCCATGGAGACTCGAGACAATATGGTCTCGAACTTCCTCAAGGATGATCCATCTCACCTTCGCCACACACTTCTTCCACTCAGCCAACTCTTGTGCATTAGTTGAAGGTGGCTTTGGGATTTCTTGATCAATGAATTCCTTCAAGCCATTGTCTTCTAATACAGTGTCCATTCTATCTTTCCATGCTATGTAATTCGAGCTACCTTCCAAGGCATACTCGAGTCTCAAGCCATAGAATGCCATTGTCCAACCTTGAAGTATGATATGAATTCGATTTGCACCTACAACCCTGAACTTCAAACTTTGAATTCTCTTCTTAGTATACTGTTCACAACTCTGATACCATGTAGAAAATATGTGATAGGTTAACCCAATAATGCAATATAAATCAAAGCAGAATACTATAACCTACTTCTACTATCAATTTGTGAAAGCTTAAAGATTGAGCTGAACAATATAACCAAAAGAAGAAGAATCAATGGCACAATACACATGAAAATATTTTGGGGAAAGTCTCAGATAAAACCCCACACTATTGTATTATCATACATGGTGGAAATACATAGAAATTATACAAAGCCTTAGCTCTCACAGCTAGCCAGCTCTCAGTACAATCCTCACAGATGCTCACAGGAAATCTTGGCTTCTCTCCAGCCTTCCTCTCTGCCCTCCAAGCTCCTATTTCCTTGCACTATTCCTTGTGGATGATTTTATTTTACCAAGTGTATGATCTCCCTTCAAAATTGTGCAATCCTCAAGGATAAATCCTTGACTGCATGCATGAGTTTTCTCCATGAGAAAACACATGGAACGGATAGTACACTATCCTTTAAATTTAATCTTAACTGGGTCTTTCTCAAAATAGACATGCATGAGTTTTTGATGAGGGAATCTTCAGTTAATTGGAGTAGCACTAGTTGAGTGCATTAATGCATCAGCTGACTGTTAATTCACTATTAGTTCCTCAAACAATTTGGAACTAATTTAACTGGACTTAACTCAGTAAACTGAGTTAACTAATTACAACTCAAATATAACTCAATCTTATCTCCTTAATTTAAGGGATAACTCTTGCATGACTTCAGAAAGACTTCTAACTTGAATTTCTCCAACTAATTAATTTAAAATAAATTAATTAATTTAAGACGAGGACAAATTAAATTGGAATATTCTTGTTGCCATATTTCAACATTCAGTAGTTTCTGTGTATTTTGCAAAGGTGGGCTTGTTTACAAAAAGATGTTTTACCTGATGCTGGAGGTAAAATAGGTTCTCAAAAGTCTGGTAAAGGACCTTTCCTGTAGGCATCCCTTTCATGGAGGAACTGTTGGCTTGTTCCTTTTCCACTTCTCTGATTAATTTATCATAGTCTTCATGTGGCATCAACCTATCATTAATCACCAGAGGATTAGGTAGAACTTTCTGCCTCGAAGCATCAAATTTGACCATGAACCTGTTTATGGCTAGCTCCATTATTTGGCATTTCTCCTCTAGTTGTATCATTAGGTTCCTCTTGGTGATTACCTTCTTTACCTCTAGTATGGTCCCAGTTCTGTTAGCTATTCCAAGCTCCTGCAATTCATACTTATTCTTTCAGTTAAGGAACTAGATTATTCTAGAGGCGTCTTCTGGCACATTTCCAAGTTCGGCTCTAACCCTTTGAATTTCCTCACTAGCCTCTTTGGCCAAGTCATTTTGTTCAAATATCACCGGTATAGATGGCCAAATATCATTGAGTGAGTCAATGATATTGGCCCATAAAAATTGTTTTTCTTGGGCTAGTGGCTCTTTCAGTGTTAATTCTTTCTCCAGCTTCTGTATCCTTTCATTCAACTTGTTTGTCTTCTGAACTTAATTCTTATGAATGATTTGAGCCAATTTCTTCTCATCCTCTAGACTTTTCATTTGTTCCTTAAGTATATTTATTTCAATGGTTTGGATGGACATATCCTCCATGGCTTTGACCAGTTTAGCTGCTTCATCACTAGGATGAGTTGTTGTTGTTGAACATGTTACTGATGTAGTTGTTGATGCAGTTGGAAGTGTTGTAGCTAGTGGAGCTGTTGGGGCCAATTGTCTGTGTATTGCTTGAAATTGGAGTCTGCAGTGTCTTCTGGTTGTAAAGTTGGTTAAAATAGTTGCGCAGGGTTTATGGGCTTCAGAATTGGTTGGCACAGGTGTTTGCAATGAAATAACTGTGAAAAGGGTAGACATGGTGGCTTTTTGGTTTTTAACCAATGGTGGTTAACTTTTGGGCACGAAATTAATGAATGAACAGTAGGTAGTTTCATCCTATGCAGGGAGGCAGTTTTATGGCATATCACACCGCTTTTGAGTATAGGGTGGTATTTTTTGAGAGCACACGATATAATGTGGGGCTGCAACGTAGAAAAAGGGCGCTCGGGGAAAACCACGAATCTCGTGTTCTTTTGGGATCTTAAAGATCAGACGATGGGAGTGCACGATATGGGTATGGGCCGCTGGATCCGGAGGTAGTTGATCGGAGGGCTATCACACGTGTTGGTTTGTTGGGCCTTGACCCAGGTTCAGAGTTTAATTAGCCAAAAAAATCCCTGTACTACTAGCCCTTTCAGCAACAATCCATGGAGCGTGGACTAAGGTCTCACCAGAAGTAGTATGGGAGGGTGATAGAACCAGGTTTCCGCACCCTTGAGATATTTGAGAGGTTTGACTGGTCCCACTGTTTGTCCCTGCACACAAGTCACTTCGCGCACTTCCCTGTTCCTCACGCCCTGATACACTGCCTTTGCGCAACCCTAACTAGGGGTTGTGGAGCTTCCGCACTGCTAGAGCCATGCTCTATGCTATTACCTAAGATCTTACTTATCTTCCTATACTAGTTAATTACCTTCGAGTACTTGGATGTCTTACGTTATAATTAGCTATACAGAACATTCAAATAAGTTCCAACAACATATAAATAGTATGCTTGCAAATTATACCCAATCATATATTAAACATGAAAAGATGCACAGAAATATGGTAAACTTCTCTTTATTGATTCTTCGAACGGTTACAAACACGACTTACCCTGCACACCTAGTTGCAAGGCTCCGCGCACTCAGCTGTAGACTACTTGGCCTCTGTGCACTCAGCTGCAGAGTCTTCCCCTACTCTACAACCCAAAGACACACTCTACACTTGTACTCAATCACTTATACTTCTCATGTTCTTCTTATGCCCCTTCTACACTTAGAGCCTCACTCTATTTATATAATCCCATGGTCTGCGGTAGGTCTATTAAGATGACATTATATTACAAAACGAGGGTGGACAACCCTATGACTCTATCATAATTTTGTGCTCCACAGCCACAATTCGTGGAGCTTTTACAAAAAGATTTGGTCAAAACTTGGGCTTTAAGCCCCAAAACATGCCTTGGGGGGATTACATGCCCAACAACACAGCGGAGTTGCGAGGGCTGAATGGGGGACTGGGAGCAGGTTTAATTACAATGAAATGTAATTAATTAAAAAATAATTGTGGGATTTAATATATTTCAATGGGTTAATAAAATGCGGGACCCGGGAATAAATACACTAGGGATATAAGTTAAAAGGGTATCGGGGAGGGTTTTTTAATGGGGCCCAATACTTTATTTAAACTTAGGATAAGGGGGTTTTAGTGGGTTTACTAGGGAAAATGAGATGAAATAGGGGGAAAGGTAAAATGAAGGGGTAGGGATATTTTTACAAGGGGAAATGAAGAGGGAAGGGTCAAAATAAAGGGAAAGGGTTTTTACAATGGAAATGTGTTAGAATAAGAGGAAATGAAAGGGAAGGGTCCTTTGGAATCAAGAAGGGGAAATTAGTGAATGAAAAGTAATGAAGGGGTAATGGAGGGAAATTTAGAGATGTAAGGGGTTTAGTGAAATGAGAGGATATTAGTGAATGAGATTTAATATTTAGGTCTAAAATCATATAGAACTTTTTAGGGTAAATACCCAAAGTAATACACAATTTTTGTGAATGTCCTCTTTCCTTTGATAGTTCCTCCTACACATGAAACATAGGATTTAAGCATGATGAAGGTGCATTTGAGCTAGCAACCTTGTGCATTCCAAAACCTCTTCTACCTACCCTTTATTTATCCTAGAATTTTCTCTTCATTTATTAGGTGCATTTGAGCTTGCTGACCCTTTATTTATTTTTCTTTGATAAGAAAAATATCTAATTCTAACCTTATAACTTCCAAGGGCTCAGATTAAATTGATGAACTCCTTATTATTCTCTACCTAACTACTGATCTGCCAAGATTAAACAGTTTGTCTAGATCTTCATTCTGACCATCATGGATTGTGGCATTTTGACAAGATGTACACAATATTATTATGCAAGGCAAAGTAAAAAGTAGTGGCATTTGAATTTGCATCACTTTCTGAATCTATTTTTTATCTATTTTTGGTGGGGTTCATATTTCATTTTCTTTTTTTGGATCCTTTTCTTTTAGTCCTTTGATTTTTCTTATAGGAATTACCCTATTTACATTTTTTATTTTTAAGATAGGAAAACATTTTGCAAAAAGAAAAAGTATGTACAATATTACAAGACTAATCATAGCCAATTCAAAATTATGAATCCTATTATTATAGGACCCTTACAGAAAGCAACAATGCAGAAGATGCTACGTGCTGGGTTGTGGTGGTCGACCTTGCATAAGTATTTGAAAACATATTGTAGGGCATGTGATGCATGTCAAAGGACTTACAGGCCATTTCAGAGGGATGAGATGCCTCTAATACCACAGGTGACATTACAACCATTTGAAAAATGGGCAATTGACTTTATGTGACTAATTTAGCCTCTAGGAAAGAAGACGGTTGTGCGGTACTTCATCACCACGACTGAGTATTTGACCAGATGGGCATAGGCACAACCCGTGAAGGATTGCACAGGCGCGACAAAAGCAAAATTTATTTTTGAGTATGTCCTCATGAGATTCGGGTGTCCAAAGATTTTGATGAGCGATTGTGGTACACACTTTATTGATGAGCCGATCAACGTGTTGACAAAGGAATTCCAGGAGTATCATCAGAAAAGTACACCTTATCATCCGTAGGCTAATGGGATGGTGGAAGCATTCAATAAGATACTAGAGAGCGCGTTGACGAAGGTTTGCAATGCTTAGAGAAATGACTGGGATGTGCGTGTACCCGCAGTACTATGGGCCTACCGAACGACTTGCAAGAAGCTGACTGGACAAACACCTTTTAGACTCGTGTATGGTGTAGAAGCTGTGATGCCAATGGAATACATTGTACCTAGTCTACGCATAGCACCATTCATAGGAATGGTGGATCGCAGAGCCTTGGAAGAGAGGCTCATGCAGCTAGCGGAGCTTGAGGAGGACCGATTTCTAGCTGGATTTCATCAACAAGTTTAAAAGGAGCACAAAAAGGCATGGCACAATTGGCACATCAAACGGCACACCTTCAACGTAAATGATCTGGTCTTGTTATATGACAACAAGTTTGATAAATTTCTAGGGAAATTTAGGATGCACTGGCTAGGGCCATATGTCATCAAGGAGATTATCGATGGTAGAGCAGTTCAGTTGGTAAAATTGAATGGAGAACCCTTCCCAAGAAAGGTGAATGGTAGCCGATTGAAGCCATACATCCATGATCCAACTAGGTGACTATATGAGGGAAGCACAATCTTAGTGCTTCAAGTAGTTGAAAGGAAGCACAAGATTATAAACTACATTGCTCGGGTCGGAGAGCTGCGCGATTGGGGAACTGCGTGGAATGAAGAAATGTCACAGAGCCCACAAAAGTGTGCAGAGAGCTGCGTTACCAAAGGAAAAACCACACAGGATAGCCGGAAAGTGATTGTTAAAGTCACTGTTCATGATTTGACAATGAAAATATGGCCAAATGGGAACAGGTCCCCTGGGGCCATTTTTGGGACTAAAAGCCTAAGTTTGGGGTAGAAAGCTTGAATTTTGTATAAATTAATGTAAAGTATCTGCATTTTGTGGCCACAGAGCGCAAAGATAGCAAGAGTCAAAAAGAGTTTCTACCCTTAGTTTAGTTAGCTTGTGTTGGCTTTAGAGATCTGTCCTTGGTCCGCGAACCATGGGATTGAATAAAAAGGGAGACTAGGAAGAGTCAAAGGCGAAAAGTAGAGTTCTAAGTAAGTTTGTGCTCTTGATGAGTCTGTGAAGAGCTGAGAGTGAGAGTCTTAGTGTAGGATAGGCTCTACAGATGAGTGCGCAGAGGCCTAGGGTAGAAATCCGCAGCTGAGTACGCAAACCACTGCAGCTGTGCGCATAGGGCAGATAGAGTTTGTATTGGAAATATCAATCATCAATAAAGAGAAGTATTTTGAAATTACTGTGTATTTTGTCTCTGTGGATTGCATGCGATTATGTTATGTTAAGTTTTGGGTTTATGTTATAATGCTAATTTGATGCGTGAATATATATGTTTCTATCTGCTATATGAATGCAAATAAAGATATATGTTTATGCGAAGATAATCTTAATTTCATGGTAAAATTGGTGAACACTTAAGATAATTTGGGAAATTATACAATAACGCTGTAATAAAGGCGCATAAGTGCCTGAATCACTGGTTAGGGTTACATGAAGGATGATCATATACCTTCGCGGAAGTTTTAAGAGACGGAAGAGAAAGTACATCGATAAGCACTAAAGGCTTATCGATCTGCACGAAGGAAGGGTTTAAGGTATAAAACTGACATCAAAACCATCTCAGGGTGTGGAAACTTGGTTCCTACATCCCCCCATATTGCTTCAGGTGAGACTTCAGTCTGCGCTCCACAGACTGATGTTGAAAGGGCCAGTAGTGTAGGGATTTGCTTGGCTGACTAACGCTAAACCTAGGTCAGGGCCTGTTAGCCCTTGAGGTGTAGTGCCAAATAGATCCAAAACACTCTTTGAGTCTTTGAAAATCATTTAAAGATTGAAATAATCGCAAGAGAAAAACCTTCAGACATGTGGAAAAACACTATTGGGAGGTAAAAACCTAAGGAAGCAGTAAAAAATAGAGCAATGGAGGCTTGAGAAATGAATGCATAGTAGCTGTCAGATCTGGCCGATCAGCAATCCAGATCCAGTCAGCGGATCGCAATCGGCGGTGGCAACCAGTGGATATCAGCGTAGACTGTGTGGAACTTGTGATGGCGATCGACGGAGTCAATGTGGACCATCGATTAAGTGCGCAGATCGATGATCCATGTTGCATCACAGAATCACAATCATCCAACACAACAGAGGACTTAGCAAACGGCCTGAGTTTATAGCGATATGCGATTGTGATTAATCGCATCAGGATATCACATTGGAGCTTCACAGAGGAGCGGGGCTTATACTTATATGGATGTCTGATGTGATAAACTGGACCCAAAAGGGTTCCTTAAAGCTATTATATAAGATTTGAGATCTGCCTAAAGGCATTTTCCTATGTATTTTGCATATTTTCGTTATTTAACGAAATACAAAGAGACTTGCGATATGCGATAAGACCCAGACCTGAAAGGGTTCGTGAAGGGAAATATATGAAATTTGAAGTCCGTCATGAGCCATTTTTAATGTATTTCCAGTGTTTTTAACGTATTTCAAAATACAAAGGGAAGACTGGGAACAAGCCATTTGTGACTTGCGATAGCGATAAGGATGGACCCGATAGAGGAATAGACAATGTTTAAGGACTTTTGAAGTCCAAAATAAACAGAGCTTGGCAAGATTTCATAGTGTTGTAGCATTTTTCTGTGTAAAATAGAAAACAGTGATTGTTAGTCTTTGAAAGGATTTCAAAGGCCCGAAGACCCATTCCATCACAGGACAGAGACCAGGAGACAGAAGGTCGGAAGGGGAAAGGAAACAAAGCAACACAGCCAAACCAACAAATGATCGTGGAGCATCGCTCACATGAGTGAGCCACCTGACAACGCAACACATTTACCAGAATTTGGTTACCATGCTGTTAGAAAAAGAACTTTCGAGCTCATGCGTGCCTAGTCATGGCATCAAATAGTTAAAAAGACAGAGGGGATAGATTAAGACCTCTTGACCCTCAGAAGTCTCGAGAGCATTGTAAAAGGCCTATAAATATTTGAAAGTTTAGAGTAACAGGGGTTCAACTTTTGGAGACTGTGGATACTCTGCTCCTCTAGCTTCTCATCTTCATTCCAGCAATATAAGCTTCTTTTGCTGTTACATGTTCAATTCCCATTTTCTCTTCTGTTCTAAGCTTGCACTTGAATAGGTTATTCATGTTTTCTTCTGTGTCTAATGCTAGATAACTGTCATCTTATCTCTGCGTTGATAAATTAGATTTTCAAGCTTCATTTACTTCCTGTAGCTAGCCATTCATATGTGTTTATGTATGCATCTGCTGGTATAGTCAGTATTCTCCATCTATCCATTGAATCTATAAACTATTGAGCATTAGTGGTCTAAAGCCTTGTAAATTTGAGGGTGTTCATGCATGTCTTGAGTGAAAACAAAGTTGAAACATTCATCTAACTTGATCCAAACCATCATCCATTGCAATAGTTCAGAGAACAATATTCAAGATTTATATGTTACCAGGCATCTCCGAGTTACAACCTAGGAGAGATTCCTAGAGAGATAGCATAATTGGCGCCGCTTCCGGGGAGAGGAGACTAAAGCTCAGCTTCCCTGGGAAATGACATAGATCCAACTTTGATGATAGAAAAAGTCTAGGCACTTTTTCGGTTGTAATCATATATCTGCCAACTCTACTGAAGGCCTAACCTCTTGGCGACTCCACTTGATAGTCCTGGCTTAGTTTGTGAGGCATACTCAGAGAAATCCTCAGAAGCCACAAGCTGACCCATTATCTAACCCTGAAAAAATCATCAAAGAAAGAAAGGTGTTGCAGAAAGGAGCATCAGGTTCAGGTAGCTCTAAACAATATTCTATATCTCTTCAAGAAAATCCTGTAATAGAATAAATACATGTTGAGAGTATAGCATCTAATACTAGCAATGAAGAAGAAATCTCAAAGATTCATAAAGCTCCTTATTCTTTGGGTTCTCCTTTCATTGCAAGCCCAAAGGAAGCCACTCCTCCTATCCATCATACCCCTTTAGTCTTATCAGTCACTCCTCAACCCCCTGTCATTCAGATTTCCAGTACCCTTATAGCCACCACAGCTATGGCAGGACCACAAGCACCTACCAAGATGGAAAGAATCATAGCTACTACGTATGGACCTCTAACACTACATACTCTTTTAAATGCCACGCCTGTTGGAGAATATCATAAGTATAGGCCTAAGTTCATTAGGACTGAAGGTATTTCAGCCGAGGAACATCTTGAATCATTCTATAGATATGCTGATAACCTAGACATTAGTGAATACGATGTATGGATGAGAGTCTTTGTCCAAAGTCTAGATGGAGAAGCTAGAAAATGGTTCAGAGAACTAGCCCCAAGGTCTATAGAAGATATTGAGGCTTTAGATGATGCATTCCTAAAGCATTGGGGGGATAAGAAAGATCTACTCTACTACCACACCGAGTTTGGGAACTTAAAGAGGGAAAATGGTGAGTTGTTTTTTGATCTTAATAGGAGGTTTAACCGCATGTACAGCAAGATACCAACTGAAGTATAACCCACCACTACCTCTGCTAAACTCACCTATGCTAGTGCCTTTGATTCTGACTTCTATCTACTATTGAGGGAGAAGTGCTACTTTGGCTAATATGTAGGATGCAGCCTTGGAAGTAGAATCAAACATCATGGCTGTAGAGAAGCTCAAGGGAAATGTTGATAGGAGACAGAGGGGCGAGTCTTCATCTTCTTCAGATCCCAAGATAGATAAAATGACCAAGATGATAGAGTCATTAGCCTCTGAAATCTCCAAATTAAAGGTTGAGTAACACCCTAGGAAAGGAAGAGTTCCTAATACCTTTGCTCCTAAAAATCCAAATCCATATAGAAGAGCTAATGAGCAGTTGCATATTTTGCAAAGAAGCAAAGATGCCAATGAAGACCAAAGGGTGAAGACCCTTTCCAGAATGTAGTCATGAAAGAAGAGTAGTTTGAAGAAGATGATGAGATCCATTGTCTAGAAGACAAAGGCAGTGCCTCCTTTTTGACCTCAGCTGCCTATGAAAACTCATTATTCAATGACCAGATCAACCAAGAATGGGATGGTGAAGCTGTTTTGCAAACTGTTGAGCAGCATAGATATAATATAAGGTCGAAGTTGAATAATTCCAAGGAAACTCTTGTTCAGAGAACTGTTTTCCCTGCAATACAACAAGCTAATAAGCAGAAGCGACCGGTAGTTGACCCCATCATCCTCAAAGCTCCAGCTCACAACGTAAGAGGCCTTGACAAGTCTCCTTCTCCTTTCAATTTTCAATCAAAAATTCAGAAGCTAAGAATACCTATACCTCTGATTGAACTAGTGAAGAATGAGTCCTTCAAGAGATAAATCCTCGAGGCCCTTAAGCCTAATGCCATCCAAGCCTCCACCGACTATGTAAATCTGCAAGATGAAAAACTAGTTGTTGTTCTCAGCCCAATGATTGAAAATTATGATGATAGCTCCCCATCATTCTATGTTTCTTTGACTATTCATGACAAAATCCTTCAAAAATGCCTTCTGGACACTGGAGCCAGCCATAATCTAATGCTCAAGGCTGTCATGGATGAGTTGGGTCTTGACATTACCAAGCCTTATCATGACCTATTTTCTTTTGACTCTAGAAAAGTGAAATGTCTAGGATTAATCAAGGACCTAGCCATCACTTTGTCTCAGCTACCCATGAAGAGCATGATGATGGATATTGTGGTAGAAAATGTACCCCCCAAGTTTGGCATGTTTCTTTCCAGAGGTTGGATCAAGAGATTAGGTGGAACATTACAAAATGATCTGTCCTACGCTACTGTCCTAGTTTTTGCAGGTGAGAGCAGGAGATTATGCAGAGAAGCTCAGTTGGCTTATATTATCAGTGATGAAAGGAATCCCACTAATCATCCCATCTATGCTGTCGACACTAATTTTGGATCTTGTATTCTTCAGATTGAAGAATCCCAGTTGGCCTCCACGTAGCTTAAGAAACCAATTTTCCGGATCATAGAGGAAGAAGGCCCACAAATTTGGGACATGTTCTTTGATGGAGCTTGCTCTAAGGAAGCTGCACGGGTAGGTGTAGTCCTTGTGTCCCCCACATAGGAATGCATTCATTTATCTTTCAAATTAACTTTTCAGGTCACAAATAACATAGCATAGTACAAAGCCTTGATATTGGGCTTAAACGTTGCTAAAGAAATGGGCATCAAAGGTTTGAAAGTGTTTGGAGACTCATCATTCAGCAGGTCAACAAAACCTTCCAAGCAAAGCATCCAAGGCTAAAAGCATACAGAGATGAGGTATGGAAGCTGAAGGACTCTTTTAATATTTTCAACATTTCTTACATCCTGAGAATGAAGAACCAACTTGTTGATTCGCTTGTTGTGTCTGTTAGCACATTTATTCCTCCTTTGCCTCCCAAGTTGACTTATGAAGTTCAGGTGAAATATAGACCATCTTTTCCTAACAATGTCAAATACTGGAAAGCTTTTGAAGACGATGATGAAATTAATAGATTTTTACAAGTCATTGAGGAATTTTCTAAAATGCACATCGACCAAGAGAATGAAACCATGGAAGAATGCAACCAGTCCAAGCTAAAGGACGAGATTGGTTAGAACATCATTATTTAGCTACCTAGTAACCATATACCCAAAGGATTGGTGCCCGTAGAGAAGCTGTTTGATTATAATGATGTACATTATAAGCTTGCCAAAAAAAAAATGAGTTTGTTATTCATAAACATAATGTAGGGAGTCCAACCCATCCAAAGCATATAAATCTGTCCACTCAATTGTCTTTTGCCCAGAGTTCCAAGTATTGCACCCTGATGAAGCAATTCGCTATTATTTTTGCTTGGGAATACAGTGATCTTAAAACCTATGACACAAACATCATTCAGCATAAGATTCCACTAGAAAAGAACACCATCCCTTTTAAGCAAAAATTAAGACCTATTAGCCCTCTCTTATTGCCTTTGACTGAGCAAGAAATCAAGAAGCTGTTGGATGCCAAGATCATAGTTCCCCTAAGGTGTTCAAAGTGGATAGCTAACCTTGTGGTAGTGAGAAATAAGAATGGAGAAATCAAGCTTTGTGTTGACTTCAGGAATATGAACAAATGCTCTAAAAAAGACAACTGCCCCCTGCCTAAGATGGAGCACTTGCTACAAAAAGTTTCGAGGGCTAAAATCATGTCTTTCTTAGATGGATTTTTAGGTTACAATTAGATTGATGTACATCCAGAAGATCAGGAAAAGACCACCTTCACTACTCCTTGGGGCACTTTCACGTACTCCAAAATTCCTTTTGGACTGATGAACGCTGGTGCTACTTTTCAGAGGGCCATGGACATAGCCTTTGTGGGAGAGAAGGACAAGTTTGTCCTTATTTACCTTGATGACATAATAGTATTTTCCAACACTCACAAGGAACATTTGCAGCATTTGAAGAAGGTGTTTCTAAAGTGCAGACAGTTTGGAATTTTTTTGAACCCAAAGAAGTCACAGTTTGCTCTAGAAGAAGGCAAACTACTGGGACATATTGTTTCTGTTGAAGGTGTGAAGATCGATCCAAAAAAAGTTCAATAAATTCAGACATTGTCCATCCCAAGGTCAAAAAGGGACATTCAATCCTTCCTGGGTAAGATTAAATTTTTAAGGAGGTTCATTCCAAACTTTGCAAAGCTAGTGAAGCACATCACTTCCATGCTGAAGAAAGGATTAGAAAAAAAATGGACAGATGCTGCAAGAAGCTCTTTTGAAGCCATCAAATAAGCTATCATGGAAGCTCCCACTCTAATCAACCCAGATTACACCAAGGAGTTTTATATCTTCTCTTTTGCCTCTTATGATACACTTGCAGCAGTTCTGTTGTAGAAAAATGATGAAGGCGTAGAGCACCCTGTGGCCTTTTTCAGCAAAACTCTGAGGGATGCTGAACTAAGGTATGACCTTATTGAAAAACAAGCTTATGCTCTCATAAAGTCTTTAAAGGCATTCAGAATTTATATTCTGCATTCTAAAGTGGTTGTATATGTACCTTCAGCCTCAGTAAAAGATGTTCTAACTCAGCCAGATATTTATGGAAACAGGCTAAATGGACTGCAAAATTCATAAAATTCAACATAGAGGTGAAGCCCACCAAGCTTGTCAAAGGCCAAGGCTTGGCTAAACTTATGGCTAAGGAAAATTTTAGTTTGTTAGACATCAATTGCATGGTTTCAAATTCAGGTGATGAGTAGACAGAGGAAGTAACAAAAGAGCAAGAGCAGAATCAGTCTTTGGTTGAAAATCTAGCCACCAGTGAATGGTATTCTAGCATAGTTCATTTTTTGCAGAAGCTAGAAGTCCCTCCGAGGCTTAGATCGAGTCAAGCCCGGGCCATTAAGCTCAGATCAGCCAAATTCTGCATTAATGAAAACCTACTCTATTGGAAAGACCCATGAGGAATCCTCTTGAGATGTCTAGATAAAGGACAATCTATGGAAGTCATGCACTAGTTCCATTCTAGCATCTGTGGAGGGCATCATTATTGGAAAACCACAACCCACAAAATCCTGAGAGCTGGGTATTATTGGCCTACTCTGTTCTCTGATGTGTTTTCTTTTGTGAAATCTTGTGACAAATGTCAGAGGTTTGCAGGAAGACAGTAGCTAAAATATCTGCCCTTGAACCCAGTACACATCAATGGTCCCTTCCAGCAGTGGGGCTTGGACTTCATAGGTGAGATTAATCCACATTCTAGTGGCTAGCACAAATGGATCTTGGTAGCCACTGATTATTTCTCCAAGTGGATTGAGGCTATACCCACTAAGAATGCTAATCATCAAGTTGTCATAAAGTTCTTGAATGAGAACATTTTCACTAGATTTGGGTGCCCAACCAAACTAGTCATTGATAATGAAGCAACTTTCAAGGCAAAGGAATTGGTTGACATGACTGAATCCATGGGCATTCAATTGGTGCATTCTACCTCATATTATCCTCAAGGCAATGGCCTCGAAGAATCATCTAACAAGAGTCTTGTAAGGATAATCAAAAAACTGTTGGATGACAACAAAAATAGTTGGGATTCCAAGTTGAAGTTTGCACTGTGGGCTGACAGAGTTACCAACAAGAAGTCCATAGGAAATTCTCCATTTAAGCTGGTTTATGGCGTTGATGTTGTTTTTCCTATCCAACTGATTCTCCCCGTGGCCAAATTCTTTCAAGAAGAATAGGATGAAATGAATGACATGGTAAGGAGAATGAATAGCCTGGTTGAATTATAGCAGATCAGAGAGCAGCTGGTTGAGAAGTCAAAAGTTTATCAGAAGAAAATCAAAGAAAACTTTGACAAGAAGGCAAAAGTGGACAATTTCCAAGTTGGTGACTGGGTTCTCAAATGGGATGCATTGAAGGAAAAAAAAAGGTAATCACGGTAAGTTTGACTCCTTATGGATAGTTATGTTTATCATCGCTCAAAATCAACAGAGCAATACCTTTATTTTGCACAGTCTGGAAGGAGAAGACATTTTTGGTGGCCTAGTCAATGGGCGGTTCTTGAAATTTTATTTCATTTAAGGCTTTAAAACCTTGATATTGTAAATATGTTTTTCATTTTTTATTTTCTATGCAAAATAAACTCCATGTCCAATGCAACACTAGAAGATTGATGTTGGTTTTACAGGAAAGGCATCGGTCTGTGATTCTTGAAACCTCACAGGGAGGCTTTCATCCCCAAAAGGAGGCAGTGTTAGCACCTGAGGTGCAGTGCCAAACAAATCCAAAACACTCTTTGAGTCTTTGAAAATCGTTTAAAAGATCGAAATAATCGCAAGAGAAAAACCTTCAGACATGTGGAAAAACACTATCAGGAGGCAAAAACCGAAGGAAGCAGTAAAAAACAGAGCAGCGGAGGCTTGAGAAATGGATGCACAACAGCCGTTAGATCTGGCCAATCAATGGTCTAGATCTAGTTGGTGGATCACAATTGGCAAATATTGGCGCAGACTGTGTGGAACTTGCGATGGTGATCGGTGGAGTCAACGTGGACCATCGATCAAGCGCGTAGATCGACGGCCCATGTTGCATCGCAGAATCGCAATTGGCTAAAACAACAGAGCACTCACCAAACGACTCGGGGTTATAGCGATATGCAATTGCAATCAATCGCATCACGATATCACATCGGATCTTTACAGAGGAGCAGGGCTTATACCTATATGGACGTCCGATGCGATAAACTGGACCCGAAAGGGTTCCTTAAAGCTATTATATAAGATTTGAGATCCGCCTAAATGCATTTTCCTATGTATTTTGCATATTTTTTTTATTTAATGAAATACAAAGAAACTTGCAATATGTGATAAGACCCGAACCCGAAAGGGTTTGTTAAGGAAAATATATGAAATTTGAAGTCCGTTAAGAGCCATTTTTAATGTATTTCCAGTGTTTTTAACGTATTTCAAAATACAAATGGAATACTGGGAACAAGCCATCTGTGACTTGTGATAGCGATAAGGACGGACCCGATAGAGGAATAGACAGTGTTTAAGGACTTTTGAAGTTTGAAATAAACAGAGCTTGGCGGGATTTCATAGTGTTGCAGCGTTTTTCTGTGTAAAATAGAAAACAGTCATTGTCAGTATTTGAAAGGATTTCAATGGCCCGAAGACCCATTCCATCACAGGATAGAGACCAGGAGATAGAACGCTGGAAGGGGAAAGGCAACAATGCAACATAGCCAAACCAAGAAATGATCGTGGAGCATTGCTGACACGAGTCAGCCACCTGACAGTGCAGTACATTTACCAGAATTTGGTTACCACGTTGTTAGAAAAAGAAACCTCCGAGCTCATGCATTCCTAGTCATGGCATCAAATAGTTAAAAAGACAGAGGGGATAGATTAAGACCTCTCGAGCCTCAGAAGGCTCGAGAGCATTGTAAAAGGCCTATAAATATTTGAAAGTTCAGAGTAACAGGGGTTCAACTTTTGGAGACTGTGGATACTCTGCTCCTCTAGCTTCTCATCTTCATTCCAACAATATAAGTTTCTTTTGTTGTTACATGTTCAATTCCCATTGTCTCTTCTGTTCTAAGCTAGCACTTGAATAGGTTATTCATGTTTTCTTCTATGTCTAATGCTAGATAACTTTCATCTTATCTCTGCGTTGATAAATTAGATTTGAAAGCTTCATTTACTTCCTGTAGCTAGCCATTCATATGTGTTTATGTATGCATTTGCTGGTACAATCAGTATTCTCCATCTATCCATTGAATCTATAAACTATTGAGCATTAGTGGTCTAAAGCCTTGTAAAACTAAGGGTGTTCATGCATTTCTTGAGTGCAAACAGAGTTGAAACAACCATCTGACTTGATCCAAACCATCATCCATTCCAATAGTTCAGAGAATAATATTGAAGATTTATATGTTACCAGGTAAGCTTGAGTCACAACCTAGTAGAGCTTCCTAGAGAGATAACAGGGCCCATTAAGCCAACATAAGAGTTTTTAGCTATACTTGGTTGTGGAACTTTCCATGGCTTATTAGAGGCACTAAAATATGTTTTCTTTATATCCTCACTTCATTCCTTGAATACTTCTTTTAATATTGAAAACAATGTATAATGATTTGTTGAGTAATCCTCCTCACAAATACCACAAACTTTCAAACTGCTAAGTGGTGTTAAACAATGTAGAAAGAAAGGATGAATTTGACTTTAGCCTTAGTCAAATTAAGTAAATCTAATTTCCACATCAGTAGGACAACTTGGATGAAGTTAACTAGTGTGACATGGCTCTTTTCACTTAGTTAGTTGAGTAAATTTGAGTTAGTGGCTTGGAGTTTAGTTATGCATGTGTTGATTGCTAAATTTTAGCATATCTAGTTTAGTTATTTTCAGTTGTATTCAGCTAACTGACCTCTAACTATTGATAGAGTTAGTTGAAGGTTAGTTGTGCAGTGGGACAACAATCCAACTCAGATATTTGTTTGTTAACTAATCAATCAACCAGAAAAATCTAATGCATGCATGGAATTTGAATTCCTTAGCTGAAGTGGAGATGACACAGTAGTGTAACATGAGTTGTATACTAGTTTGAGTGTAAGGTTGTTCCATGAGTCAGGAGATTAATCCTTGGGAATTGCACAAGAAAATAAGAGGAAATTTCTATCTTTTAGGAGTTAATTTCCTAGGGAATTACGCAAGGAAATAGGGGGATAGATGAGCATATAATTAGCTAAGTGTTGGCTAGAGCTTCTCATTCAGCAAAGAGAACAATTATTATTTTGTAGGTTATGCTCAGAGAGGGAGAAAGTAATTGTAATAGTTTCTCTATTAAACTAATTAATGTAAAGGGGCTTGAGGGGGTTTTCCCAGTTGGTTTCCCCTAGAAATCACTGTGTGATTGTGGTTTTTCTTGTTGCATGTCTATGCATGTTGTTCTAAATTATGATTTCCATTCCACAGATCAGTAGAGTAGAATTATGTCTCTTGTTTTTCAGTTTGAAATCTTGAGCAGTTGCAATTTCTATCAAATTTCTACATGGTATCAGAAACTTTGAAATCAAATTAGAACCAATATTTAAAACTTGTCCCTCATGAATTTCAAATTTGTAGCTTCAGTGAAACAATTTTTCTTTAGGATTAGGAGAATGTCTTTCAATGGATTGAGATTGGAGTATGCTTTGGAGGGTGGCTCGGATTTCATATCCTGGAAGGATCGAATGGAAGCATTACTCGATGACATTGGTGTGTTAGAATATGTTAAAAATGACATTAAAAAACCCCAATAGTCTGATACAAAACAATTTTCCCAATGGAAGAAGGATGTTGCAAAGGCCAAGAGAATTCCTTTGGAAGGTGTGAAAGATCATGTGGTCTCAAATATCCATGGAAAAGAGACACCATTTTCTATGTGGAATACACTAACTGAGCTATTCGAAGATAAAATTGACGATATAATATTAGCCTTGAAAGACAAAATTTGAAACGTAAGAATGTAAAAAAATGATATTATTCCACAATATCTCTCTAGGTTCACACAGGTTCAAGATGAGCTTGGAGGGTTTGGAGTGAATGTTGTAGAAGATGACTTATTGAACCTAGCTCTTCTAGGCCTTCCAAAATCATGGCACAACTACAAAGACTCTGTAAATGGAAAGGAGAAAATATTGAATTGGGAAAGGTTGTGGTCTAATTTTGTTCAAGAAGAGTTAAGGAGAAATACCAGAGACAAAACATCATCCAGAGTAGAGGATGAAGAGAATTTTGCATTGGTTGGAAAGGGGAAGAATGGAAAAGGGAAGAAGACCCAAAGAAAACCTAAATCCAACGAAAATAATGGCAAGAAGAAAGACTTGAGCAAGATAAAATGCTTCCACTACCACAAATACAGGCATTATGCAACAAAATGTCTGCACAACAAGTCTATCAAGAAGCCTTCTTGAGGAGTTGGAGGTGAATAACTAGCTTCACAATTCGAATTAGACTTCACCCTAATAGCATGCATGGTCAACACTATCATGGGGAGTGTGTGGTACCTTAATTCTAGTGCCTCGTTCCATATCATAGGGTGCAAGGACGTTTTCAGTACTTTGGAGGAGAAGGATCTTTATATGCATATCGAAATAGGGGATGATGGGAGGTACAATGCTTCAAGAATTGGTACTATCACATTTGAGAGGGAGAAAGCCCCTCCTCTTCACCTCAAAGATGTTATGTTTGAACCTTGGTTGAAGAAGAACCTGACGTTTGTAGCAATATTGGAGGATATAGTATATGATGTCATTTTCAGTAAAGGAAAGCCTTTCTGAGACACACAACTACTGAGCAAGTGAAGCAAATTGGAAGTTGAGTGAATAACCTATACAAACTTGAGGTTGGAGATTACATTGAATTGAGTAGAAAGTCAGAAAAGGTGTAGATTTTAGATGTTGGAGATCTCTATCATAAGAGATCGGATCATTTACACCATGGTTCCTTAAAAATCATTAAGAAAATTAGCACGAGTCTCCCTAAAGGCTCCCTTGACCAACATGATGTTCGCAAGGGTTGCACACTGGGGAAATATGTCAAATACACTTTTCATGACCGAGATACTAGATTGGATGTAGTCTTAGAGCGAGTCCACTCTGATGTTTTTGGAACCTTTTCTACAGCCTCCACAACAAAACATAAGTACTATGTTATTTTTATTGATTATTTCTCTAGAAAATGTTTGATCTTCTTCATGTGGAAGAACGAAGCAGTTTTCTTAAAATTTGTTGAATTCAAAGAATTAGATGAGAAGGAGAATAGGAAGAAGGTGAAGGCTCTCAGGAGTGACAATGGATATGAATTTGTTTCAAATTCCTTCAAGGATTTATGTGCTAAAGAAGGTATTTCGAGAGAAATGATAGTACCCCATAACCCACAACATAATGGGGTAGATGAAAGGAAGAACATAAGCATAGTGGGAGCAGCAAGAGCCATGTTTCATGATTAGGAGTTTCCATTACATCTATGGGAAGAAGCATGCAATACTGTAGGCTACTTGTAGAACCAAAGTCCTCATAGAATACTTGGTATGATCACACCATAGGAATATTTCTCTTGGAGAAACCCTGATGTGTCTCATTTCAGGGTTCTTAGAGCTTCAATTTATTGTCATGTCTCTAAGGATTCGAGGAAGAAAATTGAGCCTATAGTAGAGTTGGAATTTTTTGTAGGATACATCAAAAATCCACACAATTACCAGGTGTATTTACCCTCATTGAGGATGACAGTTGTGAGGTGATATGTCAATTTCAGTGAGGGGAAGGCTATGAGATGCTCTTTGGAATGAGAGTTGAGTATCCCATTGAGCAGGAGCTTCTATTTCCAAAGGAGGAGCCTCAGGATGAGATTCAAGAGCTTGTGGAGAAGCCACATGTAGCATAGCAGACAAGAGGTAGAGTGGAGGCACTCACTCAACCAAAATCTTCTCTAAGGGGAGAAAAATACCTAGAAAAGTTGATAGATTGTTACAGGATACTAGGGAGAATGTGGGTGCCCTTAAATCATAGCGTATGTAGAGGAGGTCACCTGATAGGTACACTAGGTACATGTCTCTTATGACAGAGTGCATTGAGTCAGATCCTTCTCCATTTGAGGAAGAAATTTCTCAACATGTATGGGTTGATCCCATGATGGAAGAACTGATGGGAGCATTGAGAAGTACAAGGCCAGATTTTTGGCCAAAGGATTCTCTCAGGTAGAGGGAGTGGACTATCCAGAAAATTTTTCGCTAGTTGAAATGTATTCCTTAATCAGATCCATTCTAGCATTGGATGCATAGATGGGGTGGAAAATCCACCAAATGGATGTGAATACCTCCTTTCTCAACAATGTTGTTGAGGATTAAATTTAAATGGAGTAGAAAGAAGGATTTGAGACATATGATCAGTGTTACACAAAAATATCATCTTCATGATTATTTGCAGTCAGTATGAGTCCATCATCACTTATGCTATCCTCCTAAGCAAGTCTCAGACCTCAGCTCTTTAAGTCAAGCCTTGAAAATGAGAGAAAGACATTAAAAATCAATGTAACTCTGGTTCTGCACTTTCTCCTACTGTCACCTGCGGGCCCGCACCCTTTGTTCGTGTCAACTGCATATCTGCACGCTCTGTCTGTAAAGGGGTGGGTGCGTACCCCTGTGAAAGTCAAAAGGCGCAAAGTTTATCTTAAAAAACTCACTTTGGGTTAATTCTAGAGGTTTCTAGAAGGAATTTTGACGTGGATTGTTCGCTCTGAGTTGGTTCATGCATCCCAAAAGAGAAGGAGCTAATCCCTTGACTAAAGGAGCTATCCCTTTGAAGGAGGGCTTTATCCCTTTGAAGGAGGAGCTAGTAACCTCCCTCCATTGCACTATAAATACAGGCATTGGGGTGAGGACTAGAGAGGTTAGAAGCTGAACATTTTGAGGGTAAATGCTGGTGAAATTAAGACTCTTTGGTTGAGCTTGAGAGGAGAGATCACATACCTCTTGGTTCCATTGGAGAGTGAGTGAAACTTGTCAAAGTAGAGGAGACATCTTGTTGGACCCTGGGAGGAGCTTGTACAGCGTCAAGGCAAAGGCTGTAAAGTTCTTCTTCTTTTGAATTAATACAATCAAACTCATTTTTCTCAACAAGTATCTTATGTTATTTGTTTCATGGACTCCTTGACTTTCATGTTAAATATGTTTTATGCAATTGGTTTTTCAGGTGCTATTTAATTTGTTTGCCTTGTTTGTGTTTGCAGGTTCGCGAAAAGGAGCATTTGGATCAAAGGAGCGAGGGCATCTACAAACTTGCGTTGGACCCAAGGTAGGCCCCAAAAAACACTTGTTTGCCATTGTTTTTAAAAGCATATTTAGAGAAAGATAGTGTCTAGTTGGTTTGCTTGTCATTAGGTCTTCTTTAGATTCTAGGAAGGTCTATCTTGTCTGCAAGATCGACCCATTCCGTGTGACAAATGGCGACTCCGCTGGGGACTTGATTGTTTTCTTTGTCTATACTTTGACCTGAGAAACTGTATTTTCTGTTTCTGTTTTTGACTTGATGATTGTGGGATTGGGTGAATTTAGTTAATTTTGAGTTAGTTTTCATTTTTCATAGTTTTGGGAGAGGTACGCACCCTCTGAGTTAAGCACAGTGCGTACCTGTACGCACTTTTTCTTTGTGCACAGAGTGTGGACGCACCTGTGTAAATAGGTTGCCTGCGTACCCTGTCAAAAATTTGAAAAATTTTAAATTTTTCTTTTTTTTATCAGTTTAGAATTTGTTTATAGGTTTTAGCCATTGCCCAGACCTGCTTGTTCCCTGTCAAAAACTTTCCTTGGTTTAATTTCATTAGCATTAGGGTTTTAGGTGGGATTCCTAGGAATTTTGCTTGTTGGGTTTGTTTTTCATTTTTGGTTGTGTAGTGGCTCTGAGTTTAGAAGCCGTAGGGACCTCAGATTACCTTCGTGTCTACCAGTCTTCTTATGAGTCTGACCATTTATGAAATCCCCCCTTGTTGAGGAATCCGCTTTGAGTTTTCTCATTTCAAAATTTCGAAAAGCTTGTAGTTGAAAGTTTGGAATTTTCATTTTTAAAAAGAAAACGAAAGATTGGTTGTTTTTTTACTAATTGTGATTCTGCATAAATTAGTCCTTAGCTCACATTTAGCTAAGTAAAACATCCTCAAAAAGACGCTATAGTAAGCTTTGACTTCAAGTAGGTTTTTTATAGTTTGTAGATCTCAAAGTTAGTCATTTTCATAGTTTTTAATGTTTTATGAAAAATAGTTTTGGGTGTTTTTTGCAAAAATATAAAAAAATCTCTCTTTTGAAAAAGTTTGTTTTGTAGTGATTGATTGCTTTGAAAAGAAAAAGGAAATTTTTGTGAAATAGCTATTTGTCTCGTTTTGAGTGCTTTGGAAAGGAAAAGCTCTTCTTTTAATTTGTTTAATTGAGAAAGATTTGTGTTTACGAAGTATTTGCATTCTCAAACTCTTTCTTAGTTTAGAAGTTCATCGAAGAGAAAAGATTGTCTAAATCATCTTAGGTGCATCTTTTTAGTGATTTCGAGTCGAGTCTTTACACCACGAGTTTCATCTCCGCCACCTCTTGACTTAAACAACAACCACTAAAATTAACGCTTAAAGTAAAATTCACCTAGTAACATTTTATTTCTAGGGCTCTGATACACCAACTTAGCTTAGGCTAGTGTATTGGAGTAGGAGAGTAATTAACTCTCCAAGACAGTAAAGACAAACAAGTAGTTGTATCTTGTGGTAGGAAGAAATCCAATTGTTGCATTTATACTCTGGGAAAGCTCCTCTTAAAGGAGAAGCACGAGATCATGTCCGAACCAGTGTGGGAATCAATCCTTCCTCATTGGGAACGACGCCAAATATTCACGTATTAAAAACGGTAAACCTCGGATTAACCATTGTCGAGGAGCCTGGGGTCACTTGTTGGTAAACCTTGGATTATGTCAAGGAGCCTTCAAGGGGATTGAGCTTGCTACTCTGCCCTTGCGTGCGTATCAGATCGTAGACTGTTCCCCCAGGTGTATTTGTCTCAGTTGGTAGCCTTAGTGACCATATTCTTTAGGATTCTTCCTAAGGTGACAGTGGTGGGAAGATCCCACTGTACCTGGAGTAGACGTCGGCTAGACTCACTTGGATTTTCTTGGGGGTTCACTTCACTCAAGACGGTTAAGTGGAGGAACTTGGTCCAGTCTATTCATTAAGCAGGTTGCCGGGGTAACTGTTCCAACCGCCATTTCTGTACTGAATTCTGCGACGTTGGATTTCATCACCAACTAGTGTTTTCGGTCCGGAAAGTCACTGTTTGTGTGTGTTTGATCTCTAGATTATTTAGGCGTGTGATTCTAATTTGTTTGGTTCTTTGGAGGCTTTAGGTGGTTTTCATTGAGATTTTACTTTGTTTGCGTGTGAAGTAGTAAAAAGTTTTTAACTGTGGCTGAATTACCAAGACAGTCCCGTAGACTTCGGGGCCAGTCTCCTGAGGTTGTAACCGTGGCTGATTTACTGAGGAAGTCCCATAGACTTCGGGGCCAACCTCCTGAAGAAGTCTCGAGCCAGCTTGAAGGCTTGAAAGTCCTCGTAACTCCTAGTGGTAGTAAAGTTGGGTCACCTGAAGAAGGAGAGTCTTCATTGGTTGTACATCCTGATTACCAAACTCTAGTAACAGGCTATAATCCTGAATCTATTTCAGTTTTCGAACTTGTTGGTAGCTTTTCATCTACTAGTGATATAGGTGAAGAACCTGAGATATCTGAACCTGTTACTCCAACATCAGGGTTTGTCTGTCCAACTTTTAGTGGTCCTAATTCACCTAGGGTAGAAAGAGTAATCACCGAAAATCTTCCTTCTGGTTTGATAGCTATTGAAGAAATTGCTCCGGAAGAGGAAGTAGGCATCCTTATCCCTGAAAATCAACCTGTTATTGATCTAAGGGAGCGTGAATCAATTTTTTACAGTCCACCAAGGAGCACTACTTGGTATCTTTCTTTAACTAATTATTTGGAAAACCCAGGGTTAAGTTTTTCACCACCTCCTCCTTATCACTCAACACCTAGAGGTTTTTATACTCCTGTAAATATGTCAGGTCAGTCGTCCATGTTTACTCAATCGCCTGAATCCTTTTTGTACGGCGGTCCTTCTGTTCCCTCTGGGTATCAGTCACTTTCTGGTACTTTTGCGGGAGCATCTCCTCAACCCATTGAACAAGGGTTATTAACTGGAAACAATGGTAATAAACCGTTGAGCGTAGAGGACATTCTCATGATGTCAGGTTCTATTCCCAATTCTCAACCTCAAGGTGGCCAGTTACCGCCTGGGGGGCAACCTCAAGGTACACAATTTGCATCTGGGGGGCAACCTCAAGGACAGTATGTACCTATGGTGTAGTACGTTCCTCAAGGTCAACCCCAGACTCAATTTGTACCCCAAGGTCAACCCCAGTATCAATTCATACCTCAAGGTCAACCCCAGTATCAGTACGTGCCTCAAGGGTATCAACCCCAAGGTCAGTACTCGAACCAAGGTTTCCAACGACCCCAAGGTCAATCTTATGTTCAAGGAATGGGAAATGTACCTTTTAATTATCAAGCCTACCCTCAACTTGGTTATGGTCCCCCATATCCTCAACCTATAATGGGTCCGTACCCCGGAATGAACTTAGTGTGGGATCCATCGCAAACTCAACAGGTGTTGCAGCCAAATGTACAGTTGTCATCTCAAACTGGACAACCCTTAGTTTCTGGTACACCCCAGCAACCAGTCCAGTCTAACATTCAAACTTCTGTACCTTCGGTAGTTTCTCAGTCTGGGCCTATTGCGCCTCGTACTCCATCTCAAACGACTGCTGCAACTGCCGCAACATCTGTTCAATCTACCCCACTAACTTCTGGAGTATCGACAGCTCCGGTTTCTACTGTTCCTGTATCTACTCCTCAGACATCTTTACCACCGCCTGGATCCACGATTCAAACTACGGTTCAGATGCGTGTAGGACAACCTGGTTTAAGTACGGTTGTCACAAGTCAACCACAATTCACTTATCAACCGTACCAGGGACAGTACCAATTCGGTCCTGCTGTGCAGCAGCCAGTTTATCAGTATCAACCGTATCCTGGGTACACTTATCAACAACCTCAACAACCCCAGTACGGTCCGGTTAATCCTGGTTTTCCAGGAGGATACAATATCTCGAATGCGATTCCTATTCCTAGTTATCCTGGATATCCTCCTCCTGGGGCTGGTCTCATGACCCAGAGTTTTAGGGATCCTAATCGGCAGTTACCGTTTAACGCAACTTTGGACTTACCTGATTTGTCGCGCCTAACGAACGATCCGATTAATTATCTTCCGTTTTGGCCGCAAATGCCGAATAAGTTGCCCAGTGACATTCCCAAGTTCGAAGGTAAATCAGGAGAGGACCCATCGAACCATGTGATGGCTTACCACCTCTGGTGTGCATCTAACTCCATCTCAGATGATTCGATCCGTCTTAGACTTTTCCAGCGCACTCTGATTGGTCTCATGGCCAAGTGGTACATTGAGTTACCGCGAGGCTCTTTTTATAATTTTAGTCAGTTAGCTACCTCGTTTTTAACACACTTTCAGTTGCCAGTCAGATATAACAATGGCACGGAACTACTAACTTCGTTAAAGCAATCGACGTCCACTTATATTTCCGATCATATTCATGAATGGAGACGTAGACGGCGTTTAGTGAAGGTATTTATTCCGGATCAAATTTTGGCTGAGTGGTTTGTAAAATCTTTTTTGCCAAAGATCACTGAAGATGTTGCTAAAGCCGGAGTTGTTATTGAGGAGCAAGTAATTGCTCAAGCACAGTACCTTGACATAGTCTATACTCAGTCAGGTAAGTTACACGAAAAGATCCCCGATCTTCCCAAGTCAAATCAAATCGCTGCATCTCCTTCGGGATCTCATGCCGCTGACGGTATGATTGGTACAGTTAACACTAAAAGTAAAAAGAAGTCTTCCAAGAATTCTTCTCCTATCATAACCTTGCCTGATTCCCCAACAGGAGATTCTTCTGCAGAAATTTCCGCCGATATTCACGTTGTAGAGTCATCTACAGCTAAATCAAAATCCGGTGGGAAGAAGAAAGGAAAGAAGAAGAATAAAATGGACAAAAGTTCAAAGGAGAAATCTGAAAAGGCGGAATCCAATGATGAAAAACGCAAACATCGTTATCCATGTCTCATTTGTGACGAAGAACATTTTACAAGAGACTGCCCTCATCGAGCAGAGGTTGCGAGGATCGTCAAAGGTTCCCAAACTCCTGTTGTTTTGAAGAATCCATTTCCAAGTCAAGATAGCAAGATGATAGGTTCTTCCTCAAATGCCAATGAGGAACCCATATTGATGATGTCCCATGTAAGGATTGCGACTCGATCGCAAGATTATGGTAGTAAAAGTCCTGTTGATGGTAAAGAAGCATAATCTTCTCATTCTAATCCATCAACCTCAGCTCCCGGTTCCGATCCACTACAGATCGAGAAACCTAACCCAGACTTAGTAATCAAACCACCCGCCAAGGGTATACTTCGAAAGTCTGCTTTCAATCCACATGCGAGAGCGGCTCAGAATTATAACATTGTTGAGGATTTAGCTATTTCACCCTCAGTAATGTCGGCTTTGGAAGTGCTGCAATCATGTCCAGCACAGCGTAAATTACTTTTGTCGGCTATAGGAGCTGTTGATGTTCAAGACCCGAACCTAATAATTTTCGATCTAGAAAATAGTACACCATGTTTGCCCCATCAAATGGCTTTCCAGATCCCAGTGATAGTCAAAAACAGGCCTATTCATCGGACTGTAATTGATGAGGGCGCCTCAACATGTATTATGTCGATACAGTGTTGGAGATCGCTTGGTTCTCCTTCACTAAATCAATCCCCGATGATTCTTAAGGCCTTTGATGGCCGTGGGTTTCATCCTTTTGGCATTCTACAGGATTTACCTATAGGGGTTGAAGGAAAAACCATTAATCTAGATGTGGAGGTGGTTGATGCCCCTCTAGATTACAACCTTCTCTTGGGTTGAAGTTGGTCTTACGCTATGACAGCAGTCGTATCATCGGTCTTTCGAGTAATAAAGTTTCCACATAATGGAAAGATCGTAACAATAGACCAGCTGGCTTACTTTTCATCCGACCCAGCCTCTTCGGAGAGTATTCAACATGTCGGTAAAACGACTATCCCATATAAGGATGTTGGAGTAGGATTAGTTAAAGATGTCGGTTTACTGGGAACTTTTCCTTTTCCTCCAATCAACGCATCATCTTCATTTTCAACCATTCATATGATTACATCAGACACTATTTTTTATGATGATCCTTGGATCGTTCCTTCTGAATCTGAAATAGACTCATTTGGTAATTCCATGCCTTTGAGTCCATATGAAATTGCCTATGAAGCCGTGCAGTCTTTTGCCGACCCGTGTTCAACCGAAAATGACTTAATGAATGTGGTCTGTGAGGAATCACTTTTCACATCAACCTCAGATTTAACTACATTTTCTGAACTTGTTCACTCTGATGAGCAAATTCGTGAAATCCTATGTGTAGATGATTTGCCATGGGAAGATCTCCATCACAGATCTTCGTTTTTACCTGAGGATGATCGTTTTGAAAATGATTTCTCATCAATCTTTACGACTGAATATGTCAATGAACCTCATAATCCAATGAAACATCCCGATTCAGAGTTAAATTTGGGAAACATCTCTCGAACTATTCCCATTGACATTTCGGTTAAGCCCGAAATTGTTGAGAACATTCATATAGGTGCCTCGTGTACAGATGACGAAATTCAATTATATAAGGCCCTATTTCAAGAATTCCGCGACGTGTTTGCCTGGTCCTATGAGGAAATGCCAGGAATTGATCTCACGATTGTTGTTCATGAGATCAAGACTTACCCAAATGCTAAACCCGTTCGGCAACGTTTGCGTCAGATTCACCCACAAAAAGCTGCTGCAATTAAAGCAGAAGTTGAAAAACTGTTGAAAGCAGGTTTCATTTATCCGATCCCGCTAACGGATTGGGTATCGAATATTGTTCCGGTTAACAAAAAACAGGGAACAATAAGAATATGCATCGACTATAGGGACATTAATCGAGCCTGTCCAAAGGACAACTACCCAACTCCCTATATCGATCAAATCATTGATGATTGTGCCGGCAGCGAAATATTTTCCTTTATGGACGGTTTTTCCGGATACAATCAAATCAACATTCTACCTGCCGATCAACCAAAAACAGCTTTCATTTGTCCATGGGGGACATTTGCTTATTGCAAATTACCTTTTGGGCTTAAGAATGCCGGAGCAACTTTTCAAAGGGCGATGTCTTATGCGTTTCATGACATCAAGCACATTGTGCAACCGTATCTCGATGACTTGCCTGCTCATTCATTACATCGAGCTGACTACCTCGTCCATTTATGAGCAATCTTTATGAGGTGTAGGCATTATCGAATTCGGTTGAACCCACACAAATGTGTCTTCTGTATAGAAACGGGTCGATTGCTGGGGTTTGTTGTTTCAAAAGCCGACATTCGCGTTGATCCCTCGAAGGTCGAAGCTATCATCAATTTGCCTCCTCCTTCGAGTATTCGCCAACTCCAAAGTTTGCAAGGGAAAGAAAACTTTTTACGACGATTCATTCCTAACTACGCCGAGGTTACAAAGGGTTTTACCCGGTTGTTGAAACAGAGTACTTCATTCTATTGGGATGAGATAGCTCAGAAATCTTTTGATGCACTAAAACACGCGTTGACCCATGCACCGTTGTTGCATCCTCCCAACTACAACCAGGATTACTTCTTGTATCTCGCCGCCTCCCATTCTACTATTGGAATGGTCTTAGTTCAGGAAGATGAATTCGGAACGGAACATGTGATATATTACCTTAGTCGAACATTAAATCCAACTGAGCTAAAATACTCACATGTGGAGAAATTGGCATTGGCAGTCGTTCAAGCTGTCCAACATTTTCGTCACTACATTTTACTACGTAAAACTACGGTGATTTCGGATTGCAACCCTATGATCTACATTTTGACCAAACAATTTCTAGGGGGCAAGTACTCTAAATGGATCGTTATCCTACAGGAGTTCGACTTGGAGTTTGAGAAATCTAAGTCTAATAAATCTTTAGTTTTTGCAGAGTTAATGTGTGATTTCCTGCGTGCTGACACAGAAACTGTGGCAGAGGAGCCCATTGCGGACGAATCTTTGTTTCTAATCAGCACTTTAGATCCGTGGTATGGGGATATCATCGTCTATCTCCAGACCCAATCCTTTTGACCAGAAATTTCAAGGTCAGAATGTCGGAAAATTCGCTTCCAGTCCCAACAATTCAAAATTATTGGAGATACTCTTTATCGCCGAGGGGCGGACTCTGTTTTTCGACACTGCTTAACTCACGAGGAAGCTGAAAGGGTTCTAAATGATTGTCACTCTGGAGCGTGTGGAGGTCATATGTCTGGGTATGCCACAGCCCAAAAGATATTGCGCGCTGTCTACTTTTGGCCGTCATTGTTTAAAGATTGTATTACAGTGGTCCGAAAATGCCACAACTGCCAAATTTTTGATCGTAAGATGCGCGCTCCACCTGCTCCTCTCCACCCTATAATTTCCGTTGGTCCTTTTGCCAAATGGGGTATCGATTTTATTACATGTAACCCTCACTCGGCCAGGGGGCATGCGTATATCATCCTTGCGGTAGATTATTTTACCAAGTGAGCCGAGGCGATGCCTACATTCGAGGCAGACGGCAAGACAGCTGCAATTTTCGTGTTCAATCATATAATTGCTAGTTTTGGTGTCCCACAAGCAATAATCACTGATCATGGGCGTCATTTTCGAAACGTTATGATGACCGAACTTACAGGCCAGCTTGGTTTACGTCACGATAGTTCAACTCCTTATTATCCACAAGCGAATGGTCTGGTTGAGTCCATCAACAAAGTTTTAGTTATCATGATCCAACGAATCATTGGGATTCATCGGTCAAATTGGCACAACATGCTATTTTCAGCGCTTTGGGCGTACCGAACTTCAGTAAAAACATCAACAGGGTTCACTCCTTTCCAACTAGTCTATGGTTTGGAAGCTGTGTTACCCATTGAGTGCGAAATCCCGTCACTGCAAATGGCCATCAAGTTACTTCCAGCTACTTCCGAAGAGGAAAAACATTTGTTATACTTAGCTCAATTAGATGAGAATCGACGTGATGCTGCATTGGCGATCGAGACTCACGCAAAACGTATGAAAGCTCAGTATGATCGGAATGTGACCCCTCAAATTTTTTCAGAAGGAGACCTAGTGTTATTGTATGATCAAGCTAATGATAAATTAGGCGCTGGGAAATTCGTTCCTATGTGGCATGGTCCCTATATTGTTAAGCGAAAGCTAGCAAAAGGGGCCTATGAATTGGTAGACTTTGATGGGGACTCTTTGGGTAAACCCAAAAATGGCCTTTACTTGAAGAGGTACTATGCTTAAAAGAATGGGGTATGGAGATTTTTAGTTAGGATAGTTTTTCTTTCTAGCTGGTGTTTTTTAGTTTACAAAGTGTGCTTAGTTTAGAGAGTGTTTTTCCGTCATTATTCCTGCTTATCTTGGTTTTACTCTCGATATTGCAGATGTCGATGCCTCTCCAAACATACATTGGATTTGCTGATGGTGCTTTTCGTAATACATGGAACATCTCTTCCGCAGCTTAGGTTATCTATTCGCCCTCTGACGAGTTAGTTTCTATGCATGGGGTAAGCCTCGGTCAAACAACAAACAACATTGCAGAGTACAGTGCAGTGATTGAGTTATTGTCTGAATCTATTTCATTTGGGATTCGGAGTTTGATAGTGAGGTTAGATTCTGAACTCGTTGTGTTACAGCTTAATAGAGTGTATGCCATTAGAAATCCAGTGTTATTAAGATTATTTTTGAGAGTGCGTCTCTTGGAACGTGAGTTTGATTATATTGAATATCAACATATTCCAAGGTCTTTAAATACATTAGCAGATGCAATTGCTTCTCGAATGTTAAATAGACATTTGCAATAATCATACATGTAAATTTAAAACCATTCCATAAACATGATTTACAAGATAAGCCGGTAATAGTGATATATATATATATAAAGAAGAGTGTGTCAAAAACACATCGTCTTCGATCATAGGTTGAAAAACACCTTAGGATCGGCAAAAATGATAAGTACAAAAAACAAAAATGTCACATGTGCCCACAAAAGGCGATCATCCTATCACTGGTGATGATCTCTATAAGAAACCACTACCCGGGCCACCTTGCAAAGGAACCTCCTAAAAGGTCCCGGGACCCCAATCACATAACGCTGAAGTCGACGAGGAATGTCATCTATAGTGGTCTCCAGAATGTCTCCTGTCAAACGCTCGAGATGACCCTCCAAGTCGGCCAAAATCTCTGTTGATTCGTCCTGTGGGGCTGGCACGGGTGCAACTGGTTGTTTCCTCTCGAAAGGCCGGAGAGCGGCTGGTCGTTGTGGACCCACATCTGCATTTTGAAACTTTTACTATCAGTTTTGGGATGATAGAAAAATAATAAAAAAATTAAAATAGGAAAATGTTGAAAAGGATTTTACCTGAGTCATCCCACTGCTCTCCTGGTGGAAGAGCCATGTCTAGGTCACCACGAAAATCCATCCCAGCGTAAGGGAAGTCCTGAATGGAAAAGACCTGGTTTTCCAACCATTGGAAATACTCAGGTTTGAACCGAGCAACTTCTGTCCTCTCGTCCGGGTAACGGGCCATGACTGCGACCCATCGCATCAATTTGGGCTCTCGAGGAAGCCCAGCTCCAACAGTAAGGTGTTGTGGGATCAGCATAGGAACCCTCTCCAGGCCAAAACTCATGACCAAAGCCCCATAACCAAAGGTCTTTAGTCGTCCGCTCTTGGCCCTGGTCAGTTGGACTTTCACATTGGCCAGCACAGCATTGCACCAGTTGAAGACGGTGCCTCGAAAGCAATCAACTGCCATACGCATCTGGGATCTGGTGGCAATATGTAATGCGGCAGCTTCGCAAAGTCTGGTGACAGTAAATGCAATCACCATGAGCTCAGGACGAGATATGGTCTTTATGTCTATCCCTTTGTCTTTAGCCTGGCTATTGCAGTACTCTAGCCGGAGGCTATCGACAGACTGGCCACCTGGCCTAGTCCCGAATAGAGTCAAGTCTTCGCCTGTCTTAGGCAAACCAGTCAAGAAATAAATGTCCTCCGGCTCGATTTCGAGCCGGTGCCCACCAATGAAAAAACACTGGTCCTGTATGCTCCATCTATCAACCAGCCACTGTAAGAAATCCACCTGAGCCCTCATGCCAGGAGTGGTCCAGAATTTGTACAATCCGCACGCCCTCAAAGCATCAAGTGAAGGCTGATGATTCCATGTGGCAATATCCACGTCCTCATGCTCTCGTTCACGCCAATCTAGCATGATATACTCTCTTCATCAAGTATAAAGATTAATTAAATTGCTAGAAAACATTTTGATTGGTCCATTTTTGAGAAATTTTGGGTTCAAAACCCTTACGGCGGGGTAAGCACCCTCCGAGTTAGACACAGTGCATGGGTACGCACTTTGTCTACACAGAAGGTGCGGACCCCGAGCTTTTTCCCAATGGAGAAAAAGTTGGGGTCTGCGGGTCCGCAATGGTAAACCTGCAGACCCCCGCGCGCGGGTTTTGCGCCTAAAAGCCCTCCCAAAAAATGAAATGAAGGACTAAATCAAAAAACTAAACAGTTGAAAATGAAGAGTAGGATGATGTGGATTACCTGAGAAGACGGCGCTCGATTCCGACGGTTGGATTTTCCACAATCTTCACGGGAAGTTTTCTAAGCAAAAGCACTATTTTCTCACCCAAACTCGAACGGTAAAAATGAATTGACAAAGGCCCTTTTTATAAGTTTTTTGATTAAATAAATCACAAATTTGTTTATGTTTCACTTTGAAAAGGTATTTTGCAATGCTTTTATCTATTTCAAACAGATATGAGTAATGTTTGTGTTTTTGTGCAGAATATAGGATTATTCAGGCGAAATCTATCATTTTCAACGAAAAAACAAGTAGAGTCATCTTTAAGCCCTTTTCTGACTCCTAAAATATGAAAAGATTACCGAGCGTTTCTTTTACACTCGTTAAAACGGAATTAAAAGACGGTCCACTTACAGCTCTTTTCCGACCGTAAAAACATGAAAAGATTGCCGGATTTTTGTCGTTTCGAATTCAATATTGGTTATAAAACGACGTATCGTTGATCGCTTTTTTACTTTTTCGAATCAATGACACTAATAACGAAAAGTACTCCTTAGTCGTAAAAGATCAAGCGGTTCTCTCAAGTATTATTTTATACTTTTTCGGGTTTGGGAGACACAAATTTACGAAAAAGGTCAACCCTGGAGTCTTCTTAAGTTTTTTCAGACTCTTTAAAATTGAAAAATGCCGAGTTTCTCCTATACTGGACTTGTTAAAATTTCACAGTAAAGGACCTGTTCAATTACAAACAGGAATGAACCACTCCTTCTTAGGGTTCGGATCTAAACTAAGTTGGACTCATCTGAAAGATGAGCTTATAATCAAGCAAATGTTATCCTCCTCAAGCTTGTCAAAAATAAAGAGGTACTTGCCAGAAATGGTGGGGGGAAAGAGAGGAAAATGAGTCTGTTTGTCATACTTTGTAACCACTCTTGAACACGACACTTTTATTCACCTGGGTTGGGAAATCCTTTGCCTAACAGTTGATCAAACCACATTGAAAGTCTTCAGCCGGTTTCTGGGTATTAACTTTGGGTCAATTGTCGCCAAACCATCTGTCGTGTCGTTATGTGTTCAAGAGGTCACTGCCAATAAGCCATTCATCTGCAAAATATCTGTCATCCATCTTGACCATCCCTGAGTCAGTCCTTGCAACTAAATTTCTTCAACTTGATCTATGATTTCGTGTTGTGGGTGTCTAGTCAATTTAACGTCTTAAATTGCTCTACATAAATTATCAATCCGGGTATCGTAAACTGATGAAGTGTGGTGCACCATATGTGCTTAGTTAACCTTTCTCTTACTTCGTTGTTTTATAGTTTATGTTGTTTTTGGGGTTTTGTTCTTGTTGGTTTTCTAAAGTGTTTAATGCAACTTAAAACATGTTATTGATGGAGTTAGTATTTAAACAAAAGTGTAAATATACAACTAGTTCAATCGAAATAAAATGCAATAATCAAATAATGAGAGAATGACTATGAGACCCAGTATCCTTGCTGCTTCAGCAAAAGGACAAGATGATTCTATCACGTCATTAGTTCATTAAAAGGCTATGTGCATCACTAATCTACAATCAACTTGAAAGCAATTTATGTACAGCTAATATACATGGTGAAATAAAATGCAAAAATAAAATGACAACTATACAAGGCAGGGGCCCCCTCTACCACCTATGAAATCAAATGCTTAAAGGAAAATAAAGACATGAAATAAAGGACTAATGACATTGGCCTAGTATCTCTGCTGCTGATTTAAAATGAAAATGAAATGTGAAATCTAAGTGTCACTACATAAAGGAGACAAATCACACTACTTTAACCTTTTCTTAACCTTTTTGCCTTCCAGCTAGATTTATCATGTGAGAACAGTTATGAACAAGTCAGCAATGTGAGTCTTAAAGCAAACTAAACCAAGCTGTACTAAGTGATATTTTGGCTCCAATAAAGTTATTTGATTATGGAAAAAGAACCATCAATAGATGAACAACTTGATATCTAAGAGCAGAAAGTAAAGTGCAAGTTAAAGAAATGATACTGATGAAAATCAAACTGCAGAAAAATAAAGGTCAGCAATATAGACAAGATGATCACACATGCCACTAGTTATGAAATCAAAGCAAAATTGAACACACTTGCATGAATTAAAATTGCATGAATGAAAAATCTAATCTACCTTACATTCTACAAAGCAATATTTACAAAATGAAATCTACTCTACCTTACATCCTAATGTGCTCCATGACATCTACTTCACATCTCCTTCCATGTTGAGAACATCAAAGCTTTATTCAATTTCTTCAAAAGTACAAAGTACAACAAAGTTCTCCAAAGCTTTCAAAAGCCATCAAGGAAGAACTACAAAACAAGCTTAAGCTAAAATAGACTAAAAAGACTAAAAAGACTAACAAATGAAGGAGAGAGATCTCCTATTTATACAAAAAGATGAGAAGCCATCTCATTAATGAGAGTCCATGAATCTCTCCCTCTACTCTAGAGTCCTAATCAAAATAGGAACTGATAAGACACATGTTTTCTTAGAGTTACAATATAATTAGGAGATGTGACACATATCCTCATGACCCCATGATTCTTTCCAACCAAATTCGAATTTGGCCTTGGGGTGCCACATAAGGGTCTTCTAGAAGCCTCCTTTCAACCTACACATGTCAACAATCTCAACCCATTTGTTAGGTATAAGCATATGCACATTATTTTCTAATGTTTAACCACAAATTCACTTAAAAGGCTTAGAAATAATAAAGATTGGAAAAACATAAAGGTGGCCCAATGATAATGAAAGTGGGATGAATGTGGTGACATAGTAGTGAAATGGAGGTGATATAATGGACATAATAGTGAAAGTGTAATGGAAATGAATGACATTTTCAAGGCTCAACATACCCCCCAACTGAAGCTATTGCATGTCCTCATGCAATATATATTACATTAATTCTTTTGATCCTTGAGCTTTGGCTTAACTTTGCATGATATCATTTGATAACTTCATATTTCTGCAAAGTGTTTTACTTGAATTGCAACATGGTTGGTTCTTGTGTTACAACCATTTTTTTTCTTTGTTGTTGCCTTCTACTTTGATCTTTGAACTTTGCATAATGATATTTTGATTATTGTTGAAAAGTATATCTTTATTGGATTGCATGATGGTTGGTTCTTGTGTGACAACCATGATTTTGTTTGTATCCAATTTATCCTTTAAGAACTTTTTCAAAAGCCATTGTATGCTCATAATAGAAATGTAATAATTAATATATGTTGGAAGTATGTGAGCTCCTAAATATGATATGGACATGGCAAGATATGAATGTGAATGTATTCCCCCCCGAACTGATGGTATTGGCAATTTTATGAAATGAGGAAGAGAAATGTTTTTCCAACAATTATCATTCTAACTTTTATGGAATTCTATGGTCAAAAGTTAGAAAATGACGTACCTTCACTTACCCTTTGGAATGGATGAGTTGTATGTGTGGTGGCTGAAAATTTCTGATCATATTCTTCTTCAGGTGGCTGAACAAGAGGAGTCATGGATAGAGAGATAAGATGATTTTTATTGCTTCTACTAAAACTTGCTGAATCTGCTCCAAAATGCTGAAAATAATAGTCTTCATGTCTTCAAAACTCATTGGCACAATTCCTACTATGTGAAAAGATGTTCTGATGTCGAACATAGTAGGAAATTGTTGGCTTAGTGGCCATTAATGGATGCCACTAGTCAACACGAGAACTCTCACCATTGATGACAATGAGAGTCAAGATGCCCAAACACATCTTGCTAGGTACGAATGAATTTGCTGATGTCGAGTCACCTAGAAGATCTAACGAACAAGGGACATTAATGTATTCCCATTGTTTGTCAGCATGAGGACTTCCCATTAAGGCATGCAAGCCTCAAGGTGTTTTTACAAAGAAATTAGACTCAAAGGACTATGGACTCAATAATTTGCATTGAAGCAGGGCTTATTTGCGGAATGAAAATGACAAGGAATGGAAAATGAAAATGGAAGATGGCAATGGAGAGTAGAAATGGAAATGGGCAATAAGCATATGAATGAGCCTCTTGCTTTTATTTGTGGGTTATGAATGGACAAAAAGAGATGGAAAGTGTATGTGAATGTAAATGGAAAATATGGAGTGGAATGAGGTGAATGGTTTATTATAAAGTATAGATGTGATGGATGAATGTGATGGAGACAATAGTATCTGAAATTTTTTCAAGTGTTTGGATCTGATTTTGCATCAGCATATTTCCTCTTTGTTGCTGATCATCCTCTTATGAAACAAATTGGTCTCTTAGAGAGACACCATTCTCTTGTAGTCATTTGTCCTTCCTCCTGGAACCTGCAAAAAAACTAATACTTCTTCTGCAATGGAAGGTAAGATTATCAAAGGAGAGAGATGGCCAATCTCTCTAGTTATGATATTTACACACAAAACTAAGAATTTGTATTAATGAAACAAGTTCTCAAAGGAAAAATCAAAAGAATTTATACCTGATTTGGAATTAGTGCCTCAAGTTGATGTTGCTTCTTTTCAGCAATTTATTTCATTATTTGCCATTTCAAACTCTAATGATAGATTTCTCATTATATAGATCTTGTTGAGATCTTTCCAATGGTACTTAAATCATCAAAATCTGATTTTGTATGAAAAAGTTAGGCTGATTTGAACAATGAGGTTTTTCTGGCTGCGGAATTGGAGAACAGCTGCGGAATTGGACTTTAGATGCGGAATGTGCACAGTTTCTGTAGCTAAAAATCTTGAATACAAAGTTAGTCATTCATCTTTCATCATCAGTCCAAAATTAATCAATACCTTCAGAAAAGTGAGCAAATAACTTGTTCATTTCATTGATTCAAAATTATTGTTTTTTTTCTTGACATGTAGCGACTTAGTGTGGCGACTCAGTGTGGCAACTTTGTGATAACACTCAACTTGACTTCCTTTTGATCGGGGTCTTTTTCATCAAATTTGATCGAATGAATAGGACACCATCCATGTACCAACATTCCCCCAGCTACCCATGTGACTTGTTTTGCTTGATGACACCTGCAACCTAGAGTTTAACAAAACAGCTGCGGAAAGTGGCTAAAACAGTCGATCATCAATTTTGAAAAAAAAAAATTCTCCATAAATATCGGAAATTTATTAATAATACCCAAAACCTTTTACAACAAAAACCTCAGATCATATCAGAGGATCATATGACAAAAAGTCCATAACAAAATTATTTTGATCCTTTGGAGTCCAAATCCTAATGTTTTGTTGTTTTTTTTCTTTGTGACATGAATTTCCTATATGGGAAGATGACCGCATCATTCTCTGCTCTCTCAAGGGCAGCAACAGCAGAGTATATCCATGCAGCACTCGCAGGTTTCGTAAGCAGCACATGGTGAATAGGCAGGCATACAAACAGCCTTTCTCCTCATGGCACTTCTGAACATGTTCATAGTAAGTCATTCTTGAGCACTTGGTGGAGCATACATTTTCACCCCTAAATCACAATAAACGCAGAATGCAATAAAGAAATTGACACAAGTGGTGTATACTGATCCGGACTTTTAGGACGAGTAATCTGAAATGCGAGGGAATCCTTCATTTCCCTGAGTTCTTCAAACATGATTTTCTCCCAACATTTAACCGACAGCGACTTCATGGGATTTAATGGCAGAGAGTCGTGTTCAATTGGAACACGTCTCTAAACAGGTTTGAATTGAATAAGATGGAAGGCGTGTAATTGGTTTTAGATGCCAGCATGCAGTTGATCCTAATTAGAATTCCTTCCATCGGGCACGCAGAGTTGAATCACGCATTCAAACTATCAGTTAATCAATTCAAATCCAGTTTTTTTTTTCACGCGGCGGCAAAAAAGAGGCTCCAAAGAACCGAAGATTTCTCCCATACCGCCACGAATTTCCTCAAAAGGTTTCTGGGTTATCTAATTAACCCACCTGGAAAAAAAACCCTTGTTTTATTTTTTCTAAATTTGTCTTTTTTTGGTCAAATAAAATGTTTGAAGTTTGACGTTTTTTCTGTTGTTTACGCATTTTTCCTGAGTTAACCATTCTATGTTCTGCATTCTTTCTGAGTTGATGTTTTTATTGCTGCATTCATTTTTCTTGTTTGATCTACTGTTCTGCAGGAAGTCTCAAGTATAAGGTCTTGTTCAGAGTTCTGGGATCGTCCACTGCCCTGATTGTGTATGTTCCAATGTCTTCCTCCTTCACATACACAGCTTTAACATTTCCATCTCCAAAAATGACTACTTTATCCCTTGGAGGAGCTGTAAGGCCAGCCTGTGACAGTGTCGGAAGGAAATAACCAGCAAAAAAGTTGCTGGAGACATATGTATAAGGGATGCCCGCTGCCTCGATTGCCCTACGGATTTTGACTTTCAGCTCAAATGCACTCTTGGCAGGCTCCACTGCATGGACGTTATCAACATCATTCCCAAACTCAGATGGCAAAAACCTCTTGATGGTTCCAACTTCTTTAATTGCTTGGATAATATTCAACTGATTGGTTGTCTGTTCTCCTCCTACTGTGGAGATTACCACATCCACCTTCTTCAATGCCTCCACAAGGCTTGCATGATCCTCTAATGATCCATTGAGTATGTTAGCTCCTGAAGACTTGAAAGAGTCCAGAAGCTGGGCTCTCTCAGGCTTAGCAGAAGCCGGTGAGTCTCGGACGAGAAGGAAGGTGGGGTGGCCAAGAGCAATGCTGGCATTGGCGACATGACGACCAATGTAGCCTGTTGCTCCAATTATCAAAATTCGGCTGATGCTTCCCATGTCTACTTTCAAATTCTAACTGTTCTGCAACAAGATAACGACAAGTGCAGTGGGGAATATAAACTCACTTCTATATGCATGTGAATTTTTGAATTTTTATATTGCTTAATCATACCTGCATTTTCATTTTATTGCACTAACATCTTGACTGTAAATATGAAAAACAGAGTGGTGGCTGCAGAAACTGATTACAGCTGCGGAAACCAGTATCAGCTGTGAAAACCAGTATCAGCTGCGGAAACTTGGCACAACAACCACTTAGCTAAATAGAGATAGTTAGGCAATATTAATGGAAATGATCATGGGGAAATAACTTTTATTGATGAAATGGATGGCATGGAGTGAAAATGGAAATGAAATGAAGTTTATTTTTTTTTCTCTTCTCCTTTTTTTTTTTTTTTTTTTTTTTTTCTTGAATCAATTGAAGTGATGAAGTTTATTTTGTCTCCTATTTTTTTTCTTAACAATTCTTTTTCTGATCCTCCAGATTACACAAAGTGCAGGAGGAGAGCATACTCAAGAATTATTATTTTTTTTTTTTTACTTAACAATCCTTTTTCTGATCCTCTAGATCACACAAAGTGCAAGAGGAGAGCATACTCAAGAATTATTAACCTTTTTTTTCAGATGTAAGAAATAAGGTCTCCTAATTACACTTCCCCGGCAACGGTGCCAAAATGTCTATTCAATTTAACGTCTTAAATTGCTCTACATAAATTATCAATCCGGGTATCGTAAACTGATGAAGTGTGGTGCACCATATGTGCTTAGTTAACCTTTCTCTTACTTCGTTGTTTTATAGTTTATGTTGTTTTTGGGGTTTTGTTCTTGTTGGTTTTCTAAAGTGTTTAATGCAACTTAAAACATGTTATTGATGGAGTTAGTATTTAAACAAAAGTGTAAATATACAACTAGTTCAATCGAAATAAAATGCAATAATCAAATAATGAGATAATGACTATGAGACCCAGTATCCTTGCTGCTTCAGCAAAAGGACAAGATGATTCTATCACGTCATTAGTTCATTAAAAGGCTATGTGCATCACTAATCTACAATCAACTTGAAAGCAATTTATGTACAGCTAATATACATGGTGAAATAAAATGACAACTATACAAGGCAGGGGCCCCCTCTACCACCTATGAAATCAAATGCTTAAAGGAAAATAAAGACATCAAATAAAGGACTAATGACATCGGCCCAGTATCTCTGCTGCTGATTTAAAATGAAAATGAAATGTGAAATCTAAGTGTCACTACATAAAGGAGACAAATCACACTACTTTAACCTTTTCTTAACCTTTTTGCCTTTCAGCTAGATTTATCATGTGAGAACAGTTATGAACAAGTCAGCAATGTGAGTCTTAAAGCAAACTAAACCAAGCTGTACTAAGTGATATTTTGGCTCCAATAAAGTTATTTGATTATGGAAAAAGAACCATCAATAGATGAACAACTTGATATCTAAGAGCAGAAAGTAAAGTGCAAGTTAAAGAAATGATACTAATGAAAATCAAACTGCAGAAAAATAAAGGTCAGCAACATAGACAAGATGATCACACATTCCACTAGTTATGAAATCAAAGCAAAATTGAACACACTTGCATGAATTAAAATTGCATGAATGAAAAATCTAATCTGCCTTACATTCTACAAAGCAATATTTACAAAATGAAATCTACTCTACCTTACATCCTAATGTGCTCCATGACATCTACTTCACATCTCCTTCCATGTTGAGAACATCAAAGCTTTATTCAATTTCTTCAAAAGTACAAAGTACAACAAAGTTCTCCAAAGCTTTCAAAAGCCATCAAGGAAGAACTACAAAACAAGCTTAAGCTAAAATAGACTAAAAAAACTAACAAATGAAGGAGAGAGATCTCCTATTTATACAAAAAGATGAGAAGCCATCTCATTAATGAGAGTCCATGAATCTCTCCCTCTACCTCTAGAGTCCTAATCAAAATAGGAACTGATAAGACACATGTCTTCTTAGAGTTACAATATAATTAGGAGATGTCCTCATGATCCCATGATTCTTTCCAACCAAATTCGAATTTGGCCTTGGGGTGCCACATAAGGGTCTTCTAGAAGCCTCCTTTCAACCTACACATGTCAACAATCTCAACCCATTTGTTAGGTATAAGCATATGCACATTATTTTCTAATGTTTAACCACAAATTCACTTAAAAGGCTTAGAAATAATAAAGATTGGAAAAACATAAAGGTGGCCCAATAATAATGAAAGTGGGATGAATGTGGTGACATAGTAGTGAAATGGAGGTGAAATGGAGGTGATATAATGGACATAATAGTGAAAGTGTAATGGAAATGAATGACATTTTCAAGGCTCAACAGTGGGCTTGCCTACGACGGATCGCTTTCTATCGACATCAGCTCATTATCTAGAAAGATGATCTAGGAATCTTCAGTACCTTAAGATCTGCATGCCTCAATGGCAGGTTTCTCGCCTTTGACGACAGTTTACATCATTGACTTTCGATCAAAGGATTCCGTGATATGTTTGACATCAATACATTTATTCACATCTCATGGATTGTACTGGGTACTTTGAGAGCCATTGACATCACTGGTGGTTTCTCTCACACTTGTTAACAGTTTACATCATTGACTGGTAATCAAGTGGTTTCTACCATGTTCGACTTCAATACATTTATTCGCATGGATAGAATCGTACTATTTCGGGAAGTAGAAGTGAAGACCCTGGATCTAGTTTCCACCATCCAGGATGCGAGGAATTTTGTATTGATTATATTGTGGACTATTCATAAACAGATGGTTGCGTCCATACTGTGTTCACAGGAGTCTATACTTGTGATGTCTTACAAGATCATTCCTATATCAGAGCAGTAGATAGTTTTCTAGTTAGTTTTTGATCTGAGTATGGGAATGCCTACCTTAGCGATGATATGATCTCAAATATATATCTTGCATTGAATGTTTTTACAGGTTCCGACCGGGCTCTCCACAAGATAATCCTCGAAATGATAAAGTACTTCACTCTTCCTATATGATAAATGAAATCCTCATCTACTACAGACTTCGCACTTTAGGGGGCAATCTGTTACACAAAAATATCGTCATCATGATTATTTGCAGTCAGTATGAGTCCATCATCACTTATGCTGTCCTCCTAAGCAAGTCTCAGACCTCAGCTCTTTAAGTCAAGCCTTGAAAATTAGAGAAAGACATTAAAAATCAATGTAACTCTGGTTCCACACTTTCTCCTACTGTCACCTGCGGGCCCGCACCCTTTGTTCGTGTCAACTGCGTATCTGTATGCTCTGTCTGTAAAGGGGTGGGTTCGTACCCCTGTGAAAGTCAAAAGGCGCAAAGTTTATCTTAAAAAACTCACTTTGGGTTAATTCTAGAGGTTTCTAGAAGGAATTTTGACGTGGATTGTTCGCTCTGAGTTGGTTCATGCATCCCAAAAGAGGAGGAGCTAATCCCTTGACTAAAGGAGCTATCCCTTTGAAGGAGGGCTTTATCCCTTTGAAGGAGGAGCTAGTAACCTCCCTCCATTGCACTATAAATACAGGCATTGGGGTGAGGACTAGAGAGGTTAGAAGCTGAACATTTTGAGGGTAAATGCTGGTGAAATTAAGACTCTTTGGTTGAGTTTGAGAGGAGAGATCACATACCTCTTGGTTCCATTGGAGAGTGAGTGAAACTTGTCAAAGTAGAGGAGACATCTTGTTGGACCCTGGGAGGAGCTTGTACAACGTCAAGGCAAAGGTTGTAAAGTTCTTCTTCTTTTGAATTAATACAATCAAACTCATTTTTCTCAACAAGTATCTTATGTTATTTGTTTCATGGACTCCTTGACTTTCGTGTTAAATATGTTTTATGCAATTGGTTTTTCAGGTGCTATTTAATTTATTTGCCTTGTTTGTGTTTGCAGGTTCGCGAAAAGGAGCATTTGGATCAAAGGAGCGAGGGCATCCACAAACTTGCGTTGGACCCAAGGTAGGCCCCAAAAAACACTTGTTTGCCATTGTTTTTAAAAGCATATTTAGAGAAAGATAGTGTCTGGTTGGTTTGCTTGTCATTAGGTCTTCTTTAGATTCTAGGAAGGTCTATCTTGTCCGCAAGATCGACTCATTCCGTGTGACAATCAGGAGTCACATGTGTGTAGACTCAAGAGAGCATTATAGATTGCCATGTCAATGTGGCATTGATTGTAATATTTTTGGAATTTTTTGTTTAAATGCTTCATTCGTTCGAAGTATTGAGCATCAATTCCTGATCATTGTAACTCTTTTTATCAAGCACTATGCTTTTTCCATGCTTTTGGAGCATCATTAATAAAAATACTTTTCATAGGATACTTGTGCTGCAACTTACTGGTGATGTTTTTCTTATTGGAATTATTGTCTTCACTATTATTCTTTGCATGTCAATCATCTGAAATCTAATTGTAAAACAGGAAATGTGAAAAATAAGATTTGTTAATTAAGGACCTTATTTTGATTGTTTTGCAATCTGTATGTTTTCTTCTGAAGTTTGATTGAAGAATTCTTATACGCTTTTTAATCATTACTGAAACACACATTTTCTCCACTTCATAATCCACTTTAAAAGATCTAGTAAATTTAAACATTTGATATAACATCCAGCTTTATTTGACACCATAGCCCAGTGGAAAGAAGGTAATTTGATTAGATTAACCAACCATACCAATCAAACAAATCCAAACAAACAACCAACCATAATCATAATTAGCCTAAAATCAACTTAAAAACCAAGCTAAATCATAAAGAGAGAACCCTCTCTTAAGCTGGTAGGGATAGATCCCAACTTAAAAAGTGGTTTGATGTTGTCCAATATATTTACTCCCTCAACCTCAAAAATATAAAATGATAACAATATGAATAATTCCACCATGGCCACCAACTATGCACATAAACCCCTTTGACCTCCACCAAAATTTCCTCAAGCCCCCAATAAGACAAATACCAATGCGACTAGAAAACAACAAAAAATGAGAAATACAAGAAGAAAAAAGTGAAGGTATGGCTTACATCCCCATGAAATAGGTTGGATGAGGACCTCAATACATCAACCACCCTCCTCCAACCATCACTTTGAATTCTTCACTCACTAGAGAACGATGCGAGCCAGGATCCCAATTCACATGCTGAATCGTCTTAGGGTTCTACACAACTCCATCTATATTCAAAATGAGGTTCTTCTTACACACCTGTCAGCCTAAGAGTGAGTGAATCCCAACTTCATAGCCCTCCCACTCCTCTATATCAACAATTCCCCAAACTCTCCATTGCTTCATCTCTTGTCTAAAAAAATACCTATAATTAACAAGCCCAATTCACTTACAATCAAGAAAGTCTCCAGAACATTCTCTTTCCCAAAAATTCATTGGGATTTATTTACATGCCTCCCACTAATTAATGACATGTAGGTTGATCAGCTACTCCATGAAATGGGACCTCCACTTGGCCGATTACCACCTCGAAGAGCCTCCAACTTGTCTAATTCCGACCTGGACAAGGGTGGGGGCCGTTCGGAAGAAAATTATTGGTTTGGCTACTGGATTCCCCAATTTACTAGCCAATCAACCACCTGATTACCTAATATTCCATTATGCGAAATGATGACATTTAGGAAGGAGGCTAGCAGTTCCCTTATTATTTTAGGCTACATTCCAATCTCTAGCTTTCGATTACGTTTGAAGTGGGAGTTCCATTGATTAATTTTTTTACCACTTAAATCATCAAAGAGGAGTCATATGCTACCTATAATTTGCAAACCTCCAACCTACACACTAGTAGAAGATATTTCTACAGTGCTGAAAAATCGACAGCATTGTTGGTTGTGGTACCAAAAAATCCTGCCTATAGCCTTACTAGCTCCCCTTTAGAGTCTCTAAGGATTCCACCAAAACCAAGTGGACCAGGATTACCTTTAGAGGCCCCATCAAAATTCAATTTAATGAATCCCCTAGGAGGGGGGAAAAAACTAAGGGAGAATCAACTTGAGAGTGGCCTGTAGGAATCAATTGTGCTCCCACCATAGATGGAGACAAATCAGGTTTATGGAGAATCTCAACCTCCTCGCCTTCTTCTTTCCAATCTTCCATGTATCATTTTTCTGACAATATGGATTCTCTTTCATTCTCTTTGGTTGTGTTCTATATCATTTGAGTGGAGGTTCTTTGATTTTTAAAAATGATATTGTTGCATTCTTTCCAAAAATACAACAGTAATATGCCAAGGACTAGGACCCAAGCTTGATTAACTACCGGGTTCTTGAAGAGAGATATATATTGGGTGTGGAGATTGATAATATTCTGTATTCAAAGGCATCACCGCATTGGACCACAGTTTGTAATGGGGCGGCAACGCTGCCCATAAAATATTCGTTGCAGGGGAGGTTTAAGGGGGGGTGGCTGCGACCTTTGGGAGCCCCCCGTTGGCGAGGGATCAAGGCAGTCCCCGAAGCTAAAAATAGATGTAAATTTTCCTTGTAAAATGTTGTAATTTCGTAGTCAATCTGGGCCATTCATTAGGTGGAGATCTGATAGTATAATTTATGTTTAATTTAGGGTTTTTTTCCCTAGAAGGAAACCCCTCGCTATATATGAGGGAATTGTATTGTGCCCGTGTAGATCTGTATTCTGAGTGAGGAAGAGAGAGGATATTGAGAGCGAAGAGGGAATTACAGTGGATCTGTTGTAGGTTGTATCCCTTCAGTTTGCTGGATAATATAAAAGGAAGGACTGGTTGTTTCTCCGTGGATGTAGCCCAAACTGGGTGAACCACATATATTTGTGTCTCTCTTATTTTATGCATTTTTTGTGTTTATATTTCTGCAATATTTTATGTGTTCCATTGCTCGGTAATATATAATTTTCTAACAATATCCTCCATTTCTCTATCAATTCTACCACAATATTTCTTGACCTGTCCAAATACCCAAAGGTGTGTCTAACTTTAGTCCAAAGCTCCTCCACTGTTGCACATAACTTGAGAAAAATCTCCATACACTCTTCCTGGTTTTGACAAATTCAACACCACAATGGTTTGATGTATCCTTTGTGCATCAATAGGTCCCACATAAGGAGTCTTCATCACCCTATGAGCCAAAGAAAGTGAGCTACATTGGCACATAACTTGGTGGTCCATATTTATCCCCATAATGGATCTCTTGGAATTCCTTCTTATCCAATCACTAAGATGTTATCTTCCTTGATTGTAAACATACCCTTGGATTGTAACCCCATCTTACTATGTCATCCTCTTTATACATCTAATTTTTTTGATATTGAAGTGTATACTTAAGGATTAACTAGCTTTATATACCTTCTACCTTAGGAAAATCATTTTCATATTTTCAAACTCTCCAAGAGGAATGATATTCTAGCAGCTTCTAGTAATAGGCCACCTTTACGATGGCTTGATTCTGAAGGGAATCCCTCATAGGATCCAGCTCAAGCATATTCTCTAATTTTGGAAGTTGAAGCCAGGAATCTTCCCAAAACCAAGTTGATTTCCCATCATGAAGTTCCCAAAAAATATGATCTTTAATGAGGTGATTATTCCTTCAAGTTAGATTCCAAAGAGGGGACCCCAAAGGGTGATCTATCTCTCTTAACTTTTCTTCTCTTGATCTCCCTTAATTATATTTTTTGTCCCATATTCGTTTCCAAATTTTTGATCCTCCTTGAAGCCACTGCCACCAGAGTTTAGAACCCATTAAATTGTTGAGGGTTTCCAAATCTTAAAGACCCATACCCCCATAGAGTTTCAGGAGTCATAACTTTTCCCATGATACTACTGCCCATTTCTTGCAAAGGTTTGCCACTTGCCATGAGAACTTATGAAAAATGGAAATCATCTCTTTGTAAACTCCCTTTGGGTTTGGTAACATAGACAATTGAGACACATGGGTTTCTTGCAAAAGTGCTTTTAAAAGAGTAGTGCAACCTACTAAATTGAGTGGATGGAAGGAAAAGAGTCAATAGTAAAACCCAATGTATGAACAATGTTCCTTCAAATTAGCTTTGGAGTATTAAAGAAATATGTATTATACTTTTATTTATTAATTAACATAATTAAATCCTCCTAGAAATTTGAATAGATTGAAATAATAACTCCTGCCTTCCACATCATTGGTTCCCCAAAGATAAGATTATTATCCACAAAGTGTTGATGCGATAAAGGTAGATCATGACCCAGTAGCCTGATCCCCTTCATCTGACTCGAGTGAACTAAATAACAAATCATCTTCACCAAACCTTTTGCTAAAATTATGAATAAAATAGGAAAGAGTGGATCCCCTTATCAAAGACCCCTCGTTGATTAGAAAGTAGCCAGGGGGTCAAGATTAGGAGTCCCATTAATAAAAATGGAGAAGAAGGGGGTCAAGATTAGGGGTCTAATCCAACTAATCCACTCGACTGAGAAGTTGAACACCTCCAAGGATCTATAAAGGTAGCTCCAACTCAAGTGATTATAAACCTTGGAGATATCTAGCTTTATAAGCGTCATTGTCTTCTTACTCCCTTTAAGCGAATGAATGATGCCACAGGTCACCATTATACCATCAATATATGCCTTCCCTCCACAAAACTAGTATGCTTTGGACTTATGATTCGTTTGAGTAAAGGAATTAGTCTTCTAGCTATAACCCTAGAAATGATCTTATAAATTAAATTACATAAATAAATAGGTTTGAACCCACTCATCTCACTAGTTGCATTGGAATTTGGGATCAACATAAATAAGGTTGTGTTTAAACCAAACCAGATTTATGTGCCTTAAGGGATTATTCAACCAAAGCATGGGCTTATTTGCCTAGAAAATTCCAATAGGCTTGAAATAAATCTAAATTAAATCCATTTGGTCCTAGTGCCTTATTGTTAGGAATCTCCTTAACCACCATCTCCACCTCTTCGAGTGATATTTCCCTCAACAAGGGCTCATTTTTCTTCGTTGATATTAAATGAGGGATTTGGATTACAACTTTGTCTATGGTGTTCTTTCAATCCTAGTCCCCTTCAGATAGAAGATCATAGAAAAAGGAACTTAGTTCCTCCTCTATCTCACTGTGCTCGACAAGACACTCTCCATTCTTGGACTTCAAGGAGAAAATCCTATTATTTTGATGATGATTTATCATGGATCGATGAAAGAATTTTGTATTACATACTCCCTTATTCAACGATTCAATACATGATTTCTACCTCCAATGAACCTATTCATATTTCCTTATCTCCTCCAATTTATTCAGGACCTGACCTTCCTCTGTCGCTAATTCCTTAGACTGACCTTCTATAAATATTTTGTCTTGGATCATGGCCATCTTATCCTCTAGTCTTTGCTTTTCTACAAATATGTTGCTAAATTCTAATTTGTTCTAGGATTTTATTCTTAATTTTAGCTCCTTTGATTTTCATTAGAATATTTGCATCACACTGCCAACTATCACTGAAATCTCCTTCCACCACGACTCCATATTGGAATCCAAATCCATATGGAGGAGCCAAAAACTCTCAACCTAAAATGCACTATTCCTAGGGATTGCCTTTAGGTCTGTTTCGAGTCTTATGACTAATGATTTGATCCTAGACTTGAAAGAACCATGGCTTCTACAAATAGATATCTTACGATCACTTCTTCTAAGATGAGGAATTAGTCCAAACAACTTGTCACTTGGTTCCTCCCACCCCCCTGTTGTTTCATGTATGAATTCCATTATGAGTTTCCACATCCGATACCCTCAGGTCTTATATCATATCATTGAACTAAGGTGTTTTAAAATATAACCTCTGTTGAGGGAATAAGTCCTCTAGGACTTTGGGTCAGAACCCTAGCAAAGAGGGAATAATCTACAGCAAGAAACAAGCATTCAACTCGGGCAACATGCTTAAGAAAACTAACTATGCGAGGATGAACATACCCAGATGTCCTTCATTTGGGTAGTTCCAGCCAGGGTTCAAACCCACTGCAACTCCTGATGAACTTTGAACTTGCAAATCAGCCAATTCAAATACACATAGCAGCATATAGATAAAGCATTGTCGTGAAATCAATGTTATATCATATAAATAGATGGTTAATTATACATCGAAATAGTCATTCATATATAAGCCATAAGAATAACATCAGATGCATAAACAAAGTTGATATCGAGAACAAGATAGCGTTTCTTTTTATTGTAGAAAACTATAATAAAAACATGGAAAGAGTTCACCTAAGTCTTCCTCTTCTGGCTCCAAGCAGAACCGTCTCCAGGTCCGTCTAGTTCCAGTCAACAGCCTCCTTCCATAACCAATACCATGATATCTCCAAGCATACGAGAGAACATCAAAACTCAAGGAAACAAGGGTTTCCTAAACTTGGGGAAGTGCTTGAAGCATAGGGATTCTTTAAACTTGATTAGGGGATAATCTCAGTATAGTAATTCTATCATTTCTCTCCTCCTTAAGGCCTTCCCATTGAAGTATTTGTATACCTCTCCCAAATTAGTTTTTTAGTTGGGAAATAGTTGGGAATAGTTGGGCCATGGGCACTAATAAGCAATCAACAGGTAAACCCCGTGATCTTTGCCCATAGTTAAGGAAATTTATTTTTTTTAAGTGTTTTAACACATATAAGTGGGTTGGGTATAGACTAACCTGCGTGTACACACTTTTAACACAGGGCAAAGTAGCGTACAGGGAGTGAAACACCGTTTTTAAAATATTTGGACCAAGTCTGGAAGGAGGGGCTGCCCTAGGCCATAAACCAAGCATCACAAATAAAAAGGGTGATATTTGGATCTATAACAGATGCCCCCTAATATATGAGGTCAGAAGGGGTACATGATGGCTAAAATGTATTAAGTATATGGAAAGGAAACCTGTCAAAAACTAAGAAGGACTTCACCAGATTTTAGCCTACCAAGCTAGCAAAAGAAGATTAGAAAGAAACAGCTATCTAAGGCGGGCATACCCATGCTCAGAGAAAGTAAAGCATGTCCACATATCAAGTATAAGCGAATCCACTATGTATACAAGTATAAGGAACTGAAAATACATAATGGATCATCTGGTCATTATCAAACAAGTACATGTCTAAATATCACATATAATAAGATGATTAATGAAGCTGAAAGATGAAGTTGATCACTGATGTCAAAAACTGATCCCAATAGTACCAAATGAACATGATGGAATAAGATGATACTACATCGCAACTCGGATGCCAGCATATAGGATGTTGCTGTGAAGAACTACAACATATAATGTGGAATGGTGTCAACTAGCAGCAACAGGAGAAACTGACAAGTGAACCAAAGAATGTTGATGGAACTCGCGGTCTTCACCGACCGCCGTGGTACATTTCTACACAATGGGAATAAATGATCTGAAGTCGATCATGTGAGAAATCATTTGATTACCGGTCATTGATTTCTACTGTTAACAAACGCGATACTACTCACCAATAATGATAATGAGAGTCAAGGTACCTAGTACAATCTAACAAGTGCGAATAGATGAGCTGAAGTTGAACACCTGGAAGAATCTATCAATCGGGAATGATGGTTTCCCACTGTCGATAGCAAAGGATCTGCCACTGATGATTGCAAACCCCAAGGTACTGTAAAATGGACTCTAGACCTTTGCCCCAGAGCAATGAGTCGTAGTCGATAGGGAAAGATCCACTAGAAGGAAGGCATTAAGGCATCCTTCATCAATCTAGCACGAGTGTAACCTGTAGGCCAGTAATGTGGAAGGAATCAGATGAAAAAAGATGTAGTAAGCTGACCAAAGCATGTTTCTGGCGTACACAAGATGTATCTAGCGCACGATAGAAACCCTCTGAACCAACCAATAATGAAAGCTGACACAGAGGCGAGGAATCCACCAATAGGGTCAAATGGAAACCAAGGCACTGCACAAATCCCAATGTGTGATAATGAAAGTTGATGTCGAACACAAGGGAAACCACTCAGTCAAAGACCCATGATACTGATCGATGTTGAGCACAAGGTGACCTATCAATAATGAAAATAGGGCCAAGGTGCGGCTCTAGGCCTGTCCTCAGAGCAATATGTCATCGTCGATAAGGACAAGACCCACCAGCAAGAAGTCCATGGAGACCTTCTCAAACCGGCACGAGTAAAGGACCAATATAACTGATGCGATGATAGACAAGACACTAACAACCGGGGATGATTGACTAAAAAATAGGTCAAGAGACACTGCAGAGAGGCCGACTCAAGCTTACTTCCCTTGAACAAAAGCATGACTCAATGATGACTATGTGGCAGCATATGATAACTCTGTATAAGTTTGTCATGCAGGAGCACGAACAAACTCTCCATATGATTGGAAGAGATAACCAATCAGAGGAGAACTAATTCAATAACAAGATTAAGGCATACCTAAGTCAAACTAAATCCTGCCCAAATGGAGGAGAGAATTTCTTTTAAGTGCTTTGTTCAAGGGCGACACAACTGACTCTAGCTACCAACAATATATGGAAATGTTGTCCCATTCCCGCTCTTTTTGGAATATGTAATTTTTTTGTCTTTTTCTTTAAGCTGGAAAAATAATAAAATAATGTTATAGTATAGTGGAAAGAACGAGTGTCAGTGAAACAAATGATCTAGTTCCTGGGATGGGAACATTCCTATGCTCAATGCAGGGAGGTGAAGCTAGTCAAGGACACTCAAAGGGATGTTCCTTCCACGGGTCTGAGGGTGTGTCAAGTTGCAGAAGCTAAGGGATTGCAAGTTTGATTTTTGCAGAAGACATGGTCAAAAAGTGGCTTAAACACGAGTCCAGGTGAATCCGGCTCAAGGCCAAAAGGTGCAAACGGTCAAAATGCAATGAAGTAGTACAACTCAACACAAAGGAGCCTCTAGGGTATAATGCCAGAACAAAGTGAAGAAGCAAAGAGGAATGATTCTTCAACACACAAGTCATGGCAGGACTAGAGAGGACTCCTGAGCCTACTCAATGAAACAGCATGGGCAACCAATGTCAGTGAGGTGCTAACTATGATGCCCATGTAAAGGATGGCTCTACCATCGTGTCATGATTTAAAAATCGGCGAGTGAACATGGTTTACTAACCATAACACGATGGGATCGACCCTATGGAAAGTGTATCAACAAATGGAGGCTAGTATGCAAAATGCAACGGAAAAATGGTTTCCCTAACCTATATGCCAGTGAGTAAACGATACCTGCCATGACGAGTCAGTAGTCATGGAACCGATGTGAAATTTCCGAAAAAGCGTCCAAAATGTCCTGAAAAAAACAACCTATTCCCGACAATCCAAGATCACAAGTTAAAATATTCATGAGATGAAAAAAATCAAGTTTTGAAAAAATTTAACATTTTCAAAGCTTATAAAATGACTTTTTGACTCACCATTTGTACCATTTGTGTTGAGAGCAAAAGCTGTGGAGAAAAAGAGAGCAAACTTCCCCCCAAAGAATTGGACCATTCAAATTGTATAAAAATCATCAGGTAACCCCCAATCTTAGCTTGCATTACTTTATGATTGTTTTTAGAAATTTTTATTGAGATTTCACTGTAGGAATTTATGTTAACAATTTCAATGCGGCGTATACGCGGGTTGGATATTATAACCCACGCACACATAGGCCCTACACACGACTGTGTATGAAAGGGACCCGTGTATACGCGGTTTGAAATTCAAACACAAAAAACTAACGGTTGGAAATCGATTTTCTTTTAGGATGACAATCACCTGGTGAGAGAGGGAGCATACTACCATTGATAATGAAGTTATGAATGATCATCAGACCTTAGATGCATTGAGGGGATGCAGTTTATTGAAATTTTTCAAAATGCCAAATATGAAGGCCAACACCCGCTCACTTGAAATGTTAATCCACTATTGGAGTATCGAAGATGATGCTTTTATGATTGATCAAATGCCTTTGAGGATAGAGGTAGAAGATATTTACTTTATCACTGGTCTCTCCCAGAGAGGAGAAGTTGTACATTTGACTGACCAAACACGAGGTAGTCTTTCAGTGGAAGACTACGTGCATATATACTGTCCGGGGCATCCTGAGAAAATTGGAAGCCAAATTCCAATAAAACATGTAGAGAGTTTGTCCCTAAGGATCTTACTGTTCACCATAGCCAGGATAAAAGGATCAACCTCATTGCACCAAGTCTCACAACTATCCATGAGCTTGGTCGTGGAGTGTCTCACTATAATTTTTAATTGGTGTACACCTCTTCTTACCAACATGAAGAACCAGTTGTCCTCCATTTAGAAAGGACAGACCAAAATTTTTGGATACGCGACCATTTTGTGCTCCTTCTTCTTTGAGAAGGTTCTAGGGCTACATCCCAGAGTATCAATTTCTATCAGTAGCCCCCGAGATCCTCAGATGGGCAAGTGTGCCCACTTGATGAAACACCTTGGAGGCAGAGACGTGCCGAGGACTGCTTTCGATGATGAGTTCTTCTCCTAGTGGGAAAAACAAATCATCATTGTGGACGACTATCCCTATGCTGGCATGGATTTCAAAGGAGATTTGGACTTGGTGCTACCACCAAACACCACATGGGGAGAGATAGGTAACCATTTTTTAAGTTTTATCAAATTTTAAGATTTTTTTATGTTTTTTAAATATGAAAATGAACTTAAAGATATTTTTGATGGGATTAAAATACCGACATAATGATCATGTTCCAGATGTGGATCCGATATGACCAGACAGATTTCTGCGGCATAGGCATCATGGAAGAGGTGTCGAAGAGGCGGCTGCAGAGACAAAGAGGGTCCTATATGCAGTCCAATGAAACTTAGTGAGATTGACTCACCAGGTACTGATGGAGGCCATGGAAGATCTACCTGAGGATATGCAGCGCTGCGTGGTAGGAGTACCACGTGACTGGGTTCGCCTTTTTTGGCGTGTGGCCAATGCAATAGTTACCTACTTAGCCACTCATCTTGAGCTAAGTCATTAGATATACTAGACACGATTATGGGCATTTAGTCCCGATTTTGTATATTATTTTTGACACACTTTATGTACACAAGGGAGATTTTAAGATATATATACAGTTCCAGATTTTTTATGTTTGTTTTTATCTTGATGAATGAATGATATGCCAATCTAATGCTTGATTAGTGATAGAATCCGCTAATGAATTGTCAGATCGTGGAATGTTGCAAATAAGCAATAAAAACAAATGATCTTTGCAACACCCTCACTCTAAATAATTGGCGATATAAATAAGGATCCCGAACCCGATAAATGTTATTCAATTGTGAGACTACCAACTATGAGTCAAGATACACTACCAACGAATCAATTCCCTAAGAAATAGATTCAGATAGTAAATTAATGACGACAGTATATTCGACAATATTATTTGATGCAGAACGAATACATACTCCCCTTGACACCATCAACTGACAAGATGGATAATAAATCACCCAAGCTATGGAAGCAAGATTCCGAGTGTGCCGAATAGCACCATCAGTGAGTCCGAAATAGACCAAGTCATCCATCAACACCTGCCAAAGCAGATAAAAAAAGTGTCGATATCATAAAAACTCCCAATAGAATATGTACAAAAATACAAAATTAAAAAAGAATCCATTTGCTTAGTCGTAACCTAAGCAAAGTACTTCTTGAGGTAGAGCCCATTTCGTGGCTCCGCCAACTTGTTACCTTCAAAATCGACTAATTCATAAGCCCCTTTTTCTAAAACTCGTTTCACTATGAAGGGACCATACCACATAGACTTGAATTTGCCTGCCCCAAGGCATTTTTATCTTGGTCATAGACTAAGACAAGGTCACCTTCATAAAAGACTCGAGGACGGACAACTTTATTGTACTAAGTTTTAACCCTTTTCTTATGAGCCTCATTGATTATGGCGGCATCTTGACCTTGAAATGTTCCAAATGAAGGAGGCGCTCTTCGAGACTGGAGGTCTCGGGAAGGAGCTCAACAGCCAGCTTAAGGGATGGAATTTCGCACTCAAAAGGAAAAATAGATTCCAGCCTGTAAACTAATTGAAAAGGTGTGAAACCAGTGGCAATATTTACTGAGGTTCGGTATGCCCAGAGAGCTGGATACAACATGAGATGCCAATTGGAGCGATTTTTGTCAATTGTCCTTTGTAGGATCGTCTTGAGGGACTTGTTCATGGCTTCGACTTGCCCATTGGCCTGAGGATAATACAGAGATGAATGCTCCTGCCGGAAGCCCAATTTAAGAGCTAATTCAGACATCAGTTGGTTCTAGAAATGATTGCCATGATCAGTGACAATCTCTCTTAGGATACCGAAACGAGAAATAATCTGATTGAAGAGAAACGATGCCGCTGTTTCACTATCATTTTTATAAGTGGGCATGGCCTCAGCCCACTTCGTAAAGTAGTCTATGACCACTATAATGTACTTGTGATTCGCTGTTGAAGGCAGATTACAAGTAGTAAAGTCAATACCCCACTTTGTAAAAGGACCAACAGTGATAACAGGGAAAAGAGGAGCTGGATGCGTGTGCATCTTCCGAGTATAAACTTGACAAGGGTGGCAACATTTGACCACTTCAATACAATCTTTGAAAAGCGAAGGCCAAAAGTAGCCGGCATGCAACATTTTCTAGGCTGTAGCAAGCCCTAAAAGATGACCACCACAAGCTCCATTGTGGCAATCATTAAGCATAGACTATGCTTCCTCTAAGGTTAAACAACGCCTAAGGATTGAATCAACCCCTCGACGATATAATGTATCACCAATGATGACATAGTTCTTAGCCAGGTGACATAATTTTCGACGTTCATCCTTGGAGAAAGCAGGGGGGAACTTCAAAGTCTGGAGATAGATTATGATATCTCCGTACCAAGGATCTGGTGAAGAGATGAGGAATAGATGTTTGTCAGGGAAACTTTCCTCATAAACAATATCTTCTCCACAAGGCAGCTCAGAAATTAATTCCGCGAAAATCAATGATTTCTTAGACTTGGCCGACAAGAACTCGAGATCAAATTCTTGTAAAATAACAATCCATTGATTGTATTTTCCCCCAATCACTCGCCTACTGAGGACAAATTGGAAAGGATTGACCACCGCTAAGACAAATGTTTTATGTAACAGAATATAATGGCAAAGCCACTGGACAACATGCACAGCTGCCAAGGCTAATTTATCAATCGGAGAATAGCGTAGTTCAGGGCCTACCAAGCCTCAACTCAAGTAGTAAACCACATGCTCCATGAGAGCATCATCTTCCTGAACCAGAACCAAGATATAAAAGGAAATCTCTACCATAATCCAGTGGACTCAAAAGTGGGGCAGAGATTAACGCCTACTTCAAGGCATCAAAAGATCACTGCACAAAGTCATCCCATAAGAATGGAACTCCTTTCCTAAGCAAACGCATAAATCCTTTAGTTATCTCAACATAATTCGCTATAAACCGTCTCAAGAAATTTGCCTTCCCCTAAAGACTTTGAAGTTGTCGAATGAAAGACGGGGGAGGCAACTAAACTATTGCCTCTACCTTGAAGGGATCAAATCGAATCCCTTCAGTTGAAACAATGAACCCTAACAACCGACCAGATGTAACTGCGAAAATGCACTTCTTTGGATTCAACCGGATCTTGTAAAATCGACATCTCTCAAAAACCAATCGAAGGTGACTAGGATGATCAATTCTCTTTCGAGAATGAGTAGCTAAATCATCCAAGTATGCTTTGATGACATGCTTGATGTCATGGAAGGCATAGGACATGGCCCGCTGAAACGTAGCTCCAGCATTTTTAAGACCAAAAGGCATCTTTTTGTATGCAAAGCTACCCCAGGGACATATGAAAGCTATCTTATGCTGGTCTTTTGGATGGATAGATATCTGATTATAACCGGAGAATCTGTCCATGAAGGAAAAAGTCTCATTACCTGCACATTCATCAACTATCTGATCAATAAACGGTGTGGGGTAATTATCTTTCGGACAAGCATTGTTCAAATCCCTAAAGTCAATGCACACTCAGATTGTTCCTTGTTTTTTATCAACCGAGACTGGATTAGAAACCCAATCCGTTAGAGGAACAGGGTAGATGAAACCTGCCTTGAACAACTTTCTACTTCAGCTTTAATAGATGTTGCTTTCCTAGGATTGACCAGCTGAAGCTTCTGACGAATCAGCTTAGCGTTTTCATATGTCTTGATCTCATGTTGAACGATGGATGGATCAATACCAGGAATTTCTTCATAAGACCAAGCAAATACATCCTGAAACTCTTTAAAGAGGTCAGTGTAAACTTGAATCTCTTCAGGGGAACACTCGGCTCCGGTGAAGACATTTTCTATCATATTAGGGTTCCTAGAGATGTTTATCGGTATGGTTTTTGAAATGACTGACATATTACCTTTGGCACGGATGTGTGTTGGATCCAAAGGGTTTGAAACCATACAAACATCACTAGTAAGAAGATTGGAGAACTTGGATTCGACTTCCTGCAATGGGGGAAGAAATTATGAACGATGGTGTAAATCTTCCCAAGGTCGATCTATACCTGTCATTGTTGAATCTAAGATTGCTTCCTCAGATGGTAAGACCATATCTAAGCAATCCATAGTAGAAGTAGAGTCAAGGGTCCAAGCTGGGGCCACATCACCATCTAACTCTTCCTCTGAAAAAGGAGTAGGATGGTCGTCTGCAAAATTAATGATAGACTAATATCTAAGCTCTGTTGCAGACATAGGGAATGCCATTCCATCGACTTGTCCTTCATCTAATGTGGTTGTAGGTGAAGGCAAGGTCCAAGGGTCTGAAAAATAATGAATTTGTAAGAAATCTTCCCGTGAATACTCTTTGGAGGACAAAATGGCATTGATTCTAGCTATAGGAGTGGGAAGATCAAATGTACCCATCAATGAAGAATACATCCCAACTCCTAGATTCTCGATAGGTTGATGGGGGTTATCCACTAGCAGAACAATAGAATCCAAAGTTGCTTGAGGGTCAACTGGAGAATAATCCAATTGATTAACCTTAACAATTTTCCCCTCATGAGGAAAACAAAGGACATGAAACAAAGTCGAAACGATGGAATCCATTTCATAAATCCAATTCCGTCCTAAGAGGAGATTGTAATCTAGGTTGGCATCAATGATTTCTACTTCAATATTAACAACCTTTCCTCCAACACATATAGGAAAGGTTGGGATAACCCCGTGTGGCCTATGAGAATGCCCGTCAAATGCTGTCAAGAGAGTGGGTGAAGGAATAGCTGATGGCGATCCAACGACCTTCCAACATGACATAGACATTACGCATGTGGAAGCTCCCTCATTTATAACTGTTCGAAAAATATTAGTTTTCTGGTAAGTAGACTTTATTTGAAAATCCATATGATGAGGAAGTCTCTTTTTGGCATTGAGCATGTCAAAAGTGAGCACTAAAGAATTGTTTGGATCAACTGCCCCGATTGCTGAAAGCAAAGCACTTTGTTGAGCTGGACACGACTACAGTACCTCTAAAGCAGACATAGCACATGGACTTTGAGCCAGATCTTCTACAATGGAGTAGTTATGGGCTGCCCTATCATTAGGTTTGATAGTCCCGTGTTTGGCGAAACCTTTCGGTATCCGAGGTATAGACTCAACAAAGGGTCGCTCAATATAAAGTGGATCAGTGGTTCCGGGAATAGATTTATCCTTGGATGTTTCAGCTTCACCATAATCACGTGACCATGTAGCCACATTGATGTGAGAACCCATCATGAAAACATTTGAGGAATTGTCCCCCTCCTGGTTGCCCCTTGCAAAGCTACCAGGGTTTGAATTTGTGCCAACAAGCAACTGCTGCCCTTGGTGGAAAGGGTTAGTTAAGACAACTTGGGAGCTAGAAGACCCTTTCTGCACTAACAAGCGCTGAGCATCTTGAATTTTTGGGCAGAGATGAGTCAAATGGTCTCCACTGCATAACTTGCATGGAAACTTAACTTTCTTCTTAGACTCTTTTCCATCTTCACTAGCATTATTGTCGGGTTTGTTCGCATTACTCTTCCCATCTTGATTCTTCTTTTTACCTCGTCCCTTCTTCTTCCCATCGGAATTTTGATTTCCTTTGGGGTTAGAAGCCTAAACGGCGTTTATGAAAGAAGGTTGAGAAGGTGTAGGAGTAGACAGTGTAGCCTGATTGGAAGAAGCAGTTTGTATAGAAAACTGCTGCAATTGGCTCGAGAGGTTCACTGCATTTGCAGCAATTGATCCAACAATACCATCAGCATGCGGGCCTGACGTTGATTTGGCTATATCAACCATGGATCTAGGAGCATCAGGCAAGATCTTCTGAAGATTCCTAGACTGAGAATATATCAGTTCTAGCTGTTGGGCGTGAAATATAGCCTGCTCTTCGGAATAAACTCCAGACATAGAAACATCCTTGGAGATCTCGGGTTGTAATGATTTTAAAAACCATTCGAGATGGAATTCAGGTGGAATTTTGGCTTTAATGAGCCTCTTTCTCCGTCTCCATTCCTGGATATGATCCAAAATGTGAGTAGCCGTGTCCTGATGAAAATTGGCTAGAAGTTCATTTTTGGCTTCGTAACGGACAGGCAACTGAAAATGGTTTAAGAAAATGTTAGCCAAATCAGCGAAAGACGTAAAGGTGCCCACTGGAAAATCTATAAACCACTTAGCCACATTCCCAGTTAAGGTGCACTGAAATAGTCTCAACCTAATCGATTCATCGATTAGAGAGTTAGATGAGCACCATAAATGGAACGTGCTTACATGGTCGCCCGGGTCTTCACCACTCTTCCCTTCGAATTTTGGAATATCTGATGGAAGTTTTGTTGAGACCGAAGGCCAAGCCAAATTTTATCTGATTGGATCGTTCGTCAACTTAGTCAAGTCTAGCAGATTAAGGGTGGCCAGAAAAGGAAGTCTCAGAGGACCTTGGGGATTCCACCCAGATTGGGCGGGGTTCCCGAAAGTTGGAAAAGAATGACCTAGATTTTGAAAGGCACCAAGTTGCCCGAAGTAACTGGTAGAACCTACTAAACCAAAAGGTGACCCTTGTGGTCTAGCAAAACTCGAATTTTGACCAACTCCAGCCGAAAAACCTCCGTAACTGGCAAATTTTCCCCCTAACGAATTATTGTAAGGAGCTGACAACCCCTGCTAAGGGTTCCAAACATTAGCTAAGGGTGGAAAACTTTGAAATGAATTGACTGAGGAATATGGCACATTCCCTTTTTGGCCGAAAAATTGATTCCCAGTTCTTATCCCACTAACTGCAGGGTTTGTCCAACTCTAAAAAGGATTAGTACCTTGACCTATGAAAGGAAAAGGCATAGACCCCACCATCAGATTGGAATGTGGTATATGATCACTTCTAAAGGGGAAACCCTAAAAAGAAGTCGATCCACTCATCATGGGCATGGAGGCAGCTAATGGTACACTTAATGGAACTGAAGGAATACCTTGAGAGGGCATTCCAAAAGGGAAGAATCCAAAACTGGATGCATGAGCTAGGAAACTTCTACTCGTCGACGGAATGGAAGTAGACCCAAACAAGGATGTGCTGGCAGTAGACCCAAATAATGATGTATAGGGGATGAAAATAGTTCCTCCCCCTTGCACTGATATAGGAGTTTGCATACTCGTAGCACTTATGGTGGACGCCATGCTTCTAGCAGTGGTCATCAAAGGGATGTTTGTGTGTGGACCTGGGCTTGAAGGCCTGTGTGTTGGAGTTCTGACGTATAACAATACGTCCGGATGATCAGAAGGGAGAGGAGAATTTGGAGCCGCAATTGACTCTGAGAGCTCTTCTACCTCAATATTATCTTCCGACTGGAAGAGTACTCGAGAAAGAACTGGTGTGTTCCTCTCTAACTCTATGGTAGTACCAGGTCTACCTTGTACACTAATGCCCCCAAGCATAGGATCAATCTCTGATGCACCAACTACCACTGGTTGAAAACCACTAGCAGAATCACTCCTATGCCTTCTAGGAGAAGGCTCTATACTTGAAAGTGAAATCCCACGAAGTCTACGGGACCGTCTAAGTGACCGGTCAACCACTTTGAATTATTTTAATAAGATCTACTTAAAGACTCAAGAAAATTGAAAGCTAGGCCGACTAGGAGCACAAAACACACACTAAAAAATGTCCCTAAAGAATTCAACAGTTAAACAACTTCCAAATATTTCCGCTCTAGGTGATTAGGACCAGACACAAAAATACAAGAAATTAAATAAAAAGGGCCTTCCAAAAATAGACTGGGGTAATTACGCCCCAGGTCTACTAGCGAAGGTATCAAAGGTAGTTACGCTAACCTCCAGGCAACAGCCTTTGCCGGTGTAAGCCCCCAAGCTTCGCAACGGTGCCCTCCAGAAGTACCGTTGAACGTGATGCAACGTCAACCTCAGGTGCCATGGGATTCCCCTCCACAGCCACCTATGTAGATCCCTAGGATTGGCAACTAAAGACACTAACTCTATCAAAAGTCGGGTGGAACAGTCGTGAGGTAAGATCTGACAAGTAAGAGAGGGGGTATCTCTCGTCCTTATCTTCACATACCCTCGTACTTAACTCCCAGTCACGGAGCTTTCCTGGTCTCCCTAATGCTATTGGATTTCACTCTTTATTCACACTTCTATGTTTCACAGTTTAGAGTGGCCTTGGAGAGTTTACTCTCCTCTCACCTAATCCAAGGCCCTAAATAAACCTAAAACTTGTTGGTGTATACTGATTGACAATATAAAAAGTTCTAGTTTATTTTATTAAGCTCATGATTTTAAGTTACTGTTCTTTTTAAGTCAAAGGGACAATACGGAAGTGAAACTGATGGCGTTCTTATGATGCAAAAGAAATTAATGAAAAACTAACTTATATGCAATGCACTAGTTTGTTCTTCAATGAAAAGCAACTTCTATTTGGGTTCTAAGAAACTTCTATAAAGCAAAAACTTTTTTCCTTTTCTTTTCTTGTAACAGACTTCACATTCACAAAAACTAAAAAAATATTGATGCTCTAATAATGCAAAACTACCCTAATGCAAAGTGTACATGACAATGCAAAATTCTAGATTACTCTAAAAAAGAAATGAAAGCAATTTGTTGATAAGCCCACTTAAGTGTTTGAAAGGAATAAGAATTTTGAACAAAATATCTTCCCCAAAACAAGAAGGACTAATCAAAAAGATCACAAATCACTCTCAAAAACCAAAAGAAACTAAACTCAAATGTGGCAAAGAAAGAAAAAACAATGTTTTTGAAGGACTTTTCTTTTTCAAGAAATAATAAAAACAATTTTTCAAAAAGTGCTCAAAATGCCACTAAAGACTCAAAGACCAAAAGAAAATCACAAAGAAACTTTGCAAGTTATCAATTCAACACAAATGAAAACTTGAATCAAATAAGTGTTTCAACTTGCACTAAACGATCTGAAACTAGCAAAAAGAGCTTTGAGAAAACTGATCAAGGATTCAGGAAAGACACACTTTCAAATTCATCAACAAGAAACTTTCGAAAAGCAAGAAAAAGTGAATGGACACCAAATTGACGGGAAGCAAAGCAAGAAAACTATAAAAATGAAGTTTGACACTAAGATTGCAGACAATATTCTGTTTCTGTTCCGGAAAACCAGAACGATCAAGAACCTCTATAAGAAGCCTTATGTGTTCAAACACAAATCATAAAACTCACTATAAAGAAAACCGAGGCCAAAAAGCTTTTCAAATCATGAGAGAATTTGTAACAGTAAGCTCATTGAAAAATTAAATTCTGAAAACAGAAACCGACCACTCAGAAACCACACAGACCAAGAAACAAATCTTTCCAGGAAGAAAGATTTGAAAAAATCATGCAAAAAATTGTATATGCGACTGTGTCTCAACATAGTTGTGTGTACACGCGCTTTTGCCAAAAGAAGCTCGCATATACGTGGTTTCAGCTCACAGAAACAAGCTTGTGTATGCTTCTGTAAATAGACAAAGGTGCATATATGAAGTTTTACAAGAAAAATAAAAAATGAGGCCTGATGAAAAAGATCAAACTTGAAGTCTGAGTTCCTATAGGAGCAGGCAGTATAGTGACAGCAAGCAAACTAGGAACTAAGCCCTGATTGGCACTAAATAACCAAAACTAGGAATAACAATATTGTTATCCCCAATGAATTCGCCAATTCCATTGAGGGAATAAGTCCCCTAGGGCTTTGGGTCAGAACCCTAGCAAAGCGGGAGTAATCTACAACAAGAAATAAGCATTCAACTCAGGCAACATGCTTAAACAAACTAACTATGCGAGGATGAACATACTTGGATGTCCTTCGTTTGGGTAGTTCTAGCCAGGGTTCAAACCCTCTGCAACTCCTGATGAACTTCGAGCCTGCAAATCAGCCAATTCGAATACACATAACAGCATATAGATTAAACATTGTAGTGAAATCAACTTTATATCATATAAATAGATGGTTAATTATACATCGAAATAGTCATTCATATATAAGCCATAACAATAACATCAGATGCATGGACAAAGTTGATGTCAGGAACAAGACAATGTTTCTTTTTATTGTAGAAAACTATAATAAAAACATGGAAAGAGTTCGCCTGAGTCTTCCTCTTCTGGCTCCAAGCAGAACCGTCCTCCAGGTCCGTCCAGTCCTAGTCTTCAACGGTCTCCTTCCATAACCAATACCATGATATCTCCAAGAATATGAGAGAACATCAAAACTCAAGGAAACAAGGGTTTCCTAAACTTGGGGAAGTGCTTGACGCATAGGGATTCTTCAGACTTGATCAGGGGATAATCTCAGTATAGAAATTCTATCATTTCTCTCCTCCTTAAGGCCTTCCCATTGAAGTCTTTTTATACTTCTCCCAAATTAGTTTTTTAGTTGGGAAACAGTTGGGAACAATTGGGCCATGGGAACTAATAGGTAATCAACAGGTAAAACCCATGATCTCTGCCCATAGTTAAGGAAATTTTTTTTTTTTTTAAGTGTTTTAACACATATACACGGGTTGGGTATAGACTGACCCGCGTGTACATGCTTTTAACACAGGGCAAAGTAGCGTACAGGGAGTAAAACACTATTTTTAAAATATTTGGACCAAGTCTGGAAGGAGGGGTTGCCCTAGGCCATAAACCAAGCATCACAAATACAAAGGGTGATATTTGGAGCTATAAAAACCTCCACATGCCTCCTCACTTCTCTTCTAGGATTTTGGTCATATTAAAATATCCTCCTATAATCTAGTAGTCATCCTATAAGGATTCCCTACCTCTTCTCAAGTCCACCAAAAAAATTTCTTTTTTTCCTTGAACGAAAGGTCCATAGATCGTCGTCAAGGTTATCCATTCCCATGCTCGTATGCATTTGAACCTTCCAATAGGCTATAATGAGTTTCTACTTACTATTTATAAGTCATCCATATGGAATCCCAAATCAATGTTGTCCCTTCGGTTGAACCTCTAGCATAAATAATCAACACCTCATTTTCTTTCCAGTATTTTCTTGCAATATTAGCTAATTTTCCTTCCAAGATTTTTGTCTCTTGTAACATTACAACTGCATGTTTCTCTTTATCTATTATTGACTTCAAATATCAAAGCTTACCTTTCTTATTTAAGCCTCTTATGTTCCAAGAGATTATCTTCATTGAGACTGGTGAAAAGATCAAGGGAAAAACTACATGATCTGACTCATTTGACCAAATTTCAACAAAAAATCCTCTCCTTCCCTTAACACCTCTTTCAATGATTTTCTTTCTTTCTTTCTTTCCTCTCTCAATCAGCCAAAGATCAGATTGTGGGGCACCCTAAGCACCTCCATATTTTTTGGCAGTGATTAGCTTTAAATCCCCTTCCACTTTTTCAATCCAAGCACACCATTACCTAAACAAGTTCCGAAAGTGGGATAATTGGCTAGAGGTTATGTCTTTTACCTCAATTATGGCCCAAATGCGAAAAAATTCCAACATTTCCTTTTCATCCATATTAAGTTTGTTTTGTTTTTCTTCATGTTCTATAATATTACTTGTATGCACTAGTATTTCCTTCAGTATCTGATCCTCCTCCAACTCCTCTGGTGATATGTGCTTTGGGATCCCTTATCTAGTTCTTCATTTTTTGATGATTTGTTTCCATCAGCTGGATCACCAGTTTTTCCACTTGACCTTCCCCATCCGCTTGGATGTGCATTTACTCTAGTATTATAAATGGGTTATTGTTTAAAGGTTTTATCTTCTATTGTTGAGAGGCATTATGTGCCAATGAGAATTATGGGAAGCTCAGTTTCCATGTTGATTTGGTTGAATATGAGAGATCCTACCTTTATAAAACCCATTGTTTGGAAACTTGCGTCATCATTCATTTCCTTGTTCATTTGTTCCTAAGCTACTATCAATGAGAAATCCCAGAATAAATGCCCATATTCATGACATCGTCGACACTTGAACGGAACATGTTCATAGTCAAGCGGTTGGGTCTAAACAAAATCCTGATAGTTTTCGTCGATAGACTCTAGAAGGGGTTGTCAAATATTCATATACACATAGATCCTATCATATGCTACATGTCGGTGCTTCTTGATGATTTCAAATATTTTCACAAAATCCCCTATTGGATTACCAATTCCTTCTAATATGTCTAGTTCCCAAAAGTACTCTAAAAGGGAGAAGAAGCGAACCCAAATTGAAGCATCTAGGAACCGTTATTTCTCCATATTGTAACATTCTTCCCAAAATCTAATGAAAAGACCCGCATTATTCATGAAATACGTCCCATTCTCAAAGACTCATTTTCGATCAATTAGATATCCAAATATCATAGTGAAAAATCCTTTTTCTCATAGCTAAAGATATATCAGGCCTTTGTGGTTCCATTTTGATTGGATCCATTGCACGATCTTTTTCTCCTTTGGCCATATCCACATAAAATTACATATCAAGGCATGCTCCTTCATGAATTGTCTGGATTTGTCCAGTTAGTTATTTGGGATCACAAACTTGGGGTTTTGGGACGCTTTTGAAAGAAATTGACCCCCTGATCTTGCTTGCCCTTGGGTGCCCAACACTGGGGATTCCTCTTATTCCTTACCCCCTGTTGCAATGTTGGAGCTACCCCCCACCAATTTAGAGGAACTTGATAGAATATTTTGATAGGAGGATGGACCCCCATCATTGTGAAGATCCACTCATTGCACCACTTAGCGTGTCATTCTTCTAGGAATAGTTGAAATATACTAACTGAATGATATGTGGTGGCACCATAATCTGAAGACTTTCGTAGATTACACATGGTGCAAAACCTAGTAAAGCATAAAATTTATTTTTTAGAATGTTGTCACTGTGAAAAACACCTTCCGAAATTTAGCCTACACTTGAATTTTAGAGCCTATTGTGGATATTTTGATCATTTGTTCCATAGTCACTTTATGGTCAGTTGATTCTTTGTTAAGTATTCTAGTCTTCTTCTTAGTTTGTAAGTGTTAAAGGCACCTGCTCACACATGCTCAGTCCGCAACAAGTTCATGAGCACACTCTTTTAGGAAAGCTTGAACATGCATAGAAAAATTCCATTAAGATAGTTCTTGTGCAATGTTGAACATATGTCGATAGTCAGTGTGCACTCTCATCAACAGTTTCTCACTTTTGGTTGTGATTGTACTTCTATTTCGATGAGTTTTCCAAGTTGTCATTTTGCGCACCTTCTCTTTTTCCATTGTCGCTTTCATGTTACAATTGTTTCTTTTTCTTTTTTTCACTTTAATATGTGCCATTTTCATGTTATCTTCGCTATGGCATGTGTCTTTTTCTATGTCGTTTGTATTTTTCAAGTGTCATTTTCACTTTCCTTTTACTATTGCAAGTATCATATTATTGGGCATGGGAAGTGTCCCATGTCGCATAAGCAAAGCTATGGTTTGATTCAAGGGGTAAATTTGGTGCTAATGATTCTTATTTATCATCTAGACATGTATTAGACTCATTCCCAAAGTTTTATGCACTATTTCATGAGTGTCGTCACTATTGTTGCAAAGTGTACCTTAAGTGTTGCACTTGGAGGAATTTGTTGTATTTCTATTGCATTGAGGGGATCATGATTTTATTATCTTATAAGTTGTCAACATTATGCCGTCGACTATTCTAAGTGTGTGATCATGTTCAAGCTTTTCCCTTGCTCACTTGGACCTCACTAGTCCCACACCTAGCCAAATCCTAAAAAGCTCCTACCCAAGCAACATGGCTTCACTCATCCCTTCTGAATTGCGCACTACACATTATCAGCCCTCAAGGTCAGACTTGCCTTTTGGAACTATATTATGTGCAATTACTACCTCCCAAAACTATCCACCATGCAGTCTCAATGGTCATCCCTTACCCTTGAGCTCCAAAACTATGCAACCTTGCCTCCCAGTCACCTTTTGTGCATTGCATAGTCTCAAGCCTCAAGCTTCTAGCTTGAATCATTGAACTATGCAATTGTGTAAGCCCTAGGCCTCTCTCTCTAGAACTGCATAGCGCGCAACCTCAAGCCTCAAGCTTGCCTCCTTGAGCCCCTCAACTATGTAGTCACCTTCCCCTGGCCTTCCTGAACTGCGCACTACGTAGTCTCAAGCCTTAGTCTTAACCCTTGACCTATGGAACTATGCACTATGTAATCCATGAGTCAGCAGCTCTATCTAGCACCCAGTTCCAACTCAGTCATTGGTTCCCATGAAGCATGTTAGATTAGGAGTTTATCAAACTCATGTTGTCTTTTCATGATTGGTCTACAGTTGTAGGTATTATATAATTTCATGGCAAGATGATGACGAAAGAGAAGGATAAGGAGATCATGCTATAAGACACCCATGTAACTACAAAGATAAGTTGATCATTAAATGGGAGATGAAAGGGCACCAAATTGTGACAATAGCTAAAGAACAAGATCGTAGTGAAGACTCCCTACTTTCAAGCTTTATGGAGGAGGAAGAAGAAGAACATGCACCATCTTTCAAGAAGACATAAAGATAGTAGTAGAAAGAATGACTTGACATTTCCATATCATCATGCAATCCATGTCATCATTGGCATGCCATGTCTTGTCAAGGTGTCATGTCAAGATTTTATATGAATCATCTTTTGCCACATCATTTGTGGAAATTATTATGTAATTTTCATATATGAGAAATGTAATGTAAAGTGGAAGTCCAAGTGTCATCTATAGAATATGAAAAGTCATGAAGGAGTCAAAAGTTCATATGGAAGTCAAAGAGTCATGAGGGTAGTCCAAGAGTCACAAGGGAGGTGAATAGTCACCCCATTTGTTATATATACCCCCTCATAGATCGTGCAAAGGACTTTTCACCTTGGCTCATCCTACCAGGAATTAGAGAGGAGGATAGTTCTTTTAGAGAAGCAAGTGGTTGCTCTAACACTCCACTATTAGAGTTAGTGGTGTTCATTGTACTGATGGATCTTGGAACTTTTGCTTAATTTTCGAAGCTTGTTGAGCCAACACACTTTCATGTGTATGTCGTAAATAATGTAAGACTACTATTTGAATGTTTTTGATGTATGTTGTTTTAACCGATACTAAGGAAATTGAACTATTTCGATGGCTTTGGTACTTATCTTGTTGAAGGTGTGTTATATGTGTTTTAATAATCGTTGCTTCTTTTTGAACTATTTCGCTAGTTGATCAACAATTCATCCATATGTATATGCTCGTGTGTCTTTACTAGATTAGTACTATTACTCTTCTTTTAAAGGCTCACTTTTATCTCCCCTTCAGTAGAAGAACCTTGATACATTCTACAGTTGAACATTCCACAAGGCATACTCACTTGTTCATCCAAAAGTACATGTACATTACTCTCTTGTGTTGGCCATCGTAGCCAATTCAAATCTCTAAGAACATATGGAAGTCGGACCTTATTTATAGAAAGGCTCCCACACCAAATGGTGTGAAGTCTCATTGAGACTTTTCATTGGAGATACTTTTTGGTTGACAGATTTCTAGCACCATCAACATATTATCTTTTTAATTCAATAGACATTATGTTTTTTTATTTTTCTTATTTCACATTTCCCTATGCCATCTTCTTGCCATCTTGCCAAATAAATAATAGAAAATAAAAATTCATTTAAATTTTTAAAAGACAAATTCAAAAAACTCCATTATTTTTATGAAGTGTAAAAACATTTAATAATTTTAAGCTTCCCAAAAACCAACTACCAATCACTATAAAGGGCTTAAAAAATGTTGATTTTTCTCCTGCACTAACCACAATAAATAAGGAAATCTAGAAGTGTTGAATCTACATTTTATGCATATTATCGTGGTAACAATATTGTATAAAGACAAAGACCATTTAAAAAAAAAAGCAACGCCATGCATTATTTTTGCAAGTGGAAATCTCTAGTTATAAATGTGTGACCAAAAGGTTAAAAAATCCCAAATTTCGCCTCTTAGCAATTAAATTACATATATTTACACTTTAAGCCTCCCATACATAATCATCTACACTCTTCACTAGAGGGGTTTTACCCGTCCGTCTCTTGCAACGATGAATGTGCCCAACTTGACTCCCATGAGAAATTGGTGCTCCGTCTCAAGTGTTTTAGAAAATAAATGAATTAATGCCTTAGAAAAAAACATTACATCAAGTTGCAAATGCAAAGCTAAAATATGAATCCATGACTATACTAATAAGCGGTATACCATGTAGATGGACTTTCAAACAACTAAGAGATAAAATGAAAAAATACCATTGGTCGAGAAAATGCTATTCCTTTTTATCTCTCTTTTAACTAGTCGACAAAATATTATTTATGCACTCCCAAATGTGTACGTAATGTAATGTAAAGAAAGCACTGAGACTACAACTTAGTGGAGACAAAGTATGGAATTTTTCATTTCAAATATTAAAAGGAAGTAGTGAATTAGGAATGATAAAACTCAAGTAATGGATAAATTGGGTTAAAATATAATTGGGTTAAATTATGTATATTATTCTTGATATTTATTTAATTTTTTAAATTAATTGATTTGGGTTGAAAATTTAATGATAGATATAAAAGTTTAATGATAGATATAAAAGCTATTGGGTAGCTTTTAAAATTTAGTGGAGGTTAGAGTATAAAATGAGAAGTTTCACTTTGTTTTTTTTGCAATGTGACATGACCATCATAATCTTCTTCTTGGGATACTACTAGACTTATATCTGAACTTCTAAGGTGTGTATATTTCATATCTCATGGAAGTTGGATAAGGACTTAGCTCAATGTTAGATTACAATTTACTATCTAATTAAGAGAAAATATGTGATTATATCATAGAGTTTATAAAGAGAGACAAAAATTGTATTCAATGTCCATTTTAAGGTAGAGAAAATCATTCAATTTTTCATAAAAAATGATACCAACAATGTGAATAATCTTATTGAAAACGTTATTACTTGAAAATTTTTAATTAAATTATTTATATATATAACTCTCAAGAGAATAACTAACTATAGAAACATATCATTATAATGAATTTACACAAAATAATGATAAAGGTAAAAAAATTATGTTTACAAAAAACTCATTAAGACAATAAATGTATCAAAACATATATTAAATTACTAATGAAATTATCTATACCTATTCTATATGGAAATATTTTCCAATAATTAAAGATGAAAAAAAATTTACAAAACAATAATTCTTTAAATCTATTTAAATACAAAGAAATAACTATATACCTTGTTTATTTTGACTACAATATGTATTTCCTCATTTCCAATATTAATTAATTCCATTCCTTATAATCTCATTCCCTGTAGTGAATAAATAACAGTTAAGAAGTAAACTAAACAACCATAAAATCAAAGTTGTAGAGACACTAAAATTCATGAAGAATATGCCATGTTTTAATTTTTTGTTTTTTTCCTTCATATATTTTTTTAGTTCTTTTTCCTTAAAACTTTGGAAAGATTTATAGAATTATAGATTTGAATTGTATAATCAATTTAGTGGAGAAAAAAATAAAAACCAAATCAGACAAAATTATAATCATTAAAGAAAATTGTTTTCAATATGTTTAGTTTAAAAGAAATGAGATCACCATTCAAATTTGAAACCATTATAATCCTTCCAAAAAAATTCTAACTTATTAAAGTGTTCATTAACATTCACCCCTAAATAAATAATAAATTAATTAATTTTATATAAAAAAATTTGATAACCATATTTAAAACCACAATCATTTTTTAATCAATATTAATTTTACAAAAACCAAATATCACACCAAAAAAAATTATATATATATAATTTTCCAACCTCCATTATATCTCTCATATTATTGATGACATCTAATGTTTGTTTTCTAAACTGGTAGGCGTTTTCCATAATTCTATAATGGAATCTTTTGAATATAATAACATCATCTATTTATAATGCAACTCCGCATTCATGTTCATAATACATAGATATACGTACCCACTATTATTATCCATATCATATCTTTTAGTGGAATATATAATGATAATTTGCATATCTAAGTAATACGTTGAGATCACTTTATGAAAGTCAATGAATATGACTTCAAGATATTCGTTATATTCTGATGTGAAATATTATATCAAATTAACTTTTAAACTTACCAATTACATCAATAAGTGGGTTTTCATATTAAGGGCCACCTCCAGACATTGAACTATTGGAATATTAATAATGCATTATTATATTTATGTTATTAAAAATAATTTAAATTAAAAAAAATTTGTTTATTGTTTATAGAATATATTTATTTAATTTATATTAAAAATAACAATATTGTGAATGTGTTATAAATTTGAAAAAAAATATTATCAAATCTCATTACAATTTCAAAGGCATTTTTTTAAAATAAAATGTTAGCAATTATTTTTTGTAACTTTAAACACTTTCCACTTTCCCTTTTAATGTTGTATGATTAGATACCATTTAAATTTGACCACGAAGATAAAAAGTTGAGAATCAAGGAGCTAAAGAGAATATACTATGGATAGTTGCAGCCAATTAAGTGTGGGGCCCTTGTTGGTTGAGTATATGTGCCCTTTGGTGCTTTCCATGGCTCATTCAAATAACGTTTAGAATTTTGAGGACGTTCATTTTGTGGCTTCTCCTTTCTGGATGAGCTATTCTTCTGTTAATCATGTAAACTAAAAAGTCCGGTTGGAATCTCTGCACTTAGTGGCAGCGTAATTGGTAGAGAAGGGCTTTTATTTAAAGATAATTTATGGAGGGGCAATATTGAATACATCAGCAAGCCAAGTTCAGGTTCGAATCTCTGCAGTGGACCTACACCACTAATGGGTATAGAAAAGGTTTTTTTTTTTTTTTTTTAAGGAAAATGGATAAGTATTTTAAGAGAAAACGTGTCGTAAGGGTTTTTAATGTTGGAGTCACAATTGCCGTTATATCAAAACTCGCAGGTGTTAGTGTTTCATAGACATTGGTAGATTTAAGCACATGTCATGAAACACATGGGAGCGTTGATCTTTTACACCGCCATTAACGGGGAGCCAACAATCTCCCCCCAACGCGAGCCCAATGTGTTTCGAACTCGAGACCTTTGGCTCTGATACCACTTGTTCGAGTCACGATTGCCGTTACACCAAAATCCACAGGTGTTAGTAAATAGACATATCGGTAGATTTAAGCACATGCCACGAAACACACGGGGAGTATTGACCTTCTACACCGCCATTAACAAGGAGCCAACACTTAACTAAAAAGTCTAATTATATAAAATGTGACGGAAATAGTTTGTTGTCCTTTTTTTCCATTCATTTAGAAATTTAGGTTATGATATATTAAGGATATTCTATTATCTTCCTCTCCATCCAATGAGAAATTTAGATTATGATATATTAATTTAGATTATGATCTATTTTTCCGTAAAGCCATTTTCTACCTCAATTCTTGAAAAATAAATATCATTTGTAAAAATAGCTGATACCAAATTGATACAGCATATTAAAAATATTTGTAGACAATCAACCCAATGGTACAGTAAAATTGGTACGGTCAACCCATATTAAAAAAAACAGTCAAGCCCATATTTAAACCAAAAAATAAATAAAAAGCACCCAAGGGCGAGCCAATTTCTTCGGCGGCGACTATGAACATCTCCTTCAAATGAGCACATCTTAGAGAATGATTTTGATTAACCCACAATCTCAATTCGTGGAATCCGAGATTTTCATGTAGATTTATTTTATTAAAATACTAAAACATTATGATATCATTTTGTTACTTGTATGAAAAAGTTATAAAGTTATATTATTTTTTTCCTTGGTTAATGAATTTCATTGGAGGCATTCTAAAACTTGAAAAAATAATCCAGATATGAAGCTACTTTACTCAACTTCATTGAATCTAATATACCAACTTTATAAATAACTCAAACTTTATACTGAATTCCAAGCTTTCTAGTAAAATATCATAGGACTGTTCTTCAATTCGGGGAATCCGAGATTTTCATGTAGATTTAATTTATTAAAATATTAAAACATTTTGATATCATTTTGTTTCTTTCATAAAGTTATATTATTTTTTACCTGGTTAATGACTTTCATGGGAGATATTTTAAATCTTGAAAAAATAATTTAGATATGAAGCTCCTTTATTCAACTTCATTGGATCTAAAATAACTATACTTTATACTGAAGTCATATCATTGTTTTTTAGTTGTTTTTTTGAGTAGTTATTTATAAAACTAATTACTTATTAAATTTATATATAGAGTATTAGTTTAAGATAGAAATATTATCTTAATCACATAATCAATTAGTTGAGAAAATATTTCAACCAGACATTAAACTAGGAACAATTTTAGTTGGATTAAATGTATGAAACCCAACTAATTAATAATCAACAAACTTACATAACAATTACATTTGTGATGAGAAATATCATCAATATGCACAAGACAAGAATGAGATAAATATCCAACACCCTCCTTTAATGACAAGTACTTTGTCTTTGATCTTCTTGTCTGGTAATGTCTATCTCCAATTATTTTCGAAATCATGTGGAGTGAACTCCATTAAGTTGTCTCATAACCTTTGTAAAGGTGTAGTTGACAATTTGGATTCTCGAGTTCCACTCTTGAACACGAATCATGGAACTCCCGAATTCAATTATTGAACAACATCCATGATCCATATTGAATCATTATATTGTTTATTATCCATAATGATTGGCAAAGTCTTGTATCTCCAATTATTTTCAAAATCATGTGGAGTGAACTCCATCAAGTTGTCACATAACCTTTGTAAAGGTGTAGCTGGCAATTTGGATTCTCAAGTTCCACTCCCTAACATGAATCATGGAACTCCCGAATTCAATCATTGAACAACATCCATGATCAAGATTGAATCATTATATTGTTTGTTATCCATATTGATGCTTTCAAAGTGGAAAAAGTGGAGGAATCAACTCTCAGGACCATTTTTACTAGCAGGACCCAGTTTGGCAAATTAGTGTCTAAAACCTTCTAGGAGCATTTTGAGACATCAAACAGTGTTTTTTGGGGGTAAAAATTTGTTTCTTTAGCGTAACACATTTTTTTCCTATTCTACGCATAGATACCTTTCCAACGACGCAAGAATCATGTCAATTAGAGTTTGCATGTGAAAGTTATGCCACTCAGAAGTTGGCATTCATATTTTCACCACCATAATTCGAGAGGATGTGACATTAGTCTCCATTAATCATGGAAAAGGGGATATCCATGTGATTATGATAAAGAGTACTCTATAAGAATTTATATTTTAACTATGGTTAACATTTGGGGCAATAAAATCTAATCACTATTAGGCTATCGAGTTGTGTTAAAACTCGACAACTAGGAGGAAAATGGGTTCCATTCTTTCAAGTGCATTGGTTCCATAGCTGAGAATAAATAGTTGAGAGGGATAAGAGATAGAGCATACAGAGAGGAATTGTTCACTTTAGTAGCCCATAGGCCACAGACCGTACTTCTTTGTACTCATAGACATTTTCTATTCAGAGAAAGAGAGCATAGCGACCTCACCTTCCAGTTGAGCTTTGAAAGGGTTTCCCAAGTCATATCTTGTGTCAAATGTGTGTGAGAGATTTTATTTAGTCGTTCTCTATTTTCTGCATAATTTTAATCCATGTGATGCACTATTAACATTATTCTACAAGTTTAGAAATCTAAAAAGGAATAGAAATGTAATAGTGTAGAATTTCATATTGTAAATATAATTTTATCTGATCTATTGTGATGAACTATATAATAGAATATCCACAGCATTTTATGGATCATATTGGTGTCCCAATAGATTTCTTTGGGTGTATTGTGTAGATTTATAGGAGATCTAGATCGGTTGGGCCAAAAGTCATAAAACCCTAATCATGGCCGACAAATCTATGAATAACCCTCATGATCCTGTAGAGGATAGATTTTAGCAGCTGGAACAACAAGTCACTGATATAAATCATAATGTAAATCTCCTCATGGCATTACCGAGCAATAAACTTTGGATATTTGGAGAAGATGGGGATTCAAATGCAGAGAAAAAATCAGAAGGTAGACCAGGACATCGATAATAAATGGAGAATCGATCGAAGAAAGAACCTGGAAAATATCAACCTGTTTTGAGTGCCATGAATTAATCACAACCCCTATTTAAAATGGAAGCAAAGGTTGATATCAAGCCATACCACAACGAGATTGATGCTTTGAAGCTAAATTATTGGTTGCAACAACTCTAAGTGTATTTTAATGTCCATAAAAATGAGGAAGAACAAAAGATTCCATTTTCACAGTTGAAACTAGAGGGCCATGCCCTGACTTGGTTGGAAATCCACATGGAAACCTTGGGGTTTGAGGAGAACATCCAATGACTAAGTGGGATGATCAGGTGATCAAATTTATGTTCGAAAATGAAATTACCCTCAAAATGAAAGCTCATTTGTTATAACCCTATTTGCCACTCTATTATAGTGAGATAAACCCAAGTTCAACTTACCTTAGTTATTTCGCTAAAATGCGTCCCTTTTCACTTTTTCGTTTACTTATGTCAGATTTATCCCATGATAAAAGGGTCAAATTACATGATTGAGTTATTTATCATAATTAATTTTCCAAAATAGTGTAATTATGAAATAATAATTATTTCATAATTTAGATAATTGAGAAAAGCTCATAATTGTGAAAAAGGTTTCTAGAGTTTGCCATTCCCAAGGAGATCAACTTGAGCCACTTGTGTATGAGTTGGCTAGGGTTCCATTATTGTAGAATTTTCCTAACTTCTCAAGCCCCTATGTTACGCCCCCAATTCTTTTTTCCTTAAATTGGCCGGGGGCGGCACCGCCTAAGTTACCAACTCTTTCCATAGTTAGATTAACTTTACGAACTACGCCTTCAACAATTCATAATAACCATGAATTAACATTATTAATGTGCGGAATCCATTAATAATACATGAACAACAATAATAACCCAACAATATGCAAGAGGAAATCTTCTTTTATTATATATATGAGAAATAGTACAATGGCCGGGAGCGACGCTCCACCGGCGTTCATAAATGAGGTTGGGCGCCTGCCCGTGCAAGAGCGCATGGCGGTCACACCACAACTCTCACCAAAAATACCACAATACAACTTTGCCCGAATGGGCGGGCGCGCCCGTGCACACCCACACGAACCACAACCGAAGTATCAACCGGCGTTCGGGCGGTTCACCCGCGCCCTCACCCTAAACGATCACCGGGCGGGCGGTTCACCCGCGCCCTCAACCGACCACAACCGCGCCTTCAACCAACCTCCGTGTGCCTTTGCCCGACGAGCAAGCGCATCACCTATGTGTCCGCTGCGGCTACCCAAGAGCGCACTCCTTTTTGTGATGAAGACTTGTGCGATGTGTTGATGATGTCTCTCCACCAAGCGCTCCTCCAACGCTTATACCCTTCCATGTGTGCGACCTTATCTCTGCCGACCCAGCAAATGCCATCGTCTATCCACATGCCGATGCCCTCAACCAATGTGTGACACCCCTATATCGTGTCAGCTCGCCCATCACTCATCCATGCCCTAGCTTACCTATAAACGATCGTCATGGCTTAGTCATTTTTCTATGTGCGGAGAGCGCGCGCCCAACTACATAACTGCAGGGCATTACATCCTCCCCCATTGGAAATCATTGTCTCCCTCGACAATCCCGACTGCCTCAACAGCTTCTTGTCATACTTCGCAATCTTCTTCTTCCATCTCCAAAGTGAGTCCTCTGATTCCCAGCTTTCTTCCTCCGGTGCATTCTTCCATCTCACAAGAAATTCCCGATTCATGTGGCAACCAATCCCTATAGTTCTGAAGCTCAAAATATTCTCCAACTCCAATCCTGGCTTGTCCACAATCCCGGTTGGTCCTCTCGGCGGTTTAGCTCTCTTTGGATGGTCTAAATCAAGTCTACATCTCTTCAACTGACTCACATGAAAAACTGGATGCTTCATGTGCATATGGTGTGGAAGTTCCAGCTCGTAAGCAACTTCCCCCACTCTCTTCTTCACTCGGAATGGTCCCTCATACTTCCGTGTCAGTTTGCTTGCAGTCCCCTTGGCTGGCTGAAACTACTCCCCGGTAATCCTGAGAAACACCATATCTCCCACACTGAAGTGTGCCTCCCGTCTTCCATGATTAGCATACTTTTTCATCCTCCTTGCAGCATCGTGCAAGTGCAACCGTGCTAACTCCAAGGTCTCCTCCCAAGCCTTCATGAACTTCTTCGCATGAGGACTCCTCAAAAAACCTCTTGTCACTACGGTATGCGGTGCAACCAACATCTACCCATTCACCAACTCAAATGGACTATACCTCGTCGCAGAACTCTTTTCAATATTGTAGCTAAACTGAGCAATATCCAAGAGTTCAGGCCAATTCTTCTGATCAGCCATCACATAATGTCTCAAGTAATCCTCCAGTAATGCGTTGATCCTCTCGGTCTGCCAATCTGTCTGCGGATGGTAACTCGAACTCATCAACAACTCTGTCTCGATTAGCTTGAACAACGTGGTCCAAAATCTGCCTGTAAAATGTGGATCTCTATTCGACACAATGCTCAATGGCATCCCCCAATACTTCACTATGTTCTTAAAGAACAACTCCGCAGTCCGCTCGGCTCCACACAGTATCTTTGTAGGAACAAAGACAACATACCTGGAAAAACGATCAACCACGACCATTATCCCATTATACCCTTGAACCTGTGGCAACTGAGTGATGAAGTCCATCGAGACACTCATCCATGGTCTCTCAGGAATCGGTAAAGGCTGCAACAGTCCTCCTTGCCTCTGAGTATCTGATTTGTCCTGCTCACAAATGATGCACGTAAGTACATACTCCTCTACATCCTCCCGCATCTTCTCCCAAAAGAATCCTCTCTCCAATAATGCCAAAGAACGACGCATCCCTGGGTGGCCAGCCCATGGCGAGTTGTGGCACTCCTTCAAAAGGTGCCTCCTGAGTCCAGATGACTTTGGAACATAGAGTCAGTTTCCAAAGAACAAGAATCTGTCCCGTAGAAAGAACTTTCGTGTCTTCCCCTCCTTTATTTGCTTCACTATATTTTGCGCCAAAGTATCGGTTCCAACACTTTCCTTGATCTTATTCTGCATCTCTTCTAACATCTGAACTCGACTCCTACTCCTAGCTGCCCAGTCTTCTCCTTCCAATGTTGCAAGTTGTCCCTTCCTGCTAAGGGCATCTGCTACTGCATTGTGTCTTCCCAGTCTATACTCGATAGTCATGTCGAATTCTGCCAAGAAGTCTTGCCAACGAGCTTGCTTCGCAGAAAGATTTAGTTGTGATGCAAAATAACTCACTGCAACATTGTCAGTCTTAACAACAAACGGCTTCCCAATCAGGTAATGCCTCCACACATGAAGACAGTGGATGATGGCAGTCATCTCCTTCTCATGAACCGGATACCTCCGTTCTCTATCCTGCAACTTCCGACTCTCGTACGCCACCGGATGCCCATCCTGCATAAGAACCCCTCCTATGGAAAAATCTGAAGCATCAGTGTGTACCTCAAATGTCGAAGTCAGGTAACTTCAGTATCGGTGTTGTAACCATCCTCTTCTTCAAGTCATCAAATGCCTCTTGACATTTATCTATCCAACTCCACCTCTTGTCTTTCTTCAATAGGTCTATTAGTGCCGATGTCACCTTGGAGTACCCCTCTACAAACTTCCGTTGGTAGTTGGTCATGCCCAAGAACACCCTCATCTCATGGACATTCTTTGGTTCAACCCAGTCCTCAATCGCCTTCACTCTGCTTGGCTCCATCCGTATGTACCCTTGTCCAACAATATGTCCAAGGAACGGAATCTCGATCTGAGTGAACACACACTTAGACTTATTCAAGAACAACTGATTTTCCCTCAGTGCCTCGAACACCATCGCCAAGTGCTTCTTATGATCCTCCATGTTGTCACTGAACACCACTATATCGTCCAAGTAGACTACTACGAATGAATCCAAGTATGGTCATAGGACATCATTCATCAAAGTGCAAAACATAGCAGGAGCATTACACAACCTGAATGGCATAACAAGGAACTCAAAGCTACCATACCTTGTCACTATCGCGGTATTCTTCTCGTCTCCTTCAGCTATCCGCACCTAATAATACCCATGCCTCAAGTCCAGCTTGGAAAACACTCGGGCTTTCGCAAGCTTGTCAAAGCAATCAGCAGCCAATGGCAAAGGATACATGTTCTTTACCATCTGATTATTCAATGCACGGTAATCACAGCACATCCATAGCTCATTCGAATCCTTCTTTTGCTAGAATAATACTAGAGCTCCATAAGGGGACCTTGAAGGTCTGATGAAACCTGCATCAGTTAACTCCTTTAACCGTCGTTTCAACTCCTCCAACTCAGGTCCTGACAATTGATAAGGTGCTTTAGCTGGGGGTTGCTTTCCTGGCTCAAGCTCAATGCTATGGTCCACTGCACGCCTTGGTGGAAGCTTCTTTGGTAGCTCATCAGGCATCAAATCTGCATATTTGGCCAGTACCTCAGAAATCTCGGCTGGAACAGGTGTCCCCACTCCATCACCTTCGACATCCTTGAACATCACCGCATATGTCTCCATATCTAATTCCTTCATAGCCTTCTCCAAACTTAGTGCCAAAACATGCTGCACCTTGACTTCCCTCCTTTGCCTATGAGTGGGCAAAGTCCAAGTTTGTGACTGTCCAACCAGCACCACCTCATCACAGAAGGGGACAACAATAGCCTTGTTGCCCTTCAAGAAATCCTGTCTGAGTATCATATCAAAGTCGTTCATCTCCATCACTATGAAGTCCAACTGACCCTTCCAGTGTTTTATCTGCACAGGTGCTTTGTGTACCAAACCCACCACTTTAGCTCTAGAGTTCACTGCCTTGACTTCCACATTCGATGGGAAGATCATCAGTCCAACCTCTTTTGCCAACCATGTCATCATGAAATTATGAGTGGCCCCCGTGTCCACCAGAGCTTGACTGGTCTTGCCATGAACCATCAAGTCCACAAAACCCAGACTGTTCATCCACGATATCTCCATAACTTTTCCCTGCATACATGTCTGTTCTCTGTGTTCATCATCAAGCAATGGCTTCACCACCTGTGAATCTTCTCTGATACCAACTGTCACGAAGTGCAGTTGTGTATCATCTTCATCATACACCGGCTTCACTTGTCATGAGCCTGCTCTGATACCAACTGTCACGCCCCCAATTCTTTTTTCCTTAAATTGGCCGGGCATGGAACTGCCTAAGTTACCAACTCTTTCCATAGTTAGATTAACTTTACGAACTATGCCTTCAACAATTCATAATAACCATGAATTAACATTATTAATGTGCAGATTCACAGAATCCATTAATAATACATGAATGACAATAATAACCCAACAATATGCAAGAGGAAATATTCTTTTATTATATATATGAGAAATAGTACAATGGCCAGGAGCAACGCTCCACTGGCCTTCATAAACGAGGTTGGGCGCCCACCCGTGCAAGAGCGCACGGCGGTCACACCAAAACTCTCACCCAAAATACCACAATACAACTTTGCTCGAATGGGCGGGCATGCCCTCGCACACCCACACGAACCACAACCGAAGTATCAACCGACGTTCAGGCAGTTCACCCGCACCCTCGCCCTAAACGATCACCGGGTGGGTGGTTCACCCCGCCCTCAACCGATCCCAACCGCGCCTTCAACCAACCTCCGTGTGCCTTTGCCCGACGGGCGGGCACATCACCTATGCGTCTGCTGCGACTACCCAAGAGCGCACTCCTTTTTGCGATGAAGACTTGTGTGATGTGTTGATGATGTCTCTCCACCAAGCGCTCCTCCAACGCTTATACCCTTCCATGTGTGCGACCTTCTCTCGGCCGACCCACCAAACGCCATCGTCTATCCACACGCCGACGCCCTCAACCGATGTGCGACACCCCTATATCGTGTCGGCTCGCCCATTGCTCATCCACGCCCTAGCTTGCCTATAAACGATGGTCATGACTCAGTCATTTTTCTAAGTGCGGAGAGCACGCGCCCGGCTACATAACCATAGGGTGTTACACCCTAGGTGTCTAGATACATTCTCTTAGAGGATAGAATGAACCTTTATAATCTCACCAAGAGGAAAAAGGATGAGAGTATCCAAACTATAGTGTGAGAGCTCTGTTGTCTTGGGAGAGGAGACCATACTGCAAGTTGGAGGAGAGGATATTATTTTTTGAAGGTATATTGATGTACTTTCATTTACATGGTTAATAAAAATCTATGTTCCTTCCCCTTATGTCAGTTTTGCAGTAATCTATATGTGTGATTTCTAGATGTTTTGAGTTGATGATCTTCTACAGAGGATCACTTGTCATCTTGATTTGGTTGTGTTTGTGTGTGGGATTTGGATCGAGAGTGGATGAAAGATATCTTTTGATTGGAGTGCAAGGATTCTGCATCAAGCCCAAAAACCTTCAGCAACATGCGAGGAGGCAAGGTACTTACTCACACTTTGTAGCATCAGATATTACATTGAAGTTGCATGCATGGCCATCTAGATTGGAGAATGATATTAGATTTTCTTAGCCATTATATTTTGATGTATGGTGATCTCAATTAGGCGTGAGATCGCTGAGTAATAGCTCCTTACATAATTTAAATGCAACAAAATTGGTGCTTTCAATGAAAGCATTTTTTATTTTTCCCTTTTTGTTTTATATCTCCTCTTCTCCTCTATGTTTTTTTGTTTTCTCTTATTCCCATTGAGTTCTCTATAGGTTTTTGGATCCATTTTTATCTCCATTGGTTTTACTTGCTTCAGATATGAGTTGATCTTAGATTTGGAGTTTTATTTTATTTTTTTTATGAGAGAAGAATAGATCCAGGAATTAAAATCGAATTCTAGAATTTTCTATACATAATTTGATTGAAATAACCAGATATCTATATTCCTTTCATTTTTCTCCCAAAAAAAAAAAATCACTGAAAACGAACTTTGTATGAGGAAGTTATGTCCAATTGAAAATTGGGAAGTTTGTTTTTCTTCCACCTTCATGCATGACTATTTTTTCTCTTCGTTTCTGTTATTTTATATACATAATAAAGTAAAAATAGATACAGATCTATAATATTCTTGATTTTTTACCTCAAAAAAACACTTGAAATAGAGTCAGTATGAGGAAGATATCGCTGATTGAAACATCAGCTTCTTTTCTATATGTTTTTCCCAATTTTCAGGTTTTCTTTCAGCTTGTTTTCTTGATTTTTCAGGTGTTTTTTTTCAAATATTGCTACTATTTGTTGGATCTATTTTTTTTGTTGCTAATAGCTGCTAATCTCTATCAGATATGAGCCATTTCTTATTTATTGGTTGGGATCTTCCATTGCTTGTGTTCTTCAAGGTTTCTCTTGCAAAATTATTTATGTGCTTTGGTTGAGGACTATTGTTCTCATCTCTAGATCTTTGTTTCAGATTTGTTTGGCTGCTTTTGGTGACTACTTAGATCTCTTTTATATCCCACTTTGGTCTTTTTTTTCCTTTGTGTGGTTTGGTCGCTTGTTTTTAAGTTACCTATTCTCTCTCTTGTTTGTTTTCGTCACAATTGGTGGTGTTGTGATTGGTTGTGCAGTTGTCATCTAGGAAAGTTCTTTTGAGTGTGTTTTCATTGCTTTGTATCACTCTCATTTGATCTTGTTTAGGCCTTCCTACCTCTAGGGTCTGGTTTTGACCTTTGTAGAACATTGGCCTTTGTTTACCCATTGTAATACATCCCTAGCTTGTTGATATTGCATCCTTCTTTTTCTTTTGCCTTTCGATTTGATCACTTTGAGTCTGTTTCTTTGATTGGCCTTTGTTTTCCTTGCTATAAAACTTTTGGAGTGCTTTGCATTCTTTCTTAGGAGTCTTTTCCTTTGGTTTCTTTTCAGTTTTTTTGGTTTGTGTTGGGTCATTAATTCAAAAAAATTTCCATAATTTGAATTTAAGAAGATTTAGTGAAGAGGTGCATCATAATAGGTATTGGTGTGTTAGAAGGATCTTACACTCCTGTAGTTAACATTCATCTAATTGAAAAACAAAAATAGCATATAGCTGCATTAGGGTGACTAACTAAGAGTCATTCACACCATCTCAATTTCACACTGCATCCTGCTTGTGTAAACAACAACGACTAAAATCAACGTGATAATAAAATAAACTAGATTTGTCTTTTATTTTCACCGGTAGTACACCAACACTAGCTTAGCCTAGGGTTTTGGTGATAGGAGTGTGAATTAACTGCTCCAAGACTACAAAATTAACTTAGCAGCTTGCATTAGGGAGTTAAATCCATTGGCAGTAGTGCAGTCTGGGAAGCCCTCCTCACAAAAGGGTCAAGCATGAGGTCACACTTGGGCTAGGCGAATTGACACAACTCCTTTCGCTTAGTTTCAGGTGGCGCAATATAGCAGAATCTCCACACATACAAACAATGTCATTATCACTTAGGGACCACTTGGGAGGCAACTCTCAAGGGGGTTTTGGTCTTATTTCCTTTTGGGGTTAAGTTTCCTATGCTTGCATGTGGATTTGTCTTGTGATTGTCCCCCCAAGTTGTGTTATTGTACGTGGTGACCATAGTGGCCTATCTTCTTAGGGCTCATACACAGGTGTAGGGTCGGGTTCTTCTTCTCTGTACTTGGAACATATATTAGTCATACTCTCTCAGTCCTCTTGGAGGGTGACCCATAGCTGATAAGGGAACTTGCACCGAGTTCACAGATAAAAGGGTTGGGAAGCAGGTCGCTAGTATAACTGTTCCACCGCCAACTTATTTTTATTTTAGTTTGTGTGTGATATCTTCTAGGATGTTTCTAGTGTGTGTTGTTTGGTTCGAGTCAGTAGTTTTCGCCTTAGGGTGTTTGTACTAACATAATTGTACTCAGTCATAAGTTACCACCCTGGCTAACTTTGCTCATCGATGGTCATGTCGTATTCACTGTTTGCCTCCTGAACAAGGTGGACTTGATACCCCTGCATGGAGAGTACTTATTGGTGCTTAAGAATTATACCACCACATTCTCATGGATTTTATACCTAGTCCTTATGGTACTGATTTTGTTTCTATCGAGACTTTGGTAGACGACTTTGATGCTCCTGCCATCCCACCTTTGAGTGATCTATTGGGACCTAAGTTATTGCAGTTGAACCTTGAAAATTCCACAACTGCCTACATTCACGTCCTTTTGTTTGTACTTCACCCTATGGTGAAGTCTGAGACATCCTTACCTTCTACATCAATAGTATCAACTGCCATGACAACATTGCCACCTTGTAAAGTGGTTATACCCACTCCTCTGTCCACACCTCGTACTTCTTCGTGGGGCATTCCAATGGTTTCTTCTATGACTCCTGCAAATTTCTCGAATGTTTCCATGCCCATACCATCTCCTATGCCAACCATGGCACCCCAACATAGTTAGCCGATAGGTTTAGGAATCTTTATGTTTCATTTTTCCCAACCAACTCTTCCTATCCCTCAGTTAGGCATGGTTACTGCTAGTAATATGTGGGGAGGATCATATGTTGTCCTTGGTCAACCTAGGGGTAACGTTGCTTCTAGTATGACACAGACTTGGTACAGTTCACTTTTTGGAGGGGCGTTGTCTACCAGTACTTTTATTGTGGGGGGGGATAGTTTATCTGGGTGCAACCCTATTACCAGTACCATTTCTCACACAGGGTATCCTCCTTATGTCAATCCTACTACACAAGGTGATCCTTCTTTTATCCTTGGGTACAACCCCCTCAATAGTCATGCTTTTGGGGCTCCTTTTCTCTCCTACAGTATTTACCCTAGGGGGACACCTCCATTTTCTAGTCAAACCGGCCCGCAGTAGTCTTATGCCGGGGTGAACCCTTTTCTTCACCAGCAGGTGCATCATTCCACTCCTTATATGAGGGGACCACATGGTTGGTCAAGGGCCTTTCCCACCTATGACCCATTTAGTCAGATCCAAAATCCTTTCTTATCTCCTCTCAATTTACCGGATTTGGTGAAACTGACTAATGACCCCATCCATCATGATCGTTGGTGGCCACCTATGCCCACCAAATTACCATCTGATATTCCCAAGTTTGAAGGAAATCATGGGGAGAATCCATCCATGCACATTACAACTTATCATTGCTAGTGTTCCTCCAATTCTTTAGTGGATGATTCTGTTAAAATTTTCTTATTCCAACTTACTTTGACTGGGGATGCTGCAAAGTGGTACATTAAGTTGGATACCACATCCTACAATGAATTTGCCTCCCTTTCTCAAAGACACACTTCCAGTTACCAAGTCGGTATGATATCGAATCTGACCTCTTGTCCAATTTCAAATGAGATGATGCCACATTAATCTCTGATCATATTCATGATTGGAGTCATCGCAAGCAATTAGTAAGAACCAAGTTACCTGATGAGATATTACATATATGGTTCATTTGAACCCTTTGACCACAAATTACCAAGGGTGTGTCTATGTTTCGATCCATTATTGAGGAACAAACTATTCTAGCTTCTCAACAGTTGGATCTTATATATTCACAGTTGGGTATGCTTTATGAAGTGTTGCCTAACACCCCTAGGCTTTCTGTTGACCCTCCAAAACCTGTTCCTAGCCCACATGTCGATGGTGTGATTGAGTCTGTTTCTATTTCTGTTAGCCAACTTCCTACCCAACTTGGGTAATTGATTGTTACATCTCAAGCCCCAATAAGTGCCTCTATATTTGCTAAAGCACCCCCTCCTGATCCATCCAACGACGTTCTCTCGGTGAAGTCCACTCAGGCAAAGAACAACCAGCAATATGGTGGTAAAAATAATAATAAGTGAAATAAACAAAAGAATCAAAATGATCACACATCTCAGACCAACACTTAGATTCAGGGAGGGGGCACTAGTGAAAATCATCGTAAAGTCAAGTTTCCTTGTAAAATTTGTCAAGGTAACCACCTTAATCACGAATTCCCTCGAATGGATGAAGTCCATAGGCTTCTTTCACCACACTCTACTCAATAGCCTGCCATTTTGACTCATCCATTCCCTGCACAACCCCAGTAATAGATGGTTGCTCAACCTCCTCGACCTCCACAAGGGGGAAACAGGGGGTCATCTTCCCATCCTTCTCATAACTCATTCGTCTTCATCTGCAAGGAAGATGTCAATGTGACTACGCAAGCCAAACATTATGATGTTCTTGAGTCAAGTCCCCCCTCTAAGGACTCATCGAGTCCACCTACTTCCACTGGATCTGTCACTTTCAATAAGCTTGTGGAACCTGTCTATCACCCTTTGAAGGGTGTTATTCAGAAGACAACACACAATCCTTCTTCCAGGGCTGCTCAGCACTATATTATTGTTGAAGATTTTTCCCAGGCTCGTTGTGCCATGTCTGCCTTGGAGGATTTGCAAAGTTGTCCTTAGTAGCGCAAAGACTTGTTGTCTTCCATTGGTGGAGTTTACCCATCTGACTCTAATACATTGCTTTTAATGTTGTCAAAGATGCTCCTCACCTTTCCCATCATATTTCTTTTCAAATCATTGCACGTATTTTCCATAGGAATATTCATTGCACTTTGGTGGATGAGGGCTCTTCCAAATGTGTCATGTCTATATCTTTCTGGAAGGCTATAGGCTCTCCGGCACTTGTCATGTCCAACACGGCTCTCCAAGATTTTGATGGACACAATTTTGTCCCAAAGAGGGTTCTTCCAAATTTTGCCATCAAGTTAGGGGGGAAATTATCCATGTTGATGTCGAGGTTGTCATTGCCACGTTATATTACAACCTACTCCTTGGCCATAATTGGTTTTACGAAATGACCACTATTGTCTCGTCTGCTTTTCCCTCTGCTTTTCTTTCCTCATGGAGGAAAAATTGTCACTATCGATCAACTTGACTTTTGCGTGCTGTCTACTTAGATTTTCACTCTTAGGAATTTCGTACCACTCATGCAGGGAGATCACCCCAATCAATTTCAGAGTATTGGGGTTGGGTTCTTCAAAAGTTCCACCCTTATGGGAGTTTTCACTCAACTCCCTCCGCCCAAGACTCCTTCTACTTCTACCACAACTCCTATGCATATGATCTCTTTCCGCACCTGTGGATCCCATAAGCCTCATGATGCTATGGAAGTTGATAAATATAGTGAGCCTCCTTTGCCACTTGTTGTGGAAGATATTGTCTCCCCAGAAATCTCGTCGGTACCTCCTGATGTTGGTCAGAAACTCCATCCTAATATGGAATATGATCAGGTTGTTTTACCCACATAGGTTGTCTCTTCACCCATTCCACGTGACTCCCTCGATGACAAACCCCCCTGGCTAGTCAACTTGGAGGTCATGGTTTCACAGATTGATCCTATTAGGGAGGTTATGCATCTTCATGCCTCTAATCTCCCCAATGTGGAACACATAGAGCTCGGCACTTTAAATCTTGAATTGACTTAGGGGGGCACTTTCCCAATGTTCCTTGATGTTTCCGCCCATGGACCGAGTCAAGTCTTGGGATTCTACTACCAGACTTGCCAATGACTTGTTGAACTCCTTACTACCTATTGACAAGCATCTTGTACCTCCTTTATGTCTTGATCCTACCTTATGTCCTTAGGTTGACTTTGAGAGTGTGACCATGTTAGACTGTCTTTGGCATGGTCAACATTTCTGGATTGGGCAGTTTGACTTCCTTTGGCATGGCCCCACATTAGTGAGCCATATGGTACCTTTACCCTTTGTGCGTTCATGTCTAGAAACCCTTGGTTTGTGCCCAACTGTGGGCACACCTGGGTTAGGGACATTCTCACTCTTATATGGCATCCTTCCCAGGTTACGTTGGAGTTATGTATCATTGATGTACTCTGAGGGATATCTTGAGACACATTTTTGTCTGGAATGTGTCCATAATCCTACTGATGTATACTGTGACATAGATCCACATTGTATTTGCTGGTGGCTATTCTCTATTTACTGAGTCACATAGATCCACTGTGTATGTCTTCGTGGCCATGTTCTAGCATTTCATGTCATGGATCAACAAAGTATTTTATGGCAACCATGTTCAATATATTCTTTTGACTGAGCATGGGTATGCCTACCTTAGGGATGTTATCAGTAGATTTGAGACTTTAGCACTTGAGTTCCTTCGATCTAACTTTGTAGTCTGGGCTCCGTCCTCCCATTTTGAGCCTTGAGTATTATTGTAATGCATTACAACCATCAGTTTCTATTTTGAACTCATGCCTTAGGGGGCATCTGTTATAACCCTATTTTCCACTTCATTATAGTGAGAGAAACCCAAGTTCAACTTACCTCAAGTGTTTGGCTAAACTGCATCACTTTTCACTTTTTCTTTTACTTATGTGAGATTTATCCCATTATAATTGGGTCGAATTACATGATTGAGTTATTTATCATAATTAATTTTCAAAAATATTGTAATTATGAGATAATAATTATTTCATAATTGAGATAATTGAGAAAAGCTCATAATTGTGAAAAAGGTTTCTAGAGTTTGTCATTCCCAAGGAGATCAACATGGCCCACTTGTGTATGAGTTGGCTAGGGGTCCATTACTATCAAAGTTTCCTAACTTCTCAAGCCCCTAGTTGTCTATACATTCTCTATGAGAATAGAATGAACCTTTATAATCTCACCAAGAGGAAAAAGGGGGAGAGTATCCAAACTATAGCATGAGAGCTCTGTTTTCTTGGGAGAGGAGACCATACTGCAAGTTGAAGGAGAGGATCTTATTTGTTGAAGGCATATTTTTGTACTTTCATTTATATGGTTAATAAAAATCTATGTTCCTTCCCCTTATGGAAGTTTTGTAGTAATCTATATGTGTGATTTCTAGCAATTTTGAGCTGATGATCATTTGTAGAAGATCACTTGTCATCTTTATTTGGTTATGTTTGTGTGCAAGCTTTGGATCGAGAGTGGATGAAATAGATTACTTGATTGGAGCGTAAGGATTCTGCATCAGGCCCAAAAACCTTCACGAACATGCGAGGGGGCAAGGTACTTGCTCACACTTTGTAGCAGTAGAAATTACATTGAACTTGCATGCATGGCCATCTAGATTGGGGATTGATATTAGATTGCCTTAGCCATTATATTTTGTTGTCTGGTGATCTAAATTGGGCATGATATCGCAGAGCAATAGCTCCTACATAATTTAAATGCAACATGAAAGTTCCCAGAACTTGTTGAAATTGATGCCAAATGGAAGTTCCCGTCATTCTGAATCCAACAACGTCATTTCACCTCAATTTGATGTCGGATGATCAAGTTATCGTCCACTGACAATTTTCACAAACAGATAAAAAAATCGCAAGTGATAGGCTGACTGTGCATTTTTGGGCCAGTGGCAAGGTACCACTTGGCCTTTCCAGATTGGTCAAAAAAATATTGGAATTTCATAGGTTTGGATTTTTTCTTATATTTTTGGCTGAATGTGTAATTTCGTGGCTCCAATGGTTAGAGGCCACGTGGGCCAATGGCCTCATTGCGGCATCAAAAAAATTGGTTAAGGGCTGAAGAACCCCATAGGATTCAAACCGCAAACCAAGCACCAAGTAACAAGAATCTCTACCACCATGCCATCGCCATGAGACTTAACCACTATAGGCTCTCAACCTTATTTAAATGTGAGCACATTGTATTTTGGAGTTAGGGCAGGCCTAAACCCCAACCCTAGTTCCCGTGTCCTCAGAACCAAGGGGCGGGACCATGGGCTAGGGATTATCCCCAGCCCCAAGCCATGGTCACAACCCTATGTTTAAGCACCAAAGTAGACCTTGGGTGGAGTTGGATGGGTGCTAGCCCCTAGGTTATGGAGACAAGGCCATATGTGATCCTATATAACCATTGTTGGAGCTACCAAGGGGGGCCAGCCCCTAGGGCGTGGAGCAGGGGTCTGACCTAGGGCCCATGGCTCATAATATGACCACCACCTCTGACCTTTGGGGTGCCAAAAAAATTTGGCACCTAATATGGTTCTATGCGCTAGCACATGACCACGTTGCAAATCGTTGGGGGCCGGACCGACGGGGGTGGGGAGTTATCCCCAATCCCTGGGCACGTGGCCCCCATACGACCACAATTTTCGGAATTTTGGGGGTTAGAGGACATTTAAAGTGTCTGATAAATCCGCCCATAGGGTGTGATTGTAGGCCAGAATTGCACGCTGGTTCTGGGTTTGGGGCACTCAAGCCAGGTTTAGGTTGAATTGTAGATGGTTAACATAGAGAGCTCATAAATTTTGGATTTTTTTATCCAAATTGAGCTCATAAAGAGTCTACTTAGGGGTATTTGGATGTTTTGAATCCATTGGTAACCTCTAATTTCTTATTTGAGAACATCTACATGGTATTTTTGTAGGTTTGAGACTAAAGGTGTATGGATCATTGAGGGTTTGAAATCAGTTCTCGAAGGTATTTGGGCATGGAGTAGAACTTGTAGGGGTATTATCATTTATAGAAGGCTACTACAACAGTTATAACTAGCAAGGTTCAGCTCAGGTTCAACTTCTCTTATCATGAATTTTTTATTATATGTTTCAATGTGGAATTGAAGCATGCACATGATGTTTTTAGCTCATTTAAGTTGAAGTATGCCATTTTTGAAGGAGATGTTTTGAGTTGTTTTTGTTGTGAGAGTTCTTTGTAGGAGAACATTACCTTATAGGGTTAATAGCCACATATTGACCTCCAACAAATTTTTATGTACTTCATTGATACTGAATATATGAGTGGTCTAGTCATGTTGACAGGCCCGAAGATGTAGCCTACGAGGGGTGAACTTTGTCAACAAACCTTTGTCTTTCTCTTCATTATGTCTTCATGGATTATGTGTGTTATGGTCTTTATGTTTAGCTACATATGAAGACTAGTTTATGTTTGAAGAGACATTGAATAAACCTATTGTTTCAAGACCCATTTTTTTGATTGCAATGCATCGACATGGTCCTAATTTTTGTTTTATTTTATTTTGGAGAAGAGCAAGAAATCACCTAATCCAATCTCTAGACCATGGGATGGATTTAAAACCCTCATAAAGTCACATTTTTACTCTATTGGTTATATAGAGGACCAATGGATCTAGAGGCACTACTTTAGGAAAAGCCAGTGCAAAGTGTGCAAGAGTATAGTACAAAGTTAAGAAAGATGGACATAATGCTGGAAATCTATCCAAAGAACCCAAATGCACTCCATAAATATTTGGGGGGTCTACACCTCCATTTTCAAGAGCAAGTGATTTTGTTGAAGCTCAAATTGATGAACAAGGCTTACATACAGGAAAAATGCCTGGAGAACATAGGATTGAAGAAAATGCAATCAAGTCAATCAAAGAAGAAGGAGAAATGAGACACTTTAAGGATGGAAAGAAGAAGTAGAAAAGGGGAAAAGATAAAATTACAACATCCAGAACACACCAGTGCAAAGATCCCATCAATCACTGCAATTACTACAACATTGACAATCATGCAAAGGAGAAGTGTTGGAAGTTGCATCTAGAGCTAACTCAAAGAAAAAAAAGAAATATAATAAGAAGAAGAATTTCATGGCCATTGATTTGAGAAACCAAGTTGAAATAAGATTGGACATGGATGAAAAGATCATATGTATGTTAGTGCAGAAGGAGGTGAATTCAAGTAGCCTTCCACAACAAGCTCTTCCACATAAAGATACATGTTAAGAAGACCAAGATTGATGCACTATTTGACTCAGGATCACATATGAATCTCATTGTAGCAGAGCTAGTCAAGAAGTTGGGGTTAGAAGTTTGTGATCATTGTTATAGACATTTTTGTGCCTAACAGCATGGAGCATGAAATGTCAATAATCTGAGGGATCCAAAGTCCCTAAACATGTTGTTCTTACCCTTAGAGGAACAAGGTCAGCAAACCACAGCACTGAAAATCAGTTCTCCACCTGAAAACACTCAAAAACAAGCTGTTTCTGGATCATGTCAACTGCTCCACTGAGCATCTGTGCTGAATGTCAACTGCTCCACTCTGTACCTGCGCTGAATGTCAAATCTAATGAAGGCTACCTACGCTGGGCGAGATTGGCCAAGTGGCACAGTCATTCTGCAAGGTGTCAATTGCCCAGGAAGCTTCCAAACTGACACTTGGGTCAAGGAATTCGCCTTGTGATGAGTAAGAGGGTCTTGATCTCCAAGTGGAAGCAAGAATCTCCAAGTGGACTCAAGAACTGAAGATTAACTAAAGTGGGAGAGGACACTAGTCAGCTTCATGTCAGTCTCAAGCTGACTCATCCTTTCTCCAAATCTCCTATATATAGAGCTCTCTCATGAGGTCTTATGGAGGCTGGAATTTTGTGCAAGTAAGGAAGTGCTGTTGGTTTGTGTATAGAACTATTGGGTGATTGCTTTGAAGGAGGTGAAGAGGAGATTTCTTTCTGCTGGGAGGTGTTGCTGGATTGGGCCTCTTATGGTTGTAACACTCTCAGAACTTTACTTCTTCCATTAATAAAGCATTTGAGGTTCTTCTATATGCATGTGTCTCTATGGCGAATTGATGCTTGTATATTTGATTTATTCTAATCCTTGAATCAGTTATGGATGTATGCTTCTTGTAGTTTCCCTTTCTTGTGCTTTTGCAGGATCTTTGTGTAGCTGGGCCAGTTAAAGAGCAAGGAGCTGGGAGCAAGCAGCAAAGAGGGAAGATTGGATCAATCATTAGCGGAAGATAATGGTTAGTGGATCTCTTTCTCCTCTCTCTTACATCCCATAAAGAAGTAATCTTAGATAGCTTTGCATTCGGTTGTTGCTGAGGTACTATCACCCTTAGAGTGGGATAGGGTCATTCCGTAGTGGATACTTTTCCCAACAACAAATTGGCGACTCCGCTGGGGATCGTATCTTGTTGGTTGTTTGTGTTTTTTGCTATTCATTTCATAAACAAAGGGAGTACCGAATCGAACTGTATTTGAATCATTCAAATACAAAGTAGAGGGCAGCTACTCTAGCTCAGTTTCTGGGCAAGTTTATGATTTGAAGAGCTGATCCACAAGGACTCTAATAAGCTCTTAGTGATAGCTTTTCATCCTCCTTGTCATCCCTTAGTGTGTCCTTGACTGATAGCTTCTGATTTGAGCAAAAACTGTGAATTTTTGAGCAATCTGTGACCCGGAAACCACCAGAAACGAAAGTTTCGTTCTTCAGTGCAGGCTGTACAAAGGCTGTTTGCATTTCAGCGTAGTTCCTGAAGGGGCTACCTGCGCTGAAGGTCAAACAGGCAGTGTTCCACCTGCGCTGGACTAGTCCTGCCTTGTGCTGCTGGGGTTTCCTGCTGGTTCTTGCCTTGTTTTCACTCTTGTTTTTTGCTGTTTGTTACCAGTCAGTGGGCCTATCTGAAACCAACTTTCCTTGTCACTATTCCGCCTCAGTTGTATAAAGAAACTGTGTTTGTTCTTTGTGTATTTCTTGTACATTTACAGTTTCCCATAACGAAAGTGAACTAGTCTTGCTGTGGCCTCTTAGATCTAGACCTGTGATAAAGTGTCGTTTTGATCTTAAGAGTTAGTTTATTTGCTGTTCATAGCTGATTGAGCTTTTGCTTTCGTCATTTGGTTTGAATTTATATATTTCTAGTGTCGAAACAAGTAAATCTTAAGGTGTCTTTTGATTTTGGACAAGCTTGTTTGCTTTCACTTGAAATTGAATTCAAAATTATACAACAGCTTTCTTTTTGCATTTCACCAACATTAAGAAAGAGAAAAGAAATACTTGCATTGTGCATGTGCATTATGACAACTTGCATGTTGATTTAGGAAAATGCATTAGTGTGTGCTCTATGATCTGTGTGAAAAGGTGTTATCTTTCTTTTCCCTCAGTAGTTAAGGTTTTCAAAGTTGAAAGATTGAAAAGCTTTCTTATCATCTTAGACTGCATTTAGGAGTGTTACTATACATCTCGTGGTGATCCATAAAGGCAAACTGTTAAACAAGATCAACCTTAAAATAAATTGAATTTACATAACAACACATTGAAACATAACGCAAACATCTAGAGGTCTAAGCTAGAGACGTGTTCCGGCGTCGTTAAACGTGATATCTTAGCGTTGAGTGGTTGGGTGATTCCTCCACGGTGAAGCGATAAGTATCAATACGGACTTGTGCTCCCACGTACCGTCGCGTATATACTGGGAGACCCCTATAGGAATAAAGCCTTTATCCAATAGGAAACCGTGTCGGCCGCCCTACTGATCGCAATGCAGTGAACACAGCATTCACGAAGATCAACCACTCGTACCGTAAAACGTATTCTGTGGTTTTGCGAAAAGTTTGGCACACCCTCTGCCTAGAACTCCAGAGCAGTTTCTTTTGGCCTTTTTCAAACTCTATAACTGAAAAAGTCCAACCGAGCATTTGTCACTTCGGGCTCGTTAAAACATCGAAGGAGACTAGAGTCATCTTTAGCTTTTTCTCGACTCTTAAAAAGTGAAAAAGCAAGTTGTGTCTAAGCGTCGTTATAAAATTTATTTTAAACGGAACATAATCACCTCCTATTCCCGCGTTGATCTTAAGTTGAGAACATGGAACGCCCCAACCAAGGAACTCCACATGATGGAAATCCTAGTCCATTCTCCTCTTGGGGAGAAGTCGGTGCACCCCACATGGCCACATTGTCGCTTCTAGGACTGACAATTGGCCTGCCTATTTGGCTATTCTCAACTAATGTAGTTCAGACCACCATGGTTCCTGAGCAGTCGAGTCAACAGTTAGATCAGTCTAGAGCTGCCCACCAGCCTTCTACTTCTTATAACTCTTCCTCTAATCCTTCATCTTCACAAGGTGGGGCTGGCAAAAGCCAAGCTCCCATGGAGAAGAAGGAGAAGAAGAAGAGAGAAAGGAAGAAGAAGGAGCCTAAGGCGACTGGGGGCAAGCAAAAGATATCTGACAAAAACCCACACACAGCACAGACCGGGCCTAAATCGCCATGTGTCATATGTAGAGGAGACCACTTCCATAGAGATTGTCCCTGTATTCCCCGGATACTAAGGGACTGGTCCCCTCGGTTGCACAATTCGGGAGCATCAACCTCTGATAGCCATGTTGATTGCTTACCGTCAACCAACGAAAGTGAAGGTTCAAGACAAAGAGGGGGAGTAAGATCCCCCTGCAGACTGTGTGAAGGCGGTCACACCATCCACCGTTGTCCCTTCTTAGACGAAGCGAAGAGAGTTTTGGAAGATCGTCCGGTTTCACCGGCAATACTTCCTCCTGGATACAAAAAACTCGTGCTGAGTCCTTCGTTGGTTGAAAATACAGCTGGCCTGCTCAAGTGGTCAGCTGAAGCGTCAGTCATTGAAAATGAACCTACTGAATCCAGACCAGACGAAAGTCTAAAGGTCGATACGGCAGTTGACCCGGTTCTTCCTTCAGAGGTTTCATCCTCAAATGACACCGTCACTGAAGATTCATCTTCAAATGACACCCTCACTGAAGAGAATAAGGATGACACCATCCAGATTCTTTTCATCAACACAGATTCTGATGAGCATCAGGGCAATGCGCCCATTCCTTTATCGCAGGAAGGAACATCGTCAGGGTCGTATCCGGCCGTGTATTCGGTCCCACCACCAAGCAACCTGGTTGTGTCCTTTGATTGGAACCAACTAGGCAGACCCCGGTTACCAGCCAGTATACCATTCAGAATCATAGTCCAAATATACAGAATGGTAATGGCTGGAACTATCATTGATGAAGGGGCATCTGTGAGTATCCTTTCCTCTATTGCTTGGAAAGCACTGGGTTCCCCAGAGCTTTTGCCTGAGATAAGAAATCTCTCGGGTTTTGATAAAGGAACCAGTCGACCATTAGGGATCCTCCCCAATGTGCCTGTTACATTGAAAGGGAAGACCGTTCAAATGAACGTGATGGTCGTTCAAGGACCCTTGGATTATAACCTACTCCTTGGACGAAACTATATATATTGCATGGGAGCTATAGTCTCCTCACTCTTTAGAGTAATGTGTTTTCCACACGAAGGAAGAATGGTCAAGCTCGTAGACCAACTTTCATTCCCAGGATCACGCATCGCAAATAGTCAAATACCAACCCTCAATGGTCTATTCACCCAAGAAATGTCTCCACCCCCAGTCCTCCTTCCCGGTGAGTGCGAGTGATTCGGAAAGATGGGACTGGAACCCAGGGGGCATGCATCCTGGTCTGCTTCGGGCAGAAGAAACCCTGGGTATAAGATAGAATTTCCGCGAAAGAATATGACTAGTCCGTACCCCGTCCGAAAGAAGGAAGAGGGGTTGTTCTATAACAGGATTCTTTTGTCAAGGTTACTTGTTTGACAAAGGTCATTCAACTTTGTCTAAACAAGTAGGCAATGCCAAAGGGATTCCTTTGCGGCAGCAAATTGTAACCATCTTTGGGTAAAAGGCAAGCCTCACCCATTAAAACAAATGTTTTAAAGGATAAGTAGGGGCAGCCTCCAAAGAAAGAGATTCCTTTGCTGCAACAAATTGTAACCATCTTTGAGTAACCTAATGATAGACATCGCCGAAGAAAGAGTTTCATTTGCGGCAGCAAATAAAACCATTCTTTGGGTAACCAGAAAGAGGCAAGCCTCACCCATCAAAACAAATGTTTTGAAGGATAAGTAGGGGCAGCCTTGAAATTGTATTTTATACCTGGGGGCATGCAAACCTTTTGGAGTGTAAGCAAAGAGTGGTCATTGATCGTTTCCTAACTTACATAAAGAAAGGATGTGGGGCAAAGGTCAAAATTTGCCAAATGAAGAGCATAGCTTATGTGAGGTGCAAGCTCTATAAAAATTGGAATCTTGCAGGAGACATTTCTTATCCTATGACTGGTATATCGAGCAGTTTTACCGCGGAATTTATGCTCGTTAAAAAATAGAAAAGCGAGATCCGAGCAGTTTTAGCGTCATAGTTCATGCTCGTTAAAAAATAAACATAAGCTTTTGAGCAAGTTTAAGCTCGTTAAAAAATGAACTTCCCGGTAAATAACCATTAAGAATGTACCTTGATCAACCGTAAAAAGACCTTGGTCGTGTTTTGCTGCAGCCATCACCTCCACCGTTCATTTGGCCGATCGTTTACCTCCATATGATTGTTTACCCATTTTGAGGAACAGCTGCGAAGAGTGATTTCACTTAGCCATCCTTGTGACACTGTCGTGATTGGAAAATTCCAACCTGTACCTGGAATCTGCTGCTATCCCTGTTTATCACTCGTTCCTCAAAAGACGAGTCTTCTTTGAGCTCTTTTCATCTGACTCGTAAAATATGAAAAGTTTGCCGAGTTTTGGCCTTCCAGCTCGTTAAACGACCGGAAGAGCTATCCCTCCTCTAGATTTTAATCTTTTTTGGACCTAAGGGATTATTGCACAAAAAGATCGAGCGCTTGTTTTGTTCGGCTCGTTAAAAGTACCGAAAACTCATCCCTTCTGTATTGTTTTATACTTTTTCGGACTTAAGGGATTAGATGACGAAAAAGGAATTTTGGAGTTAACTTTCTATACCTTTTCAGACTCTCTAAAATTGAAAAGGACCGAGTTTTCCTTGTCGTTAGACTCGTTAAAATGATTAAATAGCGACAAACTTGTCTTTAGACGAGAACGAGTTTCCCTATCGCTAGGCTCGTTAAAACATAGCGATGGGCTTGCCCGAAGGGCAGGTTATAGAACAAGCATATGTTATCCTCCTCAAGCTTGACAAAAATAAAGAGGTACTGGTCAGAAATGACTGGGGAAAAATTGGGAGAACCTCAAAGCTTTAATGGTAGCAAGTCGCTCTTGAACATGACACTTTGTCCTCCGTACCACATCGGGTTGGGTTGTTTCATTCACCGGTCTCATCACCATGGTCCTCGCCAAACCATCCACATTTGGGGTAATGCTACCGATCCATCACATCAGTGTCGTTATATGTTCAAGAGATGTTGTTCAGAAAGAGTCAACCATGTCCCATCCACTGCCATACATTATCCTTCATCCACCCATGATCGCCACCCTAAATCATATTTCACAGATTGTTTTCACCTCCACTAAAATCATTAACTCCGTTCCGTGTCACTGATGTGGGATTCATTAAGGCCCTCCTTTGACGGATCGCTTCTTGTCGACTTCAGCTCATTATCCAGGAAGTTGATCTAGGAACAACCCCCCCAGTACTTTGAAGCTTGCATGCCTCAATGGCAAGTTTCTCACTTCCGGCGACAGGTATACATCAATGACCTTCGACCAGAAGATTTTGCGTGGTGTTCGACGCCAAGTCCTTTATTCACACCACGTGAATTGTACTGCAGTACCTTGAGGGTCATTATCATTATTGGTGATTCCTCTCGCGCTTGTTAACGGTTTACATTATTGACCGGTAATCAAGCGATGTCTTTCCATGTTCGACTTCAGCGCAATTCTCACATGGATCGACTTGTACTTAGAGTGAAGATCGAACGAGTTTGAAGACCCCGGATCTAGTTTCATCCATCCGGGCTACGATATATATATTCAGGATATAAAGACATTTGTTATGTACATCATTGCAGCAGATGATCATCCTACTCAAAGGATGATAATTTCAGCAGAGAATTATCAGTCTACCATCAGACGATCGTCTGTTCTATGTACCAAAATGAATTTATAAAGCTGAGCATGGGAATGCCCGCCTCAGCTAGATCATGAAAGCAGAATGAAAAATAATGTATTGTATTGTATTTTATTACAGGGCACCTCTCAGCGATTGAATGAACTTCGGATCCTCCTGGTAAAGCATTTCACCCGATAAACGACCTCATACTTTAGGGGGCAACTGTTATAGACATTTTTGTGCCTAACAGCATGGAGCATGAAATGTCAATAATCTGAGGGATCCAAAGTCCCTAAACATGTTGTTCTTACCCTTAGAGGAACAAGGTCAGCAAACCACAACACTGAAAATCAGTTCTCCACCTGAAAACACTCAAAAACAAGTTGTTTCTGGATCATGTCAACTGCTCCACTGAGCATCTGCGCTAAATGTCAACTGCTCCACTCTGTACCTGCGCTGAATGTCAAATCTAATGAAGGCTACCTGCGCTGGGCGAGATTGGCCAAGTGGCACAGTCATTCTGCAAGGTGTCAATTGCCCAGGAAGCTTCCAAACTGACACTTGGGTCAAGGAATTCGCCTTGTGATGAGTAAGAGGGTCTTGATCTCCAAGTGGAAGCAAGAATCTCCAAGTGGACTCAAGAACTGAAGATTAACTAAAGTGGGAGAGGACACTAGTCAGCTTCATGTCAGTCTCAAGCTGTCTCATCCTTTCTCCAAATCTCCTATATATAGAGCTCTCTCATGAGGTCTTATGGAGGCTGGAATTTTGTGCAAGTAAGGAAGTGCTGTTGGTTTGTGTATAGAACTATTGGGTGATTGCTTTGAAGGAGGTGAAGAGGAGATTTCTTTCTGCTGGGAGGTGTTGCTGGATTGGGCCTCTTATGGTTGTAACACTCTCAGAACTTTACTTCTTCCATTAATAAAGCATTTGAGGTTCTTCTATATGCATGTGTCTCTATGGCGAATTGATGCTTGTATATTTGATTTATTCTAATCCTTGAATCAGTTATGGATGTATGCTTCTTGTAGTTTCCCTTTCTTGTGCTTTTGCAGGATCTTTGTGTAGCTGGGCCAGTTAAAGAGCAAGGAGCTGGGAGCAAGCAGCAAAGAGGGAAGATTGGATCAATCATTAGCGGAGGATAACGGTTAGTGGATCTCTTTCTCCTCTCTCTTACATCCCATAAAGAAGTAATCTTAGATAGCTTTGCATTCGGTTGTTGCTGAGGTACTATCACCCTTAGAGTGGGATAGGGTCATTTCGTATTGGATACTTTTCCCAACAACAATCATCCAAGCCCATATCCACTGGGATGGGTAAATAAGGATGCAAAGTTGAAGGTAACAAAACATTGAAAAATTAGATTTTCCATCAAATTATGTTGATTTTATTGAAGTATAAATAGATTTGGTTCCCTTGATGTATGTGGAATCATCTTTGGGAGTCCCTACATGTACATGTGAGATGAAATATTCATGTGGAGAGCCAACCAACATTAGTTCGTTAAGTATGGAAAGTAATTCACCATCAATGCGCATAAAGGCAAGTCAAAATTTTCGCTAGTAAGTTCCCACCAAACTAAGAAATTGATCAGTTCCAACAACACGTATGTTTTATTGCTTCTAAGAGAAAATCAATCTGTAGAAGAGTCAATAAGAGGAAAGGCATTGTTGTGTAATTGGGATTGTCTAGATTGCTAGTTGCTGCAAGTGCGTTAACATTGATTTCAACCATATCATCATGGAGGTTTGTGGCAACAGATGCTTAGGGGGAGTCCTATGGCTGCTTTAGTCTCTGGTAGAGAATCGCCATAGTAATAGGCTTATTGGAGAAGCCATAAAATTATGAATATGGTGGTTGGGAGTCTAGGATTCTAGGCATAAGAGAAGGGATAAGGTACAAATAAAAATATAAATTTTACAGTCATTTCTTAGGTAGAAAATGGGCTCAAATCCTACATCATACCCTCTCCCCTAGAATGTGATCTAAAAGACCTTTCCAATGGTATGTGGAAGTTTGTAAATGACCTCCTGGATCAAAAGTTATGGACTTAAGAAGTGAGGATATTGAATTCCTAAGCATGAAATATTAGGGTCAGAATTTTAGAAGGGTCGAATATCAGAGGTAGTCGAAATATTAGGACCCAAAATATTAGAGGTTAGAATTTCAAAAGGATCAAATATCAGAGGAAACCAAAATATTGGGACCTGAAATATCGAAGGTTGGAATTTTGGAAGGATCGAATATTGGAGGTACCCAAAATATCAGAACTCGAAATATCGTAGGGAAAAATTTCAGAAGGATTGAATATTGAAGGTAGCCGAAATATCGGAACTTGAGGTATCAGAGGTCAGAATTTCAAAAGGATCAATATTGGAGTAGGCTGGAACCTCAGAAGTTCGACACCATCAGAACCTCGGAGTTTCATAAGTCCTTAAAAATCAATTCTTTGAAAGTGCTGAGGTTGCAAGTAAATAAGAATTACAAAGGAATTCACTACAAAACGAAAGGACCAAGAGACCCTTTCTCTCTCCTCCCACAGGAAACTTGGCAATAGGTGATTAGCGAGGCAGATGGCGTCAACATGATGTAGTAGTACGAAGGACACGTGGATGTTGTAAGATTCAGAATTTTGGGTGGACTAATGAGGGAAATTTGTGTGACACATGTCACCACTAAGGAGGCACCAAATGGAGTTGATGACATTAGCATGACATCATCTCAGAGGTCAGAATTTTAGAGGTTGGAGTTTTTTTATCTCTTATCTAATTGTATTATGGAAAATTTCTGATCCGATAAAGGGGCTCTGATGTTGAGTGGAAATCGGTCGTGAGGACTCAAATAACCAAGGGCGCAGAGAAGACTGAGCACAAGAGTGCTATGGAGTATTTTAGAGGTTGGATTTTTCGTAACTTCTATCTAATTGTATTATGGAAAATTTCTGATCCGATAAAGGGGCTTTGATGTTGGTGGTGCTTGGTTGTGGAAGCCTAAAAGAACAAAGGGTGAGAGATATAACATAAGGAGATAGGCCCTTGACATGAGCATGAAGGCCTTAGCACTTGAATGCTATGTCACTGATCATGACATCCAGTCCCATTGAGGAAAAATAAGAAGGGGCTAAGAAAAAGTGGCCAAAGGCAGATCAAAGTATTTCAATTTCATAACATCATTTTAAATAAAAGTCACCAGATATGAGAGATTTGATATTTCAATACAAAGTAGTATGAAGCCGTAGGTCACAGGAAGAAATCCTATGGCAGAAAAGAGGATAAGCACCGGCATAAGAAGGGCTAACGGCATTAGAATCTTTCTCTTTAATAGAATTTGGTTTAATAAAAGTTATGAAATGGAAGGGTTGTGATATTGCACTGTAGAGTGTTAAAGGATGAATGGGTCAGAAATTAGAGAGTAGATGCACGTAGAGGAGTTGGTTGATGAAGTTAAAGGTGAATGAAGATCTCGCTGAGCCAAGGTGACGAGGACCACGAATCTCAAAGAACTTTTGGGCTTGTCTCAATGTTGAATTAAAGTCATCTTTAATATCCTATGCATATCTTATAGAAATAAATAAAGAAAAATGAAGCCACGCGGAAGTACATTCAAGTCTTGTGAGCCATGAATAAGCATGGAGAGTGTTAGTGGAGTGTGCAGGTGGAATGAGATTAAATTCTCAACATGGAGAATTACACAAGGAGATGGTGAAGTGAACGAAGCCCATTCTTATGTTTTAATGCAGTGATAGAAATTGTGAAAAGAGATGCAACAGAAGAATTGAGTGCCATGCTAGGAGTACACTCTTTGGCATTTTGAATGGCGACAGAGACAACATTCAGCTTAGTGCAACACAGGAAAAAAACTAAGGATTTCCATTAAGAAACAAGGGAATATAGTAGTGTAGTGTATGTGCTGAAGGGAGTGGATCAGAGTGTGCAAAAGTTGAGAAACTGGTGTCGGAAATAACATTGAGAGGGGGGGGGGGTGAATCAGTATTATCAAATCAATATGACTTTTTCATTTTCATACTGAGATTCATATACGCTACTTTAGATAAGACAAACCACGTGTGTACACAATTGTATGTAATGCAACAAGCGTATACCAAGTAAACTTATAATTCAGTTAGTTGATCCTTAATGAGTGCATCAGAACATTATTAACCATATAAACATCAAACAGAAGCAATATAATAGAATAGATCATCACACATAAGCAACAGACATGAACACCATGATATAAGGTGGAAACCCAATGTGGGTGAAAACCACCTGCTGCAATTCGTCTCTATCTTCTTTCAATTAGTAACTTATTTTTACAATGTTTCTGTACTGGTGCAGTCTTATACCAATACACAGGCTACTACCTACAAAAGGCTACAACCTTCTCTTTTCTTCTAGGGACCACATTTCATAAATTTTCAGACTGGACCCATAAAAATAATCACCACTGCAATACAATCATCAACTTATACTTGCATCATCTGAATTACCCAATACTGAATCACTGAAATCATGTCACCAAAACATAGTTACCAGAACACAAACCAAAGCCCAAAACCACTAGAACCTGAAACATCAAATCTCATAATGTATACGCTACTTGACTGTGTCAAAACTGTGTGTACACGCACTTTCACGAGAGAGAACCCGCGTACAAATCTAAATATAATTACTTATACCTTCGCTGCCATTTCCAACTTGATTCAGATCGAGCCAAGCATCACAACCCCGTAACCAACATACTAGATCTTCACCCTTTTGTCAGACATACATTTCTTGCTCATGCCCCCTTGACCTAATGATCTTCTCCTTATATAGGTTTAGGTTTCTCTCAATACCATGGTCCAAAACCATGTAGAAAGAATACCTTAGACCCAATACCTGGGATCAACACTTCGGACCGAATACCACAGACCAATACCAAAATACCATGGACCAAATACCATGGACCAAAACTTAGTTTTCCAACATGTACGCACCTTTCCTTCTGTGAACTTGCGTGTGTATGCATACGCACCTTTTGTTCTTCTCACCCACATGTGTACGCGCTTTCATCAAGGTTAACCTACATATATCTCTCTCTTGACCTGCTGTACTAAGATCTGTCCTCTGATTGAGTTGCCATCACCTGTATCATACCTCTGAGTGAGTTGCCATCAAGGACAACACTTGTATAATAATGCCAACAATCTCCCCCTTTGGACTTGATGGAAACCACAACACCAAGTCACTCTCCCCCTTTGACATCAAGGGCAAAAGACAGACCAAGAAGTTCTCTCCCTCTGCTGTCCATACTCCCCCTGAGTACCTGTTGAAATCTCTGATTGGGCTCCCCCTTTGTATATGCCAAGATGTATCAATCCGTCCATTCTCCCCCTAAGCACATGCAAGGTCTTTACAACAAATACCAACAATCCATTCAAGATCATGACAGTCATTAGCCACTATGATCTACACTATAAGCATCAGCATCCAAACCTGCAATACCATTCCTTTGATCAAACAACAAGATGTATCATTTAGCCTCATAAGCATAATCACCAAAGACTTCTAACCATAATGCCAAAAATGCATTATTTGAAGTATATGCTCCCCCTAAGCCTGTGCTAACCATCATATACCATGACCGAACCATTTCCTGAGTCTGTTCTACTGCCTTTTTCTTCTGAGCTCCATATATGCGACTCTGCAACCTCTAGATCGCGTATATATGCGACTTATCTTCATTATATCAGCGTATGCAAAATGGAATACTGAACCTCTTCACTTTCAGTTTCCCCTGTGTCTATTATGTCAGCTAACTGAGTTATGTCACACCTTTCTGTCTCTAATTCTGTCTTCTTCAATTCCTGGAATTGTGATGATGTATAATCCTCTTGCTTTGGTGTTTGACTTTTGCTCCTGCACTCCCTTGCTTTATGTCCAAACTTGTTACATGCATAACATCTTACATGTTTCATGTTCCTTCTATTGCAATTAGTTGCTTTTTGGCCAAACATATTGCAAGAAAAACAATATCCTTTGAAGTACCTGGAATGTGATGATCTTGTGTGACGGTCTTGAACCATTCTACTTCTGCATCTAGCTGCAACATGTCCAAGATTATGACATACATAACATTCAACATTATTCAATGAAGGAAATAATCGTCTGTCACGACCATAGTTAGGAGTAAAGGATTTTCTTTCCTTGGCTGTTGATGAGGTTGTCCTCTCTTCTCCTTGTTGAGCATTTCAGAATTCTCATTAGAGTTCCTTGCCTCACCTTGTGAGCTAGATTCACCTTCAACAGATTCATAAAAGCCAAGACCAGTTTTGATAGTAGGGGATCTTTGACTACCAAGAATGTCATCCAAAATCTTAGTACTATCTTGAAATCGTAACAATTTATCCTTTTCTTCTAATTTACTTTTTAAGACATTTACCTCAACCTGTTGTTGTTCTTCCTTTTCCAGATACTGCTTCATTATGTTTTCTTCATCTTTTCTTCCTTCTTCCACTTGTTGCCTTAATTCGATCACTTCATGTTCTTGTTCTTCAAGGGAATCTTCTCTGCTTCTTTGATTCTTTAAGATCTTCTTTTAGAGAGAGGATCTTTGATTCAAGTCTCTGAATTGTTATGCCTTGATCTTTTACTATATCCTACAATTGCTCCCTTACTCTGGTTACTGACTCAAATTGTTCCTTTAATCTGGTAACTTCTTCTATTTCTACGTCCTTATTTTCATATGCCATGAGAAGTATAATGTCTTCATCACTATTGGATGAGTCATTACTTTTAGCATGAGTATAATAACTTCTATTACCTTCTTCAGACATCTTTCCTTTGTTATGAGGACATCTAGCAGTGTAATGACCAACTCTACCACATGAAAATCATTTGAAAGGTAGCTTACCTTTGAACCTTCCAGATCCCCGTTCAAGATTCTTGACAAAATTTGCCTCATCTTCTCCTTTTGAAATGTATCCTGATTCATTTGCTAATACTTTGAATGCAGCTTCTCTCATATCTGATGGTCCTCCTTTTCTCATCTCAAAAGAAGTTAAGATTCCGTGAAGCTGTGACATAGTGATTTTCTACAGATCCTCCTTTTCTTCTATGGCAGAAACTTTGGAATCAAATTTAGTAGACAGGGATCTTAAAACCTTTTCAACTAAGAAAACTTCCTTAAATTGTTCACCCAGATTCCTCATACAATTGACAATCTCATCTATACGTAGAAAGTAATTAGCTATGCTTTCATTACTGTGAATTTTAAGATTTTCATACCGTATTCTGAGAGTTTGAAGCTTTGCTTGTTTTACCTGTTCATCTCCTTCATAGCTTAGAATGATTTTGTTCCAAATTTCTTTGGTTGATTTGAAATGCATGACCTTCATAAATTCTGATTGTGACAAACTTCCCAATAAGACAGTAACAACTTTGGCATTGAGTTCATATTGCTTTATCTTTGCTGTATCTGTAGGAATTGCTGATGGATATGTGTATCCTCATTCCACGATTCCCCAAACATCCGTTCCAAGTGATTGTAGATATGTTGTGGTTCTTATCTTCCAGGGGACAAAGTTTCTCCCATCAAATATTGGTGGCCTGATGGATGCCTCTCTTTCTTGATTACTCATTCTGATAGATCTTTCCTTCAAGCGATCAAGCTTCTTCTAAAGGACCTGCTCTGATACCAATTGTTGGAAATAATACTGAGAGGGGCGGGGGTGGAATCAGTATTATCAAATCAATATGACTTTTTCATTTTCGTACTCAGATTCATATACGCTACTTCAGATAAGACAAACCGCGTGTGTACGCAACTGCATGTAATGCAACAAGAATATACCAAGTAAACTTATGATTCAGTTAGTTGATCCTTAATGAGTGCATCAGAACATTATTAACCATATGAATAGTAAACAGAAGCAGTATAACAGAACAGATCATCACACATAAGCAACAGACATGAACACCATGATATAAGGTGGAACCCAATGTGGGTGAAAACCACCTGCTGCAATTCATCTCTGTCTTTTTTCAATTAGAAAATTCTTTTTATAATGTTTCTGTACTGGTGCAGTCTTATACCGGTACGTAGGCTGCTACCTGCAGAAGGCTACAACCTTCTCTTTTCTTCTAGGGACCACATTTCATAAATTTTCAGACTGGATCCATAAAAACAATCACCACTGCAATACAATCATCAACTTATACTTGCATCATCTGAATTACCCACTACTGAATCATTGAAATCCTGTTACCAAAACACAGTTACCAGAACACAAACCAGAGCCCAAAACCACTAGAACCTGAAACATCAAATCTCATAATGTATACGCTACTTGACTGTGTCAAAACCGTGTGTACACACACTTTCACCAGAGGGAACCTGCGTACAGATCTAAATATAATTACTTATACCTTCACTGCCATTTCCAACTTGATTCAGATCGAGCCAAGCATCACAAACCCATAACCAACATACTAGATCTTCACCCTTTTGTCAGACATACATTTCTTGCTCATGCCCCCTTGACCTAATGATCTTCTCCTTATATAGGTTTAGGCTTCTCTCAATACCATGGTCCAAAACCATGTAGAAACAATACCTTGGACCCAATACCTGGGATCAACACTTCAGACCAAATACCACGGACCAATACCAAAATACCATGGACCAAATACCACGGACCAAAACTTAGTTTTCCAACATGTACACGCCTTTCCTTCTGTGAACCTGCGTGTGTACGCATACGCACCTTTTGTTCTTCTCACCCGCATGTATACGCGCTTTCATCAAGGTTAACCTGCGTATATCTCTCTCTTGACCTGCTATACTAAGATCTGTCCTCTGATTGAGTTGCCATCACCTGTATCATACCTTTGAGTGAGTTTCCATCAAGGACAACACTTGTATCATAATGCCAACAAATGGCCCAAGTGTTGAATTGAAGCAGAGTGTTGCAAAGATCCTATGTTATAGAAGGTCGAGAGAATATTATATGTTGTTGAGAGCAGAAGGATGAGTAGATTGTGCTGCTACAGAGTGAGTAGAGGATAGGTGTTATGAAACTAGCTCACAAAAAGATAGAAAAGATAGATCAATGCCTTAGAAATAAGCCTCTTCGAGGGGGCAACCTCCTTTACATTACACAAATGAAAAATCCTTAGATGATTCAAATGACAAAACCTCCTTTCTATATATAGGAGTCTATGGGGTCACAATATAACGAAGTTGACCTAACAATAAGAATATAAAGGCACAAAAATAACAATAGAGGGATTCTGTGGGGCACAATAATAACAATAAGGGATACAACAACAATAGTAATGGGGGGATCACTAATATTATAGGGACCTAATATGCCCCTCTCCTTCAAAAAAGTGTTGTCCTCAATGCTTGAGTAGTTCTGGATGCTTCTGTATAAAATTCTCATCCTCCCATGTGGAATATTCAATGGGTAAGTTCTTCCACTTGATGAGATACTATGAAATTTATCTATTTCGTAGCTATCGAGTTCTTGTTTCTTTGACTGCTTCAAGTTCCAATATTATTTTTCCTTCCTCATCAAGTTCTGGCAATATTGTCTGAATTGGAAGCTTGTCACATATAACCTTCTTTAAGCATGAAACATGGAAAATTGGGTGCACTCGAGAAGCTATAGGAAGCTCCAATTTGTATGCCATAGTACCTATCTTTTGCAACACCTTGTACAGACCATAATACTTTGGTGATAATTTGTTATCCTTCTTAGCTTTCTTGAGGGACATTTGTTTATATGGCTATAGCCATAGGAATACACAATCACCTACATCAAAACTTCTTTCGTTGCGATGTTGATCTGCATGCTGTTTTATTCTATTAAGTGCCAAGGTGAGGTTATCCTTTAAGAGTTGGAGAACTTGTTGCTGATGATCGATGTGATCTTCCACTGCTTGAACCTTAGAATTTTCTCTTAAATATGATGTGATGGATGGTGGATGATATCCATAAAGTTCCATAAATGGGGTCATTTTTGTTGCAGTATGGAAGGAGCTGTTACACCACCATTCAGCTAGAGGCAACCATTTGACCCATTGTGTCTGTTTATCAGATATAAAGCAATGAAGATATCCTTCCAAACATTTGTTTACTATCTCAGTTTTCCCATCAGATTGAGGATGATAAGATGAGCTATGAGCTAACTGAGTACCAAGAAAAATAATTCTGCTTAAAAATTTCCAGTGAAAATGGGATCTCTGTCACTTACAATAATCTTTGGGTTTCCATGTAGCTTTTGAATTTTTTCCATGAATGCAGTAGAAACTATACTCACTTTAAATGGATGAGATAATGCACAAAAGTTTGCATACTTGGTAAGTCTATCCAATACCACCATGATAACACTCTTTCCTTCAGACTTGGGTAAACTTGTGATAAAATCCATTGAAACCTCCTCCTAATGTTGGCTTGGAATGGATAAAAGTTGTAATAGTCTTGGAGTCTTAATTGTTTCAACTTTATTTTGTTGGTAAACCAAACATTCTGCCACAAACTTTTGAATATTTGATTTAAGGCCATAAAAAAAAATACCTTCTTAACCTTGTGGTAGGTTTTTTGAAATCCTAAGTGCCTTCCTAAGGGAGAGGTGTGAAATTCCCTAAGAATATTTTGTTTGAGTTGGGAATTCTTACATAGGTATACCCAATCCTTGTACCATAACGAATCATTTTTCCATATAAATGTATCATATGTATTGGGATCTTTTTGTATCTTTTGAATGAGTGCCCACACTTCCTCGTCATTCTTCTATTCATCCCTTGCTTCATTTATCCAATCTGGTTGGATAATAGAATCGGTGCAAAGAAATGCTTCCACATCCTCATCCTTTCTTGAGAGTGCATCTGCCACAACATATTTCTTCCCTTTTTTGTAGATAATTTCAAAGTCATAACCCAACATCTTTGTGACCCATTTTTGTTGCTCTTCTAAAGATAATCTTTGTTCTAAAAAGTATTTAAGACTATCATGATCCGTTTTTACCTTGAAGTGTCTTCCCATTAGGTAGGGTCACCATTTCTTAAGTGCATGTAGAATTGCCAACATTTACTTCTCATAAATAGCTTTGTGTAAACACTTTCTTTTGATTGGACAACTTTCAAAAGCAATGGGTCTTTCTTCTTGCATTAAAACAACACCGATTCCATTTTCTGAGGCATCACATTCCACAATAAAGTTTTTTGTGAAGTCCGGTGTAGCTAAGACTGGTGCTTGACAGATTGCCTCTTTAAGATGTTCAAAGGCCTTCGTTGCTTCTGGAGTCCATGAAAATGCATCTTTATTCCATAATATTGTTAGAGGTGCTTCTATTCTCCCATAATTCTTAACAAACTAGTGATAATACCTTCTCAACCTGAGAAATCCTTGTAGATGCTTTATGGATGTGGAGATTTTCCATTCCTTAATGGTTTTAATTTTGCTAGGGTCTTCCTTAACACCTTCATGAGATACAATATGACCCGAATATTCCACCTCTTGTACTCCAAAGAAACATTTGGAGATTTTTGCATATAATTGTTTCTCCTCCAATAGTTTGAGCACCATGTCAACATGTTGGACATGATCCTTCCAAGACTTGCTATAGATTAGTATATCATCAAAAAAATACTAACACAAATTTTCTAAGGAAGGGTTTGAAAATGGAATTCATCAAACCTTGAAATGTAGAAGGTGCATTAGTAAGGCCAAAAGGCATGACCAAAAATTCATAATGACCCTCATGAGTTCTAAATGCTATTTTTGGAATGTCTTCAGTCTTCATTCTGATTTGATGATATCCTGAAAGAAGATCCAACTTGGTGAAGTAAATTGATCCATGCAATTCATCCAATAATTCATCAATGGCAGGAATGGAAATTTATGTTTAATAGTGAGCTTGTTGAGCTCCCTATAATCTGGACACATGCGCCATGATCCATTCTTGTTGTGAACTAATACTACTGGAGCAGAGAAAGAACTTTGACTAGGTTGAATTATACTAGCCTCTAGCATTTCTGCAACCATACGTTCAATTTCACTCTTTTGGGCATAGGGATATCTGTATGGCTTGATGTTTGGAGGAACACTTCCTGGAATCAAATGAATAGCATGATCATGATCACAGATAGGTGGGAGACCTTTGGGAGTCTCAAATACCTTGGAATGATTGTCCAAGACTTTTTGGAGATCTGGAGAAATAGATGATTTCGATGTGGGAACCTCTAGCGAACATAATTGTGTAATTACACCTCATTGTTCCTTCTTTACAAGCTTTGTCATACCATTAGAGATGATTATCTTTCCCGGTTTCCCTGCAATACCCATTAATTCAAATTCCTTTCCTTCCGTAGAAAATTCATGAAAAGTTCTTGAAAATTAAAAGCTATTGTACCCAAGGATTATAGCCATTAGACTCCTAGTACAACATCATCACCACCCATTGGAATGGAAAGCATTGGGCTATTTAATACATATTCTCCCATGGATAACTTGATATTATGGCACTTTCCAGAGCAATTTATGGTTCCTCCACTTGCAACCATCACTTGACACTCTGGTGCTGGATATAGGAAGCAATTCAATTCCTTTACTATCTTACAATGAATATAATTATGGGTACTTCCTGAATCAATCAACACTATTACCTTTTTCTTCTTGATATGTCCTTCTATCTTGATAGTTTGAGGAGTGGTAATTCCAGCCAATGCATTACAAGATATGGTCAGATTCATTTCTTCTTTATATAGGGTTTGTTCCTAGATTATATCCTCTTCTTTTGACATTTCATGTTCTTTTTCTTCCTCCTCTTCACAATCTATGTAGAATAGTTTCTTCTCAACACACTTATGACCTTTAGTGTATTTTCTATCACAACTGTAACAAATCCCTTTTTGCTTTCCTTTTGTCTTGCTAACCTGAATTCCTTCTCCAATGAATCAGGTTCCCAAATGCGAACCTCATGTTGGATATTATCCTTTAAAGTCCCTATGAACACATCAATCCTATGCTCCTCTGGAATATATTTTACCCTTATGTTCAATTTTTGGAAGTCCTCAATGTGCTATATCATTGAACCCTTTTGTTTGAGATTTATCAATTGGCTAAAAAAAGTGTTGCTTTTTGTATCCTCATAATGTGCTATCATTTCTTCCATAAAAATTTCCCAAGTGAAAATTTGTTTACAAGAGCAAAGCCATCGATACCATACAAACTAGGTTTACAAGAGGCTTGGACCTAGGTTCATAGTTAGCTATGATAACCAAGAAAAACCTACACTACAGGCCCTTTTGGCAACAACCCACATAGCATAGGCTATAGTCTTACCTGAGGCAGTATTGGGGGATGCTAGAACTAGGATTCTGCATCTAGAAGGCTATGTGATGTGGGGTTAAGGCTTTTCCTTAGTTTCAGATCTGATCTGACCCTTGCGAACCCTTATTCATGAAATTTCATAACTTAAGTGATTTGCAGTTAAAGAGAGCTATAAAATTCACGTAAACATCTAATCATGCATAAAATAACATATAATTATGGATCCATATCTTCGTGGAATAGTAAACTCAAAAATATAGATAATTATCATTCAAGTGTGCATAAATATAGAAAATACACAAGTATACAAAAATAGACACAAAATTTCTTCAAATATTCTTTATTACTTCAGACCTTCCTTATACAAACTTTCTAGACTCTGCGCACACAGCTACAGTGGCACGCGCACTCAGCTGTAGGCTTACCAAGGTCTCCATGCACTCAACTGTAGGATCCTTACCCTTCACCTGTATACAGAAAGAACTACAATTATAGACTTAGAAAAATCTCATTCATGAACTCCTTTCCTTAGGCTCACTAAGACACCCTTTTTATACTCTTTTCAATTATAATACCATGGTCCACAAACAATGGGCAGATTTCAAAACAATACCAAAATGTAATGTGTTTTTACCTTCCTAAAAACCCTTGACTCCTATTTACTTGCACGTTGCGCGCTCGACTCCTCAAAATGCAGATTCTTACAATATTTTAACAAAACTTGACCTAGGTGACCTCGTCCCAACATGTCCCCAAAACAAATATACGACTGGCCCTCGAGTCACTCTGTTGGTACGCTTTGGATCTTTGCTTTCAAGCTGCTAAACAAAGAATTCACTAGGTGAAGTGCCTACGTGCATTGTACTACTGCCTGTCGAACTTCTTCGACCAACTTTTCTGCAGTTGGACCTTCTCCTGCTAAGCTGATGGTTCGCTACGTCTGCTGCATACTCTTGAGTGTGCCTTCCACAGTTTGTGAGAGCTTCCCTGCTTCTTCTTCTCATGACAACATCCATGTAGTGATAATCTGCATATTTTTTCGTAGCTCCTTGATCTATATTTCCAGGGGTGTCCCCTCTTTCAACCAGGCAAACCGTTGCAGAGTGGCTAATGTGCACCCCGTTTGCTTTATCTCGTCATACTGCAAATGCTTATCCCGAATGCCTACTTCAATATTTTTCACCTATGGGTCCTCTGCAGTGACGTGCACAATTTTAAAGTCTCTTCGAACAACTAGCTACACTCTTTGACTGCGGCACCAAGCTTTTCCCTCTCTATTCTGATGGAGGCCTCGTGCTACTCTCAGATCTTTGGTGGTGTGGTGGGCTGCAACTTTTATTGAAGCACAATAATTTATAGTTGTAAATTGAAGCAAACTTTATCCACCTATGCCTTTGATTCTTGAAATGCATTTGCCAGCTACTGCACTTTTTCTTCAGAAGTGGCCTCAGATTGAATATGGAGCTTGGGGAGCTCACTGCATACTCTGGAAATGGCCTGCTCTAGTTGTACCCTTCTCGTAGCTTCCTCATCACGATCCTGGAGAGATTTGTGCTTTTCATTGCACATCTATTGACTGGTGATCTATGCATCCTTGATCACCATGAGAGCTTGTTTCTCTCGCACCTTAAGCTCATCTGCTACACCCTAGTGTAGCTCATGCAATGTGGATAGGGAGAGCACCATGATGTTAATACTGACATATTTAAGCAGTTGGGAACTCTCCTGTTTTGCAGTATCATTCAGATGTAAGGATCCATCAGGCAGGGGTACAACATGGAGCTCTGAAGTGAGTATCGATTGCACACTACCTGATGCTATTGGTTTCTCACTCACTTGAGACTCACTCACTTGAACCACGCTCACTTAAACATGGCTTTCTTGAACCTGCAACTCTTTGAGGCCCGCCTAGACCTTTGTCAAAATGGACTGATACTATTCTTCAATGTGGCTCCAAATATCTTTTGTTGTAGATGTGATAGTATCTTGAATTTCATCAAGGTCCCACAATGTGAGGACCATGGCCCCCACACCAGTAGACTTATCAGACTTATGCTTCTTTCATGTGCCTCCCACACTTGACTCGTGCCATCGCTTGACAACAAAGGGAGAATCAACATCCTTTGGGTCTACATAGGGGTCTTCGGTACTGTTAGCGCTCAAATCTGCCTCAGGCTGAGGAAGGCAAAACTCGAGGCCACATCAAACCACGCTCAGCCTCGTAGCTAGCCCTACGAGGACAGGAGAGGGCTCTCTCCGGGTCTATCTCGGCAAAAGGTTTTCAAAGGGGCTGAGATGACTCAAAATTAATACTGATTTTAGGCTAGTAAAGAGATAGGAAAGTTTGATTTAGATTTTTTGGGTTTTTGTTGGAGAAATGGGAAAGAACAATTTTGGGTGCGGGGATTAAGGTCAGATCTTTGCAGAATTCGAGTTGGGGCGAGGTAGGCAATAGTCTTGATGCCTTTGATCAGGTGTATGGATGGATCAGAATGACAAGGAGCTGAAGAGGGCAAAGGAGAACATGGATCCTCTCCAAACTGGCGAAAACATGTAAAACTAAACAAATTTAAAGGAAGAGCATTGTAAACAATGAATTCAACCTCATTTACTCATTCATTTAGTTTCAGAAGCATAATAAGGGAATGGCATACATTAAACATGAATAAAATTACAATAAACTATGACATAACACCATCAAGAACTGAAAGCCACAAGAATCCCAACAGGTGCTGCAAAACCTCTGATCTTTCCTTAGCCAAAATATGAAAAATATGTACAATAGTGTGCCAAGATCTTCCCAAGAGTCCAACCTGTGCTACTGAATGAAAATTTACATATATAGATCAAGCTAACCTCATTCCCTAACCTCTAGGGGTCGAGCTCTTCCTTCTAGGAGCAGCTTGAACAATTTCTAAACATGGAGCAAGAATCTAGGTGACCAAAACCACCTGCCTCTAAAAAGAAGGAAACCGATTCATTACATTAATTTCTTGCTAATTTGTGAATGAATCATCTAGAAGAAGGTAGACAAGTGCCATGTTACCTTACATACATCAAATTACATCATGTTGAGTCAAAAATCACATCAAGGAGTGAAACTGGTGAAAACTGGCCGAAATTCTGAGCTGGAAGGTGAAAAATTGGCCAAAATCCTCTATGCACAGCGCCCTGATCTCTATGCGTAGCGCACTTTTTAGGCTGATTTTGAGGCACTTCCCGGCATCCAAATTGAGCTCACGATAGCTTGTTGGAAATCCCTAGATGTCTACTTTCCAACCAAAGTGGAATTTTCCAATTTGGAGCTCATTTGCCCTCTCAAAACTGCATTCTCCCAGAGGGACTTCCTGCTGTTGCAAAAGGTGGCAGCAAGGTGGTTTTCATGGTGTTTTTGGGCCTTTTGACCATCCAGAACTTGATGAAATACTTCGGCAATAGCTGAGCATGCGTAACGTACCATGAAAACCCAAAAATATAAATTTTTCCTCCAGCAAGTGTCCCAATCAAAAGCGAGCACGCATGCGCGTTGTGCGTACAACCAAAAAACCTGTTTTTGGGGACCAAAAATTTCAAAATGACAAAAATTTCTCCGAATTCGCTCAAATTCAGAGTGAAGACCCTCCATCATGTGTTATGCTCAACCAGTGAAGCCTCGGCCAAAACTCGAAGTGGATCCGGCCTCTTTTGCCGTTTTAGTGCTTGGCTCAACCTCCTTTTCAAAATCTTCATTTTTGCTTTGTTGACATGCATACGAGCCCAATAATGATGTTTCATGTGACAGAGCATGTCTTTCTCTCTATTAGCCTTTTCCAGCAACTTCTCTAAGTGGATGTTGACCCTCTCAAGCCAAATCTCTCGGTTAGCCTCTACCTCCTGCTCATAAATTGAATCTGTGTCTGACATGGCTTTGAAAACAAGATGTCTGCAATATGTATGTTGATATAGGTGTAGTGAAATCAAAAGTTCAATGTATGCTCAAAACCTAAACATGTTACATGTATACCAAAGCATCATTGGAAACAAGCCACAATGGTAATAGCTCATTTTAAGTAGATTGGCATAAAACTGTGACTGTTTTGATCACAAGGGTATTTGACAAATGAGTAAAACATGTTATGTGCAGCCTTTGTGATGCTGGCTAAAATTTGTCAAAGGGGAAAATGAGTATGGGATTGTGTTTTATCAATGGAGGATGGGAAAATGATGTGATAATGACCATAATAAAACAGAGGAAATAATAGTGGTAATACAATGGCAATGGCAGCAGTAGTAAAATGATAAACTGAAAGCGTGAGGGCAGTGACACTTTGACAATAGATGCATAGGTACATATATCAACCATAAAAGCTGGGAAAACCCTCACAAAGCCATCAACATGTTTTTAAAACCCTAAGGAATGAGTCTGCTTATGAGCATAGGGTGTCACCTCTCCATACCCAACACATTAATTTCCCCACTTTAAACACACTATAAGCATTTTCAAAATTGACTGAGCAGCCATGAAAAACCTACTTGCAAGTTTTGGAGTAGATTTGGAAAGATCTGGTCGCATGAACAAAGTTTTCTTGGTGATGTAACCCAATGCGCAGCACACAAATCCAATGCGCAGCGCACCTCTATATGCACAACGCCCTTGTTAATTTACACTAGCCAGTGAGGCCCAATGCGTAGCACACCTCTATATGCGCAGCGCACACCTTGTATGAGCAGCGCACTTTTGCAGGAGGATTTTGGAGGCCTTCTCGGTGTCCAAATTAGGCATGTGATAGCTCGTTGGAAAGGGCTTTGAGTCTACGTTATAACCCAAGTGGCATTGTTCAATTTGGAGTTCATTTACCTTGTCAAAAATCAAATATTCCAACACTACTTCCAGCAGGTGCATCAATTCTCCTAAGGCAACGACATTTTTGACATTTCTCAAAAAACATTATACCTTTGTAAAAAGTGAAGGACTTTTTTCTTCCTTGGCATGTTGTGAACAAAAACCTCTCTCAGTTTTCCAAAATTCATCTTTTATTGCTCTAAAACATCATTTGAGTGAAACCTATCCCGATGTGTGAAACAAGGGATTTTGTCAAAATGAAGCGAAATGAAGGGGATAAGGGGCTTCTAAATTCTTGGGGAAATTTTTGGAAGTAGGGAGGGATGTTAGGAAGCAGGGGAAAGTAGAATCTTAGAGATCGAGTGAGGGGAAGGGGTCCAAAAGGGAAAAACACAGGCCTAGCCTAGAAAATTGCCAAGTTGTGGCAAGAAACTAGGGTTTGTGCGAAAATGAAGAATTTGGGGGATCTCAGTGATGGGAAGTGTTTAATAAGGTACATTAAGGATAGGGGAAGGTGTATGAACATCAGGATGCAAGTTTTTCTAATGATTTTGTTGGAAATAATACTGAGAGGGGGGGGTGAATCAGTATTATCAAATTCTTTTCAATCTATCTTCCTTATTTATACTTTGAATAATTCTTAAAATATTGATCATTACTTTGTATGTCAGTATCATAAAATAATGAGCAGGAACAAGAAAAGCAAATAGTCACACAAAAGAACACCAGATATAAGATGGAAACCCAATGTGGGTGAAAACCACCTGCTGCAATATGTCTCTATCTTCTTTCAATTAGAAACTCCTTTTACAATGATTTTGTACTGGTGCAGTCCTTTACCAGTACGCAGGCTACAACCTGTAGAGAGCTACAACCCTCTCTCGTTCTCCAGCTTCTCCTGGAAGGGAGCTACAACCCCCTTAGCTCTTGTACTAGCCAAGATACTAGTACGTAGGTGCTGGCCTACTGAAGGCTACAACCTTCTCTTTCTTCCAGGGACCACGTTTCATAAATTTTCAGACTGGATCCATGAACATCAATCAATCATCAAGTATATCTGCATCAAACAATATCCTTTTCCCAATTAGCACTGAATCAAGTAAACACTTCTCTGACAGCTGTACCCAGAACACAGTAACAGTAACCACACACCAAATTCTGAACCCAGAATACTGCAGCAATAGACAGAGGCAGCTAGATCATAATTTAAAGATATACGCTACTTCAACAACCTGAAACCTGCGTGCAGATCTATAAAGGATAATTCCTTCTTTCAAATATTCAGACACTAATTAACCCAGATTGTCAGATTTATAGATCAAGCATGTGCCTCATATAACAGATCAAAATCATGCAAAGATACTATTATTCAAGCATAAAGATTATGACCCATCAATAGAACTTATCCTTCTTTATGCGCTAAGGTTCCTCCTTCATTCAGATCCAGATCTGCACCATAACCCAATCACAAATATTTCAGATCTAGCACTTATTAGATATTCAATTCATTTGATGTTGCTTTGCCAAATGATCTCCTTCCTCTTTTATAGTCTTAGGCCTTCCACAATACCACGGTCCAAAACCATAGGATCAAAAAACTGTTGGACTAATACCATGAACCAACCATGAAAGTGTGTGAGATCAACACTTTTGGATGCAATACCACGAGCCAAAACCATAGGATCAAAAACTATAGGACTAATACCATGAACCAACCATGAAAGTGCGTGAGATCAACACTTTTGGATGCAATACCATGGACCAAAACCATAGGATCAAAAACTGTCAGACTAATACCATGAGCCAACCATGAAAGTGCGTGAACTTTTCTCTTCATGAAAGGGACTTTTCTCTGCATGAAAGTGCGTGAACTTTTCTCTACATGGAATAAACTTTTCTCTGCAGAAAAGTGCGTGAACTTTTCTCTACATGAAATAAACTTTTCTCTGCATATAAGTGCGTGAACTTTTCTCTACATGAAAGAAACTTTTATCTTCATGAAAGAAACTTTTATCTTCATGAACGTTCGTGAACTTTGCTGCACTATAATTTATCATCTGAGATGAGTGGGTTGCCATCAAGTACAACATATGTATCATAATGCCAACAATCTCCCCCTTTGGACTTGATGGCAACAACAACCAATCACTCTCCCCCTTTGACATCAAGGGCAAAGGGTTATGCTCCCCCTAAGAACATGCTCCCCCTGACTATAAACCAGATCTGCAAAGAAGAACCATAATCCATCAAACACCATAAATGACCATGAAAGAGATAGAGACGTATTGCAGCAATATTCATACCAGCGTCCATGATCTCCTTCTGTACTTCCTCCATAATGCCAACAATGCATGATATGCTCCCCCTGAACCTGTACCATTCGATCTTTGACCAATCCGCAACCCAGCATATGTACGCATATACTTCAGATGAACCTTGCGTACAACCAACAATCAGAAGAGATTCAACAACAAGATGATGCATCAACAACCCCCAGCTTTTGCCTGAGGTATTCAAAGGTCTCCCTAGGCAATGGTTTGGTGAGTATATCAACAACCTGTTCCTTAGAAGGAACATACTCCAACTTGACCTTTTGTTCAAGCACTTGTTCCTGGAGAAAGTGATACTTGATTGGTATGTGCTTGGTTTTTGAATGCATGACTGGGTTCTTTGAAATGCTGATTGCACTTGTATTATCACATAAGATGGAGATGGGTGGTGTACAAGTGATTTGAAAATCCTGCAAGGTCTGCATCATCCAAAGGAGTTGAGTGCAGCAAGATGCAGCAGCAACATATTTTGCTTCAGCTGTAGACAAGGCAATCGAACTCTGTTTCTTGCTGAACCAAGATACTAATCTGGAACCCATAAAGAATGCACCACCACTTGTGCTCTTCCTGTCATCCACGCTTCTGCCCAATCTGCATCAGTATAAGCATGAAGTGTGAGATATGTATCTCTAGGATACCATAAGCCATAATTTTGAGTCCCTTGAAGATATTTGAAGATTCTCTTTACTGCCTGAAGATGAGTTTCCTTTGGATTTGCCTGAAATCTTCCAACTATTCCCACTGCATGCATGATGTCTGGTCGGGTACCTGTCAAATAAAGTAGACTTCCAATCATAGATATGTAGGTTGGTTGATGTACTGCTGCTGATTCATCATTTGCACTGAGGCTACATCCTATGACCATGGGTGTACATACTGGTTTTGCATCTTCCATGCCATATTTCTTCAAAATCTGCTTGAGATACTTGGTTTGAGACAAGAAGATCCCTCCTTCCTTTTGTTGGATTTGCAGGCCAAGAAAATATGTCAATTCTCCAAGCAAGGACATTTCGAATTCTTTCTGCATCACCAAGGCAAAGCTTTGACTCATAGATTCTTCATTGTTGCCAAAGATAATGTCATCTACATACACAACAAGTATTAGCAATTTGTCATTTTCAATTTTTATATAAAGATTGCTATCTGCTGATCCTTTTGAAAAACCTTGTTGATGAAGATATTTGTCCAAACGATAGTACCAAGCCCTTGGAGCTTGTTTAAGACCATAGAGAGCCTTTTTCAGTTTTCATACAAGATTTGGATCATTTCCAAGAATGAAACCATCTGGCTGCTCAATGTATACTTCTTCTTCTAAGTCTCCATTCAGAAAGGCTGATTTCACGTCCATTTGAAATACTTTGAACTTTTGAAAGCTTGAGAGAGCAAGGAACATTCAGATGGCCTCAAGTCTTGCAACAGGAGCAAAAGTTTCCTCAAAATCTATTCCTTCTTGCTGCGCATACCCTTTACAAACAAGTCTTGCCTTGTTTCTAATTACTTCCCCATTTTCATTCAACTTATTTTTGAAGACCCATTTTGTCCCTATAACATTCTTATCCTTTGGTATAGGAACCAACTCCCAAGTGTTGTTCTTTTCGATCCGCTCAAGTTCTTCATCCATTGCTGTGACCCAACATTCATCTTTGCATGCCTCTTTTACATTTTGTGGTTCAGTGGAGGAGAGTAATGCCAAATAGCTTGAAGCTTCTGCAATTGTTCTTCTTGTTTGTACACCTGCTTCTTTCTGCCCCAAAATCTGAGATTCTGGATGATTCTTCTGAACGTACCGGGATGGAGTCTTCTCTTCTATCCTTATCTGTTCCTCTGGTGCTTCTTGACGTTCTTCTTCTTCATCATTCTATCTTTGAGGGTAGTCTTCATCTTCTTCGATATTTTCATGATTTACTTGCCTAGGAATGTATCCCTTTTCATCAACCACTACATCAATGCTGTCAACAATTCTTCCAAGTCTTTTATTGTAGAACTTATATGCTTTGCCATGTGGAGAATAACCAAGAAGAATGCCTTCATCTGCTCTAGGTTCAAGTTTGCCAAGTTTCTCATCAGTATTCTTAATATAGCATTTGCTCCCAAAGATTTTGAAGTGCTTTACCGAAGGAGTCTCACCATACCAGAGCTCATGAGGAGTTTGAGTGCTATTCACTTGGACATTTGTTTTGTTGAGAATAACAACCGCAGCATATGCGGCTTCACCCCAGAAAGTTGCGGGAATTCCAGACTCATCCAGCATAGCATGAGCCATTTGTTGGACTGTTCTGTTCATCCTTTCCACCACTCCATTTTGTTGAGGAGTTCTAGCTGTAGAGAATTCTTTTCTTATCCCATGTTCTTCACAGAAATTGAAAAATTCATTTGAGGTAAACTCCCCACCTCTGTCAGACCTAAGGCACTTAATTTTGTAACCTGATTCATTTTCAACCAAGGCTTTGAAGGATTTGAATTTCTCGAATGCTTCGTCTTTGTGCTTCATAAGTCCTAAAAAAACAAACCTGGAGAAATCGTCAATGAATAATATCAAGTATTCTTCTCCTGAGGTGTCCTTTTCCTAAATGGACCACATACATCTATATGGACTAGCTCAAGAGGCATGCTAGCTGATCCTTCCTTCTCTGGAAAGTTAGTTCTGGCTTGCTTTCCAAACTGACATGATTTGCATATGGTGTTGTCTGGAATTTTGATATCTGGAAGACCACGAACTGCCTAATATTTGCATGCTTTCCTTATTTGTGAAAAACTTAGATGCCCCAACCTCTGGTGCCATAACCAGTGTTCATCATCCTTGCTCAAATAGCATTGTTGTTGTCCTTCTTCAAATATGTATAGATTATTTGGAGTTCTTCTACCTTTGATCACTATTTCACCTGTATCAAGATCACGAACACGACATCCGTTTGATCTAAATATCACCTCGGTTCCTTGATCACACATCTGGCTGACACTTAGAAGATTATGCTTCAATCCATCAACATACAAAACATTTCCAGCTTTGACCTTTTCTTTTAACTGAGCAGTGCCTTTTCCTTTTATAGCTGCAGGAGTATCATTTCCAAAAGAGACTTTCTTTCCCTTTTCTAAAGCAGAATATGATTCAAGTTTTTCTTTATCACCTGTCATATGTTTTGAACATCCACTGTTAATGTACCATAGATTTTCTTGTCCTTCTACATAAAATGCTATCCCACATCTTTCTGTTTGTGGTTCCTTTATTCTCCATGTTCTGGTGCTTGAGGCTTGTTCCTTTGTCTGTTGAAACCTGCTCCTGCATTCAGAATCTTCATGACCAAAGTTATTGCAAATAGAACATTCAACTTCATTTTCAAGAGCCGAAAAGTTGTTATAGGTCCTTTTTGTAATCCCGATCATACTTCTTTGTTTTTGAGCTTCTCTAGTCATGATTGTTTTATATGCAACACATTGAGCTGCTTTGTGACCAAAGTTATGGCAAGAGAAACATTTCCCATTGAAGAAACTTCTGCGATTATCAAATCTACCGGCCAAATGATTGTAATTTCTATTGTCATCCATTCTTGAAGCAAATTGAGAATATTTTACCTGTGGCTGGTTGTAGCTTTTGTTCATCCTTAAGACAAATTGCCCCTGGTTTACCTGATAGTCTTTGTTCGTTCTTGATGTAATTCGTCCCTGCTTTACCTGGTGATCTCCATTGTGCTTTTGCTCATTCCTTCTTGCTGCATCAAGATAACTCTTTGAGGTGGATGCTTGAGATGTTTCTCCATTATACCCCAGACCTGTCTTGTTTAGCGGAGAACGCTGTACATTGATGATCTCATCCAGAGTTTCAGATCCTATGACAAACTTAAGATTAATAGCCTTTGTTTTCTCAATTTCTTTTCTAAGGCCAACAATTTCACCTTCTAACTTTTCAAGATATTTTTCCTTTTCATCAATTTGAAATTGTAGAGTATCAATGATCATATTCTTTTCTTCTATACATGTCTTAAGTCTAGAAATCTCTTCATAAAAACTATCCACATCTATAGCATCCATGTAATCATCATCTTCAAATGCCATTAAAAGTTTATAGTCATTACCTCGTTCATCTTCATCACTATTTGATAGACCATCACTGTCTTCATGAGTGTAGTAGCTTTTCTTATTTGCATTCTATTTCTTGTTCCATCTGGCAGGTTCCTTTCCTTTGTCAATCTTATCCTTATGAGGACATTTGGCAGCATAATGACCTACTCTTCCACAAGAAAAACATTTAAAAGGTAGCTTACCTTTGAACCTTCCAGTACCCCGTTGAAGATTTCTGACAAAATTTGATTCTTCTTCTTCTTCTGGCACGTAACTTGATTCATAGTAGTCTCCTTTGCCTGAAGCCTTAAAAGCAGCTTCTCTCCTGTCTGATGGACCTCCTTTTCTCATTTCATAAGCAGTTAGAATTCCGTGTAGCTGAGACATAGTAAGAGTTCGTAGATTTTCCTTTTCTTCTATTGCAGACACTTTAGATTCAAACTTGGGGGATAATGATCTTAGGAATTTTTCAACCACAACAGCCTCTTTTATTTCTTCACCCAAGTTTTTCATACAATTAACAATCTCATCTACCCGAAGGAAATAGTTAGCCACACTTTCATCATTATACATTCTGAGATTCTCATACTGAATCCTGAGGGTTTGAATTTTTGCACGTTTTACCTGTTCATCTCCTTCGTAGCTCAAAACAATCTTGTCCCATATTTCTTTTGCGGATTTATATTGCATAACCTTCACGAATTCAGATTGAGATAGACATCTTAGAAGAGTATTAACCGCCTTTGCATTTGTTTCATATTTCTTCTTCTCAGCTTAATCTGTAGGAGTAGCTGATGGAAAAGTATACCCTGTTTCTATAATGTCCCATACTTCTGTACCCAAAGATTGAAGATAGGCAGTAACTCTTACCTTCCAATATACGAAGTTTGTTCCATCAAAAATTGGTGGCCTGATTGATGCTTCCCTCTCGTAGTTACTCATGATGTTAGATCTTCCTTCAAGTGATCAAGCTTCTTCAGAAGGACCTGCTCTGATACCAATTGTTGGAAATAATACTGAGAGGGGGGGGGAAGTGAATCAGTATTATCAAATTCTTTTTAATCTATCTATCCTTTATTTATACTTTGAATAATTCTTCAAATATTGATCATTACTTTGTATGTCATATATCATAAAATAATGAGCAGAGATAAACAAGAAAATGCAAATAGACTCAGCACAAACTAGAACACCAGATATAACTCATGGTGGTGATCAAGCTTCTTCAGATGCTCTGGTTGTGAGAAATCCAAATTCCTATCTGCTTCAATATTGATCATTACTATGTCAATATCATTAATGAGCAATTCACACAAAAGAACACTCCTGTGGGTTAATATGTCTCTATCTTCTTTCAATTAGAAACTCCTTTGTACTGGTGCAGTCCTTTACCAGTACACAGGCTACAACCTGCAGAGAGCTACAACCCTCTCTCATTCTCCAGCTTCTCCTGGAAGGGAGCTACAACCCCCTTAGCTCTTGTACTAGCCAAGATACTAGTATGTAGGTGCTGGCCTACTGAAGGCTACAACCTTCTCTTTCTTCCAGGGACCACGTTTCATAAATTTTCAGACTGGATCCATGAACATCAATCAATCATCAAGTATATCTGCATCAAACAATCTCCTTTTCCCAATTAGCACTGAATCAAGTAAACACTTCTCTGACAGCTGTACCCAGAACACAGTAACAGTAACCACACACCAAATTCTGAACCCAGAATACTGCAGCAATAGACAGAGGCAGCTAGATCATAATTTAAAGATATACGCTACTTCAACAACCTGAAACCTGCGTGCAGATCTATAAAGGATAATTCCTTCTTTCAAATATTCAGACACTAATTAACCCAGATTGTCAGATTTATAGATCAATCATGCGCCTCATATAACAGATCAAAATCATGCAAAGATACTATTATTCAAGCATAAAGATTATGACCCGTCAATAGAACTTATCCTTCTTTATGCGCTAAGGTTCCTCCTTCATTCAGATCCAGATCTGCACCATAACCCAATCACAAATATTTCAGATCTAGCACTTATTAGATATTCAATTCATTCAATGATGCTTTGCCAAATGATCTCCTTCCTCTTTTATAGTCTTAGGCCTTCCACAATACCACAGTCCAAAACCATAGGATCAAAAAACTGTTGGACTAATACCATGAACCAACCATGAAAGTGCGTGAGATCAATACTTTTGGATGCAATACCACGAGCCAAAACCATAGGATCAAAAACTATAGGACTAATACCATGAACCAACCATGAAAGTGCGTGAGATCAACACTTTTGGATGTGATACCACGGACCAAAACCATAGGATAAAAAATTGTCAGACTAATACCATGAGACAACCATGAAAGTGCGTGAACTTTTCTCTTCATGAAAGGGACTTTTCTCTGCATGAAAGTGCGTGAAATTTTCTCTACATGGAATAAACTTTTCTCTGCATAAAAGTGCGTGAACTTTTCTCTACATGAAATAAACTTTTCTCTGCATATAAGTGCATGAACGTTTCTCTACATGAAAGAAACTTTTATCTTCATGAAAGAAACTTTTATCTTCATGAACGTGCGTGAACTTTGCTGCACTATAATTTATCATCTGAGATGAGTGGGTTGCCATCAAGTACAACATATGTATCATAATGCCAACAGATTTGGCCATTCAAGAGAAATTGCCTTCAAAACCCTAGGAGAGGGAAATGAACTTACCTAGATGCAACTGAAGCATGAACAAGGTGTAAAATGACCCATTGGAACCTGACATGATGATGAAAACCCTCTTAATGATGATACACTCAGCTGAATGATGACATGGACTGCCATTTGTACAACTTTGAAAAGAGTGAAAACAAACCCTAGACCTAAAGCCTAGTGACCAAATTTTGCTTGAAGACTCTTTGAAATGACAAAATTTGACCTTGACACCTTAAAATCACTTTGTAAGAGCATATTTGATCATTGGAGGAAGGCTACAAAGGCTGACACTAACAGGTACCCTAATCAATTTCTTCTGTATGATGCTCTTCATCTTGCCTGCATTGTGGTTCCTGCATGGTATTCTTTCCTAGGTTGATGGTCACCTTATTCTTTTCCTTCTGCACCTCTTTACTAGTGCCTGTTGTGCCTTCTATACTATTCCCTATTGTACCTTCTATAATATCTGTCAGAAGGAACTAGCCAGTAGGCCACTGAAGGAATAGCTGCATGATATCATCTTCGGTGACCAGAAATGGCAACAATGTCCATTTCTTCATCAAATCGCACCTTTTGCGGATGTATACATGATGGAAATCAACCTTAAAATAAAAAATGCGCCAATATTCCGTGAACAAACTTGGTGACAATCATGGCTTCTGGTTAATCACCATTCATGATTCCATTTCAAACATTACCCAAAACATATTATTTTCAATTATACAGGGAGTGTCCTTGGTTTTGCATAGTGAGGAAAATTTGGCAGCCTCACACAACTCTGGATCTGTCGTTGGAAACTAGGAATCCTCTGGCATCCTCCAAGCTATTAGCACGAACAACAAGAGCATCCTTGCATAGTGGAATTCTTTTCCTTTCTCCTGCACTTCACAGAAATCATCCAATAATTCTTGGCATAGGTACTTTGCCCAATTGAATTGGACCCCCTTGCTTCACTGCATAGCCAAGGATACCACTAGTGTTCGCATTTCATCAGCATTGGAATGGGGTCCCCTAGGTTAGTTTTGGGGCAAAAGCCCAAGTTTTGATGTAAAAAGATGTAAAGTCTTCGCGAATTGTGGACACAGAGCGTGAAGTTAGTTAAGAGTCAAAAAGGGTTTTTACTCTCATTCATGTAAACTTGAGTGAGTTTTTGAAGATCTACCCATGGAACACAAACCATGGGATTGTATAAATAGGTGTGTCTTAAAGAGTCTAAGGAAGATAAAAAGAGATAGAGGTCTTTTTTCTATGGGTACGACGGAAGGAGTCTAGAGGGTTAGCACAAGAAAGTAATAGGAAAGGCTCTGCAGCTGAGTGTGCAAAGGCTTAGAGTAATGTTCGTAGCTGAGTGTGCAGACCCTTACAGATGAGTGCACAGGGAAGTATTGAGTATGTAAACCTATGTTGAAAATCAATAAAGAAGACCGTTGCAGAAAATCCTATGTTTTATCTCTTTACTTTTGTTATGTATGATTCCGATATATGTTGTGATGAAATGATGTCTTTATAAAATAATGATATATTGATGTGCAAATTTACTTGATCCATCTTATTGTCTGAACACAATTAATGTTAAGTGATTACGTGAAGATCATAACACTTTCTGTTAAATTTATTAGACACTTAGGTAGATCTGAGTAAATGTTGATCTAAGATTAATCCATGGTGCACGTAAGTAGCTAATTTATCTGTTCAGGGTCTAAGAAAGCCAGTCATGGACCTTCGTGAAGGTCTCGAGGCTGATTAAGGGGAGTTACAATGCTAAGCCTTAAGGGCTTAGACATCTGCGTGAAGGCAGATCTAAGTCATAGAAAGATGTCACACTGATCTCTAGATGCAGAAAATTGGTTCTAACATCTCTCCGTACTACCTCGAGTGGGACTTCAGTCTATGCTACACAAATTTATGTCAAAAGGGCTAGTAGTGTAGTGATTTTTTGGCACAACTAACTCTGAACCTGGGTCAGGACCCACTCAGCCAACAAATAGTTCCGTTTCTAGGACTAGGATTTGCATAAAGAGATGTGTGATGTCACACCATTGGAATCTAACCAAGAAGGAAATTGAGAAGTGGTTAGATTGAAAAATCCACAAATTTGTGGCACAGGAAAACAAGAATCCATTCCTGGCAAAAGAACATTGGTTGGACAAATGTTTGTACACAGAGATGCATGAAATTTTCTTCTACACTTCCTGATTGAACTATACGAGTGGATAGCTAAATTGGCAGACGACCAAGGAAGGTGGAGGCTTGATGATCCAATAGTGTGGACTCCAAAGCTAGTGTGGAGGTTGGAAGCCTCTGAAGATAAGATCGTGCGCACTATGGACCATTGGCTTGATCGGGTTATAGGAGGATTTGTTACAGAATTCGTTGTTAACACATCAGTTAGTTACAACGATGTGGAGCAGTGCTTCTTCAAGGGATCATGAGGTAAGTATTTGAGGTCTTTGCTCAATTAAGATGCTCTTGTGTGAACAATGAGCTATGCCATTGCCTTGATGCTTGGATCTACGAGAAGTGGACAGAGCTTTAGAAACGAAGAAAAAGCAGGCCCTGAATATAGCCTGTTGATTTAACCTCCTTCAAGTGACGACGAAGGAGCCATGCAGGCCTCGCCAGGAAGCATTGTCCAGTTGATAAGGTAGGGTTTTACATGAATACATCATCCAGACACACCACCTCCACTTTCACCTCCACAACCTACACCTTTTCCCACTCCACCACCACCTCCACTGCCGTTCGACATGTAGAATACCATGAAGTTTCCAGTTTTCAAGGGCTTAGGAAGTGAGTATTTACATTAGTTTTGGTTTGTGGTGAAGGTTGTGTGGACGTCACAATAGATTATGGATGATAATATAAAGAAGGCACAGTTGTTTACCACTTTGTAGGATTGCGCGCTGATATGGTACGTTAAGTACTGCACTGATAATCCATTGGTGTCATTAGCAGATACTCAGACCGCTTTGAACTAAGAATTTGGTAAGCCTAATTCTGACTCGCAATCAGTAATTAGATTTAAGGAAATCATGATGAGGGTCGGTGAAATGCCTTGGGAACTAGATCAAATACTAAAGTGCGTGATTTGTGAAGTTAATATGCATCTCACAGATAGTCAGCACCACAAATGGTTTATAGCCTCGCTCTTGCCCCACCTAAGGATTTCTTTATCACAGCAAAAGATAATAACTCAGGCGGAAGCTTTGGAGATCACAATGAGATTGCATGAAACACCTATTCGAGATGCATCTTTGGGAGTCCAACAAATTCACTCATAGTTGCAGAACCTCTGTTTGGAATTGCAGAGCTTGAAAAAAGAAAACGAGGTCAGGACAAAGGTGTGCAAAGAAGTTTGGTGCCTCAAGTGTAAGAGCCAGGGGCATGATAAGGATCATTACCCTGTCTTCACAAATTATATCACTGGGGGGTGATGCCCTTGAGGCAGGAAGCTCCAACAGGACCACGCATGGGGCATGCACTATGGTGCGCTATTTGTTAGGTGGTTGGAAAACATGTCACAGATAATTGTCAATTGCTGCAAAAGTTTGTATAGACATCACAACAATTGTTCTACAATTTTTGTAAATCGGTGGGCCACGATGAGCACTACTACTGTAGATATGAACTAATGATGGAAAGGACACCTACATATCAAATGCAAGTAGAAACTTGGCCTCCGGATCAAGGCACTGGGAGAGTGCGCAAAGGATATTAGGGGCACGAACAAGGCCGAGGAGGAGGAGGTCGTGGTAGAGGTCATGGGCAGGTCATTTACTATAATTGCAGAATACCAGGGCACTATGCACGTGAGTGTATGAGTCATACACATCCGTCATGTCAATATTGCACTTAGTTTGATCACACCATAGAAGAATTCCTTGTGCTGATAGCCAAGATGTAGGAGAAGAAGGTGCATCCTCAACATCCTACCTAGAACTTACAGATGATGATGGCCGAACCCCATGAAGAGGACCCAAATGTGAATATTGTGCTGAGGAGCGGGATCTTGACTAGTGATGATAGAGGAAAACAACCTGAGGAAAGTGGGTGGGTCCGCAAGGCCCCAGAAAAGGAGACAGGTTTTGATCTGGAGCATGCGAAGGAAACATTTATGGAGGTGAAGAAAAGCTTCGATGTGGCCTCTACCTCAAGATGTTAGGACAAACTGCTAGAAACTGGCGCACCTATAGAGGTCGACCCATCTGTGCTTACCACCTTCTTGGAGACTTGTATGAAACTGTTGCACGATAGCAAGGCTGTAAAAAGGTTACATGAGTTAATAAACAAGTGTGTGAGTAAGGAAAATGCTCCTGAAGGACACTGTGTAGTCTGAAAAATCAGAAAACATAAGGCAAGAACAGGGCACGAGATGAGGCTCACCATGCAAATAGGACACATTTATTTCAAAAAAAGAAGAGGTTGATAGCCATGAAAAAATTCCTGCTAATTCCAACTACCATAGATCAAAAGATAGATTTATAGAGCAATATGTGAAGAGGCAATCTGCTGATCTAATGTGTATGTTTGATGACATTACTTCTTTTAATGATTTGCCTGAATATGATCAGTATGATGATAATTATGTTCTTCAAATCCAAAATAACTTTACAGAGTAATCAAAGAGTAGTTTGGGAAATAAAGAAATTCAATTTTAGTAACTTGAAAACAGTGATCATCTTATTCATATCAACTATGAAAGTGAGGAAGAAAGTGCAGAAAATTTGGATATAAGTAAAGCTTCTTTGCCTCTTTGTTTTGCTTCATTTTAGTTCATGAGAGAAAACTTTAAAGCAATAAAAAATCAATAGTCCTTAGGTATTGATATTTACAACAGAGAAGATAATGAAAATCTTAATTAGGATTCTTCAGTTTCACAAGTGCAGTTATCAAATTCTATTGAGACGTCTGATCAGATGACATAGGAAAGTTCTATACCACTATGTTTTGAATCATTTCAGTTTTTAAAGGAAATATGGTATAATATCTCCAAAGAAAAAGATGAACAACATGCAGAAATCCATGAAGTCCTATTAAAACCCATATGTAATAGGTTGCAACAATCCTTCCACGTCTTTTATGATCCAATAGATGATATGTTAGATGATGAATGTAATCAGAATTTTTCTCCATTAACTAACCATGAGATTCAAAATCAAGATGATAAAGGTTTCATCAGACATACATTTCAATCAGTAGAAATATCATCACAATGCTTATCTAAAAATCTGCAGGGTGATAAAGATGAAAATGACATTTCACTTTCATGGCATGGAAGCCATCTAGAAAAATTGTACAGTTGCTTGGATCAATTAAAGATTAGTGTATATATCTTGGAAGATCCTTTTGTACAGTTTCTAGAGTCAACAAAGGAAATCAAGTATTTCCTTATCTTCTCATTTGTTGACAAGGTTATAATTGGTTTTAGAATCTCAGTTTTGATCACAAACAAGAAAATGCAGCAAAATACATCAAATTACATAATGCTTGAATGGTTGCATTGGCTATTTCATTTTACCTAACCAACAGTTGAACAACTGATTAGAGTAAGTAGGTAGGAATTTAGTTTATTTTAGTTTTCAGTTGTCAGCAAGTTATGAAATAATTCATTAGAAGTTGAAGTCGAGAAAGAAGGTCCTCAGATCTTGATGATCTATTAGTTTGGTTTGAGAATTGCAATACCTTCTTTCATTTTCAAATCAGATTTCAATTTGCAGAAAAGGGTGTATTTTCAGTTCAAGAGTTTGAGTCACAGATATTATACAACAAAGCATATACATGTTTGGGATTGGCCCAATGGTTCAGGCTACTAGTCAACGGTGTTCTTGACATCTCACAAGGAGATGTCATTCCCTTGTGGAGCCATTGTTTGGGTCCTATAGTAATAGGATTCATAATTTTAAATTGACTAGTAATATTGTACATACCTTTGCTTTCTGCAAATGTATTCCCAAATTAAAAAATGTAAAGAGGGCATGTCCTAAAAGAAATATCAGAGAACAAGAAAAATAAGAAAATGTCAAAAATAAACAAAATTGAAAAATATATATATGAACCCAAAAATAAAAACAGACCATGAAAGTGTGCAAGTCCAAGTGCCACTACTCTTTACTTTACTGTCTTAAAGAATGGTTGTGTGCAGTTTGTCATAAATGCCACAACCCATGGTAGTCAAACTGCTTAATCTTGACTATTTCATGCTTTGAATTTTATGTTTATAGTTAGAGAATAAAATCTGACCAAACAACTTAATCTTGGCAGATCAATAGATAGGTAGAGAAAATAAAAGGAGCTCATCAGTTTAATTTGAGCCCTTGGAAGATATAAGGTTAGAAGTAGATAGTTTGTTGTATAAAAGAAAAGGAAACAAAAGGGTTTTCTAGCTTAAGTGCACCCACCAAAATGAAGAAACAATGTTAGGGTAAGTAATGGGCAAGTAGAAGAAAGGTTGCTGAAGTATATAGTTGATTGGACAAAAGAACATTTATCATGCTTGATCATATGGTTCAATGTGCATCAGCAGTTAAGAAAGCAAAAACATAGGTTTAGAAGTTGATTTAATTGAATTCCCCTCATTCATTTCATCCCTATACTTACTAGTTTCCCCATCCACATGTATGTTCTAGTACTAAAAATTCTTCAAGTCATAAAGGCTCAGAGCATTTCTCTGACTTTTGGTGGGGCAGGACGCTTGGCTTAATGACTTATGGACATCAAGTGTTAGAATTCCCTTCATAAAAGTCATTTTCCTTCATTACCCTAATAAAACCCCTTTTCCTAAGGTTAAACTCCATTTTCTTATCAAAAGTAAAAAACCCCATGTTAAATTCCATTTCATTCAAAATACCCACAAAAAGATTTTATCCTAAGTATAATGTAATATTTGCACTTTACCTACACCTACACTTATACTTAGTATTATTTTTATTCCACTCATTTCAATTCATATTAATTTCTAACTTAATAATATAGCTCCCAATATACCCTTTTTTCTCATATATAAATAAATCCCCATATATATTATCCCTACCCTTAGTTTAACTATAAACTATATTTTTACCCTATTCCCTCAACAAAACCCTCTTAACTCATCAATTATCTGTAAAGTTAAGATAATCCCTCCATTAACCTCGTCTGATTATTTAATCTCGTGTTTAACTCTAGAATAATCACAAACCACCATTAATTAAAGCCCCAACTGTTGAGCGATAAAAAGTTGTCTTTTTAACTCCTAATTATCTTCACATTAATTATCAACCCAGGGACGACTTTTTATTTCAAAAGTGTACTTAGTCTAAGGCGACTATTTACTCAAGAATAATGTTTTGCAGTATAGTGCTTAAAATGCAAAAGTAAATGAATGCTGAAAACAAAATCTAATTGGAACAACAAGAAACTGAAATGTTCTGAACTAAATCATTCACTCAAACAACCATCAATCGAGGATACAGTGGCAATAACTCATTCCTCTAGAGATTGATGCAATTGAAATCAAACTAGAACAAGAAAATTAATCTGGGAACGAAGAAGCAATAACCAATGTTCTCTACAGTTGACAGTCCTGCTTTAAAGCAATTAAAAGGAAATAGAAATTGAACTAAAGTTGTTATTGAAAGTAAATTAGGAAAACTCTTTGCAATTAATCAGAAATGAACAACAAAGTAAATAGGTAGCAAACTATAATTAAAGGAATTAAACAATGAATCCTATTTAATAAATCTGAATAGCAAACTCTAATTAATGGAATCGAATAACCAACAATTTGCAATGAATATCAAAGTCTGAAATGAACAATGAAGCTTTACATTTGAAATGAACAACATAACAATATAAGTTAAAAAGGATAATAATCTTTGTTATGATGGAAGAGAACAACCACGTGATTCAATCACAACTTGTGCAATAAAACAATTTCATAAAATACTATAACAACATGTTGTAAAAACATGAAACTGTGAAGCAATGTGATTCAAAGGAAGAATTAAATCAAACCATCACACAGTAACAATTGTAAAGATATAATACACATTAGCAGTGTAATCCACTAGAGGTTGGGCCCTTAGTCGCCAGCGGATGCTGTTGGGCTACTTCATATAAGGTGAATGAACAACAACTCCCAAATCATATATTAATCATCAAACTGTGAAATCATTACAAAAGTAGAAGATTTGAAGATTACAATGGTAATGCAACAATCTCCTTTTCCTCCTATTCTATCCTATCCCATCATGAATAATCTATCATCATTATTGAATCTCCGATTCTGAATCCTCAATTCTCCATCCCCATCTCTGATCTCTGTTTTCATTTAAATAGAGAGAGATCAGAGAGCAGTTACAACAGAGATAATTACAACATGATCATTATTACAAAATCGGATTGTTTCTAACTAATTGATCAACAAGAAAATATATTTCCATCTATCTTTCAACAAGAGCAACGCGAATTTGGCTTTGCAGCTGAGATTTGGAAAACGGCCACACAATAAATATGAAAAAACCGTGCTCAAAGAACTCTGCGTTTCTCTCAATACAAGCCAAATTTGGGCAAACCGTTCTAATTAAAGTTAATTTGGGCCGTTCTGGACAAAACCCATGTTTCGGATTTTCCAGATTCTTCTTCATTTGCCCAGAATCTCAACCGCAAAACTGTCACTTCTTATTTTAGTGAATTTCTGAGTTGGAATATTTAATGATCAAATCTTCAATCTGGAAATTGTATTGGAGGCTAAAAATGGTGAATAATGTTACAACCCAATTTAAATTAAAACTATATTGAGCATGAAAATCATGCGATAATCATCAATTTATGCATAAATAAAACGGGAATAAAGGAAATATTCTCCATAAAGCAATAAATCATTAAGAAAATGGTATTTATATAATAAATTATAATAAATGACATATAATTTCAATACCATAAGCAGAGCACTCTACTGCCAGCAGGTGTCCATAGCCCCGGCAGAGTTGCTTTTTAACCCATATGAGCCAGGATCTTCAATTTATAAATGGAGAGTTCTAGTGTTGTTCTACAGAAGAGATCAGTATGCTGGCATGGTAACCGGATAACCACACTGCCATTCACTGGGATGTAGCAAAAGTGATCAAGCCAGCTCGTGATGAGACCTCCTGTTCCAAGGATAATTTGGCTATCCAATAGATCATAACCCTGGTGTGGTGGCCATAATGGGAATGTCACTTTGTTACAGCCTTATGAACATGGTAGGGTGGCTCGTAATGAGACCCCCTATCCTCCATCTGCGAACAAAATTTTGTTGTTATTACACACTTTTATGATAAAAAGAGGGAGGCTCAGTACTCCTTAAGAGCAGGGATGGTGGAAGAAGTTGAACATGTCAATAGAAAAAATATACCCATAATCTCATTTATTACAGACAGAGAAGATTATAATCAGGAAGGGTGGAACCAACATGGTATTAAGATGATCAATTAATATCATGTACAGCAGAAAACAATGCAGTAAAATAGTACATAAATAATTGTGTCATTTTGAAAAGAATTTATCATCAAGGAGCTGTCCTGTTAAAGAGCATAACATGAATGATATTAACTCGCTCTAAAAGAATCCATAATTTTTTTCCTCATAAAAGTAGTGTACTTCATGCCATGAAAGGGCATCAGTAAAATGTGGCTGAGATGAACTAGGAATAATCCCATAAGAGGAAGGAAGGGTCGCTCTCAAAAATACTCCCAAAGTGTTGCTCCTTTAGAAGGAACAACAAAAACCCTCAAAAAGTGATGTTCCTTGCAGGGAACAGCAAAGGAAATGCACACCAAAAAGCAAAAATACACAAAAAAAAGTGTTGTTCCCTGTAGGGAACAACAAAAAAAAAAGCATGTGAAAAAGTGTTGTTCCCTTAGAGGAACAAAAAATGCTGAAATGCTGTTCCTTTGAAAAGGAACAACAAAAATGTGAAAATGCTGAAGTGATGTTCCTTTTGGAAAGGAACATAAAAAACGTGAAAGTACAGAAGTGATGTTCCTTTAAAACGGAACAGAAAAAATGTGAAAGTGTAGAAGTGCTATTCCTTTCGGAAAGGAACAACAAAATGTGAAAGTGCAGAAGTGTTGTTCCTTTTTAAAGGAACAACAAAATGTGAAAGTGTAGAAGTGTTGTTCTTTTAAAAAAGAACAGCAAAAACGTGAAAGTGTAGAAGTGTTGTTCCTTTTAAAAGGAACAACAAAGTGCAGAAGTGTTGTTCCTTTTAAAAGGAACAACAAAGTGCAGAAGTGTTATTCTTTTAAAAAGGAACAGCAAAAATGTGAAAGCGAAAAAGTGTTGTTCCATTCGGAAATGAACAACAAAACGTGAAAGTGCAGAAGTGCTATTCCATTTGGAAAGGAATAGTAAAACGTGAAAGTGCAGAAGTGTTGTTCCTTTTAAAAAGGAACAACAAAAACGTGAAAGTGCAGAAGTGCTATTTCTTTCGGAAAGGAACAACAAAACGTGAAAGTGTAGAAGTGTTGTTCCATTCGGAAAGGAACAACAAAACGTGAAAGTGCAGAAGTGCTATTCCTTTTAAAAAGGAACAACAAAAACGTGAAAGTGCAGAAGTGTTGTTCCTTTCGGAAAGGAACAGCAAAAATGTGAAAATGCAGAAGTTATGTTCCTTTAAAAAGAAATAGCAATGTGGAAGTGCAGAAGTGTTGTTTCTTTAAAAAGGATCAACAAAATCGTGAAAGTGTAGAAGTGTCGTTCCTTAAAAAGGAACAACAAAAACGTGAAAGTGCAGAAGTGTTGTTCTTTTGAAAAGGAACAACAAAATGCACAATCATAAAATGCAAGCACGCAAAGAATGAATTAGCTGTTCACTATATTGATGCTGAGGATGGGTTACAATTTGAATGAAGCAACACTTGAAACACAAAATATAAGAGAGATCAGAAAAGAAACAACATTTTATTTAAAAACAATATTAAGTTACAACAGCTATGATGTTATGTAAAAAAAATGATCTCTTTGAAAAATGTTTTGGCAACAGTGACAAGACATGAATCTTCAAATGGAAATCAATTCTTCATTTCTTCTATTACGAATCCGTTGGGTAATGAGTTGGATGAAATTCCCTTGTTTTATTAAATTTTCTTTCAAGAATCACTTGTCCATAAATTGACCTTCTTTTTCTCCTAGGACCTGCAAAAAAAACGAGTGTCTACCTGCAATAAAACATTAAATCATGGAGAAAGAGAGGTGATCAAGCTCCCCTAATCCAAGAATTATGCAAAAAAATAACAAGTAGTTACTCTGTATAAAAAATCCATTGAGAAAATAACAAATTAAAATTTATTTGTCACCTGCGGGAGAGTAGTGGCCAATCATACTAACCAGCAGTGTTTTAATCACAATTTCTTTGTTTATCGTCCAAATTGAGTGATTCCAAAGCCAGATGAGAGTTAATTCAAAGTTATATCTCTAATAGAAACATGTTTTAAAAATTCAATGATATGATATGTCAATTTTAGTTAGAACAACTTGCATAACAGAGTCATTTTCGATTACCCCACTTAGAACAATAGTGGATATTTTAAGCATAGATTCTTCGTTTGATGTCGGATTCGAATGATTCAAGTTGGAAATGAAATTATATTCATTTATTTATCTCCAATAGAAACAAGTTTTGAAGACAAGAAGAATTTATAGGTCAAATACTCTAAGGAACATCCGTAAAGACAGAGTTTTAAGAGTGCTGATTTACGATAGATAGTCAGTATTTTGATCATAACTTCCCCATACGATATCAAAAATGAGTGATTATAATTGCCTTGTAAACTAGATTCATAGGGAAATATACAGTAGAAACAGGTTTTAAAAATTCATTCATTTAGGCCTCCAAAAACCGACTGTCCCAACTCTGTTCCTGAGCTGCCCGCTAGACACCCTGTCAATGTTTTGGTTCTAACTTTTTCGTTTTAGATCCAAATTGAGTGATTCAAATTGGGTTGGAAATTAGACATCAAGCGATACTTAGGATATAAATGGGTCTTAAAAATATTCCCTTTTGGTCCCTCAGAACATGACTGTCCCGACTATCTTTTCAACAATTTCATCAAGCCCGCAAGCAAAAAAAACGATATTCAAGAAATTTTTCAAATTGGTGATAAAAATGAAAATGAATGTTTGTAGAACTTATTATTTCCATTATTATTCATCTACATACACAAACGATTTAAAAAAAATTATCACCGATGTGGATTTCGATGGTGTGTTGCAACAAAAAACAATTCATTTTACATAAAAACAAAATGTATTTATTTATGTCCTTATTTATTTATTTTCTACACTAACTTATTTTGATTTGAAAAATGAATATAACTATGTATAGGAGTACTTCCAATGGAACCATTTTCGAAATAAGGCTTCATGTATACACACCCAAATTTGAAAAATGCATATTAATGAATATTAGGGTATGAGAAGCCAACTTCCCTTGAAAAAATGATATCAAAAATTATTGAAGTATGGAGTGATACTGCAAAAAAATGATGGAGTGAAACCAATTTTCAATATATTCTTTACTTTCTTTATTTCCCATAGCCATCATACCATGAAGTTCTTGAGCTTTTAAAATGAATTGTTGATGCATACTAAAAGAAACCTCATTTTTTCCCATAACTTCTACAATTTTTGAATTTGAAACATTCTGAATCTTATTGTAAGTTTTCTCTAATGGCACATGTGAGATAGAATGGGTGGGAAGGGTGAGTAAATTTTGCAGTTCAACATTGTAAGCATGTTGTACTAGTTTATTGTGGTGAGGGTGTGGAATTAGTTGAGCAGGAAATTGTGTACAGAATGGAGCATTTTGATGATGTGGTTGATTGGGTTGAGTGGATGGTTTTGATGGGCAAACAAGATGTTGTGGAAGAGCTGGTGGAGAATATGGAGGATGTGTTTGTGCTACAAGATGAGGGAGAGTAGTCATGCAATCATAAGATGAACCATGCCAAACTTGTCGACAAGATTGGTGGTGGTTATATTGAGATTGCCATGGCTGCCCTAACACATTAGTATTCCATAATGGATTATGCAAGTAAGAGAATGGAGAAGTGTTTTGAAACATACCTGTAGGTCATGATTTCCATGGTTTTGACCTTGTTGCAGCTTCCTCATCTCTTTGATATGATACTTCCATCCTAGATAAGCAAGAGTGAGTATCTATGGGATGCTCATTTCGGTCATGAGGGCAAAACACTTCATCAATTTCTTGATTTTTCTGAACCTACAAAACATCTAATTTTGAATTTAGACAGCTAATAAAATCAGCTTTAAAATTTTCAAATAAAGCAATGATTTCAGCTCTTATGTCTCTTGTTCTTATAGCAGATTTGGAAAAGAAGGAACAAACATCTCTAGAATTCTTACCAGCCTTGGAGATTCCTCTTAAATACCTTATGCACAATTCACAAACATCATCATGTGATAACTGAAAAACATCACCTTTTCTTATTAGATTTAAGAGTTATAAAATTTCATCTTTGATTCCTCTGAGTAGGAGTGTTTTTAAGATCTCTTTTTCCAAATGCTTATATTTTGATTTTTGAAAGTTGTAATGAAATTGATCTACATAGTCCTCCAAGCTTTCATCTTCCCCCTGTATCATATTGAAAATATCTTCATTGGATTTTCAATAGTCTTGGTACTTCTTCAAGAATATGTTCTTCATGTCCTCCCATGTTTGGATGCAGTTCCCACCTAGGCTCATGAACCATCGAAGAGCTGCTCCTTTTAGTGTAAGAGGAAACACTTTCAACCTTTGATCGTTAGTGTAATAATCATATCCTCTACAAAGTATTTCGAACTCAAATAAGAATACATCTGGATCTTCATTTGTTCAGCCATGAAAATTTGGTAGAGAAGATGGAGGAATTATGTGCATTTGTGTCACTCCTCCTATATCTTTGATAGGAAATTCAAAAGTAGAAATGTGAGCCATTTCTTACCATAATAGAAGAAGTTCTTCATGTGTTTCTTTGAGGCTCCTTCTTCAAATGTTCCTGTCAATTGATTAGTGAAATGGGTGGTGCTTACATCACCATTTGAGAGAAATCATGAGATTTGTTTTTCAAAATTTCTATTTTTTTTTAGTCATTCACACAGAAATTCAAACATTTATTTCTACCCTAAGTTCTTTAACAATTCTGTTGGAAAGCGGGCAGGGGAGCAAGGCTTTTGCATTCTCCATACATAGGTTGTTACCTTCTGTTTTTAATACCCAATTCTTTCCTAACAGGCACTCATCAGATGCACACTACTCTTTAAAAATGGCTACACTCTCCCCGACAACGGTGCCAAAATGTTGAGCGATAAAAAGGTGTCTTTTTAACTCTTAATTATCTTCACATTAATTATCAACCCAGGGACGACTTTTTATTTCAAGAGTGTACTCAGTTTTAGGCGGCTATTTACTCAAGAATAATGTTTTGCAGTATAGTGCTTAAAATGTAAAAGTAAATGAGTGCTAGAAACAAAATCTAATTGGAACAACAAGAAACTGAAATGTTCTGAACTAAATCATTCACTCAAACAACCATCAATCAAGGATACAGTAGCAATAACTCATTCCTCTAGAGATTGATGCAATTGAAATCAAACTGGAACAAGACAATCAATCTGGGAATGAGGAAGCAATAACCAATGTTCTCTATAGTTGACAGTCCTGCTTTAAAGCAATTAAAAGGAAATAGAAATTGAACTAACGCTGTTATTGAAAGTAAATTAGAAAAACTCTTTGCAATTAATCAGAAATGAACAACAAAGTAAATAGGTAGCAAACTGTAATTAAAGGAATTAAACAATGAATCCTATTTAATAAATCTAAATAGAAAACTCTAATTAATGGAATCGAATAACCAACAATTTGCAATGAATATCAAAGTCTGAAATGAACACCGAAGCTTTACATTTGAAATGAACATAATAACAATATAAGTTGAAAAGGATAATAATCTCTATTATGATGGAAAAGAATAGCCAAGCTATTCAATCACAACTTGTGCAATAAAACAATTTCATAAAATAGTTGAAAAGGATGATAATCTCTATTATGATGGAAAAGAACATCCAAGCGATTCAATCACAACTTGTGCAATAAAACAATTTCATAAAATACTATAACAACATGCTGTAAAAACATGAAACTATGAAGCAATGCGATTCAAAGGAAGAATTAAATCAAACCATCACATGGTAGCAATTATAAAGATATAATACACAGGAGTAGTGTAATCCACCAGAGGCTGGGCCCTTAGTCGCTAGCGGATGCTACTGGGCTACTTCATATAGGGCAAATGAACAACAACTACCAAATCATATATTAATCATCAAACTGTGAAATCATTACAACAACAGAAGCTTTGAAGATTACAATGGTAATGCAACAATCTCCTTTTCCTCCTATTCTATCCTATCCCATCATGAATAATCCATCATCATTCTTGAATCTCTGATTCAGAATCCTCAATTCTCCATCTCCATCTCTGATCTCTGTTTTCATTTAAATAGAGAGAGATCAGAGAGAAGTTACAACAGAGATAATTACAACATGATCATTATTAAAAAATTGGATTGTTTCTAACCAATTGATCAACAAGAAAATATATTTCCATCTTGTTACAAGGAAAAGTGTCTACACAGAACTGCTTATCCCACTAAGGTGTGGTAGCTACCTTAGAAACAAACAAAGTAAAGCTACTTTCATTTTTCCTATATGAAATATAGATGAGAGAAGAACAAAGAAGACCAACCTCTGTCTTGCGCTTATCTCCTAGTTCGATTTCTCTCTCTCTTGATAGTCTTTCGCTACTTGCTCCCTTATACACCTAGCTTCACAGAGTACCTGTAGGATCACAGTAGCATAACACTATACAAGAACATGGATCTATAATCATAAACAATCTAGGATCAGATGTAAATTGACCATACAAATGCATAAAACATAAATGACATAAGAGTATGGATGAAAACTTGAATAGCTTTTATTGATAATCAAGAAAGAGCCAAGGGAGTTACAACCAGTTGTTCTGACCCAGCATCATCCTCTCAGCAAGTAAGCCCTTCTTCACCTCATACACAGCTTAGATCACCCAACACTATGATGTTGTCTCAAGAAACCAACAGAAATTCCTTACAAGATGCAAAATTCCAGTCCCCCGGATCTCTGGGATGAGGGATCCATATATGGATATCTGTAAGGGAGATGAGTCAGCTTGTGATTTGATTAGTGTGTTCCCTCTGATAGTTCTTGCTTCCACTTGGAGATTGATGATCTCTTACTCATCCTTGGTCGAATTCAGAGAGGCAAGTGTCACAGGAGAAGTTTTTAGAAGATTCCATGCCTCTCCACCTCACGGATTGACACTGCCATTTGTCACTTCTCGCCCATCGCACCCCATAGAAGGGATTTTTGAAATGAAACGCACCCACAGAGTGTACTTAGGTGAGATGCAATGCACTTTGCCTATGGAGCAGCTGAAATGATCCTGTTTTGACCAGTTTTGAGCAGTTTTTCATGGAGAACTTCTGGGAGAAGCTGTAATCAGTTGACCTTGTTCCTTTAGGGGTTAGAACAACACTTTTAGGGACTTAGGAGCCCTTGGTTTATGGACATTTCATGCTTGGGGTTGCAGTGCCCAAAAATGTCTATAATAGTTGCCCCCTAAAGCATGAGGTCGTTAATCTTTTGATGTCGGGTGAAATGCTTTATTATGAGGATCCGAAAATTCTTTCAAGCTGGGAGGAGACCTGTAATAAGATACAATACAATACATTATCTTCATAATATTTTCATGATCTAGCTGAGGCGGGCATTCCCGTGCTCAACTTTATAAATTCATTTTCATGTACATAGGACAGATAATCGTCTGAGTGTAGACTGATGATTCTGGTAGAGCCATCATCCCTTTGGTTGGATGATTATCTGTGCAGCAATGATGTACATTTGATGTCTTTATTTCCCTGAATATATATCGCAGCCCGGATGGATGAAACTAGATCCGGGGTCTTCAATCTCGTTCAATCTTCACTCGAAGTACAAGTCTATCTATGTGAGAGATGTTCTGGAGTCGAACATGGAAAGACATCACCTGATTACCAGCCAATGATTTAAGTTGTTAATAGGCGCGAGAGGAATCACCGATAATGATAATGACCCTCAAGGTACTGCAATACAATTCACGTGGTGTGAATAAAGGACTTGGCGTCGAACACCATGCAAAATATTTCGGTCGAAGGCCATTGATGTAAACCTGTCACCGGAAGTGAGAAACTTGCCATTGAGGCATGCAAGCTTCAAAGTACTAAATGGGGTGTTCCTAGATCGACTTCTTGGATAATGAGCTGATGTCGATAAGAAGCGATCCGTCACAGGAGGGCCTTAATGAATCCCACCTCAATGACACAGAACGGAGCAAATGATTTTAATGGAGGTGAAAACAATCTGATGACATAAGGTTCAGGGTGGCGGTCATGAAAGAATGGAGTGTAAATGTATTGTAGCGGCTGAGACACAAGTGAATTCTCTGAATGACTTCTCTTGAACATATCGGCGACACTGACGTGATGGATTGGTAGCATTAACCCCAAATGTGGATGGTGTGATGGGACCATGGTGATGTGACCGGTGAATGAAACAACCCAACCCGACTTGGATGCGGAGTGAAAGTGTCATGTTCAAGAGCGACTTGCTACCAACAAAGTTTCTTCAAGTTTTCTTCCCAATTTTTCCCCAGTCATTGCTGACCAGTACCTATTTATTTTTGTCAAGGTTGAGGAGAATAACATATGCTTGTTCTATAATTTTCCCTTCGGGCAAACCCATCGCTATGTTTTAACGAGCCTAGCGATAGTGAAACTCGTTCTTGTCTGTTATGGACAAGTTTGTCGCTATTAAGTTTTAACGAGTTTAACGACAAAGATAACTCGGTCCTTTTCAATTTTAGAGAGTCTGAAAAGGGACGTAAAGGAAACTTCAAAATTCCATTTTCGTCATCTAATCCCTTAAGTCCGAAAAAGTATAAAACAATACAGAAGGGATGAATTTTCGATACTTTTAATGAGCCGAAAAAAACAAGCACTCAATCTTTTTATGTAATAATCCCTCAGGTCCAAAAAGATTAAAATCTAAATGAGGGATAGCACTTCCGGTCCCTTTAACGAGCTAGAGAGGCCAATGGCTCGGCAATCTTTTCATATTTTACGAGTCAGTTGAAAAGAGCTTAAAGGAGACTTGTATTTTGAGGAACAAGTGATAAAATTGGGTAGCAGCTGATTCCAGGTACAGTTTGGAATTTTCCAATCACGACAGTGTTACAAGGATGGCTAATAGGATCACTGTTCGCAGCTGTTCCTCAAAAGGGGTGAACAATCAAATGGAGGTGAATGATCGGCCAATACAGAGTGGAGGTGATGATGGGAACATGACCAAGGCTTTAAAGGCTGAAGTATTACATTCACGATGATTATTTACCGGGAATTGGTTCATTTTTTATTGAGCTTAAATGCTGGGGGAAACATTTTCTCATTGCTTATGTTTATTTTTTAACAAGCATGAAGTCCGCGTTAAAACTGCTCGATGCGGGTTTATTTTTTAACGAGATTGAACCCTGCAGTAACACTGCTCGTGGCGGGTTTATTTTTTAACGAGCTTGAACCCTACAGTAACACTGCTCATGATAAGTTTGCATGCCCCCAGCATAATAACGCAAATCGAGGTGCATGCCCCCCAAGCTTCATTGCATTCATCTCGGTGGTTGGAATGAAGGTTTACCTTCTATATCTTCGAAAGACTCGACTTTGATTTTACGAGATCATAATCAAAGACTCGATTTGGAAAGGGAGTCGTTTCATTTTTTAATGAGGTTGACATAGTAAAAGAACTATCCTCATGACTCCTTGTTTCATTTTTTAATGAGGTCGACACGAGATAAGAACAATCCTTGAAATCCACCGTATTTACAGTATTTGATAGAAAATCAAAAACTGATGGATGATTAAGGTTCTTGGAATAATCTTCGTGGTAATCCGGAAGATGGGAGCGATGGTGGTAATCTTCCCATGGTGCCTCTCCTATCATCATTGATTGAATGATTCCTTCGTCTGTAGAATGTACATGTGACCAAGGATCTGAAGAGGTGCCATATTCCTTAGACCTATCTATCCAAACACTTGATGAGCGCTGATTTGGGTTTGCCCCCCAAGCCAAGAAAATTGATTGCTACAATATTTCTAAAATGGCGATGATCCATGCTGACAAAATGTTTACCCGAATCCATTAGATATAGAAGATTTCATATTGCAGGTTTCCACTGTGGCCACTTCCGCCAAATTACTTGGAGGAGGTAGGGCAAAAGTACCCATTAAGGAGGCCTACTCCAATATTTTGAAGCGAATGATTGCTTCCATGGACCATTGGAATGCTTCCCGTAACTTGTGAACTGTTGGGCAGAAATGTTTGTTGGTCGATGATTGTAATTCCTCCTTGAAAGGGAAATGCAATCTTCCTGAAGTAGGTCGACACAACTATGGCCATGGCATATATCCAAGGCCTTCCCAGTAGGATGTTGTAATTGAGGTTTCCGTCGATTACTTCAACATCAATTTCTACTATTTTACCCCCTAGTTCAACTTGCAAGTTACTTAAAATCCCGTATGGAGTGTATGATCGTCCATCAAATGCTTTTAACATTGTTGATGATCATGACAAGGGTGGTGAGCCTAAATTTTTCCAGCAACTCATCGACATAATACATGTAGATGCCCCCTCATCAATAATTGTTCGATGAACAGTTTTGTTGAGGGCTTTCACTTGAATAAGGAAAGCTAGTTGAGCTGGTAACTGAGGGTCATATCCTTTGTGATTAAAGGATACAAGATTGGAATCCATTGGGTCAATCCCACCTATTACTAATAATAGATCCTGCTTTTGGCAGAGGCAATTTTGAGGTACCTCAAGTTTCGACATAGCGGACGGCGATTGGGCCAGGTCCTCTACTATATTATAATTCTGTGCTACTTTTGCACGAGGATTAAATGTCGATTTGTGTAATACTCCCTTTGGCAACTTTATCATTGGTTCAAGAATGATGGGTGGCACAACTTCGGTCAAAGTTGTTGTCGAACTACTAGGTTGTTCATTAGCCTTGTTATTCGACAGCTGTGGATTCCCGTAATCTTTATTCCTTGTCAAAGCATCATTTTGCTGCTTTGAGATAGACAACATAAGAACTTGGGATCGGGAAGCATTTTGATTAGCAACCAGCTTGGTTCCCGGGTTTGGAAACGGATCAGTCAATACTGCTGAGGTTTTTGAACTCTTAAAGAGTTTCTTAACTTCAACTTTATGTGGACAATCTCTCGTCCGATGATCCTCATCGCATATATGACACCCCGCAGGGGGTTTCCTTTGCCCAGAAGGGTTTGCAGAAGGTTTTTCAGGAGATGACTCATCCCGCTTCTTTTTCCTCCCTTTCTTTTTCTTCTTGCCCCTTGGTTGCTTCAGTTGTTTGCCCTTGTCAGTCGACACGGCATTTACCTCCGAGGTAAGAAGTTCTTCTTTTACATTTTGACTGGAAATCTTACGGGACTTTTTAGATGCAGCCTTTGTCGATTTTGTGTCTGTCGCGCCAATCACGCCATCGCTGGCATGAGAGTCATTGTTTGATTTAGGAGAAGGGGGGACTGAAAATTCCGGTCTAGGAGCATCAGGTATTTTATCGTAGAGCATGCCAGACTGAGTATAGATCAAGTCTAAATATTGCGCGCGAGCAATAACTTGCTCTTCAGTGACGACTCCTCCCTTTGCCACATCTTCTGTAATGGAAGGTAATAATGACTTAATAAACCATTCAGCTAGCAGCTGATCAGGAACATATGTTTTTACCATTCTGCGATGACGTCGCCACTCATGAATATGATCAGATATGTGAGTGGTCGTTGTCTGTTTGAAATTGGTAAGAAGCTCTGTTCCTGTTTCGTACCTTATTGGTAACTGAAAATGGGTTAAAAAGGTTGTGGCTAGGGTGCTGAAGTTATCGAATGAAGCTCTAGGTAACTCGATATACCATTTTGCTGCTGGACCGATTAACGTCCTCTGAAAAAGGCGAAGCCTAATCGAATCATCGTTTAGGGTGTTTGATGAACACCACAGATGAAATGTCATCACATGATTCGACAGGTCTTCACCCGGATTTCCATTAAATTTAGGAATATCTGACAGAAGTTTATGCAGAATCATCGGCCACCAAGGGGCGTAAGCAATTGGATCATTCGTCAGCCAGTTTAGATCTGGTAATTCTAGAGTTGCTACAAAGGGCAACTGTTGATTCAGTTTAGGTGAAGCATACCCAGGATAAGATGGAATCGCCTGAGCAGTGGGTCTTTGCATACCGGCATAATGTATTTGATGCTGGCAACTTTGACAAGGTTGATGGGCATAACCATTATAATATGGTTGTTGATAACCGCTTTGGAAATGCGGTTGCCCATTACTTACAAAGACTTGTTGCTCAAGTCCTTGATATGATTGCTGGAATGGCGGTTGTTGAGATTGTATCAGCCATGGTTGTTGGACCATTTGCTGTTGCCCAATACTGGATGATTGACCAAGATGAGGAGTCATAGTACTTGTTTGAGCCTGAGTCACTCCAGATAAGGAGGCACTAACCTAAGGTTGTGATTGAGTCGTTGAGACAAGAGGCTGTTGTATTGCAACCTGAGAAACTTGGGGTTGACATACAACAGGTAGCGCTTGTTCTTGCGATGCAGTCACCATAGCAGGTATAGTGGGAATATTCGACACAGGGTGGACTGGTTGCATTGAATATACAACCCTTAGTTGCTGAGGCAGTATTGGTACCCAACCGCTGGATGTAATTCCAGTTTGACCTGAAATTTGTTGTAAACTCCCATATGGTTGTTCTCCGGGAGGGAACAATGAAAAGGCATACTGCCCTCCATATGGTGGCAATCCAGTACTTAAAGGGTAGATTGGCCTTTGAAGACACATTGGATCAACTTGTTGAGTTTCAACATAAGAAATACCAGATGATAATCCGGATGAAGAAATAGGAACTGACCATGTTGTCGAAACAGTCCCTGATTGGACTCCGGATTGTTGTTGATAACTTGCCGGGACAGATGGTATACCATCGAACATCGTTGGAGTAGCAATAGGAGGCTCTGCCACTACTGCATCGCATGACACAGTCCTGGATGTCGACGGTTGTTCAGACATATTTAGTCTATCCAAAAGATTTCCTAGCGATTCTACAAGAACTTGCGATGAAGGGAGACTAACTTCTAAGACCAACGAGGGAACAGTGATGTTATTTCGATTAAAATAAATTTTAGACGCTTTGACACAACTTGTTTTTTCAATTTTTAAGAGTCAAGAAAAAACAAAAGATGACTCTAGTCGCCTTCGATTTTTAATGAGCCCGAAGTGACAAGTGCTCAAATGGACCTTTTCCGTTAAGGAGTCTGAAAAGGAACGAAAGGGACTGCTCTGAAAATATAGACAGAGAGATTACCAAACCAATCACAAAACTGTAGAATACTTTTTACGGTATGACAGTCAATCTTCCCGAATGCTGTGTTTAGTGCATTGCGATCGATAGGGCGACAGACACAGCTTCCTATGGATAAAGGATTAAGCCTATTGTGGTCTCCCAAAATATACTCGACGGTACGTGGGAGCACAAGTCTGTACTGGCACTTATCGTCTCAAAGTGGAGGAATCACCCAAGCAACAGTGAGAACAACAGTTACCAGGCTTTATGACGCCGGAATACGTCTCTAGCCTAGACTTCTAGATGTTGTGCGTTAGGTTCCAAAGCATTGTTAGATTCATTAAATTTATTTTATAGTTGATCTTGCTTAAGAAATTTGCCTTTCAGGTTCACTACGAGATGTAGATGTACAATTCCTAAAATGCAATCTAAGATGATAAACAGTCTTTTATCTTCTTTGTGCAATGAAAATCCTAGCTACTAAGGAAAGAGAGACAATATTCTTTCACAAAGAGCAAAGAGCAAACACTAAATGCATTTTCCTAAATCAAACCAATCAAACAGTATAAATGCAAATGCACATGCATGTATTTGTTTTCAGCTTTCTTAGTATGTGAATGATAAAAAGAAAGCTAATGCGCAAATCTAAATTACTTTTCAAGCGACAATTATTAACAAGTTTCTTTTCAAAATAAAAAATGGAGACAATCATAATACTTTACGATTCAGAAATGAATACTTGCTTTCGACACTAGAAAAACTACAAATTCAGACCAAATACAATAGCAACAGGGTAATATACTATCAAGAGCAACCAAACTCTCTCCTATGACTGAAAACGGCACTTGCGACAATTTCAAATCAAGAAACGACAGTACAATTACGTTACTTTTTGCAAAGGAGAACTGAAAATGACTCAACAAATACACAAAAACATTTACAGTTCTTTTGCACAACGGAGGCGGAATATCAGCAAGGAAAGGGGTTTCAAACAGAGATATACTGATTACAAACAGCAAAACTCATGAATAGAACTGAAAAGAATGAACACAGAAACCAAAACTGAGGAACAATGCCTAGTCTGATCAGCGCACTTGTAACACAGTGAACTTGAAATGTAGCGCACCTACTACACTCGGGAAGTGTGCTGAATTTCAGATTCACAGAATAGAGCCTGCGCTGGGCCAGAGACGAGACTTTTCTTGGGTTCCGGGTCACAGTTTGCAGTTCAGTTCAGGGGTTTTGGCCGAGAAAATGGTAATCAGTAAACCAACAATCAGGGGTAGATCTAAGGAGGTTACTGGAGCTACCACAGAGGCAATTAGAGAGTTTGTAAATCAGTTGTTTAATTCATAAACAAATCCCGGAGATTGACTGAAGCGGAATTTATCTACTTTGCATTTGCATAGAAAATGCAGTTCGAAAGCTACCTAGCTCGACTTCAGGCTCCGTCTGTAAGTTTATAAAATAAACAATAAGGAAGATAAACAAACAACCTAGTCGCTCCCCATTGAAGTCGCCATTTTGTTACAGGGAAAAGTGTCTACACAGAACTGCTTATCCCACTAAGGTGTGGTAGCTACCTTAGAAATAAACAAAGTAAAGCTACTTTCGTTTTTCCTTTATGAAATATAGATGAGAGAAGAACAAAGAAGACCAACCTCTGTCTTGTGCTTATCTCCTAGTTTGATTCCTCTCTCTCTTGATAGTCTTTCGCTACTTGCTCCCTTATACACCCAACTTCACAGAGTACCTGTAGGATCATAGTAGCATAACACTATACAAGAACATGGATCTATAATCATAAACAATCTAGGATCAGATGTAAATTGACCATACAAATGCATAAAACATAAATGACACAAGAGTATGGAGGAAAACTTGAATAGCTTTTATTGATAATCAAGAAAGAGCCAAGGGAGTTACAACCAGTTGTTCTGACCCAGCATCATCCTCTCAGCAAGTAAGCCCTTCTTCACCTCATACAAAGCTTAGATCACCCAACACTATGATGTTGTCTCAAGAAACCAACAACAATTCCTTACAAGATGCAAAATTCTAGCCCCCCGGATCTCTGGGATGAGGGATCCATATATAGATATCTGTAAGGGAGATGAGTCAGCTTGTGATTTGATTAGTGTCTTCCCTTTGATAGTTCTTGCTTCCACTTGGAGATTGATGATCTCTTACTCATCCTTGGTCGAATTCAGAGAGGCAAGCGTCACAGGAGAAGTTTCTGGAAGATTCCATGCCTCTCCACATCGCGGATTGACACTGCCATTTGTCACTTCTCACCCATCGCACCCCGTAGAAGGGCTTTTTGAAATGCAACGCACCCACAAAGTGTACTTAGGTGAGATGAAACGCACTTTGCCTATGGAGTAGCTGAAATTATCCTGTTTTGACCAGTTTTGAGAAGTTTTTCATGGAGAACTTCTGGGAGAAGCTGTAATCAGTTGACCTTGTTCCTTTAGGGGTTAGAACAACACTTTTAGGGACTTAGGAGCCCTTGGTTTATGGACATTTCATGCTTGGGGTTGCAGTGCCCAAAAATGTCTATAACACATCTATCTTTCAATAAGAGCAAGGCGAATTTGGCTTTGCAGCTAAGATTTGGAAAACGGCCTCACAGTAAATCTGAGAAAATTATGCTCAAAGAACCCTGCATTTCTCTCAATAAAAGCTGAATTTGGGCAAACCATTTTTAATAAAAGTTAATTTGGTCTGTTCTGGACAAAACCCATGTTCCAGATTTTCCAGATTCTTCTTCATTTGCCCAGAATCTCAACCACAAAATTGTCACTTCTTATTCCAGCGAATTTTTGAGTTGGAATATTTAATGATAAAATCTTCAATCTGGAAATTGTATTAGAGGCTAAAAATGGTGAATAATGTTACAACCAATTTATTAAAACTATCATTGATAAAATCATGCATAATCATCAATTTATTAGAAATAAAGGAGAATAAATAATATTCATCCATAAAAGCATAAATCATTATAAAATGGATTTATATAATAAATTATAGTAAATGACATGATAAAGAAGAGTAAAAAATGGATGAAATAAGTCTTAAAAAGTGGTCGTATTCACGGCCCAACACCGGGCCCCCCAAAACCTTTTCCCATTTCATCCGTGCTAATCTGTCACTTGACTTCCATTCGATTGTCAGCACCCGAATCTAATGATTCACAAATATATCGAGTTCACCCAATATCCAACCATTACTCGCCCGATAAAGTGGTATTTCCTGGACCCCTGTCTACTACATGTCAAGTGTTAAGGTAGATCAGGTGACCTCGCCAAAATACCGCCTCCTCGATAAAGCAGTGCGATGGATTGGGAAACCACCTCCCCACCCAACCTGAAAAACTGCCCACTATTGATTCGTAATTTTCCCACCAAAAAATAAATGTTGTTCAATAAAAATGCCGAGAAGCCCTATTCAACCTTTTTCGATCAATTTATTTGTAAAACCTCTGCAAGCCATTGCGACACCTTCAAAACCTGAAATTACTAGTTGACCTCAATTTCACTCCTGAAGAAGTTGCAGAGACCCCAATCAAGTTCTCAATCCGTACCAGAACCCTTTCAACTTTCTGTAGTTGTTGAGAACACCAATTTGAAGTTATTTCACCCAAATTCCAGGTATTTTGAGAAAAAACTAGAATGACCCTCTCATTTGAAGATGTACAGTAAAAGTTAAAAGGTTATAGTGAAAGTCAAAAAAGCACAATAAAAGGAAAAAGATAAATTAGCCAGATGAAAGAGTATCAGTAAAAGTATATCAGATTGAAAAATGAAAGAGAATAAACGCAGCAAGTGGGAAGACAAATAGAATGAAAGGCAGTTACAAAGTATACAGATAAAATAAATTCATGTGAAAGTGAAGATAGATCAAAGAACAGAGCAATCAAGGTAAACAATAAAAGTAAACATGGAGGCAAAAAGGGTTAAACAGAGATGAAGACACTTTCACCAGAAGCAATGAATTTTATCCAAAGTAAAAGTAAAAACAATTAAAATAAAATTAAAGTTAAAGTTAAAAGATGAAATCAGAGCAGGAATGGTACATTTTCCAGAAATTTCCTGTTTAAGTCATAATTGTGCAGAAACTATTGTGGCCAATCCAAGATGCATTTTGACAAACTGGAGGAGGTTTGTGTTCCTAAAAGGCCAATATACAAAAACCTATCTCACGTTTTACACAGGTATTACAAAAAAAAGATAAATGCATATCTTCACAACCTATGTTTTGGACTATGCAAAATCCTATATTTGACATATTTTTGCAGAGAATATCGTGAACAACTGTAGCTGAATTTTGGGAAACTGAAAGAGGTTTATCTCAATAACATACTTATCTACAATAACCACTTCCATGTTTTACATATCTATCTCAGATTAATATATACAAAGGTATCACTGGACCCTAATTTTGCAGAATTTCTGGGGCAAAATGCACAAAGGAAGGACTTAGTTAATGACTTGGAAGCCTCATCATCAATTAAGAGTTGCTATCAAATTTGAATTTCTCTTCTTTGTCACCATAAATCCATAACTATAGTTCCAAATATATTCATTAGTTTTGAGTGTTCTTTATTCAAGTTCTATTAGTGTAAAACAATTTGAGATATTTGTAAAACCAATCTTGATATTTTTTCAAGACATTTCAGTTTAGAATTTGTATAAATACTTCTTCATTTGAAGTATTTTGAAGGGATTAGATTACACATTTCTACATACCTTTTGATCAGAAGGCCCAGAAGGTTATTGTATCATTTGCTGAGCCAGCAAGCTGGATTGATAAATAAAGATCAGATATTTCCAAGGATTCATGTGGTGAGCAAATTTCAGACAAGTATTTTCATGTGTTATTGTTATTTTTCTCAAAGTTATTCATAATCTTTAATGTGTTTCTCAATATAAATGTTATAACTAGAATAATACTTCAGAACTTGTTTAATTACAATCTGTCTTAATAGTTATGCATTTAAATGTTTTCTTCTAATATCTAAATTAAAAAATTCTTAATTTTTCTTTGGTTTAGATTGATTTTTTAAATATCCAGGTTAAAGGATTCTTAATTTCCCTTTTATCTTGATTACCCCTTCATTCCTCATTCATTATCTGGGTCTGAGAACCCTTAACTGCTCTCTGACCCCAAGTGAAACCCTTTCACCCCCGTCTCAAAGACTTGAAAAAACACTCTGCTATCTTGCCCTTGGAACATTCACTTTAGTGAGTTAATCTAGTTTTGCTTCCTTATTTTTTGACTCCATAGCTGAATGGTCTAAAATACATCATTCTATCCATCTGTCTAAGCAGATCCCACCACCCAATCTAAAAAACAAATCAAAAACCCCTTCAACAATAATAACTAGCCTAAAAACATCTTAACTAAATTAGAGTTAAATTTTAAAGAGAGAGCCATCTATGAGCACCAGAAAGGCTAGGTTCTAATCTCCAAAAGCAATTTGTGGTTAACTTTGGTTTTTCTTTCTTTTTACTTCAAAAGAATTATCAGAGTGATAACATTTCTGGCAACTCCGTTGGGGATGGCTAACATTTTCCTCAGAAATATTTTACAGGTTCAGTTCTGACCTATGATGGTGGACAATGATCAGACACACAAAGGTTAAAATCACCCACTTGGTGACTTCAAATCAATTTCACAATCAAGACTCCACTAGAGGAATGAACCTGAAAGAACAATATGGGAAGATCAAGTTTCTAAGTTGGATGTTTATCCAAGACATCATGTTTTTTCTCATCAAGAAGGTTTTTCAATGTATATTGTATTTTAGAGAAGATCTTAGATTAGTTTTTAAACATTTTCCTTCAAAACTTGTAAATATAAAATATCCTTACACATTTGAGCAGCATTCTTCTAAATCTTATGATGATCATTTTCCAATCAAGAAATCTCAAATAATCAAGAATGATCTTACAATCCCTATACATTTTCCTGTACCTTGGAAAGTTCCTGATAGGTATAAGCCACTCATCTTACCTCCTACACTCCATGTTTTCCCTAACAATTATTACAAGTATCTCCCTAGGTTTGATGGAGAAGATGGTAAAATCGCTAGCCAAAAACATATTCAAGGTTTTGAGAATTACCTGGAGTTATCTGAGATTGGTGAAGATGATGTTAGAATCATACTTTTTGCTCTTTCTTTGCAAAGTAGATTAAAGAGTTGGTTCAAGAATCTACCTATTTAAAGCATCTCAAATTTCCAACAGTTTGTCAAATTTTTCCTTAATAGATGGATAATCAAAGTCAATCTTTTTATGATCATAGAAGAATATAATCAGTTAAAAAGACAACCAAATGAAACAATACAACAATTTTCTAATAGATTTAATCAAATCTATTATTCAATTCCATCAAATATAAGACCTCCTCCTGATTCAACTCTCTTGTATTATCCAAAAGCATTTGATCCAGACATAGAATTTCAGCTAAGAGAAAGAAACCCCTCAACAATGGAACAAATGCAGAACATTGCAGTAGATGTAGAAGTTAATATGCAAATTAGAAGAGAAAATTTGAAAGTAGAAGCAAAGAAGAACAACATTGCAGAGGTAAAACGCGACATTTTGGTAAGAAAAATAGAGGAAAGGATACGAAAGATCATCACGAAAGATAATTTTTTTGTTCAAAATCACCATGACACATTTATTTCACAGAAAGAAGAGGTTGATAGCCATGATGTTATAGACATATTTGGGCACTGCAAACCCAAACTCATATGTCCATAAAATAAAGGCTCCTTAAGTCCCTAAAAGTGTTGTTTCATACCCTAAAGGATCATGGTCAACTGATTACATCATTTCCCAGAAGTTCCACCTGAAAAACTACTCAGAACTGGCCAAAACTGGACCATACAGACTGCTCCATGGGCAAGGTGTGACACATACTAACTGCCTAACTGGCCAAGTGCGATGCATATTGAAATGGCCTTTTGTGGGGTGTGATGAGTGAGAATAGACAAATGGCAGAGACAATTTGCAAGGTGGATGATCATTGAATCTTCCAAAAACTTCTCCTGTGACACTTGCCTCTCTGAATTCACCCAGGGATGAGTAAGAGATCATGAAATCTCCAAGTGGAACCAAGAAATATCAGTGAACTGACACTAATCAAAAACCCAGAGCTGACTCACACCCTTGCAAGACATCTATAAATGGATCCCTCATCTGAGAGATCTAGAGGCTGGAATTTTATATTCTGTAAGGAAGTGCTGTTGGTTTGTTGGTGAGAAGAGACATTGCATTGTTGGGTGATTTGCTTGTTCATGAGGTGAAGAGGGCTTCTACAACTAGGAGGATGATGTTGGATTAGACAACTGGGTTGTAATCCTCTCTTACATTACTATTAATAAAGTTCTTTGAGTTTTCCTCCATATAATCTTGTATTTGTGAATCTTATTGTTTATGAATGCAATTGTATGGTCAATGTGTTTCTGATTCCTCATTGTTTATGATGTTTTAGATAGAGATTCTTTGATATTTTGCTATTACTTTGACTCTACAGGTACTCTTTGAAGCAGGGCAAGTAGGAGAGGAGTGGAAAATTATATCAAGGAAAGGAGAAATCAAGCTAGGATCAAAGCGAAAGATCCAGGTTGGTCCTCTCTTCTTCTCTTCCATCTATCACACTTAAAGGAACTCTTGAAAAGCTTTCATTGTTTGTTTTTAAGATAGCTACCCGTCTTAGTGGGACTAGCAGTTCGAATCAACACTATTTTTTCCTGAAACAAAATGGCGACTCAACTGGGGAATGAATAGTTTGTTTTGTTTGTTTATTGTCTGCTTTATAAACTACAGACGGAGCCTAAAGTTAGCCAGCTAGCCTTCGAAATGCCTTTGCTATGCAATTGCGAAGTAGATAAACGTTGCTTTAGTCAATCTCCGGGTTGGTTTATGAATTGAACATTTGAATTACAAAACATCCTAAGTGCCCTTGTGGTAGCTCAAAACCTCATCAGATCCTACCCTTATGCTTTGTTTTTACTGTCCATCATTACTCAGCCTAAATCACTAAACTTAGCTGCAAACTTTGAGAAAAAACCAAGCTCAGTTTCGCTCCCTGGCCCATCGCACTGTCTACAACTATGCAACCTAGATGAATCACACCTCCCATGTGTTGCAAGTGAGATGCATCCCTGTTTCCCTGTGTTGGAGGTGCGATGATTTAGTGATACTACTTTCTTCTCTGAAAATTGGTTTTTTCCTCCTTGTTTTCAGCTTTATTCAGTAGTTTTGTTGTTCATGATTAGTACCTTCTTGCTGAAACCATCTTCCTTGACATTATTTCAACCTCCATCAGTTAGTAATTGTAAATGTTTTTGTGTGTTTGTCAATCATTTATAGTCTTCCTTTGTCGAAAGTAGCCTAATCGAACTGTCCTTTTTGATGCAAGTGTCATAAAGTCTTCCTCTTCTAGATAGTTGATTATATGTTATAGACATTTTTGTGCCTCACAGCATTGAGCATGAAATGTCCATAATCTAAGGGATCCAAAGTCCCTAAACATGTTGTTCCTACCCCTAGAGGAACAAGGCTAACAAACCACAGCAATTCATAGAAGTTCTCCACCTGAAAACACTCAAAAACAAGCCAATTCTGGATCATGTCAACTGCTCCACTGAGCATCTGCGCTGAATGTCAACTGCTCCACTGTCTACTTGCGTTGAATGTCAACTGCAACAAAGGCTACCTGCAGTGAGCGTAACTGGACAAGTGGCAGGCTCATTTCTCAATGTGTCAATGCCCAGGAAGCTTCCAAAATGACACTTGCATCAAGGAATTCGACTGGTGATGAGTAAGAGGTTCCAAATCTCCAAGTGGAAGCAAGAACCTCCAAGTGGACTCAAGAACTAAGAGAGGGAGAGGACACTAGTCAGTTTCATACCAGCCTCAAGCTGACTCATCCTCTCTCCAAAAGATCTATATATAGATCTCTCCTCCATGGGAAGAGGAGGCTGGAATTTTGTTATTGCAAAGAATTGTTGTTGGTTTGAGACTAGAATAATTGGGTGCTTAATGCTTTGAAGGGAGGTGAAGATAGGAATTCCATTCTGCTGGGAAGGAGATGCTGGATTGGAGCCCTCTGGGTTGTATCTCTTCCTGAACCTTGTTATTTATCAATAAAGCTATCTTGGTTTTCTCCTATATGTTAACACCCAGGTTGTTCCCTATGACTCCCAAGGGAATACGGCCGGGGTAACCACTAACCAATCTTTGGATCACTGTTTCTAGCCAAACTGTGATCAGAGAGGGCTCTCTCTTTATGATTTGTAACTGTTTATGATAGGGTTTTAGGCTAGCTATTATGCACAGGTTTTGTTTATGTTTTGGTTGAAGAATTTCTTTCAGATCTCTTGTGATGTAATTTTCAAAGAGTTAAATATCATTGGGCAATGGAGTCTATGGCTGTAGGTGTTTAGAAACCTTGAGATGAACTGGTGAAACTTACAGGGCCATTTGGATACTTCATAGAACAAATTTTGATTTATAACACGAACAGGAAAAACAAGCAGTGAGAGCATTCAAGGATTTTCACTAAATGTTTAAGTATTTTCACCAAACTGGTTATAAGAAATGGATGGATGTCTCAGGGGCAAACTTGAATCCCTGGGAATATCTATCACTGTAAAAGATATAGTTTTAAAGTGCAGCAACTAAGAATTACACTTCTTTTACTGTATCTGAAGAAAACATGGATAATAGCTCAGTTTGAGTTCAGGGTAATCAGTGATTAAATCCTGGAACTATTCTTCTACTTTGCTATTAAGTGTAAAATATTTAGACAACAAAAGAGAACAAAAGACTCGAAAACATGTAATACAGAGATTTAAGAAAACTTATTGTTTTATGAAACACTCTGGAATCCTGCAACGTTCACCATTCATCACAACGCATCAAATACACCAAGCTTTGGAAATTCCATTCTCCCTTTGTATTATTTCTCTGAGAATTTTTACAGCAAGTGAGAGTTCCAAAAGGAAAATAACAACAACCCTTAAGCTTCTGTGAGGGGCCAATATATACTTGCGGTTGTTTACAAAAATATCTGAGTCTTGAGTTATCTCAGACTTAATGTTCTTACCAACTTTGAGATATTATTATCAGAAATTTATTACAGCATTGAATACAAGATAAAGGCGCTTTAATGTTCTGTCAGAAGATATTTTGGCCTTTGGGATCTGCTGAGTCGGTTGAGATACTTTGATTAAATGCTGGAGAACCCGACTTTATGGCTTGTGCGCTGTATGCTGTGTTTGTCACCTGTGATTGTGACTGCTGCTGTGGTGAGAGAATAGCTCTGCTGAGTTGGCTCAGCCTCTGCCTCTTCCTTGTAGATTTTATTCATCAAAATTGTGCCTGCGCATGACTGCTCATGTACTGGAGAAAATTAGCGCTACAGGTTCTGGCCTGACAAAATTATCTGTGTCAAATTCCTCCATACTTCCTGTGTGGGCAATTGATGATTTATGATTGCCCCCATAGTCTCATCTGCCTCAGTATACTTAAAGAAATTCGGTGGTGTATCAAACAGATGATCAATTTCATTCATAATAAAAAACAGATTATCCACCCTATCATACAGATTCTGCCCCGATGCTGGCCCTGTGTCTGCTGAGGTACTGGGCTGTTTTGCAATTTGTGCTACTGCATGGGCATCAATCCTTTTGTTGTAATTTTCTAGGGTGAGCAGTCTTCCTACACTGCTTAAAATGCTGGGGAGGCCCCTGTTCTGTAATGCCAGGAATCTGTCCAGGAATTTGTTGATTTCAGTCTGCATGTCCTGTGTTCTCCTCTCCAGTGTTCCAACTAGGCTTCTTAGTGTCAGGACTCGTTTAACTACTGAGATTGTTTCAGTCCTGTTAGTAATTCCCATGGCAGCTAGTTGAGAGCTAGTTTTGTTATTTAAAACATTGACCATTCTGCTGGCAGCATCTGGCATGTGGCCAAGGCTTGCTCTTGCTCTGTGTATTTCCTTGTTTGCCTTTGTGATGAGTACTATCTGCTCATCCATAGTCTCAATGTACTGCCACTGATTGGTGATGGATCGACCGATGTTACTCCAGAGGACTGCTTTTAGTTCTGCTGTTACCTTCTCTAGTGCAAGCTCCTTTTCTAGTTCAGCTATTCTCTTTTTTAGAGCTTTTATCTCTCTCTCCTTTGTTGCTTCATTCTGCTTGCTTTTGTCAAATTTTTCATTCACCTTGGCCAAAGTCTTCTTGACTTCATCAAGCTCTTTCATTTGGGACTCAAGAACTTGGATCTCAGCTTGTAGCTTCTGCATATCCAGACTGGGAGTCTGTCCTGGTGTTGGTGTAGTTGTTGCTGTAGATGGTGCTGTAGTTCCCGTTTGCTGAGGAGGAGGAGTAGTTGTTGGAGGGACTTCCTCAAGATTAATTATCACAGGAGGAGGCTGGGAGGGTTGGCCCTCTTCTCTTTGCTTCATTGCTGTTTGTAGTGCTGCCTTTGCAGCTTCTGATTGTCCTAGCTGGTCTTGAGTCCTAACCAGCTCCTTGTACAGGGATACCAGCAGGTCTGTAGCATCCTTTTCCTGCCTTTGCTGGGCAACCTCGTCTGTTTGTGGGTGGATGGTGGCTGGGAGCTTGATTTTCTTTCTTAAAGCCGCCATGTCTGCATCCCTTATCTTCAGGAGTTCTTGGATACCCTTAACATCTTTAGGATCATGTCCTATTTCTATAATTACCTCTTCCAAGGACTTGATCCTGTTGTCCTTGGCTTGTGATGATGCTCTCTCCAATTCCAGCTGAGAGGCTGTATTATCAAGGCTGCTCTTCAATTTGTAGTTCTCCAATGTCTCACCTGCCAAGGAGGCATACACCATTTCACCAGTTTGTTTATGTAATTCAATCTTATCCATAGGGTGTATGTCTTTGGCCAGAACCTCCATGTTGGTTCTTAGGTAATCCGAGGTAGATTGAGGATGCAGCGTTGTGGGCATGAAGTGACTCATGATCATCTTGCCTTCACTTACATCAAAGGCGGACATGAGTCTTTGCTGATTGGTAGGAGCCAGGTTCAGCAAATGATCGTACAGCTGTATTTTAATAGGATCACTCCTCCTCTTAATGTCAATAAATTGCTGTTTGATGCTTGACTGTCCTTCTCTGTGCTGGCTGGAGGAGCTGACCTCTCCTCCTATAGTTCTATCATGTTCATGCTGAAATGAACTGGCTGAAACTTCTCCACTGGGTGGGCCCATACCCATTGCTTGCCTCACTGCTATGTCATCCTCTTGGGAGTCATTTAGTCTTTGTCTTTTCTCTCCCCGATTAATGGATGAAGTCAGGGGAGTCTCTCTATCCCTTTTTCTGGTAAAGTCCTCCTTTTGTGGGGTTTGGAGGACCGAGGTATCAACAGTAGTTTCTGCTCTAGGAGGCACCATTGTCTGAGCCTGTTGCTCAGTGGAGCTTGGAGGATCAGTCACTTTTTCTTGCTGCAAGGGCTGCTGTTCACTAAACTGTTCCTCTTCTTGTTGCTGCCCAAGTTCCTGCTGCTCCATCTCTTCTTGCTGCTGTAGCAATGTGTCCACTTGTTCTTCTGTCAATGGAGGTGGCTGTTCCACCTGCTTCCCTTTATCCTTGCTTGCTGTCTGTGGTGCTTTCTCGGCAGTTTGCTGCTGTGCTGTTGATGATGTAGCAGCTGCTCCAAGTTGCTTTTTGTAGGAGAGGGGCACCTGTCCACAAGTTTCCAAGTCAGCTTCCTTTTGCATATTTCTAGCCTCTCTCTCAAGTAACTCTTCATTAGTAATTTCCTCCTCTAGGGTACCCTCTTCCCAATTTGATGCATTGGCATACTGTTCAATCTCGGGTTGTCTCTTGTGTGCATAGCTACCCAATTTGTATCTAATCCTCCTGAGGGAGATAGCATGATTGGGGTCATAGGGTATCCATTCAAAGCTGGTTTGCAGTCTGAGGCCTTCCAGGATAGTGTTTGCCTCTTTCCATCCCTCTTCTTTCTTGTTATATAGGAAAGGACCCAGCTGGTTCCTTACCTTCAACTGTGACTTATTGTTGTTGCTCTGAAAATGAAGATAGTCTGAGTTCCCAAACTGTCTGAAATATTCCAAGGCAAAAAGCCTCATGGGGACATACCTTGGCAACCTAAATGGGTTCAACTCACAGCCATATATCCTGATGACTGTGTGGTTTTGGTAGAAGTACCAATTACCAATGCTGTAGGACTTATTCAAATGGAGAATTCTCCTCATGTCATCAGTTAGTCTAGGAGGAGGAGTACCATGCAATACTGTCATGACTGGATAGATGAATAAGTCAATGAACTCAGTGTATGTGTAAGGTGATACAGAGGTATGATGAAAAACAGAAGTCCAGAACACAACTGACCTTGGAATTCCCTGGGCATTGAGTGGCTTCAAAGGAACAGAGAAGGTGGCTGGCTGATAGAACAAGAATAGATGGTATATATATGAAGTATACCTGAATAGTCTTTCCCTCTTCAAGTTCATAAACTGCTCATGGATTTTATCTGCAATGTAGGTTGCATAGTCATAATGTACAGCTGGGGGTTTACCAGGAGAGAATATAGACAGCATTGCCATTAGGCTATCATCCACATCCTCTATCCCCCTGAATCCTAGGACATAACTGATTAAATCCACTAACATCCTGCCCAATTCATTCAAATAGTGATACCCAATAGGAGGGGTTCTGACTGATTCAGAGCCTGGTCTTACAAACAACTGATTGATTTTAATGATTTGGTCATTTGACAGCTTGGTCCCTTTGTTTATCAAATTCTGCATAAAGAGGGGAGTCAATTGCTTGGCAGTTTGGAAGTGCAGCATTCCATTTATACTCTCTGGGGTAATCTGGAACAGGATTGAGCCTGTGGGGCTGATGACAGCTCTTTGGCTTGGGTCATAGCATTCCTGGCAGCTGTAGATCAGTTCTGGCATAGGATTTACTTGGGGAAGGTTGTAGATGGGCAAATTTGAGTCCCAAATTCCCAAGATGTCTGCCCCACTCAGGTGCTGGGCTTTTAACTCATTCATCATCTGGATATTGTATTTGGTTCCCATAGGGAACCAGTCCAGCATTTGGTAATCCATGTCTCCCAGGGCTTTCCATGCTAATTCCTGGTGAGGAGCATTGAGGGGCTTGATATTTAGAGCAATAGGAGTCTCCATAGTTCTTCAAAGTGCAACAATTGTAGGTGAATAGTCAAAATGGAAGCAACACAGAATAGAGGTGATTCTCTGTAAAGACAGTTTGTATTTTGGATACCAGAGGGGAATTTACTCAACAGCAATTGAAATACTGTTTGTTTTTTAGGAGCAGAGCTTCTCTAAGGTCTGACTATGTCCTCTTTTTGCGGGTAAATTGAGACCAACTAGGAATTAGCCGAGAATACGCAGTGAGTGTTGCTTTCTGGGCGAAAATACAGGTATTAAGGCTCGGCCGGTGTTTTTTGGACTTCACAGTTACAATGGTGGACGTGCAGAGGGAAATGGGCGGTATAAATGTAGTTTCAAGGTGTCTTAAGCCTTCTGAGCAACTTAAATTTCAATAACAGTCGTATGGAGGGCAGAACAATGGTAAATACCTGTTAATTGACGAACAGAGGTTGCGCAGGTGTGCACGGTTGCTGCTGAGGAGGTCGCCCGGGTTAAATCAACAGGTTGGCGGAAATTCGAACGTAAACGGTCATGCAGAGAGAACAACAGCGACAGGAGTGAAAAGTGGGAAAAAACACGTTTTTTGGGTAAATATAGACTTTTTTACCATTTTGGCGCTTTTTAGTGATGACGTCAGCATGACGTCATTGGTGGGTCAAGGTGAGGTGACGTCAGCTGACGTCATCGGGTGACGTGGCGGTAGACTATTGGTCCAAGGGGGCGATGAGGTGGCAGCCATGTCAGCGGCCAGGTGGACGAATAGCGGGAGCGAGTACAGGTGGATGTGACGTGGCGATCCGTTGGCGGAAAACAGGTGGCGGTTAGGACCATAGCGGTTACGGTTAGGGTTAACCGCTACGGTTTCTCGGGGCGGTTTAGGTACGACGCTGAATGTGTCAGGCCTTGCTCCGAGAGGCTTTAGCGTTTGACACGTGGAGAGGTACTGACGTGACGCAACGTCACCTTCTCGGGCGGTAAAGGACAGCAGTGGGAGCCGCTCCGATATTGACGTGGATCGTCGGATCTTCGGGCCTTGATCCGACGGTGGGCGGAACAGGAAGATGCTCGGGTTGTATGCGGGCGGAAAACTTTGGGTAGAGGGTTTTTGTTGGTTTTTCATTGTTTATTCATTGTTTATTATTTAAAACAAACAATGCGCTAACCTTTGGAAATGCGCCAGAGGCGGGTTTTTTGGCTTTGGTAACTTTTGCAAAGGATTTAAAGGCGGAAGAGGGTTTTATAAGGGTTTTCCAATGCAAATGGTGGTTTGAGGAGCAGTTTGACTTGCAGCAAGGGGGAATGGGATGGGACAGGTTCACCAAAGTGACCAGATGTCAGTTTGGTCCCTTTTGAAGAACATATGGCTATAATGCCAGGGGGAAGGAGTATTTATAAGATTTGGGGCTTTATACACCATAGTGTTAGTATTATTAGGGGAAAGGGTAAAATAGGGGAGCTATATAGTACAATTAGAGGTTAATATGAATGAAGGGAGCAAATGAAGGGGTTTTTACTGAGTTTATCTGAAATTGACTTGGTTTTGAGAGTAGATCAAAATGAAAAGATCTTAGACAAGAAATGTGGATTCTGAATGAACTAGAACCACCATAAAACCATGATCTCTCTTCATAAATCTCAGCTAAAGAAAGGGAGTGTTAGTAATGGAATAGAGGGGAAGAGGGAGGTTAGTTATGCTCCTTGCTGTAATATGATGGGATTAACCACTTTGTTCATTGATAGATTTTGCTTTGGCAAAACACCTCTTGACATATGTGTAATGATGAAAATACCCTTTCTGCAACCACAACTGCCTACCCAGCTATTTTCCTAGCATTTTTTGTTTCTCCATAGAGGGTGCATTTAGACTTGCAAACCCTTACTTGCCTTTTCTTTTCTTTGGCTTTTTCTTTTTCCTTTCTATCTACTTCTACCCTTATCTCTTCCAAGGTCCCAGATTAAGCTGTTGGGAACCTTTGCTTCTCTACCTAAACTAGTTGTCTGCCAAGATTAAGCAGTTTGGACAGACTTCTTTCTCTATTCTATAACTCAAAATTGAAAGATGGCATGATCCAGATTAGACTGTTGAATCATCCACAAAATTGAAATAAGGTCCTCAATACTTGAAACACTTTACCCACCTCTTGCTTTCTAGGAAATATGGGATCTTTGTGAACTCAAAGCAGAGCATATTTGGCCTTTCTCTTTGCCAATCATGAAATATGAAACCTATTGGTATAGGTATCCAACAGTGGCTCCACATGGGGATGGTTTTTCTTTTGAAAGACCAAGAACAGCAGGTCAGATTGCCTTGTTCTTTAGCTGTTCATACCAATCTTTGAAACTTGCTGCCTCAATGTGTCAAAATGGTGTGTTTCTCTTTTGGAAGACTTCTGATTCTATCAGCCTCTTGCTGGTTGGTGAATCACTTGGGAAAACTACTTTTTACAATCTAAAACAGAAGATAATATGTACATCTGTATATATACAATGAATCCTTAGGTTCCACTCATGGGGAATAGTCAAAGTAGTGCTTCAGCATCCTGCCATTGACAGGACCTTCATCCAAGTCAGTTTCAGTAAGACTTTTGAGGAAATAGGTGTTGTTCCCTTGTACTGCTTGGACAGCAAATGGTCCTTTCCATAAAGAGTCAAACTTTCCATGTTTCCCTTTCTCTTCTCTTCTTGCATCCCACTTTAAAACTTTGTCCCCTACATTGAAATCTTCTGCTTTGGTTCTTCTATCAAAAGCCCTTTTCAGTTTCTCTTGTAGTATCTGCACTCTGCTGAAAACTTGTTCTCTGGTCTGTTGTAAACAAATTATCTGGTTAATCCTTCTTTGCATGTCGTTTGGCTCTGCTTGGCTCTCTTGCAGAAGTTTCATAACCGGCACTCCTAGTGATGAAGGAAATCTGGCCTCTAATCCATAGACTAACTCATATGGGCTGGTCCCAATTGATCTTTTAGTTGTTAGTCTGTCTGCCCATAAAGCATTTACTAGTTTCTTATGCCAGTTCTTTTTGTTCTCTTCCAGCACTTTCTTTATGATATTTATCAAACTTTTGTTTGATGATTCAGCAAGGCCATTTCCTTGAGGATAGTAAGCTGTAGAATGGCCCAAAGTAATGTGAAATTTATGGCAGAAGTTCACCATCTTCTTGGATCTGAAGGCAGCAGCATTGTCTGTTATTATCTTGTCTGGGCAGCCAAATCTAGCCAGTATATTGTTTTCCAAAAATTGAATGATTACTGAATCATTTGCTTGTCTGCATGGGGCAGCTTCAATCCACTTGGTGAAGTAGTCTGTTGCTGTTAGAATCCATCTGTGTTGCCCTGAAGATGAGGGATGAATTTCCCCAATGAAATCCAAGCCCCATTGTTGAAAAGGTCTCTCTGTTGCAATGGGCTTCAAAGGAAGTGGCAGCAACTGTCTTTTGCCTTCAAACAGTTGGCATTTGTGGCATGAGGCTGTAAATTTCTTAACATCAGAGAACATAGTAGGCCAGTAATAACCAGCCCTCAATATCTTGTCCACAGTGGACTTCCAGTACAAATGTCCACCACAGTCTCCAGCATGGAAATCTTGCATGATATTGTTAGTTTCATTCTCTATTAGACAGTGCAGCAAAATACCTTCATGGTTTTTCCAAAGTAAATTTCCATCTATTACACAAAATTTAGATGTTTTCATTTTTAGGAACCTACTTTTAGTTCTGGACAGTCCTGGGGGAGCACACAGGTTTTGTAACACATAACAGATATCAGAGTACCAAGGAGATTGTTCAAAGGCTACATTGATCTTTGGAGTCGCCAGCTCTGTTTCACTGTCCAGTTGGTTGATGTCTAAGGCTTGGAAATTCGCTTCTGTCATTAATTTGGCCAAACCTTGCCCTTTTATTAGCTTTGTGGGTTTTATTTCAATGTCAAATTCTAGTATATTGGCAATCCATTTTCCTCTCATGCCCTCTAAGTTTTCTTGGGTGAGAATGTCTTTGACAATAGGACTTGGTACATAAGCCACAACATGGGAGTAAAGGATGTAAATCCTAAAGTCTTTAATAGCTTTGATCAAAGCATAGGCTTGTTTTTCCATTATTTGATACTTTAGGGGGGCATCTCTAAGAGCTCTGCTGAAGAAGGCAATAGGCTTCTCATTCCCTTGGTCATCTTTCTGTAATAATACAGCAGCAATAGTATGTTGGGAGGCAAAGGAGAAAATGATAAAGTCTCTGTCAAACTGAGGATTGGTTAACACTGGGGTTTGAGTCAAGGCTAACTTTATACTTTCAAAGGCTTGTTTTGCTTCAACAGTCCATTTGACCTTTGAATCTTTCTTTAGCATATTGTTTAGTAATCTGATTAATTCTGCCAAATTCGGGATAAACCTTCTTAAAAAGTTGATTTTCCCTAAAAATCCTTGCAACTCCTTGACATTCCTGGGATGGGGCATTTGTAGGATAGCTTGTATCCTATCTGGATCAATTCTTATGCCATCTTTTGAAATAATATGTCCTAGAAGTTTCCCTTCTTCTAAACCAAATAATGACTTCTTGGGGTTTAAGGAAATGCCATATTTTCTGCATGTTATGAAAATCTGTCTCAAATGTTTCAAGTGTTCTTGGTCAGACTTTGAAAAGGGTGTAAGATCATCTAAGTAAATAACCAAGAAGTCATGAATCTCTTTTGCAAAAGCAATGTCCATTGCTCTTTGAAACGTTGCCCCTGCATTTTTCAATCCAAAGGGCATTTTGACATATTTGAAAGTTCCCCATGGAGTAGTAAATGCAGTTTTGTCTTGATCATCAGGGTGTACCAGGATTTGATTGAAACCTGAGAAACCATCCAGCAATGATATCCTTGAAGCCCCTACTACTCTTTGAAGAATGTGATCCATTTTGGGTAAGGGGTAGTTGTCTTTGAGTGACACTTGGTTCAAATTCCTTAAGTCTACACAAAGTCTAATCTCACCAGTTTTCTTTCTTGTAGGGACCAAATTTGAAATCCACTCAGAGAACCTGATTGGTGCTATGATACCAGCTTTGAACATTTTCTGTAATTCTTTTTCAATGGAAGGAAGGAGCATAGGATTGATCCTTCTCAATTTCTGTTTGAATGGTTTTTGATTAGATTTGAGGGGAATAGTATGCTGGATAACAGAGGTATCATAGGACTTTAGATCCTCATAACCCCAAGCAAAGACATCTTGAAACTCTTTAAAGAGATCAATGTATTTGGGTTTTTGATCAGGGGGCAAAGCAGCAGATAGCTTTATTATTTTAGGCTTGTCAGTGGTACCAATGTTGCATTCTTCAATTGCTGCATCTAATGGCTGCATCTTTGGTTTTCTGGGGACATCATTTGAGTCAAAAATGTCCTCTAGTGGGGTAAGGCCTGCTGGAAGGAAATTGTCTTTGAGTTGTATGATTTCATCTTCAGCGTTGCTCACCTCTTCACAGTCAATTTGGTGAATTTGCTGAATGTTTTCATTGTCGAAAATGGTTGGAGTCAGTAATTGTTTTGCTGTCCTAGGTGACATTGGGTGAGCTGACTGTTGAAACTGTGTTTGTGATGGACTTGTTCCCTCAAATATTTGTGATTGACATGCTGACTCAAGCATTTGTGATTGGCATGCTCCATCAATATCAATATTTAATCCTGTGAACTCTTGTTGCAAGGTCAAAAAATTGTTTATTTGCATGTCATCCTCAAATACTTGCCACTCTTTGACATTGTTTGGAATAGAGGGTCTGTATTTGACCTCTGCTGTGAAACAATTGTTGGGTTCCAATGGGAATTTGAAGGTGCTGGCAAATGTTGCCAGGCTGTGTGCATGGAGATTGTGGCCCCTTGAAATTTTTGTGATAACAAACTCAGAGAAGGTCTCTAATATTTCAATTACAGCAGACCTGTAGGACCTCAATCTCTTGTCATTGGTGACAAAATTTCCTTTTACCTGTTGAATTACTAGGTCAGAGTCCCCCATGATGGAGAGGCTAGGTGCTTGTAATGATTTTGCTAGCTTTAGGCCCAGGAACAGAGCTTCATATTCTGCCATGTTATTAGTGCATCTAAAATTCAATCTGTAAGCCCTGCCTTCTGCATAGCCTTTCTCTTTGTTATGTATCCATACTCCAGCTCCTGCCCCTAACTTGTTGACTGAGCCATCAAACTCTAGGACCCACAGAATGTCTTGCTGAACAGGAGATTTAAAATTCTGTTCATGGGATGGCAATGTGAGCATGAGTTGGGGTTTCTTTTCCCATTTGTTTTCTAGGACAATTTCATCACTTTTTTGACAATCTTTAACAACTAGAGGAGGGTGAATGTGTATTGTTGGGCTGATTGATGTTTGGCAGGTGCTACTTGTTTGATCAATGTTTTGTTCTTGTATGAGTGCTTCGGTCCTAATGTCATTGTTTGAGAGGCTTGTGCTGTCATTGAAGAGGATGAAGGAGTCTATGTCCGAATGGACAGCATATATTGGAAAATTTTGAGGCTTTTCTTCACTGCTGACCATATACTTCATGAGTGTTTCCCTGTAAAGTCTTTTTGGTTGCCCAAAGACAGAGATAGTTGCATATGACATGTCCAATTGCAGGGAGCCTTGGAGCTTGGCTCCCCATGATCTCGATAACAGCATCCCATATTTGGGTGGGATATCAGCAACTACAACATCCATTAGAATAGTCTTGTTGGGAAATTGAACCAGGGACACACATAAATCTTTTATTAGGCCTAAACATTTGACTTGACTGGAATCAAAGGAAAACAGGTCTTTGTATGGCCTTGTTATATCCAAGTTTAATCTTTCCATGACAGCTTTTGGCATAAGGTTGTGAGAGGCACCTGAGTCAAACATTGCATTATGCAGTATTTTATCATGAACATGCAGGCTGACATAAAAAGGTAAAACCCCTGTGACTACTGTTTTTCCATCTACCTCGGGGCCAAACAGTAATTCTGGAGTGTCATCTAGCACATTTACATCATCTTTGCTATTGGTGAGCTGAAGGGATTTTTTGATCTGTTGCTTATATATGTCATGTTTGGCTAGCTCTGAAAGGGGAATTGCTACCTTTAACTTGCCGATCTCTGCTCCTAGGTCAAAGGGTTTGTCAACTTGGGTTTTGGAGTCACGGGTAGCAGTCCTTTCTCTGTTGATTAAATCTTCTTGTTGGATTTCATCTTGATTTTGGAACCTGCCCCTTACATTCATGTCTTGAGGGATAATGTTTGGGTTAGGGTGAGAGGACGAGGTCGCCATGGGCTGTTGTAGTGGGGACAGTAGTTCAGTAACCTCCTCAACCACTACTTCTTTTGTAGGCAAGTTTGTTTTGTCATTAAGTTCTGTGACTGAGGTTTCTCTAGACTGCTGTTTCTCTTTTGTCTTTTCAGGCTGATTTACATTCACAGTCCTACTCCTTAGTTTGTATTGTTTATGGACTTCATAGACAGCAGTATCATATCCTTGTTTAAAGTCAAAGGATTCTCCTGATTTAGTTTGGAATGTTTTGCTTTCATCCTCCTCATGGTCTTCTTGTGTTAAGAATACATGGCTTTTACCATCCAGACCCATTAAGTTGATTTCGGGGTCTTCATTGAGCTGATTGGCTGAGGAAGTTTCTGCATAGTTCTCTTGAAAAGGGGGTCTGATATCTTGGTCTGCACTTGTTTTTCCTATGTTTGGGTTCTGAGTTCTCCTAAAATTTGGGTTTCTAGGAGGGTTGCTTTGTGAGGCCTCCCATGATGATTTTCTTTCAACTGATTCCACTCTTTCACCCAGTCTCTTCATGCTGTTTAGTATAGCATCCAACTTTTGATCAAAACCTGAGGGCTCTTCTCTGAAGCCAGCCTTCTTTTCCAGCTTTGCCCTGTTTCTTTTGGCAATTAGGTTGGCCTCTACAGTGACTGCAACTCTTTGAGCTTCTGCAAGGGTTGGAGGATCTCTTTCTTTCAGCTGATAGGCCATATCGGAGTCAAAACCGTCAGGGAAGTTATACAGGGCCAAATCAGGAGGGGGTCTTAAGTTCTGGGGGATAGCATTATATACATTGTTAAACCTAGCACAATATTCCAAAACTGTTTCTTGGGGACCTCTTTTAATAGTGTTATATTCACCGAGTATATGTAGAGGATCTTTCTTCTTCTCCCATCTGTTGGTAAACTCTTGGTACAGGACCTCAGGGGTTGCAATGGAATTTGCATTCAGGGATCTAAACCAAGTTCTGACATCCCCGGTTAAGCTTTGAACAAAAATTCTCATCCTGACACTGTCATCATCTATTTCATAGGTCTCAAAGTGGTCTTGCATCTTCTTAGCATGCTGGACAGCTGTCAAAGGGCCATGGGAGTCAAAAAATGAGATTTTGGTTTGGTAGTCTTGGGGTAAAGCTGGAGCATTGGCTGGTATCTGCAGAGGTGCATATCTGTTAGCCATGTTTATGGGGTTTATGGGGTTAATAGGAACAAATGGGACAGCAGGGATTACAGGTGTAACAGGGTTAATAGGATGGGTAATAAGCGGGGAACTGTTTGAGGGAGTATGTGCAGATGGTGAAGATGGGAGAGGAGGGCTTTGAGGTGTTGATGATGAACTAGGGGAACTAGGGGTGGACCGAAAAAGGACTTTGCAAGGAGTAGGAATGAGGATAGGTTGGTCTGAACTTATATCTGAATCAGCAAGCTTCTCCTGCTTTTGCTGTCTCCTAATGTTCTTTGGAATGATATTTGGATTATCAACAACGATGGGTTGATTAGGGTCAGGGTTTGCCCTAGTGTGCCTTGGGTTTCTTTTGGGAGCCAGCTTCTAAATATTCTTTTAGAACTTTATACAGGAGGCTTTATATGTACAAGGACTAGGTAAGAATTCAGGAATGACTATATATGTTTCAAAGCTAGGATGAAGATTCCCTAGTTAGCTCTTCCCTAGAGCTGTCCCTGTGTTTACAGAAACAGTCCTAAGGCCTCTTGGCTAGTTTCAGGCTTGATGGTAGCTTTGGAAGATAGATAGTAATTGAAAAAACTTTAAGAAGTCCCCAGTGGAGTCGCCAATTATGTTAACACCCAGGTTGTTCCCTATGACTCCCAAGGGAATACGGCCGGGGTAACCACTAACCAATCTTTGGATCACTGTTTCTAGCCAAACTGTGATCAGAGAGGGCTCTCTCTTTATGATTTGTAACTGTTTATGATAGGGTTTTAGGCTAGCTATTATGCACAGGTTTTGTTTATGTTTTGGTTGAAGAATTTCTTTCAGATCTCTTGTGATGTAATTTTCAAAGAGTTAAATATCATTGGGCAATGGAGTCTATGGCTGTAGGTGTTTAGAAACCTTGAGATGAACTGGTGAAACTTACAGGGCCATTTGGATACTTCATAGAACAAATTTTGATTTATAACACGAACAGGAAAAACAAGCAGTGAGAGCATTCAAGGATTTTCACTAAATGTTTAAGTATTTTCACCAAACTGGTTATAAGAAATGGATGGATGTCTCAGGGGCAAACTTGAATCCCTGGGAATATCTATCACTGTAAAAGATATAGTTTTAAAGTGCAGCAACTAAGAATTACACTTCTTTTACTGTATCTGAAGAAAACATGGATAATAGCTCAGTTTGAGTTCAGGGTAATCAGTGATTAAATCCTGGAACTATTCTTCTACTTTGCTATTAAGTGTAAAATATTTAGACAACAAAAGAGAACAAAAGACTCGAAAACATGTAATACAGAGATTTAAGAAAACTTATTGTTTTATGAAACACTCTGGAATCCTGCAACGTTCACCATTCATCACAACGCATCAAATACACCAAGCTTTGGAAATTCCATTCTCCCTTTGTATTATTTCTCTGAGAATTTTTACAGCAAGTGAGAGTTCCAAAAGGAAAATAACAACAACCCCTTAAGCTTCTGTGAGGGGCCAATATATACTTGCGATTGTTTACAAAAATATCTGAGTCCTGAGTTATCTCAGACTTAATGTTCTTACCAACTTTGAGATATTATTATCAGAAATTTATTACAGCATTGAATACAAAATAAAGGCGCTTTAATGTTCTGTCAGAAGATATTTTGGCCTTTGGGATCTGCTGAGTCGGTTGAGATACTTTGATTAAATGCTGGAGAACCCGACTTTATGGCTTGTGCGCTGTATGCTGTGTTTGTCACCTGTGATTGTGACTGCTGCTGTGGTGAGAGAATAGCTCTGCTGAGTTGGCTCAGCCTCTGCCTCTTCCTTGTAGATTTTATTCATCAAAATTGTGCCTGCGCATGACTGCTCATGTACTGGAGAAAATTAGCGCTACAGGTTCTGGCCTGACAAAATTATCTGTGTCAAATTCCTCCATACTTCCTGTGTGGGCAATTGATGATTTATGATTGCCCCCATAGTCTCATCTGCCTCAGTATACTTAAAGAAATTCGGTGGTGTATCAAACAGATGATCAATTTCATTCATAATAAAAAACAGATTATCCACCCTATCATACAGATTCTGCCCCGATGCTGGCCCTGTGTCTGCTGAGGTACTGGGCTGTTTTGCAATTTGTGCTACTGCATGGGCATCAATCCTTTTGTTGTAATTTTCTAGGGTGAGCAGTCTTCCTACACTGCTTAAAATGCTGGGGAGGCCTCTGTTCTGTAATGCCAGGAATCTGTCCAGGAATTTGTTGATTTCAGTCTGCATGTCCTGTGTTCTCCTCTCCAGTGTTCCAACTAGGCTTCTTAGTGTCAGGACTCGTTTAACTACTGAGATTGTTTCAGTCCTGTTAGTAATTCCCATGGCAGCTAGTTGAGAGCTAGTTTTGTTATTTAAAACATTGACCATTCTGCTGGCAGCATCTGGCATGTGGCCAAGGCTTGCTCTTGCTCTGTGTATTTCCTTGTTTGCCTTTGTGATGAGTACTATTTGCTCATCCATAGTCTCAATGTACTGCCACTGATTGGTGATGGATCGACCGATGTTACTCCAGAGGACTGCTTTTAGTTCTGCTGTTACCTTCTCTAGTGCAAGCTCCTTTTCTAGTTCAGCTATTCTCTTTTTTAGAGCTTTTATCTCTCTCTCCTTTGTTGCTTCATTCTGCTTGCTTTTGTCAAATTTTTCATTCACCTTGGCCAAAGTCTTCTTGACTTCATCAAGCTCTTTCATTTGGGATTCAAGAACTTGGATCTCAGCTTGTAGCTTCTGCATATCCAGACTGGGAGTCTGTCCTGGTGTTGGTGTAGTTGTTGCTGTAGATGGTGCTGTAGTTCCCGTTTGCTGAGGAGGAGGAGTAGTTGTTGGAGGGACTTCCTCAAGATTAATTATCACAGGAGGAGGCTGGGAGGGTTGGCCCTCTTCTCTTTGCTTCATTGCTGTTTGTAGTGCTGCCTTTGCAGCTTCTGATTGTCCTAGCTGGTCTTGAGTCCTAACCAGCTCCTTGTACAGGGATACCAGCAGGTCTGTAGCATCCTTTTCCTGCCTTTGCTGGGCAACCTCGTCTGTTTGTGGGTGGATGGTGGCTGGGAGCTTGATTTTCTTTCTTAAAGCCGCCATGTCTGCATCCCTTATCTTCAGGAGTTCTTGGATACCCTTAACATCTTTAGGATCATGTCCTATTTCTATAATTACCTCTTCCAAGGACTTGATCCTGTTGTCCTTGGCTTGTGATGATGCTCTCTCCAATTCCAGCTGAGAGGCTGTATTATCAAGGCTGCTCTTCAATTTGTAGTTCTCCAATGTCTCACCTGCCAAGGAGGCATACACCATTTCACCAGTTTGTTTATGTAATTCAATCTTATCCATAGGGTGTATGTCTTTGGCCAGAACCTCCATGTTGGTTCTTAGGTAATCCGAGGTAGATTGAGGATGCAGCGTTGTGGGCATGAAGTGACTCATGATCATCTTGCCTTCACTTACATCAAAGGCAGACATGAGTCTTTGCTGATTGGTAGGAGCCAGGTTCAGCAAATGATCGTACAGCTGTATTTTAATAGGATCACTCCTCCTCTTAATGTCAATAAATTGCTGTTTGATGCTTGACTGTCCTTCTCTGTGCTGGCTGGAGGAGCTGACCTCTCCTCCTATAGTTCTATCATGTTCATGCTGAAATGAACTGGCTGAAACTTCTCCACTGGGTGGGCCCATGCCCATTGCTTGCCTCACTGCTATGTCATCCTCTTGGGAGTCATTTAGTCTTTGTCTTTTCTCTCCCCGATTAATGGATGAAGTCAGGGGAGTCTCTCTATCCCTTTTCCTGGTTAAGTCCTCCTTTTGTGGGGTTTGGAGGACCGAGGTATCAACAGTAGTTTCTGCTCTAGGAGGCACCATTGTCTGAGCCTGTTGCTCAGTGGAGCTTGGAGGATCAGTCACTTTTTCTTGCTGCAAGGGCTGCTGTTCACTAAACTGTTCCTCTTCTTGTTGCTGCCCAAGTTCCTGCTGCTCCATCTCTTCTTGCTGCTGTAGCAATGTGTCCACTTGTTCTTCTGTCAATGGAGGTGGCTGTTCCACCTGCTTCCCTTTATCCTTGCTTGCTGTCTGTGGTGCTTTCTCGGCAGTTTGCTGCTGTGCTGTTGATGATGTAGCAGCTGCTCCAAGTTGCTTTTTGTAGGAGAGGGGCACCTGTCCACAAGTTTCCAAGTCAGCTTCCTTTTGCATATTTCTAGCCTCTCTCTCAAGTAACTCTTCATTAGTAATTTCCTCCTCTAGGGTACCCTCTTCCCAATTTGATGCATTGGCATACTGTTCAATCTCGGGTTGTCTCTTGTGTGCATAGCTACCCAATTTGTATCTAATCCTCCTGAGGGAGATAGCATGATTGGGGTCATAGGGTATCCATTCAAAGCTGGTTTGCAGTCTGAGGCCTTCCAGGATAGTGTTTGCCTCTTTCCATCCCTCTTCTTTCTTGTTATATAGGAAAGGACCCAGCTGGTTCCTTACCTTCAACTGTGACTTCTTGTTGTTGCTCTGAAAATGAAGATAGTCTGAGTTCCCAAACTGTCTGAAATATTCCAAGGCAAAAAGCCTCATGGGGACATACCTTGGCAACCTAAATGGGTTCAACTCACAGCCATATATCCTGATGACTGTGTGGTTTTGGTAGAAGTACCAATTACCAATGCTGTAGGACTTATTCAAATGGAGAATTCTCCTCATGTCATCAGTTAGTCTAGGAGGAGGAGTACCATGCAATACTGTCATGACTGGATAGATGAATAAGTCAATGAACTCAGTGTATGTGTAAGGTGATACAGAGGTATGATGAAAAACAGAAGTCCAGAACACAACTGACCTTGGAATTCCCTGGGCATTGAGTGGCTTCAAAGGAACAGAGAAGGTGGCTGGCTGATAGAACAAGAATAGATGGTATATATATGAAGTATACCTGAATAGTCTTTCCCTCTTCAAGTTCATAAACTGCTCATGGATTTTATCTGCAATGTAGGTTGCATAGTCATAATGTACAGCTGGGGGTTTACCAGGAGAGAATATAGACAGCATTGCCATTAGGCTATCATCCACATCCTCTATCCCCCTGAATCCTAGGACATAACTGATTAAATCCACTAACATCCTGCCCAATTCATTCAAATAGTGATACCCAATAGGAGGGGTTCTGACTGATTCAGAGCCTGGTCTTACAAACAACTGATTGATTTTAATGATTTGGTCATTTGACAGCTTGGTCCCTTTGTTTATCAAATTCTGCATAAAGAGGGGAGTCAATTGCTTGGCAGTTTGGAAGTGCAGCATTCCATTTATACTCTCTGGGGTAATCTGGAACAGGATTGAGCCTGTGGGGCTGATGACAGCTCTTTGGCTTGGGTCATAGCATTCCTGGCAGCTGTAGATCAGTTCTGGCATAGGATTTACTTGGGGAAGGTTGTAGATGGGCAAATTTGAGTCCCAAATTCCCAAGATGTCTGCCCCACTCAGGTGCTGGGCTTTTAACTCATTCATCATCTGGATATTGTATTTGGTTCCCATAGGGAACCAGTCCAGCATTTGGTAATCCATGTCTCCCAGGGCTTTCCATGCTAATTCCTGGTGAGGAGCATTGAGGGGCTTGATATTTAGAGCAATAGGAGTCTCCATAGTTCTTCAAAGTGCAACAATTGTAGGTGAATAGTCAAAATGGAAGCAACACAGAATAGAGGTGATTCTCTGTAAAGACAGTTTGTATTTTGGATACCAGAGGGGAATTTACTCAACAGCAATTGAAATACTGTTTGTTTTTAGGAGCAGAGCTTCTCTAAGGTCTGACTATGTCCTCTTTTAGCGGGTAAATTGAGACCAACTAGGAATTAGCCGAGAATACGCAGTGAGTGTTGCTTTCTGGGCGAAATTACAGGTATTATGGCTCGGCTGGTGGTTTTTGGACTTCACAGTTACAATGGTGGACGTGCAGAGGGAAATGGGCGGTGTAAATGTAGTTTCAAGGTGTCTTAAGCCTTCTGAGCAACTTAAATTTCAATAACAGTCGTATGGAGGGCAGAACAATGGTAAATACCTGTTAATTGACGAACAGAGGTTGCGCAGGTGTGCACGGTTGCTGCTGAGGAGGTCGCCCGGGTTAAATCAACAGGTTGGCGGAAATTCGAACGTAAACGGTCATGCAGAGAGAACAACAGCGACAGGAGTGAAAAGTGGGAAAAAACACGTTTTTTGGGTAAATATAGACTTTTTTACCATTTTGGCGCTTTTTAGTGATGACGTCAGCATGACGTCATTGGTGGGTCAAGGTGAGGTGACGTCAGCTGACGTCATCGGGTGACGTGGCGGTAGACTATTGGTCCAAGGGGGCGATGAGGTGGCAGCCATGTCAGCGGCCAGGTGGACGAATAGCGGGAGCGAGTACAGGTGGATGTGACGTGGCGATCCGTTGGCGGAAAACAGGTGGCGGTTAGGACCATAGCGGTTACGGTTAGGGTTAACCGCTACGGTTTCTCGGGGCGGTTTAGGTACGACGCTGAATGTGTCAGGCCTTGCTCCGAGAGGCTTTAGCGTTTGACACGTGGAGAGGTACTGACGTGACGCAACGTCACCTTCTCGGGCGGTAAAGGACAGCAGTGGGAGCCGCTCCGATATTGACGTGGATCGTCGGATCTTCGGGCCTTGATCCGACGGTGGGCGGAACAGGAAGATGCTCGGGTTGTATGCGGGCGGAAAACTTTGGGTAGAGGGTTTTTGTTGGTTTTTCATTGTTTATTCATTGTTTATTATTTAAAACAAACAATGCGCTAACCTTTGGAAATGCGCCAGAGGCGGGTTTTTTGGCTTTGGTAACTTTTGCAAAGGATTTAAAGGCGGAAGAGGGTTTTATAAGGGTTTTCCAATGCAAATGGTGGTTTGAGGAGCAGTTTGACTTGCAGCAAGGGGGAATGGGATGGGACAGGTTCACCAAAGTGACCAGATGTCAGTTTGGTCCCTTTTGAAGAACATATGGCTATAATGCCAGGGGGAAGGAGTATTTATAAGATTTGGGGCTTTATACACCATAGTGTTAGTATTATTAGGGGAAAGGGTAAAATAGGGGAGCTATATAGTACAATTAGAGGTTAATATGAATGAAGGGAGCAAATGAAGGGGTTTTTACTGAGTTTATCTGAAATTGACTTGGTTTTGAGAGTAGATCAAAATGAAAAGATCTTAGACAAGAAATGTGGATTCTGAATGAACTAGAACCACCATAAAACCATGATCTCTCTTCATAAATCTCAGCTAAAGAAAGGGAGTGTTAGTAATGGAATAGAGGGGAAGAGGGAGGTTAGTTATGCTCCTTGCTGTAATATGATGGGATTAACCACTTTGTTCATTGATAGATTTTGCTTTGGCAAAACACCTCTTGACATATGTGTAATGATGAAAATACCCTTTCTGCAACCACAACTGCCTACCCAGCTATTTTCCTAGCATTTTTTGTTTCTCCATAGAGGGTGCATTTGGACTTGCAAACCCTTACTTGCCTTTTCTTTTCTTTGGCTTTTTCTTTTTCCTTTCTATCTACTTCTACCCTTATCTCTTCCAAGGTCCCAGATTAAGCTGTTGGGAACCTTTGCTTCTCTACCTAAACTAGTTGTCTGCCAAGATTAAGCAGTTTGGACAGACTTCTTTCTCTATTCTATAACTCAAAATTGAAAGATGGCATGATCCAGATTAGACTGTTGAATCATCCACAAAATTGAAATAAGGTCCTCAATACTTGAAACACTTTACCCACCTCTTGCTTTCTAGGAAATATGGGATCTTTGTGAACTCAAAGCAGAGCATATTTGGCCTTTCTCTTTGCCAATCATGAAATATGAAACCTATTGGTATAGGTATCCAACAGTGGCTCCACATGGGGATGGTTTTTCTTTTGAAAGACCAAGAACAGCAGGTCAGATTGCCTTGTTCTTTAGCTGTTCATACCAATCTTTGAAACTTGCTGCCTCAATGTGTCAAAATGGTGTGTTTCTCTTTTGGAAGACTTCTGATTCTATCAGCCTCTTGCTGGTTGGTGAATCACTTGGGAAAACTACTTTTTACAATCTAAAACAGAAGATAATATGTACATCTGTATATATACAATGAATCCTTAGGTTCCACTCATGGGAATAGTCAAAGTAGTGCTTCAGCATCCTGCCATTGACAGGACCTTCATCCAAGTCAGTTTCAGTAAGACTTTTGAGGAAATAGGTGTTGTTCCCTTGTACTGCTTGGACAGCAAATGGTCCTTTCCATAAAGAGTCAAACTTTCCATGTTTCCCTTTCTCTTCTCTTCTTGCATCCCACTTTAAAACTTTGTCCCCTACATTGAAATCTTCTGCTTTGGTTCTTCTATCAAAAGCCCTTTTCAGTTTCTCTTGTAGTATCTGCACTCTGCTGAAAACTTGTTCTCTGGTCTGTTGTAAACAAATTATCTGGTTAATCCTTCTTTGCATGTCATTTGGCTCTGCTTGGCTCTCTTGCAGAAGTTTCATAACCGGCACTCCTAGTGATGAAGGAAATCTGGCCTCTAATCCATAGACTAACTCATATGGGCTGGTCCCAATTGATCTTTTAGTTGTTAGTCTGTCTGCCCATAAAGCATTTACTAGTTTCTTATGCCAGTTCTTTTTGTTCTCTTCCAGCACTTTCTTTATGATATTTATCAAACTTTTGTTTGATGATTCAGCAAGGCCATTTCCTTGAGGATAGTAAGCTGTAGAATGGCCCAAAGTAATGTGAAATTTATGGCAGAAGTTCACCATCTTCTTGGATCTGAAGGCAGCAGCATTGTCTGTTATTATCTTGTCTGGGCAGCCAAATCTAGCCAGTATATTGTTTTCCAAAAATTGAATGATTACTGAATCATTTGCTTGTCTGCATGGGGCAGCTTCAATCCACTTGGTGAAGTAGTCTGTTGCTGTTAGAATCCATCTGTGTTGCCCTGAAGATGAGGGATGAATTTCCCCAATGAAATCCAAGCCCCATTGTTGAAAAGGTCTCTCTGTTGCAATGGGCTTCAAAGGAAGTGGCAGCAACTGTCTTTTGCCTTCAAACAGTTGGCATTTGTGGCATGAGGCTGTAAATTTCTTAACATCAGAGAACATAGTAGGCCAGTAATAACCAGCCCTCAATATCTTGTCCACAGTGGACTTCCAGTACAAATGTCCACCACAGTCTCCAGCATGGAAATCTTGCATGATATTGTTAGTTTCATTCTCTATTAGACAGTGCAGCAAAATACCTTCATGGTTTTTCCAAAGTAAATTTCCATCTATTACACAAAATTTAGATGTTTTCATTTTTAGGAACCTACTTTTAGTTCTGGACAGTCCTGGGGGAGCACACAGGTTTTGTAACACATAACAGATATCAGAGTACCAAGGAGATTGTTCAAAGGCTACATTGATCTTTGGAGTCGCCAGCTCTGTTTCACTGTCCAGTTGGTTGATGTCTAAGGCTTGGAAATTTGCTTCTGTCATTAATTTGGCCAAACCTTGCCCTTTTATTAGCTTTGTGGGTTTTATTTCAATGTCAAATTCTAGTATATTGGCAATCCATTTTCCTCTCCTGCCCTCTAAGTTTTCTTGGGTGAGAATGTCTTTGACAATAGGACTTGGTACATAAGCCACAACATGGGAGTAAAGGATGTAAATCCTAAAGTCTTTAATAGCTTTGATCAAAGCATAGGCTTGTTTTTCCATTATTTGATACTTTAGGGGGGCATCTCTAAGAGCTCTGCTGAAGAAGGCAATAGGCTTCTCATTCCCTTGGTCATCTTTCTGTAATAATACAGCAGCAATAGTATGTTGGGAGGCAAAGGAGAAAATGATAAAGTCTCTGTCAAACTGAGGATTGGTTAACACTGGGGTTTGAGTCAAGGCTAACTTTATACTTTCAAAGGCTTGTTTTGCTTCAACAGTCCATTTGACCTTTGAATCTTTCTTTAGCATATTGTTTAGTAATCTGATTAATTCTGCCAAATTCGGGATAAACCTTCTTAAAAAGTTGATTTTCCCTAAAAATCCTTGCAACTCCTTGACATTCCTGGGATGGGCATTTGTAGGATAGCTTGTATCCTATCTGGATCAATTCTTATGCCATCTTTTGAAATAATATGTCCTAGAAGTTTCCCTTCTTCTAAACCAAATAATGACTTCTTGGGGTTTAAGGAAATGCCATATTTTCTGCATGTTATGAAAATCTGTCTCAAATGTTTCAAGTGTTCTTGGTCAGACTTTGAAAAGGGTGTAAGATCATCTAAGTAAATAACCAAGAAGTCATGAATCTCTTTTGCAAAAGCAATGTCCATTGCTCTTTGAAACGTTGCCCCTGCATTTTTCAATCCAAAGGGCATTTTGACATATTTGAAAGTTCCCCATGGAGTAGTAAATGCAGTTTTGTCTTGATCATCAGGGTGTACCAGGATTTGATTGAAACCTGAGAAACCATCCAGCAATGATATCCTTGAAGCCCCTACTACTCTTTGAAGAATGTGATCCATTTTGGGTAAGGGGTAGTTGTCTTTGAGTGACACTTGGTTCAAATTCCTTAAGTCTACACAAAGTCTAATCTCACCAGTTTTCTTTCTTGTAGGGACCAAATTTGAAATCCACTCAGAGAACCTGATTGGTGCTATGATACCAGCTTTGAACATTTTCTGTAATTCTTTTTCAATGGAAGGAAGGAGCATAGGATTGATCCTTCTCAATTTCTGTTTGAATGGTTTTTGATTAGATTTGAGGGGAATAGTATGCTGGATAACAGAGGTATCATAGGACTTTAGATCCTCATAACCCCAAGCAAAGACATCTTGAAACTCTTTAAAGAGATCAATGTATTTGGGTTTTTGATCAGGGGGCAAAGCAGCAGATAGCTTTATTATTTTAGGCTTGTCAGTGGTACCAATGTTGCATTCTTCAATTGCTGCATCTAATGGCTGCATCTTTGGTTTTCTGGGGACATCATTTGAGTCAAAAATGTCCTCTAGTGGGGTAAGGCCTGCTGGAAGGAAATTGTCTTTGAGTTGTATGATTTCATCTTCAGCGTTGCTCACCTCTTCACAGTCAATTTGGTGAATTTGCTGAATGTTTTCATTGTCGAAAATGGTTGGAGTCAGTAATTGTTTTGCTGTCCTAGGTGACATTGGGTGAGCTGACTGTTGAAACTGTATTTGTGATGGACTTGTTCCCTCAAATATTTGTGATTGACATGCTGACTCAAGCATTTGTGATTGGCATGCTCCATCAATATCAATATTTAATCCTGTGAACTCTTGTTGCAAGGTCAAAAAATTGTTTATTTGCATGTCATCCTCAAATACTTGCCACTCTTTGACATTGTTTGGAATAGAGGGTCTGTATTTGACCTCTGCTGTGAAACAATTGTTGGGTTCCAATGGGAATTTGAAGGTGCTGGCAAATGTTGCCAGGCTGTGTGCATGGAGATTGTGGCCCCTTGAAATTTTTGTGATAACAAACTCAGAGAAGGTCTCTAATATTTCAATTACAGCAGACCTGTAGGACCTCAATCTCTTGTCATTGGTGACAAAATTTCCTTTTACCTGTTGAATTACTAGGTCAGAGTCCCCCATGATGGAGAGGCTAGGTGCTTGTAATGATTTTGCTAGCTTTAGGCCCAGGAACAGAGCTTCATATTCTGCCATGTTATTAGTGCATCTAAAATTCAATCTGTAAGCTCTGCCTTCTGCATAGCCTTTCTCTTTGTTATGTATCCATACTCCAGCTCCTGCCCCTAACTTGTTGACTGAGCCATCAAACTCTAGGACCCACAGAATGTCTTGCTGAACAGGAGATTTAAAATTCTGTTCATGGGATGGCAATGTGAGCATGAGTTGGGGTTTCTTTTCCCATTTGTTTTCTAGGACAATTTCATCACTTTTTTGACAATCTTTAACAACTAGAGGAGGGTGAATGTGTATTGTTGGGCTGATTGATGTTTGGCAGGTGCTACTTGTTTGATCAATGTTTTGTTCTTGTATGAGTGCTTCGGTCCTAATGTCATTGTTTGAGAGGCTTGTGCTGTCATTGAAGAGGATGAAGGAGTCTATGTCCGAATGGACAGCATATATTGGAAAATTTTGAGGCTTTTCTTCACTGCTGACCATATACTTCATGAGTGTTTCCCTGTAAAGTCTTTTTGGTTGCCCAAAGACAGAGATAGTTGCATATGACATGTCCAATTGCAGGGAGCCTTGGAGCTTGGCTCCCCATGATCTCGATAACAGCATCCCATATTTGGGTGGGATATCAGCAACTACAACATCCATTAGAATAGTCTTGTTGGGAAATTGAACCAGGGACACACATAAATCTTTTATTAGGCCTAAACATTTGACTTGACTGGAATCAAAGGAAAACAGGTCTTTGTATGGCCTTGTTATATCCAAGTTTAATCTTTCCATGACAGCTTTTGGCATAAGGTTGTGAGAGGCACCTGAGTCAAACATTGCATTATGCAGTATTTTATCATGAACATGCAGGCTGACATAAAAAGGTAAAACCCCTGTGACTACTGTTTTTCCATCTACCTCGGGGCCAAACAGTAATTCTGGAGTGTCATCTAGCACATTTACATCATCTTTGCTATTGGTGAGCTGAAGGGATTTTTTGATCTGTTGCTTATATATGTCATGTTTGGCTAGCTCTGAAAGGGGAATTGCTACCTTTAACTTGCCGATCTCTGCTCCTAGGTCAAAGGGTTTGTCAACTTGGGTTTTGGAGTCACGGGTAGCAGTCCTTTCTCTGTTGATTAAATCTTCTTGTTGGATTTCATCTTGATTTTGGAACCTGCCCCTTACATTCATGTCTTGAGGGATAATGTTTGGGTTAGGGTGAGAGGACGAGGTCGCCATGGGCTGTTGTAGTGGGGACAGTAGTTCAGTAACCTCCTCAACCACTACTTCTTTTGTAGGCAAGTTTGTTTTGTCATTAAGTTCTGTGACTGAGGTTTCTCTAGACTGCTGTTTCTCTTTTGTCTTTTCAGGCTGATTTACATTCACAGTCCTACTCCTTAGTTTGTATTGTTTATGGACTTCATAGACAGCAGTATCATATCCTTGTTTAAAGTCAAAGGATTCTCCTGATTTAGTTTGGAATGTTTTGCTTTCATCCTCCTCATGGTCTTCTTGTGTTAAGAATACATGGCTTTTACCATCCAGACCCATTAAGTTGATTTCGGGGTCTTCATTGAGCTGATTGGCTGAGGAAGTTTCTGCATAGTTCTCTTGAAAAGGGGGTCTGATATCTTGGTCTGCACTTGTTTTTCCTATGTTTGGGTTCTGAGTTCTCCTAAAATTTGGGTTTCTAGGAGGGTTGCTTTGTGAGGCCTCCCATGATGATTTTCTTTCAACTGATTCCACTCTTTCACCCAGTCTCTTCATGCTGTTTAGTATAGCATCCAACTTTTGATCAAAACCTGAGGGCTCTTCTCTGAAGCCAGCCTTCTTTTCCAGCTTTGCCCTGTTTCTTTTGGCAATTAGGTTGGCCTCTACAGTGACTGCAACTCTTTGAGCTTCTGCAAGGGTTGGAGGATCTCTTTCTTTCAGCTGATAGGCCATATCGGAGTCAAAACCGTCAGGGAAGTTATACAGGGCCAAATCAGGAGGGGGTCTTAAGTTCTGGGGGATAGCATTATATACATTGTTAAACCTAGCACAATATTCCAAAACTGTTTCTTGGGGACCTCTTTTAATAGTGTTATATTCACCGAGTATATGTAGAGGATCTTTCTTCTTCTCCCATCTGTTGGTAAACTCTTGGTACAGGACCTCAGGGGTTGCAATGGAATTTGCATTCAGGGATCTAAACCAAGTTCTGACATCCCCGGTTAAGCTTTGAACAAAAATCCTCATCCTGACACTGTCATCATCTATTTCATAGGTCTCAAAGTGGTCTTGCATCTTCTTAGCATGCTGGACAGCTGTCAAAGGGCCATGGGAGTCAAAAAATGAGATTTTGGTTTGGTAGTCTTGGGGTAAAGCTGGAGCATTGGCTGGTATCTGCAGAGGTGCATATCTGTTAGCCATGTTTATGGGGTTTATGGGGTTAATAGGAACAAATGGGACAGCAGGGATTACAGGTGTAACAGGGTTAATAGGATGGGTAATAAGCGGGGAACTGTTTGAGGGAGTATGTGCAGATGGTGAAGATGGGAGAGGAGGGCTTTGAGGTGTTGATGATGAACTAGGGGAACTAGGGGTGGACCGAAAAAGGACTTTGCAAGGAGTAGGAATGAGGATAGGTTGGTCTGAACTTATATCTGAATCAGCAAGCTTCTCCTGCTTTTGCTGTCTCCTAATGTTCTTTGGAATGATATTTGGATTATCAACAACGATGGGTTGATTAGGGTCAGGGTTTGCCCTAGTGTGCCTTGGGTTTCTTTTGGGAGCCAGCTTCTAAATATTCTTTTAGAACTTTATACAGGAGGCTTTATATGTACAAGGACTAGGTAAGAATTCAGGAATGACTATATATGTTTCAAAGCTAGGATGAAGATTCCCTAGTTAGCTCTTCCCTAGAGCTGTCCCTGTGTTTACAGAAACAGTCCTAAGGCCTCTTGGCTAGTTTCAGGCTTGATGGTAGCTTTGGAAGATAGATAGTAATTGAAAAAACTTTAAGAAGTCCCCAGTGGAGTCGCCAATTATGTTAACACCCAGGTTGTTCCCTATGACTCCCAAGGGAATACGGCCGGGGTAACCACTAACCAATCTTTGGATCACTGTTTCTAGCCAAACTGTGATCAGAGAGGGCTCTCTCTTTATGATTTGTAACTGTTTATGATAGGGTTTTAGGCTAGCTATTATGCACAGGTTTTGTTTATGTTTTGGTTGAAGAATTTCTTTCAGATCTCTTGTGATGTAATTTTCAAAGAGTTAAATATCATTGGGCAATGGAGTCTATGGCTGTAGGTGTTTAGAAACCTTGAGATGAACTGGTGAAACTTACAGGGCCATTTGGATACTTCATAGAACAAATTTTGATTTATAACACGAACAGGAAAAACAAGCAGTGAGAGCATTCAAGGATTTTCACTAAATGTTTAAGTATTTTCACCAAACTGGTTATAAGAAATGGATGGATGTCTCAGGGGCAAACTTGAATCCCTGGGAATATCTATCACTGTAAAAGATATAGTTTTAAAGTGCAGCAACTAAGAATTACACTTCTTTTACTGTATCTGAAGAAAACATGGATAATAGCTCAGTTTGAGTTCAGGGTAATCAGTGATTAAATCCTGGAACTATTCTTCTACTTTGCTATTAAGTGTAAAATATTTAGACAACAAAAGAGAACAAAAGACTCGAAAACATGTAATACAGAGATTTAAGAAAACTTATTGTTTTATGAAACACTCTGGAATCCTGCAACGTTCACCATTCATCACAACGCATCAAATACACCAAGCTTTGGAAATTCCATTCTCCCTTTGTATTATTTCTCTGAGAATTTTTACAGCAAGTGAGAGTTCCAAAAGGAAAATAACAACAACCCTTAAGCTTCTGTGAGGGGCCAATATATACTTGCGGTTGTTTACAAAAATATCTGAGTCCTGAGTTATCTCAGACTTAATGTTCTTACCAACTTTGAGATATTATTATCAGAAATTTATTACAGCATTGAATACAAGATAAAGGCGCTTTAATGTTCTGTCAGAAGATATTTTGGCCTTTGGGATCTGCTGAGTCGGTTGAGATACTTTGATTAAATGCTGGAGAACCCGACTTTATGGCTTGTGCGCTGTATGCTGTGTTTGTCACCTGTGATTGTGACTGCTGCTGTGGTGAGAGAATAGCTCTGCTGAGTTGGCTCAGCCTCTGCCTCTTCCTTGTAGATTTTATTCATCAAAATTGTGCCTGCGCATGACTGCTCATGTACTGGAGAAAATTAGCGCTACAGGTTCTGGCCTGACAAAATTATCTGTGTCAAATTCCTCCATACTTCCTGTGTGGGCAATTGATGATTTATGATTGCCCCCATAGTCTCATCTGCCTCAGTATACTTAAAGAAATTCGGTGGTGTATCAAACAGATGATCAATTTCATTCATAATAAAAAACAGATTATCCACCCTATCATACAGATTCTGCCCCGATGCTGGCCCTGTGTCTGCTGAGGTACTGGGCTGTTTTGCAATTTGTGCTACTGCATGGGCATCAATCCTTTTGTTGTAATTTTCTAGGGTGAGCAGTCTTCCTACACTGCTTAAAATGCTGGGGAGGCCCCTGTTCTGTAATGCCAGGAATCTGTCCGGGAATTTGTTGATTTCAGTCTGCATGTCCTGTGTTCTCCTCTCCAGTGTTCCAACTAGGCTTCTTAGTGTCAGGACTCGTTTAACTACTGAGATTGTTTCAGTCCTGTTAGTAATTCCCATGGCAGCTAGTTGAGAGCTAGTTTTGTTATTTAAAACATTGACCATTCTGCTGGCAGCATCTGGCATGTGGCCAAGGCTTGCTCTTGCTCTGTGTATTTCCTTGTTTGCCTTTGTGATGAGTACTATCTGCTCATCCATAGTCTCAATGTACTGCCACTGATTGGTGATGGATCGACCGATGTTACTCCAGAGGACTGCTTTTAGTTCTGCTGTTACCTTCTCTAGTGCAAGCTCCTTTTCTAGTTCAGCTATTCTCTTTTTTAGAGCTTTTATCTCTCTCTCCTTTGTTGCTTCATTCTGCTTGCTTTTGTCAAATTTTTCATTCACCTTGGCCAAAGTCTTCTTGACTTCATCAAGCTCTTTCATTTGGGACTCAAGAACTTGGATCTCAGCTTGTAGCTTCTGCATATCCAGACTGGGAGTCTGTCCTGGTGTTGGTGTAGTTGTTGCTGTAGATGGTGCTGTAGTTCCCGTTTGCTGAGGAGGAGGAGTAGTTGTTGGAGGGACTTCCTCAAGATTAATTATCACAGGAGGAGGCTGGGAGGGTTGGCCCTCTTCTCTTTGCTTCATTGCTGTTTGTAGTGCTGCCTTTGCAGCTTCTGATTGTCCTAGCTGGTCTTGAGTCCTAACCAGCTCCTTGTACAGGGATACCAGCAGGTCTGTAGCATCCTTTTCCTGCCTTTGCTGGGCAACCTCGTCTGTTTGTGGGTGGATGGTGGCTGGGAGCTTGATTTTCTTTCTTAAAGCCGCCATGTCTGCATCCCTTATCTTCAGGAGTTCTTGGATACCCTTAACATCTTTAGGATCATGTCCTATTTCTATAATTACCTCTTCCAAGGACTTGATCCTGTTGTCCTTGGCTTGTGATGATGCTCTCTCCAATTCCAGCTGAGAGGCTGTATTATCAAGGCTGCTCTTCAATTTGTAGTTCTCCAATGTCTCACCTGCCAAGGAGGCATACACCATTTCACCAGTTTGTTTATGTAATTCAATCTTATCCATAGGGTGTATGTCTTTGGCCAGAACCTCCATGTTGGTTCTTAGGTAATCCGAGGTAGATTGAGGATGCAGCGTTGTGGGCATGAAGTGACTCATGATCATCTTGCCTTCACTTACATCAAAGGCGGACATGAGTCTTTGCTGATTGGTAGGAGCCAGGTTCAGCAAATGATCGTACAGCTGTATTTTAATAGGATCACTCCTCCTCTTAATGTCAATAAATTGTTGTTTGATGCTTGACTGTCCTTCTCTGTGCTGGCTGGAGGAGCTGACCTCTCCTCCTATAGTTCTATCATGTTCATGCTGAAATGAACTGGCTGAAACTTCTCCACTGGGTGGGCCCATACCCATTGCTTGCCTCACTGCTATGTCATCCTCTTGGGAGTCATTTAGTCTTTGTCTTTTCTCTCCCCGATTAATGGATGAAGTCAGGGGAGTCTCTCTATCCCTTTTTCTGGTAAAGTCCTCCTTTTGTGGGGTTTGGAGGACCGAGGTATCAACAGTAGTTTCTGCTCTAGGAGGCACCATTGTCTGAGCCTGTTGCTCAGTGGAGCTTGGAGGATCAGTCACTTTTTCTTGCTGCAAGGGCTGCTGTTCACTAAACTGTTCCTCTTCTTGTTGCTGCCCAAGTTCCTGCTGCTCCATCTCTTCTTGCTGCTGTAGCAATGTGTCCACTTGTTCTTCTGTCAATGGAGGTGGCTGTTCCACCTGCTTCCCTTTATCCTTGCTTGCTGTCTGTGGTGCTTTCTCGGCAGTTTGCTGCTGTGCTGTTGATGATGTAGCAGCTGCTCCAAGTTGCTTTTTGTAGGAGAGGGGCACCTGTCCACAAGTTTCCAAGTCAGCTTCCTTTTGCATATTTCTAGCCTCTCTCTCAAGTAACTCTTCATTAGTAATTTCCTCCTCTAGGGTACCCTCTTCCCAATTTGATGCATTGGCATACTGTTCAATCTCGGGTTGTCTCTTGTGTGCATAGCTACCCAATTTGTATCTAATCCTCCTGAGGGAGATAGCATGATTGGGGTCATAGGGTATCCATTCAAAGCTGGTTTGCAGTCTGAGGCCTTCCAGGATAGTGTTTGCCTCTTTCCATCCCTCTTCTTTCTTGTTATATAGGAAAGGACCCAGCTGGTTCCTTACCTTCAACTGTGACTTCTTGTTGTTGCTCTGAAAATGAAGATAGTCTGAGTTCCCAAACTGTCTGAAATATTCCAAGGCAAAAAGCCTCATGGGGACATACCTTGGCAACCTAAATGGGTTCAACTCACAGCCATATATCCTGATGACTGTGTGGTTTTGGTAGAAGTACCAATTACCAATGCTGTAGGACTTATTCAAATGGAGAATTCTCCTCATGTCATCAGTTAGTCTAGGAGGAGGAGTACCATGCAATACTGTCATGACTGGATAGATGAATAAGTCAATGAACTCAGTGTATGTGTAAGGTGATACAGAGGTATGATGAAAAACAGAAGTCCAGAACACAACTGACCTTGGAATTCCCTGGGCATTGAGTGGCTTCAAAGGAACAGAGAAGGTGGCTGGCTGATAGAACAAGAATAGATGGTATATATATGAAGTATACCTGAATAGTCTTTCCCTCTTCAAGTTCATAAACTGCTCATGGATTTTATCTGCAATGTAGGTTGCATAGTCATAATGTACAGCTGGGGGTTTACCAGGAGAGAATATAGACAGCATTGCCATTAGGCTATCATCCACATCCTCTATCCCCCTGAATCCTAGGACATAACTGATTAAATCCACTAACATCCTGCCCAATTCATTCAAATAGTGATACCCAATAGGAGGGGTTCTGACTGATTCAGAGCCTGGTCTTACAAACAACTGATTGATTTTAATGATTTGGTCATTTGACAGCTTGGTCCCTTTGTTTATCAAATTCTGCATAAAGAGGGGAGTCAATTGCTTGGCAGTTTGGAAGTGCAGCATTCCATTTATACTCTCTGGGGTAATCTGGAACAGGATTGAGCCTGTGGGGCTGATGACAGCTCTTTGGCTTGGGTCATAGCATTCCTGGCAGCTGTAGATCAGTTCTGGCATAGGATTTACTTGGGGAAGGTTGTAGATGGGCAAATTTGAGTCCCAAATTCCCAAGATGTCTGCCCCACTCAGGTGCTGGGCTTTTAACTCATTCATCATCTGGATATTGTATTTGGTTCCCATAGGGAACCAGTCCAGCATTTGGTAATCCATGTCTCCCAGGGCTTTCCATGCTAATTCCTGGTGAGGAGCATTGAGGGGCTTGATATTTAGAGCAATAGGAGTCTCCATAGTTCTTCAAAGTGCAACAATTGTAGGTGAATAGTCAAAATGGAAGCAACACAGAATAGAGGTGATTCTCTGTAAAGACAGTTTGTATTTTGGATACCAGAGGGGAATTTACTCAACAGCAATTGAAATACTGTTTGTTTTTTAGGAGCAGAGCTTCTCTAAGGTCTGACTATGTCCTCTTTTTGCGGGTAAATTGAGACCAACTAGGAATTAGCCGAGAATACGCAGTGAGTGTTGCTTTCTGGGCGAAAATACAGGTATTAAGGCTCGGCCGGTGTTTTTTGGACTTCACAGTTACAATGGTGGACGTGCAGAGGGAAATGGGCGGTATAAATGTAGTTTCAAGGTGTCTTAAGCCTTCTGAGCAACTTAAATTTCAATAACAGTCGTATGGAGGGCAGAACAATGGTAAATACCTGTTAATTGACGAACAGAGGTTGCGCAGGTGTGCACGGTTGCTGCTGAGGAGGTCGCCCGGGTTAAATCAACAGGTTGGCGGAAATTCGAACGTAAACGGTCATGCAGAGAGAACAACAGCGACAGGAGTGAAAAGTGGGAAAAAACACGTTTTTTGGGTAAATATAGACTTTTTTACCATTTTGGCGCTTTTTAGTGATGACGTCAGCATGACGTCATTGGTGGGTCAAGGTGAGGTGACGTCAGCTGACGTCATCGGGTGACGTGGCGGTAGACTATTGGTCCAAGGGGGCGATGAGGTGGCAGCCATGTCAGCGGCCAGGTGGACGAATAGCGGGAGCGAGTACAGGTGGATGTGACGTGGCGATCCGTTGGCGGAAAACAGGTGGCGGTTAGGACCATAGCGGTTACGGTTAGGGTTAACCGCTACGGTTTCTCGGGGCGGTTTAGGTACGACGCTGAATGTGTCAGGCCTTGCTCCGAGAGGCTTTAGCGTTTGACACGTGGAGAGGTGCTGACGTGACGCAACGTCACCTTCTCGGGCGGTAAAGGACAGCAGTGGGAGCCGCTCCGATATTGACGTGGATCGTCGGATCTTCGGGCCTTGATCCGACGGTGGGCGGAACAGGAAGATGCTCGGGTTGTATGCGGGCGGAAAACTTTGGGTAGAGGGTTTTTGTTGGTTTTTCATTGTTTATTCATTGTTTATTATTTAAAACAAACAATGCGCTAACCTTTGGAAATGCGCCAGAGGCGGGTTTTTTGGCTTTGGTAACTTTTGCAAAGGATTTAAAGGCGGAAGAGGGTTTTATAAGGGTTTTCCAATGCAAATGGTGGTTTGAGGAGCAGTTTGACTTGCAGCAAGGGGGAATGGGATGGGACAGGTTCACCAAAGTGACCAGATGTCAGTTTGGTCCCTTTTGAAGAACATATGGCTATAATGCCAGGGGGAAGGAGTATTTATAAGATTTGGGGCTTTATACACCATAGTGTTAGTATTATTAGGGGAAAGGGTAAAATAGGGGAGCTATATAGTACAATTAGAGGTTAATATGAATGAAGGGAGCAAATGAAGGGGTTTTTACTGAGTTTATCTGAAATTGACTTGGTTTTGAGAGTAGATCAAAATGAAAAGATCTTAGACAAGAAATGTGGATTCTGAATGAACTAGAACCACCATAAAACCATGATCTCTCTTCATAAATCTCAGCTAAAGAAAGGGAGTGTTAGTAATGGAATAGAGGGGAAGAGGGAGGTTAGTTATGCTCCTTGCTGTAATATGATGGGATTAACCACTTTGTTCATTGATAGATTTTGCTTTGGCAAAACACCTCTTGACATATGTGTAATGATGAAAATACCCTTTCTGCAACCACAACTGCCTACCCAGCTATTTTCCTAGCATTTTTTGTTTCTCCATAGAGGGTGCATTTAGACTTGCAAACCCTTACTTGCCTTTTCTTTTCTTTGGCTTTTTCTTTTTCCTTTCTATCTACTTCTACCCTTATCTCTTCCAAGGTCCCAGATTAAGCTGTTGGGAACCTTTGCTTCTCTACCTAAACTAGTTGTCTGCCAAGATTAAGCAGTTTGGACAGACTTCTTTCTCTATTCTATAACTCAAAATTGAAAGATGGCATGATCCATATTAGACTGTTGAATCATCCACAAAATTGAAATAAGGTCCTCAATACTTGAAACACTTTACCCACCTCTTGCTTTCTAGGAAATATGGGATCTTTGTGAACTCAAAGCAGAGCATATTTGGCCTTTCTCTTTGCCAATCATGAAATATGAAACCTATTGGTATAGGTATCCAACACTATATACTGATGTATCTTTGATGTATGATTGCATTAGTGTATTTGATTTACTTCTAATCCTGAATCGTTTATGAATATGAATATCTATCTTTGTGTTATGTTCTTCTCTTGTCTCAAGTAGCTGTTCTCTTGTCGCAAGTAGCTGTTCTCTTGTGATCTTGCAGGAAGGCAAGTAGCTGTTCTCTTGTGGTTTTGCGAGGAGGCAAGTAGCTGTGAACATCCAAAGGAGAAGAGGATCTAGATCGAGGGACAAACGGAAGACACCGGTAAGTCCATTGATCTCTCCTCTTTCACATTTCATAAAGGAAGAAACCAGAATAGCTGTCTCTGTTTGTTGCTAAGGCACTATCACACCTTAGGTGGATAGGATCGTCCTGCATAGGCATTTTTCCCCACAACAAATTGGCGACTCCGTTGGGGAGATTTGTTTTAGTCATTTTATTTGTGTTTACATCATTGTTTACCTCATAGACTTAACAACAACAATCGAACTGCTTCTGCAAAGTAGACTGTTGCTGCCTTGATCCTTCATTGGATTTTGTCTATGATCTGAACAATGGACTCACAAATGACTTGATGATCCTTTGTGATAGATCTTAGTACCCTCTCAAAGCATCCCTCTGATTATACCTTGCTTGTGTTTCTGATTTGGCCTGAAACAGTTGATTTTTGAGCATTTTGTGACCCAGAACCCAGAGGAAACGAGAGTTTCTTCTTCAGCGCAACTGCTGTGAAGGCAGTCTGCATTTCAACGCAGGTCCCGTAAAGGCTACCTGTGTTGAATGTCAACTCCACAGTGTTGGACTTGCGCTGAACCAGTTTAGACTTGTGTAGCTGGGGTTCTCTGCTGTCTGTTGCCCTGTTTTGATCTCTGTTTTTTGCAGCTTGTAACCAGCATAGGTACTAGTCTGATAACTCCTTTTCTTTGCTTAGATTCCGCCTCCTTTTGTACAAAAGACTGTGAGTGTTTTTATGTGTTTTTACGTCATTTACAGTTTTCCTTTGCATGAGTGAAATAATCATCCTGTAGCCCTTGATTCAGATCTGATTGACTGTGATCTTAGGAGAGAGTTCATTGGCTGTTTATAGTTGATTATACATTTGCTTTTGCTTATTGGTTTGAGTTTGTCTCTTCTAAGTGTCGAAACAAAAGTTTATTTCGAAAATCGCAAAGTGATTGTAATCTCTTCTACCCTTGTTGATTTCGAAAAAAGTAAACTTGTTTGTATCTGTCATTTAAAAGCAAATTCAAAGTTGTACAAAAAGCTTTCTTTGTAGGCATCAATACTAAGAAAGCGGAAAACAAACACCCGCATTGTGCATCTGCATTTTGATAAGTTTGCATGCTTGATTTAGGAAGAGTGCATTAGAGTGTGCTGATTGCTCTTTGAGAAAAGATGGTGTCTTTCTTTTCCCTTAGTAGCTAGGATTTTCAAAGTTGAAAAGATTATAAAGCTTGCTTATCATCTTTAGACTGCATTTAGGAATTTGTATCATACATCTCGTGGTGAACCTTGAAAGGCAAAATTCTAAAAAGATCAACTTAAAATAAACTGAATGAACCTAACAATGCTTTGCAACATAACACACAACATAGAGGTCTAGGCTAGAGACGTGTTCCGGCGTCGTTAAGCCTAGTGACTGTCGATCTCGTGGAAGGTGGGTGATTCCTCCTGAGGGACGATAGCACTAGTACGGATTGTGCTCCCACGTACCGTCGCATATATATTGGGAGACCCCTATAGGCATATATCCTTTATCCTTAGGAAGCCGTGTCGGCCGCCCTACTGATCGCAATGCAGTGAACACAACATTCACGAAGATCGACCACTCGTACCGTAAAAAGTATTCTGTGGTTTTGCGAAAGGTTTGGCACACCCTCTGCCTAGATCTCCAGAGCAGTTTCTTTTGGCCTTTTTCAGACTCTATAACAGAAAAAGTCCATCCGAGCATTTGTCACTTCGGGCTCGTTAAAACATCGAAGGAGACTAGAGTCATCTTTAGCTTTTTCTCGACTCTTTAAAAGTGAAAAAGAAAGTTGTGTCTAAAGCGTCGTTAAACAATTTATTTTAAACGGAACAATCACCCATTATTCCCGTGTTGATCTTTAGGTTGAAAAGATGGAGCACACCAACCAAGGAATTCCCCTTGGTGGAAATCCTAGTCCCTTCTCCTCTTGGGGAGATGTTGGTGCGCCCCACATGGCCACATTGTCGCTTCCAGGATTGACAATTGGCCTACCAGTCTGGCTCTTTTCAACCAATGTCGTTCAGAATACCACAATTCCTGAACAGTCGAGTCAACAGTTAGATCAGACAAGAGTTGCCTCCCAGCCTTCTACTTCATCTTCCTCTCCTCCTTCCTCTTCGCTTAATGGAACTGGTAAATCAAAAAACCGAGTTCCTAAGGAGAAGAAGGAGAAGAAGAAGAAAGAGAAGAAGAAGAAGGAGCCAAAGGCGACTGGGGGCAAACAAGTGTCATCTGACAAAAATCCACACACAGCACTCGTAAGACCTAAATCGCCATGTGTCATATGCAAGGGAGACCATTTCCACAGAGATTGTCCCTGTATCCCCCGGATACTAAGAGACTGGTCCCCCCGTTTGCACAATTCGGTAGCATCGACCTCTGATAACCATGTCAACTGCTCACCGTCAACTAGTGGGAGTGAAGCCCCAGGACTGAGTGGGAAAGCTAAATTTCCCTGCAGACTGTGTGAAGGTGATCACGCCATCCACCGTTGTCCCTTCTTAGACGAGGCAAAAAGAGTTCTGGAAGATCGCCCGATTTTACGAGCGCATCTTCCTCCTGGATATCAAAAACTCTTGCCAAGTCCCTCGCTAGTTGAGAACCCGGCTGACCCGCCCAGGTGGTCAGCCGAAGCACATGTCATTGAAGATGAACCATCTGAATCCATACCTGACGAAAGTCTAAAGGTTGAAATGGCAGTTGACCTGGTTTTGCCTTCAGAGGCTCTATCTTCGAATGACATCATCACAGAGGAGAATAAAGACGACACCGTCCAAATTCTCTTCATCAACACTAACTCTGATGATCAAGGGGGCAATGCCACCATTCCTTTATCGCAGGAAGGAAGTTCATCAGAGCGCTATCCAGCCGTATATTCGGTCCCACCACCAAGCAACCTGGTTGTGTCCTTTGACTGGAACCAACTAGGCAGACCCCGCTTGCCAGCTAGCATACCATTCAGAATTATCGTCCAAATATACAGAATGGTAATGGCTGGTACAGTTATTGATGAAGGGGCATCTGTGAGTATCCTTTCCTCTATTGCTTGGAAAGCGCTTGGTTCGCCTGCGCTTTTGCCTGAAATGAGAAATCTATCAGGCTTTGATAAGGGAACCAGTCGCCCTTTAGGGATCCTCCCCAATGTGCCCATAACATTGAAAGGGAAGACCGTTCAAATGAACGTGATGGTCGTTCAAGGACCCTTGGATTATAACCTACTCCTTGGACGAGACTACATATATTGCATGGGAGCCATCGTCTCATCACTCTTTAGAGTAATGTGTTTTCCACATGAAGGAAGAATGGTCAAGCTCGTGGACCAACTTTCAGTCCCCGGATCACGGATCGCAAGTAGTCATATACCACCCCTAAATGGTCTATTCACGCAAGAAGTGTCTCAACCCACGGTCCGTCCTCCTGATGAGCGCGAGTAATCCGGGAGGATATGACTGGAACCCAGGGGGCATGCGTCCTGGTCTGTTTCGGCAGAGAACTTTGGGTATAGGGTAGGTTTCCGCGGGAGAATATGACTAGTCCGTACCCCATCCGTCTAGGAAAGAGGGTTGTTCTAGAATAAGATTCTTTTGTCAAAGTTATGTGAGAGGACGGAACCCGTCGCTCACCTTTGTCTATTTCGGTAGACATTGCTGAAGAAGTGTTTTGTTTGAAGAAAAAACGAAACAATCTTTGGGTAACCTGAAAGAGGTAAGCCTCTCTCGTTAAAACAAATGTTTTGGCGGAAGAGAAGTAGAGGTAACCTTGAAATTCTGTTTTATACCTGGGGGCATGCAAACCTTTTGGAGTGCAAGCAAGGGGCGACTATTTATTTTTTAAATTTTTAGGACCTCTAACCCTTTAAACTCGTAGGATTAGTCATTTCCGAACTTGCATAAAGAAAGGATGCGGAGCAAAGCATAGTGAGATGAAGCTCCATAAAAAATAGCGATCTCCAATGAGACACTCTTATCATATGACTGGTATATCGAGCAGTTTTAACGCGGAATTTATGCTCGTTAAAAAATAGAAAAGCGATGTCGAGCAGTTTTAACGCGGAATTTATGCTCGTTAAAAAATAGAAAAGCGATATTGAGCAGTGTTTTGGCGCATTCAAGCTCGTTAAAAAATGAACCCATCCCGGTAAATAACCATTGAGTATGTAACCTGATCAACCATAAAAGCCTTGGTCGTGTTTTGTGCACCATCACCTCCACTTTTCATTTGGCCGATCGTTCACCTCCATCTGATTGTTTACCCATTTTGAGGAACAGCTGCGAAGAGTGATTTCACCTAGCCATCCTTGTGACGCTGCCGTGATTGGAGAATTCCAACCTGTACCTGGAATCAGCTGCTAACCCTGTTTATCACTCGTTCCTCAAAAGACGAGTCTTCTTTAAGCTCTTTTCAACTGACTCGTAAAATATGAAAAGATTGCCGAGTTTTGGCCTTCCAGCTCGTTAAAGCGACCGGAAGTGCTATCCCTCCTCTAGATTTTAATCTTTTTGGACCTGAGGGATTATTGCACAAAAAGATCGAGCGCTTGTTTTGTTCGGCTCATTAAAACAATCAAAAACTCATCCCTTCTGTATTGTTTTATACTTTTTCGGACTTAAGGGATTAGATGATGAAAAAGGAATTTTGGAGTTAACTTTACGTACCTTTTCAAACTCTCTAAAAATGAAAAGGGACCGAGTTGTCTTTGTCGTTAGACTCGTTAAAATCACTAAATAGCGACAAACTTATCTTTAGACGAGAACGAGTTTCACTATCGCTAGGCTCGTTAAAACATAGCGATGGGCTTGCCCGAAGGGCAGGTTATAGAACAAGCATATGTTATCCTCCTCAAGCTTGACAAAAATAAAGAGGTATTGGTCAGCAATGACTGGGGAAAAATTGGGAGAAAACTAAAGAAAACTTTGATGGTAGCAAGTCGCTCTTGAACATGACACTTTTCCTCCGTACCACAATCGGGTTGGGTTGTTTCATTCACCGGTCACATCACCATGGTCTCGCCATACCATCCATAATTGGGGTAATGCTACCGATCCATCGCATCAGTGTCACCACATGTTCAAGAGAAGTCGTTCAAAAAGAGTCAACCGAGTCCCATCCACTGCCATACATTATCCTTCATCCGCTCATGACCGCCACCCTGAATCATATGTCACAGATCGTTTTCACCTCCATTAAAATCATTAGCTCCGTTCCGTGTCATTGATGTGGGATTCATTAAGGCCCTCCTTTGACGGATCACTTCTTGTCGACATCAGCTCATTATCCAAGAAGTTGATCTAGGAACAACCCCTTCAGTACTTTGAAGCTTGCATGCCTCAATGGCAGGTTTCTCACTTCCGGCGACAGGTATACATCAATGACCTTCGACCCGAAGATTTTGCGTGGTGTTCGACGCCAAGTCCTGTATTCACACCACGTGAATTGTACTGCAGTACCTTGAGGGTCATTATCATTATCGTTGATTCCTCTCGCGCTTGTTAACGGTTTACATCATTGACCGGTAATCAAGCGATGTCTTTCCATGTTCGACTTCAGCGCAATTCTCACATGGATCGACTTGTACTTAGAGTGAAGATCGAACGAGTTTGAAGACCCCGGATCTAGTTTCATCCATCCGGGCTGCGATATATATTCAGGAAAAATAAAGACATTTGACATGTACATCATTGCAACAGATGATCATCCTACTCAAAGGATGATAATTTCACCAAAATTATCAGTCTACCATCAGACGATTGTCTGTGCTATGTACAAAAATGAATTTATAAAGCTGAGCATGGGAATGCCCGCCTCAGCCAGATCATGAAAGCAGTATGAATCATAATGTATTGTATTGTATCTTATTACAGGTCTCCTCCCAGCAAATGGATGAACTTCGGACCCTCATGGATAAAGCATTTCACCCGATAAACGGCCTCATACATTAGGGGGCAACTGTTATAGACATTTTTGTGCCTCACAGCATTGAGCATGAAATGTCCATAATCTAAGGGATCCAAAGTCCCTAAACATGTTGTTCCTACCCCTAGAGGAACAAGGCTAACAAACCACAACGATTCACAGAAGTTCTCCACCTGAAAACACTCAAAAACAAGCCAATTCTGGATCATGTCAACTGCTCCACTGAGCATCTGCACTGAATGTCAACTGCTCCACTGTCTACCTGCGTTGAATGTCAACTGCAACAAAGGCTACCTGCGGTGAGCGTAACTGGACAAGTGGCAGGCTCATTTCTCAATGTGTCAATGCCCAGGAAGCTTCCAAAATGACACTTGCATCAAGGAATTCGACTGGTGATGAGTAAGAGGTTCCAAATCTCCAAGTGGAAGCAAGAACCTCCAAGTGGACTCAAGAACTAAGAGAGGGAGAGGACACTAGTCAGTTTCATACCAGCCTCAAGCTGACTCATCCTCTCTCCAAAAGATCTATATATAGATCTCTCCTCCATGGGAAGAGGAGGCTGGAATTTTGTTATTGCAAAGAATTGCTGTTGGTTTGAGACTGGAATCATTGGGTGCTTAATGCTTTGAAGGGAGGTGAATATAGGAATTCCATTCTGCTGGGAAGGAGATGCTGGATTGGAGTCCTCTGGGTTGTATCTCTTCCTGAACCTTGTTATTTATCAATAAAGCTATATTGGTTTTCTCCTATATACTGATGTATCTTTGATGTATGATTGCATTAGTGTATTTGATTTACTTCTAATCCTGAATCATTTATGAATATGAATATCTATCTTTGTGTTATGTTCTTCTCTTGTCTCAAGTAGCTGTTCTCTTGTCGCAAGTAGCTGTTCTCTTGTGATCTTGCAGGAAGGCAAGTAGCTGTTCTCTTGTGGTTTTGTGAGGAGGCAAGTAGCTGTGAACATCCAAAGGAGAAGAGGATCTAGATCGAGGGATAAACGGAAGACACCGGTAAGTCCATTGATCTCTCCTCTTTCACATTTCATAAAGGAAGAAACCAGAATAGCTGTCTCTGTTTGTTGCTAAGGCACTGTCACACCTTAGGTGGATAAGATCGTCCTGCATAGGCATTTTTCCCCACAACATTATACTTTTGTCATTGTACTTGATTTGAAGTTATTAGTATTTGAAGTGTTGAAAATAGTTCTCATTTCGAAATCAAAAAGTGTCATATTAGTCTTCCTTTCATTTTGAAAAGAAATTGTTAGTAATGTCACTTTTAAAGAAAATAATTTAGATCTGTACTTAGCTTCCCTTTTTTTCATTCACACATTAATAAAGTGGAAAAAAAAATACATGCATGTGCATCTGCATTTTGATTGCATGCGAAATTTGATTTAGGAAAGTGCATCTAGTGTGTGCTCTATTCGCTTTGCTGAAAGAAATCATTATCTTCTTTCCTTTGTAGCTAGGATTTTCATTGCTAAAAGAACATAAACAACTATTTATCATTTTAGATTGCATATTTAGGAATTTCACATCTACATCACGCAGTGAACCTTGAAAGACAAACTTCTAAGCAAGATCAGCTCTAAAATAAGCCTCAATGAACATAAAAACACTTTGGAATCTAACGCAACACATCTAGAAGTTTAGGCTAGAGACGTGTTTTGGCATCGTAAAATCTGGTAACTATCATTTTCATTGAAGGTTGGGTGATTCCTCCTCTTTGATACGACAAGTGCCAGTATGGACTTGTGCTCCCTGTATTGTCGAATATATATTGGGAGACCACAATAGGCTGATATCCTTTATCCTTAGGAAGCCGTGTCTACCACCCTATTGATTGTAATGCACTGAACATAACATTCGGGAAGATTGATTGTTGTACATAAGTCCTTGGTAATTTCTCTATCATTTATCACCAAGGTGTATTTTGCAGTTTTATGATTGATTTGGTAAACCCTCTGTCTAGACTTCCAGAGCAGTCACTTTCGTTCCTTTTCGACTCCTTAAAAGAAAAGGTCCATCTCAGCAGTTGTCACTTCAGGCTCATTAAAAATCAAAGGCGACTAGAGTCACCTTTAGTTTTTTCTCGACTCTTAAAAATTGAAAAAGCAAGTTGCGTCAAAGTGTCTTAAAATTTATTTTAAACGGAATAACATCCCTATTCCTTCGTTGATCTGAGGTTGAGATAATGGAGTCTACCAATCAAGGAATCCCTCTTGTAGGTAATCCTAGTCCTTTCTCCTCTTGGGGAGATATTGGTTCTCCATATATGGCTACATTGTCCCTTCTAGGAATCACAATTGGTCTACCAGTATGGCTTTTCTTGACCTCTGTCATTCAAAACACTATAATTCCTCAATAATCTAATCAGCAACCAGATGATACTGAAGTTACCCCTTCGCCTTCTACTTCATTTTTTTCTCCTTCCCCTTCTTCCTCTTCGCTTGGTGAAACAAGTGACACTAAAAACTAAGTAGCTAAGAAGAAGAAGAAAGGGAAGGAGAAGAAGAAGAAGCCAGCGAAACAACGAAATGACCAGACATCATCTGGCAAAAATCCGCACACTAAAGTTTCCAAACCAAAAACACCATGCGTAATTTGCAAGGAGAGACATTACCATCAAGATTGCCCTTGCATCCCGCGGATCTTGAGGGAATGGTCTCATCAACCCCTGACAGTCAAGTTGACAGTGCACCATCAACTAGTGAAAATGAAGTCAGTAGACAAAAAGGAAAAGTCAGAGTTCCATGTAGGTTATGTGAATGTGATCATACTGTTCACCCTTTTCCTTTTCTGGATGAAGCCAAAAGCATTTTGGATAATTGTCCTGCTTCACTGCAGCAACTTCCACCTGGATACAAGAAGCTCTTGCCAAGTCCTTCACTAGTTGAAAACCCAACTGACATAACTCAATTGTCTATCAAATCACCTATCATTGAAATTGAACCTTCTGAGTCCATATCGGATCAAAGTCAACTAGTTGAGATGGCAGTCGACCTAGTCTTGCCTTTAGAAAATCCACCTTTAGATGATATAGTTTCCAAATAGGATGAGAACGACACCGTTCAAATTCTTTTTGTTGATATAGAGTTTAATGAACTTGGGGGCAATCCACCCATTCCTTCACAACAGGAAGAGATCCCCCCAGTTCATGAAACTTATCCGGACATTTATCCGATACCTCCTCCGAGCAGTCTAGTCATTTTCTTTGATTGGAATCAATTAGAGAAACCTCGCCTTCCATCCTTCCATCTAATGTACCATTCCGAATCATAGTACAAGTTTACAAAATGATCATGTCTGGAACTATCATAGATGAAGGGGCTTCGGTGAGTATCCTTTCCTCAACTGCTTGGAAAGCGCTTGGTTTGCCATTGCTTTTGCCTAAGAAACAAAATTTGTTGGGCTTCAACAAAGGAACCAGTCGACCATTAGGGATCCTTCCAAAGTTACCAATAACTTTGAGAAAGAAAACCGTTAATTTGAATGTGATGGTAGTCCAAGGTCCACTAGATTACAATCTACTCCTTGGATGTGATTATATATATGGCATGGAATCCATTGTTTCCACATTCTTTCGAGTGATGTGTTTTCCACATGAAGGCAGACTGGTGCAACTTGTCGACCAAGTTTCATTCCCTGGTTCAAACACATCTATAAATCAACCATCATCCCTAAATGGTCTCTTCACATCAACAATGTCTCTTCCATCTTCATCCCATACACCTAATTACCATGAGTAGTTCGGTGAGTGTGATGAAGATTAGGGGGCGTGCACCCTAGTCTGCTTCGGCAGGCGAACCCAGAGGAAAAGAGAGATTTTCTTGAAAGGTCATAATACTAGGACCAAATAACATTCCTGCATAGGTTATGTAATCAGTCTGACACAATTATTTCCTTTGTACGATTGTGAGTGGAAGCTCACAGCATTCACCTTCGTATGTTATGTGATTGGATGCTCACATCAATTGCCTTTGTCTATTTCGATGGATAAAGAAAAGGAAGAGTTTTTGTTTGCCGATGAAAACAATCCTGCCTAACCGCAGGAACTTCCATTTCGTAACCTGGAAACTCTCCTTTTACTGAAAGACCTGGGGGCATGCAAACCTTTGCATGCAAGTAAAACGAAACCTTTGATTTTCTTATTATGTAGGTTCTCAACCCTTTAACCTCATAGCTCGGTCGTTTCTAGCTTACATAAAAAGGTCATAAGCACATGTTATTGTAGTGTTCAAGCTCATTAAAAGATAAATCTACTAAGAGAAATGATCAAAATACTGGTAAGAGCAATGTTCCCACAGGGTTCAAGCTCGTTAAAAAATCAACCTGCACTGAGCACATGTTGGCACAAGGTTCAAGCTCATTAAAAAATAAACCCGCCTTTCGTAAATAACCTTTGTGATAGCTTTTCTATCTGCCCTTTTTGAACTTTGGTTGTGCTCCTTCCATCACCTCCATTTCATTCGGCCGACCATACACTTCCACTTGATTGTTTACCCTTTTGACGAACATCTGCGATGAGTGATTTTGATTGCCACCCTCTTCACATTGCCATGTTTTGAGAAGTTCCAAACTTACCTGGAACCAGCTGCTACCCAGAAATAACACTCGTTCCTAAAAAACGAGCCTCTTTTAAACTCCTTTTAGACTCATTAAATATAAAAAGATTGTCGAGCTATTGGCCTTTCCAAATCGTTAAAGTAAGGAGAACGCCATCCCTCTCATATATTTTAATATTTTTGGACCTGAGGGATTATTAAACAAAAATATCGAGCGCTTGTCTTTGTCAGCTCATTAAAACTATCGAAAAGCCATCCCTTTGTATTATTTTACACTTTTTTGGACTTAAGGGATTATGCCACGAAAAAGGATTATTGGAGTCTCCTTTTCGTCCATTTTCAAAATCTATAAACATGAAAAGGATTGAGTTATCTTTTTCGTTAAACTCGTTAAAGCAATAGTGACAAACTTGTCCACCCAGACAAGAACGAGTCTCACTGATGCTAGGCTCACTAAACACAAAGTGACAGGTTTTCCCGAAGGGAAAATTATAGATCAAACATATGTTATCCTCCTCAAGTTTGTCAAAAATGAAGAGGTATTGGTTAGCAATGACTGGGGAAAAGTGGGAAGAAAACTTGAGGAACTCTATTGGTAGCAAGTTGCTCTTGAACATAACACTTTCACTCCATCACCGTGATTGAGTTGGGTTGGATTTTTCCATTCACCATTACCATTGGTTCGCCGTGCCATCCATGGGGTTAATGCTACCAAGTCTATATCAGTGTCACCAATATGTTCAAGAGAAGTCATTCAGAGAATTCACCATCCAGCAAACACCTCATCCACTACATTACATCCACTCTTCATTTTTCATGGCTGCCATTCTTGAACCTTATATCATCAAATCGTTTTCACCTCCACAAAAATCATTTGCTCTATTTCGCGTCGTAGATGTGGGATACATCAAGGCCCTCCTATGACAGGTCACTTCTTGTCGACATCAGCTCATTATCCAATAAGTTGACTTAGAAACAACCCTTACAGTACTTTGAGGCTTGCATGCCTCAATGGCAAGTTTCTCACTTCCAGCGACAGGTTTACATCAATTACCTTCGACCGAAATAATTTGCATGGTGTTCGACATCAACTCATATATTCACACCACGTGAATTATACTGTAGTACCTTGAGGGTCATCATCATTATCTGTGACTCCTCTCGTGTCTGTTAACAAATTACATCATTGGCTGGTAATCAGGCGATGTCTTTCCAGGTTCGAATTTAGAACATCTTTTCACATGGATCGACTTGTACAACGGGCGAAGATTGGACGAGTTTTGAAGACCCCGGATCTAGTTTCATCCATCCGGGCTGCGATATATTTAGGAAAATAAAGACATCAATTGTACAAAAAAGCTGCACAGATAGTCATCTAGCCAGGGAAGATAAATCTTCATGCGAAGAATCACCAGCCTGCAACAACAGATGATTGTTTGTCCTATGTACATGAAAATTAATTTATAAAGATGAGCATGGGAATGCCCGCCTCAGCTAGATCATGAAAATAATATGATGATGATGTATTGTATTGTATCTTATAGAGGTCACCTTCTAGTATGAATACCTCGGATCCTCATGAATAAAGCATTTCACCCGACATCAGAAGATTTACGACCTCATGCTTTAGGGGGCAACTATTATAGACATATTTGGGCACTGCAACCCCAAACTCATATGTCTATAAACTAAAGGCTCCTTCAATCCCTAAAAGTGTTGTTTCATACCCTAAAGGATCATGGTCAACTAATTACATCATTTCCCAGAAGTTCCACCTAAAAAATTACTCAGAACTGGCCAAAACTGGACCATACAGACTGCTCCATGGACAAGGTGTGGTGCATATTGACTTCCTAACTGGCCAGGTGTGATGCATACTGAAATGGTCTTCTGTGGGGTGCGATGAGCAAGAATGGACAAATGGCAGAGACAGTTTGCAAGGTGGATGATCATGGAATCTTCCAGAAACTTCTCCTGTGACACTTGCCTCTCTGAATTCACCTAGGGATGAGTAAGAGATCATGAAATCTCCAAGTGGAACCAAGAAATATCAGTGGAATGACATTAACCAAAAACCCAAAGCTGAATCACACCCTTGCAAGACATCTATAAATGGATCCCTCATCTGAGAGATCTAGAGGCTGGAATTTTGTATTTTGTAGGGAAGTGCTGCTGGTTTGTTGGTGAGAAGAGACATTGCATTGTTGGGTGATTTGCTTGTTCATGAGGTTAAGAGGGCTTCTACAACTGGGAGGATGATGCTGGATCAGACAGCTGGGTTTTAATCCTCTCTTACATTACCATTAATAAAGTTCTTTGAGTTTTCCTGCATATAATCTTGTATTTGTGAATCTTATTGTTTATGAATGCAATTGTATGGTCATTGTGTTTTTGATTCCTCATTGTTTATGATGTTTTAGATAGAGATGCTTTGATAGTTTGCTGTTACTTTGACTCTACAGGTACTCTTTGAAGCGAGGCAAGTAGGAGAGGAGTGGCAAATTCTATTAAGGAAAGGAGAAATCAAGCTACGATCAAAGCAAAAGATCCAGGTTGATCCTCTCTTCTTCTCTTCCATCTATCACACTTAAAGGAGCTCTTGAAAAGCTTTCATTGTTTGTTTCTAAGATAGCTACCCGTCTTAGTGGGACTAGCAGTTGGAATTGACACTAGTTTTCCCTGAAACACATGAACAAATTCTTGCTAATTCCAACTACCATAGATCAGAAGATAGATTTATAGAGCAACATGTGGAGAGGTAATCTACTGATATAATGTGCATGTTTGATGACATTACTTATTTTAATGATTTTCCTAAATATGATCAGTATGATGATAATTATGTTCTTCAAATCTAAACTAACTTTACAGAGAAATCAAAAACTAGTTTGGGAAATAAAGAAATTCAGTTTCAGTAGCTTGAAAACAGTGATCATCTCATTCATATCAGTTATGAAAGTGAGGAAAAAAGTGCAGAAAATTTGGAAATAAGTGAAGGTTATTTACCTCTTTGTTTTGCTTCATTTCAGTTCATCAGAGAAAACTTTAAAGCAATAAAAAATTAGCAGTCTTTAGGTATTTATATTGACAACAAACAAGAAAATGAGAATCTTAATCAGGATTATTCAGTTTCACAAGTGCAGTTATCAAATTCTATTGAGATGTCTGATCAGATGACATAGGAAAGTTCTATACCACCATGTTTTGAATCATTTTAGTTTTTAAAGGAAATATGGTATAATATCTCCAAAGAAAATTATGAACATCATGAAGAAATCCATGAAGTCCTATTAAAACCCATATGTAATAGGTTGCATCAATCCTTCCACATCTTTTATGATCCAATAGCTGATATGTTAGATGATGAATGAAATCAAAATTTTTCTCTATTAACTAACTATGAGATTCAAAATCAAGATGATAAAGGTTTCATCAGAAAGACATTTCAATCAGTAGAAATATCATCAGAAAGCTTAGTTGGAAATCTGCAGGGTGATAAAGATGAAAATGACATTTCACTTTCATGGCATGGAAGCCATCTAGAACAATTGTACAGTTGCTTAGATTAGTTAAATATTAGTGTATATATCTTGGAAGATCCTTTTGTACAGCTTCTAGAGTCAACAAAGGAAATCAATTATTTCCTTATCTTCTCACTTCTTGACAAGGTTATAATTGGTTTTAGAATCTCAATTTTGATCATAAATAAGCAAATCCAGCAAAATACATCAAATTACATAATGCCTGAATAGTTGCATTGGCTGTTTCATTTTACCTAACCAGTAGTTGAACAGTTGATTAGAGTAAGTAGGTAGGAATTCAGTTTATTTTAGTTTTTAGTTTTTAGCAAGTTATGAAATAATTCATTAGAAGTTGAAGCCCAGAAAGAAGGTCCTAAAGATCTTGATCATCTATTAGTTTGGTTTGAGAATTGCAATACCTTCTTTCATTTTCAGATCAGATTTCAGTTTGTGGAAAAGGGTGTATTTTCAGTTCAAGAGTTTGAGTCATAGAGATTATACAACAAAGCATATACATGTTTGGGATTGGCCCAATGGATTAGGCTACTAATTGATGGTGTTCATGACATCTCACAAGGAGATGCTATCCCCATGTGGAGCCACTGTTAGGGTCCTATAATAATAGGATTCATAATTTTGAATTGACTATGGCCAGTATTGTAATATTGTACATACCTTTGCTTTCTGCAAATGTATTCCGAAATTAAAAAATGTAAAGAGGGTATGTCCTAAAAGAAATATCAAAGGACAAGAAAAATAAGAAAATGTCAAAAATAAACAAAATTGAAAAATATATATATGAACCCCAAAATAAAAACAGACCATGAAAGTGTGCAAGTCCAAGTGCCACTACTCTTTACTTTGTTGTCTTAAATAATGGTTGTGTGCAGCTTGTCATACATTCCACAACCCATGGTAGTCAATCTGCTTAATCTTGATTATTTCATGCTTTGAATTTCATGTTTATAGTTAGAGAATAAAATCTGACCAAACAACTTAATCTTGGCAGATCATTAGATAGGTAGAGAAAATAAAAGGTGCTCATTAGTTTAATCTGAGCCCTTGGAAGATATAAGGATAGAAGTAGATAGTTTGTTTTATAAAAGAAAAAGAAAAAAAAGGGTTTTCTCGCTTAAGTGCACCCACCAAAATGAAGAAAAAATGTTAGGGTAAGTAATGGGTAAGTAGAAGAAAGGTTGTTGAAGTATAAAGTTGATTGGACAAAAGAACATTTATCATGCTTGATCATATGGTTCAATGTGCATCAACAATTAAGAAAGAAAAAACATAGGTTTAGAAGTTGATTTAATTGACTTCCCCTCATTCATTTCATCCCTATACTTACTAGTTTCCCCATCCACAAGTATGTTCTAGTACTAAAAATTCTTCAAGTCATAAAGGCTCAGAGCATTTCTCTAACTTTTGGTGGGGCAGGACCCTTGGCTTAATGACTTATGGACATCAAGTGTTAGAATTCCCTTCATAAAAGTCATTTTCCTTCATTACCCTAATAAAACCCCTTTTCCTAAGGTTAAACTCCATTTGCCTATCAAAAGTAAAAACCCCATGTTAAATTCCATTTCATTCAAAATACCCACAATTTTTTTTTATCCTAAGTGTATGTAAAGGAAAAGCACAAATATTACATTATACTTAGTATTATTTTCATTCCTCTCATTTCAGTTCATATTAATTTCTAACTTAGTAATATAGCTCCTGATATACGCTTTTTCCTCGTATATAAATAAATCCCCGTATATATTACCCCTACCCTTAGTTTAACTATAAACTATATTTTTACCCTATCCCCCCGACAAAACCCTCTTAACTCACCAATTCTCCGTAAATTTAAGATAACCCCTCCATTAACCTCATTTTATCATTTAATCCCCTGTTTAACTCCGGAATAATCACAAACCACCATTAATTAAAGCCCCCCCCCTAAAAAAAAAAAACCTTTGCCCATTTCATCCATGCTAATCTGTCACCTGACTACTGTCTGATCATCAGCACCCGAATCTAACGATTCACAGCCATATCGGGTTCACCTGATATCCCACCTTTACCCACTCGATAAAGTGGTATTTCCCGGACCCTCGTCTGTTACATGTCAAGCGTTAAGGTAGATTGGGTGACCTCGCCAATATACTGCCCCTTGATAAAGTGGTGCGATGGCTTGGGAAACCACCTCCCCGCCCAACTTGAAAAACCACCCACTATTTATTTGTAATTCCCCTACCAAAAAATAACTGTTGCTCAATAAAAAGGCTGAGAAGCCCTATTCGGCCTTTTTCAATCAATTTCTTTGTAAAATCTCTGTAAGTCATTGCAACACCTTCAAACCCTGAAATTACCAGTTGACCTCAATTTCACTCCTAAAGAAGTTGCAGAGACCCCAATCAAGCTCTCAATCAGTATCAGAGCCCTTTCAACCTTCTACAACTACTGAGAACACCAATTTGAAGATATTTCACCCAAATTCCAGGTATTTTGAGAAAAAACTAGAACGACCCTCTCATTTGAAGATGTATAGTAAAAGTTAAAAGGTTACAGTGAAAGTCAAAAAAGCACATTAAAAGGAAAAAGATAGATCATCCAGATGAAAGAGTATCAGTAAAGGTGTATCAGACTGAAAAATCAAAGAGAATAAATGCAGCTAGCGGGTAGACAAACAACATGGAAGACAGTTACAAAGCATACAGATAAACTAAATTCATGTCAAAGTGAAGATAGATGAAAAAATAGAGCAATCAAGGTAAACAATAAAATTAAACATGGAGGAAATAAGGGCTAAACAAAGATGAAGAAACTTTCACTAGAAACAATGAATTTTATCCAAAGTAAAGGTAAAAATAGTTAGAAGAAAATTAAAGTTAAAAGATGAAATCAGAGCAAGAGTGGTACGTTTTCCAGAAATTTCCTATTTAAGTCATAATTGTGCAGAAACTATTGTGGCCAATCCAAGATAAATTGTGACAAACTAGAGGAGGTTTGTGTTCCTAAAAGGCTAATATACAAAAACCTATCTCAATTTTTACACAGGTATTGCAAAAAGGGAGATAAATTCATATCTTCACAACCTAGTTTTGGGACTATGAAAAATCTTGTTTTTGACATCTTTTTGCAGAGAATATTGTGAACAGCTGGAGCTGAATTTTGGGAAACTGAAAGAGGTTTATCTCAATAACATACTTATATACAATAACCACTTTCATGTTTTACATATATATCTCGGATTGAGATATAAAAAGGTATCACTGGACCTTAAGTTTGTAGAATTTCTTGGGCAAAATGCACAAATGAAGGACTTAGTTAGTGACTTGGAAGCCTCGTCATCAATTAAGAGTTGCTATCAAATTTGAATTTCTATTCTTTGTCACCATCAATCCATAAATATAGTGCCAAATAGATTCATTAGTTTTGAGTGTCCTTTATTTAAGTTCTATTAATGTAAAACAGTTTGAGATATGTGTAAAACCAATCATGATATTTTTTCAAAATGTTTTAGTTTAGAATTTGTATAAATACTTCTTCATTTGAAGTATTTTGAAGGGATTCAATTAGAAATTTCTATAAAAAGTTTATCAGAAGACCTAGAAGGTTATTGTATCATTTTCTGAGCCAGCAATATGGATTGATAAATAAAGATCAAATATTTCCAAGGATTCATGTGTTGAGCGAATTTTAGACATGTATTTTCATGTGTTATTGTTATTTTTCTCAAAGTTATTCATAATATTTAATGTGTTTCTCAATATAAATGTTATAACTAGAATAATACTACAAAACTTGTTTAATTACACTCTGTCTAAACAGTTATGCATTTAAATGTTTTCTTCTGATATCTAAATTAAAGAATTCTTAATTTCTCTTTGGTTTAGATTGATTTCTTAAATATCTAGGTAAAGGATTCTTAATTTCCCTTTGATATTGATTACCCCATCATTCCTCATTCATTATCTGGGTCTGAGAACCCTTAACTTCTCTCTCACCCTGAGTGAAACCCATTCACCCCTCTCTCAAAGATCTGAAAAAACACTCTACTATCTTACCCTTGGAACATTACCTTTAGTGAGTTAATCCAGTTTTGATTCCTTATTTTTTGACTCCATAGCCCAATGGTCTAAAAGACATCATTCTATCCATCTGTCTAAGCAGATCCCACCACCCAATCTCAAAAACAAATCAAAAACCCCTTGAATAATCATAACTAGCCTAAAAACATCTTAACTAAAACAAATTTAAATTTTAAAGAGAGAGCCCTCTCTAAGCATCAGGAAGGCTAGGTCCTGTTCTACAAAAGTGGTTTGTGGTTACCTTTGGTTTTCATTTCTTGTTACTTCAAAAGAATTATTAGAGTGATAACAATTTGGATCAAATCTACAAAATTAAGATGTGAGACCAATATTGGGTTAATCCAACAACTGATGGATGGATTGCATGGGATCGTGAAAGCTCCTATACCTCAGACTCAGATGAAGAGTTGGAGCATTGGAAGAATAGGCTGCATGTAGTATCTATGTCGCACTACAATATGATGACTACATCACTACATTGTGTGTCATCAAAGGTAAGAAATTTACCTTATTACGATGGTTTAGCTGGTGTAGATAATTTTTTGGATGCTTTTGAAAGAGAAGTCCCAGAGGATGACCACCTTCAGGCACTGGATTTGGCACTGCAATCTACACTCACTCGATGGTGGGGTATGCACAAAGACATCTTTGATGAATGGTACGATTATAGGAAGATGATGAGGTTGCCCTAAAGTGTGATTAGCAGAGAAATATGATGGGAGGAATGATCTGCGCAATCATTTGGAAAAATGGACTAAAGTGTATGGAACGAAGCCACAACTAGAATGGGTTCATTTATTTTGTCACACTCTGCGTATAATCCCTATGAATTGGTATTTTGAAACAGAGCTTCGCCATGTCACCGTGGAGTGGGATGTATTAAGGGAGGGGTTCTTAATGACTTTCAGTTTTGAATATGGGTTCGAAAGCATTGATGAAGTACTATAAGAGGTTAAGGCAACGATATTCATAATTCCGTAGGATCCTTTGGAATTAGTTCAACTAGATTGGAGTACCCAGCTGTGCCATGCGTTGGAATGCTATAATATGGCAGTTGAAGGGGAGGATGAGGATCCACAAAATCTCAATATCCTAGAAGTGGAGGGCCACTGTGAGGTCGAAGGTCTACCGATAGAGAACCTGAATATCACCATGCCACTGAAGAATAGGCAGGTAAACATTGGCATTGAAGCAGAGCCTAAATTTTCGAAGATCATATATTATTGGGATGATGCTACAGTGGATAAAGTTGTTGAGTTACTCCATGAGTACCAGGATCTTTTTCCTACAAAATTTTCAGACTTGAAAGGCATCATAGGCGACTTGGGTGTGATGAAAATAAATTTGAAACCAGATGCAAAGCCCATTAAGTAGAGGCCATATTGCCTTAACCCCAAATATAAGGAAAAGGTCTGCTTGGAATTGGACAAGATGCTTGAGGCAGGAATTATTGAACTAGAGGAGGAATCTAATTGGGTGAGCCCAATGGTAGTTTAGGAAAAGAAGAAGAAGGGAGAAGTAAGGATTTGTGTTGATCTAAGAAAGCTTAATGATGCTTGCATCCATGATCCTTTCTCGACATTGTTTATTGATGAGGTACTGGACAATGTTGGAGGGAAGGAGGCTTATTCATTTACTGATTGGTTCTCTAGATACCATCAGATTAATATCGTGCTAGAAGGTAGGAGTAAAACAACCTTCGCGATAGAACGGGGGTGTTTTCAGTGCATGGTGATGCCATTCGAACTCAAGAATGCGCTGACAATATTTTTTAAAGTAGTCATAATGGTGTTCAAGGAGTTTATTCACAAATTTTTGGAGGTATATTTTGATGACTGGATAGTTTTTGGGTTAGTAAAGCACCATGTAGCCAGTCTACACTTAATGTTGGATACGTGCCAAAGATATCAGATCATGCCGAACCTGAATAAATACTTGTTCTGTGTCCCTTTTGGAATTTTGATGGGTCGTCTACTGTGAAAGAAAGGACTAATGGTGGATCCTGCCAGGATCGCAGTATTAGTAATTTTGGAGGCCCCAAGGAGTGTCAAACAGTTGCGCGCAATGCTAGGCCATACTGGGTATTATCGGAAGTTCATTAAGGCTTATGCTTAGATTACTGCACCTATGGAGAAGCTATTAAAGAAGGATGCTACATTTTGTTGGGATGAAGAATGTCAGCACAATCTGGATGTATTGAATGAAAAGATGGTCACTGCGTCGATCTTGATCTTCCCAGATTGGAAGAAGGAATTCCATGTGCACATTGATGCCTCATGTATTTAATTGGGAGCAGTACTGACACATGCTGGCGAAGGAGAGATGGATCACCCTATAGCTTTTGCAAGCAAGAAATTATCAAAGGCTGAGAATAAATACTCAATGATAGAGCATGAGGGATTGGTCATGGTATATGCACTCCAAAAATTCAGACACTATCTATTGGGCGGACATTTGAAGATGTACAGAGACCACTCCACCTTGAAGTACCTAGTCAATAAGCCTATGTTAGGGGCAAAGATATGCAGATGGATGATGTTGTTTCAAGAATATGACTTTGAGGTAATTGTGAAGCCAAGAAGGTTCAATGCAGGAACTGACCATTTGTCACGAATTGAAACAGGGGAGGAGCCTACTAATTTCGAGGAAAGGCTACCCGACACGTAGCTCTTCTTGGTGCACATAGCAGATAACCACTTTTCAGATATTATCCACTTTTTGACCACAGGGATGGCTCAAGAGGGATACACCAGTTAGCAGAAGAAAGAGTTAGTGGTACATGCGGCCCATTTATCTGTAATTACATGACATTTGTATAAGATGGGATCAGAAGAGATACTCTGTTGGTATGTGATCGATTTTGAACAAAATAACATCCTCGCTGAAGCTCATGGAGGAGGTGTAAGAGGACATTATGCAGGAAAAGAAACAATGCAGAAGATTTTGCGTGCAGGTTTGTGGTGGCCTACATTACATAAGGATACCAAAGCATATTGTAAGGTGTGTGATACATGTCAAAGAACAGACAGGACATCGTGAAGGGATGAGCTACCTTCAAGCCCTCAAGTGTCATTGCAACCATTTGAAAAATGGGCAATCAACTCTGTAGGACCAATTCAAGCCCCATGCAAGAAGACAGGGGTGTGCTATATCATCACCACGGTAGAATACCTGATCAGATGGGTTGAGGCACAGATGTGAAGGATTTTATAGGAGCCACATTAGCTAAATTCTTATTTAAATACCTGTTAACCAGGTTTGGATTCCCAAAAGTGATGATGAGTGATCGTGGTACACACATCCTCAACGAAACGATCAACACACTAATAGAAGAGTTTCAAGTGTATCATCAGAAGAGTACGCCATATCATCCTTAGGATAAAGGAACAGTGGAGGCCTTCAATAAGATGTTGGAGAATTCACTGACAAATATTTGCATCATGTAGCGGAATGATTGGGACCTGTGCCTACCGACAGTATTATGGGCATACATGATTACTTGCAAAAAGCTAATAGGTCAAACACGTTTCCAATTGGTCTATGGCATAGAAGTTGTGATGCCTATGGAATATATCGTGCCTAGTCTACACACTGAAGCTTTCATACGGATGGCGGACCATGGAGCCTTGGAAGAATAGCTTACACAGTTGATGGAACTCGAAGAGGACAAATTCTTGGCTAGATTTCATCAGCAAGTATAGAAGGAATGTGAAAAAGCGTGGCATGATCGACACATCAAGCTGTGCACATTTAAGGTAAATGACTTGGTTTTATTATATGATAGTAAGTTCACTAAGTTTCCAAGAAAGTTTCAGATGCACTGGTTGGGGTCATATGTCATCAAAGAAATCATAGATGGGGGTGCCATTCAGCTTGCAAAGCTGAACATAGAACCTTTTCCGGGAAGGGTGAATCGAAGCCGATTGAAGTCGTATATAGGAGATCTGGCTTAATGACTACATGACAGTTGAATAGTCTTAGTGCTCTAGGCAACTGTAAGGAAGCACGGGACTATAAACTACACTGCCCAATTTTGGGGACTCTGCGATAGGGGGGTTGCATGAAACAGGGTGATGTCCCAGTACTAGAGGCTGCACGAAGGGAGTTGTGCTATGGAGGTAGATACTGCGCAGCACAGTTATAAAATGACTGTTAGATTCATTGTTCATGATTTGATAGCTAGGAGACGGTTAAGAGGAACGAGTGGGTGGCATTTAAGGCTAAAATCTTCAAAGATATACTGCCAAATCAACATTTATGAAAGGATTTTGGGGGGAATAATTGGATTTGAATTCAAATTCCCCTATAAAGTACACATACTAGTCTAGCAAAGAAAACTTTGCGACCTTAGAATTTTTGAGCTATGTTGTCCGTTGCTTATGAATCATAAGTTCTTCAAGGATTTGGTCACAATATCCATGTTTGATAATCTACCCAAGGAAACTCGACAATTCATTTGTAGCACTATGTCAGGACTAGGTCCCACTAAGACTGCAAGCACTAGAGGAACTATTTCCTCCAAAGGAGCGGATCCAGAGGTTGTGAGCATGGAGGATCTAGCTCCTATGCCTATGGCACTGAGTTTGCCTAGGCTGAATCCTACACCTATGAGAGAGACCCAAAAGCCAAAGAAATACAAGAATAAAAGGCTAGTGCCAGGCATGAGTCACCCCGGAGGCATTTTGCTGCCCAGGCGCAGAGGAAGGATAAACAGCCTGAGAAGTTGTAGATTTGGAGGCTGAAGAGGGAGATGAAGATATAGATGTAGATGGCATAGAGCCCATCAACAATTTGTTGGAATACATCCCTCTGGGTAAAGGGGAAATGAAGGTCACTAAGGACCCAGATTTGGAGAAGTTTTTCATTCACATACCCCTGTTGCGAGAGAAGATAACTTTCGAAGGTTCGCCCTTGGTCTGCGTCCCTCTATTAAAGATGGAAGATTGGGACCTGGCTGACCATGAGAGGTTCCCCCACCTCGTGACAGAGAATTATATGAGGAGTGTATTATAAAGACTCAGGGGTCATTGAGTTGGAGTCATTTGAATGGATCCGCAGAGTAGAGAAATATGGATTGTTGAACCTATTGTGGGAGTCCGAATACCATTGCTCCAACATTAATACCACCTGTATAAGGAAGCTACTGACTCTGGTGCATGATGGTTTCTTGTGGCTTGGTGCACCCATCCCCATCATAGATATTCTCATCCACAGGATCATGCACTTGTTGCACGAAGGTCTGAATATGGCCAAGGAGTTTGGCGAAAAGACAAGTGAGAGAGACTTGGCAAAGCGAATGAAGAAGAAATTCAAGCTTATCAAGAAGCTACGTGGTTACTCCATAACATCCATCAATGATCCCGTGGTGAAAATTGACACCTAGATTCTAGCCAGAAAGGTTATGAGGAAGTTTCACACAGATGAGGTTCCAGCACCTGTGGTGTTGTTGGCTGCACAATGCGTGGAGGGAATGCAATTTAACTAGTCACGCTAATGTAGTGAGTTCCTTGTGAATTGACACGAGGCCCAAGATGAAAGAAAGACCTTTCAATACTCATGGCTGCTAGTCTCCATTGTGCTAGTTGCTTGGGATATGCCAGAGGATAGGCAGTTTCCACCTGTGGAGGCTGGATTGCCGGAAGTTGCATAATTTGCCTCCCTCCGGGCCATGAAGGACCCCGTGTGGGTCACTGAGACAAAAAATTTCTGGGTATTGATGGAGTTGAGCTCCCACATGGCCATCAACCAACACCCACGATTTTCCCCGACCGTGTATGAACAACTGTTTAAGTATGCTGAGTTCAAGGCAGACTTCCCCCACGTTTACATCAGGGCGCGGAAGGACTCGTAGTAGAAGTGGTTTGATCTTCCATATCTTGTTACCGATGATGCCATACATGAAGTAATCAAGTACTAGTTAGCAGATTGGCATACTCTGTCCAATTTGGGTACAGGTACCAACAAAGGCATGGGGATTTCAGTAGAGAAAAAGCAGAAGGATGCAACAAAGCAGGTGGCATAGAAGTTGGCCGCACAACAAAATAAGGAGGCCAAGGAAAGAGCCTGAATGGAAAAGGAGCATGACGCAAAGGAGTAGGCTGAATAGGAAAAACACATATCTGAATAGAGTGGTAACTCCCCTTCACCCAAAACTGAGGAGGAAGAGCAGTAGACGTAGGGCGGTGGAGGCGATGAGGGTTAGAGCACTCCATTCCGAGTAAAGAGGTACTAAGAACAATAACACGAGGGGCCCCAGAAGAAGAAAAAGGTGACTAGGCCACTGCTAGATCCCATTATGCTGATGGATGGTGATCTTGATGAGATTGGGACAAAGTGCGCGACATTACCTCTGAACTATTGCAAAAATTTGAGCAACAATATGTGCAATCTTTGGGTAATGTTCAGAGGGATCTGTGCGAACTGCAGGTCTAGACCAGCAGGATACAGGTGGGCGCAGGTGAGGTGAGCACTGCATAGATGAGCCTGGCACTAGGGAAAAGTTAGGTTGTAGAGTTGGTAAGGATAGTGGATCTCAGGGTAGTCATGCCACCAGAAGGGTCCTTGAGCATAGAGTCAACCGATGATAAGATCATCGTTAGCACCTTAAAGAAAATCAGCCTCAATATTGCAGTGCTCCCTAATGAGTATCTTCATGTGTTGCAGATAGGCATAACAATGGAATTGAGAGCATGGGAGCAACAAACTCTCAACTTAATAAGTGAGTATCAGGTGAAAAATGAGCAAATTTTCATGGAGAAGATGGAGGCCCTGAAGGCAAGGGAAATGATCTAGGCACAGAGCGCCGAGCTGGCGGTTGCGGTTGTAGAGGCATGCATGACAGTGTCAGAGTTGCACATACCTAAGGAGGCACCACTAGAGGCCAATATCCGGAAGGTTTCTATGGGTGTCCGCGATGCAAAGGAAGAGGTGGCTAGAGTTTAGTTTGAACTCAATATGAAAATCACTGAACTAGAACTCAAGTCACAACCTTCGACTTTGCCCAAGGTTAGGGAAAAATGCAGCACTGCCATCAAGGAAGGGATAGCTACTGTGGATGTGACGGTTATTAACTACACAACTTTATTTGAACAAGCGATGGAAGTGGTGATGACCCTGGATGAAGATCCCACCATGCAGATATTGAGTACAAAGATCCATGAGCTCTAGTAGCCATATGACTAGGTTAGGGTGACGATGTGCTCCATTGCTATAGTGCAATGCCTCACCAAGTTGTAGGAGGCAAAGCAATGCCTTGCATAAGTGGAAGTACCACAGAAAAAATAGGCAATGCTTAAGGCATGGTTGGGTCCTTGGTTGGATGAAGCCTACCAAGTCTCAACCAACATCCAGGAAAAGCTGATGAACTTATAACTTACACAGTAGAAGATCAAGCGAGACGGTGAAGGACCAACTACAGAGCAACTGGTCGAATAGGTGAAGCTAGGGGATATTTACAGCAAGATAATCGTGCCAACCGAGTGACTCGAGGATGAGTCATGACCTTTGTGTTGGGGGCTTGTTGGTATGGGGTCCCCTAGGCCAGTTTTGGGGGAAAAGCCCAAGTTTTGATGTAAAAAGATGTAAAGTCTCCATGAATTGTGGACACGGAGTGTGGAGTTAGTTAAGAGTCAAAAAAGGTTTTTACCCTCATTCATGTAAACTTGAGTTGATTTTTAAAGATCTACCCATGGTCTGCAGACCATGGGATTGTATAAATAGGTGTGTCTTAGAGAGTCTAAGGCAGATAAAAAGAGATAGAGGTCTTTTGTCTATGGGTACGACGGAAGGAGTCTAGAGGGTTAGCACAGGAAAGTAAGAGGAAAAGATCTATAGCTGAGTGCACAGAGGCCTAGAGTAGTGTCCGCAGCTGAGTGCACAGACCTCTACAGTTGAGTGCACCGGGAAGTATTGAGTTTGTAAAACTATGTTGAAGATCAATAAAGAAGACTATTGTAGAAAATCCTATGTTTTATCTCTTTACTTCTTTTATGTATGATTGTGATATATGCTGTGATGAAATGATGTCTTTATAAAATAATGATCTCTTGAAGTGCGACTTTACTTGATCCATCTTATTATCTGAACGCAATTAATGTTAAGTGATTATGCGAAGATCATAACACTTTCTGTTAATGTTATCGAACACTTAGGTAGATCTCAGTAAATGCTGATCTAAGGGTAATATATGGTGCGTGTAAGTAGCTAATTTATCTATTCAGGGTTCACAAAATCTAGTCGTAGACCTTCGCGGAGGTTTCAAGGCTGATTGAGGGGAGTTACAACACTAAGCCTTATGGGTTTAGAAATATGTGTGAAGGTAGATCTAGGTCATAGAAATACCTCACACTGATTTGGAAACTTGGTCCAGAATCCCCCCATACTACTTTAGGTGAGACTTCAGTCTGCACTACGTGGATTGATGTCGAAGGGGCTAGTAGTGTAGGGATTTGTTTGGCGCAACTAACTTTGAACCTGGGTCAGGACCCACTAAGCCAACAATTAGTACGACACTATCTCATGATTTTTCCTACCAATATTTGTGTAGCAAACTGCACAACTTCATCTAAGATGGAACTGATGGCATATCCCTATGACTTCTTGACCAACCTGAAGTCACTTTTCATTTTATCAATGAGCGTTTTCTCTTGTGACTTCCCCACAAAAGCATCTATGGGGTTCGCACCCTGATATGCAAGCATTGTGATTCTTCGTATCAACATGTCTTCAATTGGGATGGGCCCTCCCGGCTAGAGACACCCATCATGGACTAGCGCCAACAATTAGCATACACAAATAGTATTAATAAGGTTGCAGCTAAAATGTGGGAAATATAACATATTGAGCAACATTGCATGCTTAATATTGGCCACCCACTTCATCAGTTCAACTCTTGTAACACCTGCTTCCTCATAGTAGACTGTCTTCAATTACTTTCTGGGTTCCAATTGTAGAAATTTTTCGTGGTCACCTAAATCTCAATCTTGCATCTTCAAATTGGGTACCCGAGCCAATAAGTCATCCTCAATAGGTACCTCCTCCAGCAGTGGTGACGTGAATACCTTGAATTTTACAAAGTCGGGGTCCTAAGTTACTTTGGCGGTCGATTTTCATTGTGGTATATATGGTGACAACCAAGAAATTGGCTCTACACCTTCTGCATTGATATCATCAATCCATAGATTTGTCTTTTCTTCATCCAAGTCCTCAGGTTCCATAGGCTGCTTGTTGTTATCCATTCTACCCTTCTTCCTTTGCTCAGTTGGGATCTTCCACAGTGATTTCAGAACTGGGGGCTGTTGTGGCTTTTTTCTCTTTTTCTCTCCTATCGCGGAGGTAGTAGGCTTTGGCCTCGGTGACTTGGGTGTTGTAGTAGGGATGGGTGGTGTTTCAGTCATGATGTTTCCTAACCCTCTCTTCAAGAATTATTTCTCAAGTACTACTCAACTTAGGTAACCAGACATGTAGTAACACACTCATCTCTTTAAGTGCAACAACACATAGCAATTTATCAAGAAGAAAAGTGTCCAAGTGTGGAGCGAGGTGCGATATTTATAACCCGATTTGAATTAAAACTGTCTGTTCCCCTGCAAATCTTCCTCATAAATGTGATTTTGGCTGAAAATGTTCACAAATTTGCACCTTAAATGCATTTTCCCCACTCCTTTTAATGGAAATATTGTTGTCAAATAAATTATAGATGTTCCAAGGGTCACTTTCTAGATAGGCTATATGATAATCCTCCTTGTGGCGTAGCTACCTCATCATAGCTTCCACCTGCACAATCTTCCAAAACATCCCACAGCCTTCCTTCTTTGATAAAAAATTTCCTTAGCAAAGTAGTTTATAGTCGAGTAATTTCTTTCAACTTCCAGAAGCACTAAGACTTTCCTGCATCCATGTAGTCATTGCGCAGGGGTAGGATCGTCCCTATAAACCTTCAACCTGCTCCCATTCATCCTGCTAGTAAATACTTCCCCATTCAGCTTCGGGAGGTGAATCACGCCACCATCCGAAATTTCCTTAATTAAATACGGTCTTAGCCAATGTATCTGAAACTTCCCTGGTTATTTGGTAAATTTTTTGTCATACATCAGGACCAAATCACCATTTTTGAAGGTGCACTACTTAATGTGACGATCATGCTAGGCCTTTTCTCTAGTGTTTTGTACCTGCTGATCAAAGCCAGCCAAAAGGTGGTCTTCCTCTAATGCCAATAGTTGTGCTAGGCATTCCTCCATGATGTCCCGATATTCCATCTTGGTTACTGTTGTGATACTTAGGCTGGGTACTATGTATTCCATCAACATTACTACTTCTTGTCCGTAGACTTGTTGAATGCTTGTTTGCCTAATCAATTTCTTACAGGTAGTTCTATATGCCCATAGAACCGTTGGTATGTGCACATCCAAATCATTCCTATTAACATTGCATACCTTTGTGAGTGCATTCTCCATGATCATGTTGAAAGCTTTGATAGTGCCATTTTCCTGGGGGTGATATGGCATACTCTTCTGATGGTTGTTGGGACGGGGTCCCCTAGCTAAAATTTTGTAAATTTTTTTCTAATATTGTAAAGTCTCCACACTTTGAGGAGTGGAGCACGAGTAGAACAGGTCAATAGGAGCCAAAGGGGCTTTAGGAAGGTCAAATCCCCTTAGTTTGTTAAGAGTCAAGTTGTTTTGTGACCACCCATGGTTTAGGGACCATGGTATTGTAATGAAGAAAGATATAAAATGGAGTCATAAAATAGTTATAGGAATCAATCCATGATCTAAGTAAGAAGTGAAAGATTTAGGTTTGTTTTCTATACTTAGGCGAAAGGGAAGGCTCTTGCAGCTATGTGCACAGAGACCTTGGTAAGTCCGTAGTTGAGTGCGTAGGCCCCTACAACTATGTGCGCAGGGTTGTTAGAGTCTATAATTGAAGATCTAAGCATAATAAAGGCTGGTTTTAAAGAATTATCTATGTGCTATTGTTTATATCTAAATTTATTTTATTGTTGATCTATTGAATGCAATTAATCTGGAAAATACTTAATAGATTCACAAAGAAGCAGATCTGCTAATTTATATAATGTTATGAATGTTTAGCACAATCGGCGAAGGGTTTAGATCTGCTAACTGTTATTTGCTATAATTTCTAGGTTTTAAGGGTTAGGGTTTGCGAAGGACAGGATAAAGCCCTATGTTTAATAGACACACATCACATATTCCTTTGGATGTAGAAACCTGGTTCTAGCATCCCCCAATACTGGCCTGGGTGAGACTGCAACCCGTGCTATGCAGGTTATTACCAACAGTGTTGGTAGTGTAGGGTTATTTTGGTTAGTGCAACTAACTCTGAACCTGGGTCCAAGATCCCTCAAGCCAACAAATCGTTCCATTATCGAGATAGGGATTCATCTGAGGAATGTGTGATTTTCCATAAGTGGATACTGAATAAGAAGGAGATTGAAAAGTGGATAGATCAGAAGATGCAAGAGTTTGCAACCCAAGAAAACAGGAATTCAGGCCTATCGAAAGAAGAGTGGTTGAATAGATACCTATATATAGAAGAACACAAAAAATTTTTCTGCTCTTTTCTGTGCGAGTTATATGAATGGTTGGCTAAATTGGTGGATGGTCAAGGTACTTGGAAGTTGGATAACCCTATTCTGTGGACTCCCGAGTTAGTAAGGCATCGGGAAGGATCAGAAAACAAGATCGTGAAGGTTGTCAATTATTGGATCGATAGTATTTTGGGTGGGTTTATTATTGAGTTCACGATTGATACATCTATCAGCTATAGCGAAGCTGAGCGCCGATTTTTTAAAGGACCAAGAGGTAAGTATCTGAAGTCTATGAAAACTTGGATTAAAATGCTATTGTGTGAGAAATAGGTTATGCCATTAAATTGATGTTTAAACGAGACTTGACGGGAGCTACGCGAAGTGGGAAACCATTTAGAAGAGATCTAGATTCAAGTGTAGAATACAATCCTTTGTTGGGAGCATATGATAGTGATGATGAAATTAATAATATGAAGATGCCTAAAGGTATTGCGAAATACCACATCCATCCACTCCACCTCGACCACCACCTCCACCTCACACACCTACACCTCCACCTCCAGCTCCACCTCTGCTATTCAGCATGGAAAACACTATGAAGATTCCTATATTCAAGGGTTTGGGGACTGAAGATCCTGAACAATTATGGTTTGTAGTAGATGTTTTTCGGAAGTCACAACAGATAATGGATGATGATTTGAAGAAAGTGCAGCTCATCAAAGCATTGCAAGATAGGGCACTGAGCTGGTATATTAAGTACAATACGACTCACCTAGTTGTGACATTGAAAGACACAAATGATGCATTGAATAATGAATTCAAGAAGCCTAAGTCACAAGCCTAGTATATAACTGAGGTCAAAGAAATCAAGCAGAGGGTAAATGAGTCTACAAGGGATTCTGATCAAAGGTTGAAATGTCTGCTACAGGAAAATTTATAGATCTCAGATGAGTAGCACAAGGATTGGTATATTTCTTCACTATTACCTCATTTTAGATTACCATTTTCACAATAGAATATTGGAACACAGGTGTAAGCACTGGAAATTGCTATGAAGTTGGAAGTTTTGCCTATTTAGGATATGAATCTAGGAGTGCAGTAGATTCAGTCGCAGTTGGCTAGCTTGCATATAGAGTTCCAGGATCTCAAAAATGGGAAAGAAGTAAAAATGAGACTTGCGTGGAAGTATGGTGCTTAAAGTGCAAAGGCGACGGTCACGACAAGGATTATTACCTGGTGTATCTGAACTATCTAATTAGGGGATGTTCTATCCCCCTGAAGCCAGAAAATACCGTTGGATTGAGTACCCGTGTGGTACCATGGTGCGATATTTTCCAGATCACAGGAAAACATATGACAGACAATTGCCACCTGTTATAGAAGTTTATATAGACTCCCCAACAATTGTTTTGCAATTTTTGTAAGTTTGTATGCCATGATGAGTACAATTTCTGAAGCTACGAATTAATGATGGACAAAACTCTGACATATAGAGTACAATCTAAGACACGTCCTCAGAAGGATCAAGGCACACCTACATCGCATGGAAGATTCCAAGGATAAGGAAGAGGATGAGGAGGAGCTGGAAGAGGTCTTGGATAGATCATTTGTTACAATTGAGAGGAACCCGACCACTTTGTGCGGGACTGTCAGAGCCTGACACACCCCTCTTGTCAATATTACCGACAGTTTGATCATGTCATAAAGGATTGTCCCATGCTCATCACAAATATGCAAGAGAAGAAGACCCAACAACCTACTCAGAAAATCTGAATGATGAGATTAGAATTGCACAAGGATGGGCCTAGTGTTAATATTGTTATGCGAAGTGGTATTTATATAGGGGAGGATAGAGGAAAAAATCCGGAAGAAAATATATGGGTACATAAGGTTGTTGACAAAGATGATGGATTCGATTTAAATAAGGAAAAGGAAACTTTTATGGAGGTGAAAAAGAGTTTTGTGGATTCAGAAGCTTCCACATCTAAAATTCAGTGTGCATGAATGGAGAAGCCTGAAGAAATAATTGCTACACAGGAAACAAATCCTTCATTACTAACATCTTTCTTATAGACTTGCACAAAGCTCATAAGGGACCAAAAATACATAGAGGGATTGCAAGAATTGATCAACAACTGCACTAGAAAGGGTAAGCCACTATCTAAACAACGTGCAGTGCACAAAGTGGACAAGGGTAGGAAAAGGACTGGTCAAGAGATGAGATTGACTTCACAAATCGAAGAATTCGAAATGGACTAGGTGATCTGAGATTTAGGATATGATGCAAATCTTTTGCCTAAACAAACCTGTGAAAGAATGGGAAAGCCGACGCTACATTGGTCCCCATAAGCTGCGAATGGTGAACCAACATAATATTATTCTAATGGGGCACTTACATGGAATAAATGTAGATATTGAAGGGGAGCGCACTATCACTAATTTTGAAGTAATCAAAATAGTGGATGAGAGTAATCCCTACCTGGAACTGCTCGGAATTGATTGGGAATTTCATATGAATGTGGTCATCAACCTGAAGAAGTGTAGCATGACATTTGAGAACAAGGAACTGAGGGTCATTGTTCCATTGGATCCAGCTGAGGGTGTGCAGTATACTGAACCAGTCCAAGATTACTATGAGGAGGAGGATATTGAATAAATCTATAAGCTTACTACGTAGGATGAGTATTGGATCAACCCTACAGTGAATTGGTGAATTGCTTGTGAAGAGGACAACTCCTGCAGCTCGGATTCAGATGAGGAGCTCAAGCATTGGAAAAATAAATTGCATGAAGTATTGATGTTGCGATGCAATAAGATTACTATGTCGCTCTGATGTATATCTACTAAGGTACACAATTTACCGTATTATGATGGTCGAGAAGATGTAAATTTATTTCTAAATAAATTTGAAAGGGATGTACAGGAGGAACATCAGTTCCAGGCACTAGATATTGTGTTGAGAGATACGTCTGCTAGATGGTGGTGAACACATAAGAACAACTTTGCAAATTATAAGGAATACCATAGGATGATGAAGCTACAATTTTGATATTCCAATACCCACATTACTGAAAAATATATAGGGATGGATGATCCACAGGAGCATCTGGCTCGTTGGATGAGAGCATAGGGAGAGGAACCAAAACCTGAATGGTTACACATATTCTGCAACACATTTGATTCTATTCCGATGAATTGGTATCTAGAAATAGAGTTGTGACACAAAACCGTAGAATGGGATGTTTTGAAGGAGAGATTTCTCTTTCAGTTTTGAGGATGGATTCGAATGAAGAATTACAAGAACTTAAGGCTACAATATTCAGGATGACGGAAGAACTTGTCACATGGGTACAACCAGGCTTGAGGATGTATTTGTGCCATGCTTTGGAATGTTATAATGTTACCAGAGAAGAAGGTGAGGAAGATCCAAGGAATACCAGTATCCCTGAGCTAGAGGGACAATGTGAAGTTGTGGGGCTTAAGACAGAAGTTCCTGACACCTCAAAATCATTGAAAACCAAGCAAGTGAACATTGGGTCAAAAGCACAACTGAAGTTCTAAATATAGGTGACTACTGGGATGAGGACATAGTTGACAAAGTCGTAGAGTTATTATGAGAATATCAGGACTTGTTTCCAACAAAGTTTTATAACCTCAAGGGGATAGTAGGTGATCTGGGTGTTATGAAGATCAATCTAAAACCAGATGTGAAGTTGGTAAAGTAGCACCCATACTGGTTGAATCCTAAGTACAAATAAAAAGAGCACAAAGAATTGGATAATATGCTTGCAGAAGGAATTATTGAGCCTGTAGAAGAATCCGACTGGGTTAGTCCTATGGTAGTTCAGGAGAAGAAGGCAAAGCATGAAATTTGAATTTGTGTAGATCTAAGGAAATTGAATGATACTTGTGTACATGATCCATTCCATACGTCATTCGTAGATGAAGTATTGGAGAACGTTGGTGGTGAAGACGCCTACTCGTTTACAGATGGGTTCTTAGAGTATCACCGGATCAGATCGTGCTATAAGATCAAAGTAAGACTACCTTCACCACAAAATGGGGTTGTTTTCAGTATACAATTATTCCCTTTAGACTTAAGAATGCCCCTATGATATTTTCTAGGGTAGTAGTCGTAGCCTTTAAAGAATTTATTCATAATTTTTTGGAGGTTTGCTTTGACGATTGGACACTATTTGGGTTAGTGAAAAAGGATGTTGCAAGTCTTCGTTTAATTTTGGATACTTGTATGAAGTATCAGATATCCCTGAATCTGAAGAAGTGCATCTTTTTTTGCTACCATATGGGATACTCTTGGGCCACATTGTTTTTAAGCAGGCATTGATGGTGGACCCTACCAAAATTACAATGACTATCAATATGGAGGCTCCAAGGAATGTAAAATAGTTGCACGCAACATTGGGCCATACAGGATACTATAGGAAATTCATCAAGGCATATGCACATATCACTACTCCCATGGAAAAATTATTGAAGAAGAATGCAACATTTTTTTGGGATAATTATTCAGGGAAAATCTTAGATGTATTGAAGGAAAATATGGTTACAACACCTATTCTGGTGTTCCCTAATTGGAAGAAATAATTCCACATACATTTCGATGCATCCTACATAGAGTTAGGAGCATTATTCACCCAACTTGGGGCAGGTGATATCAACCATCCGATTTTTCATTCGCGAGTAAGAAGTTGTCTAAGGAAAAGAAGAATTATTCAACCACAGAGCACAAAGGGTTGGAAATGGTGTATGCACTCTAGAAGTTTAGACATTATTTGTTGGGTGCTTACTTCAAAATGTAAACATACCATTCAACTTTGAAGTACCTGGTCAACAAGCCTGTGTTGAGGGGAAAAATTTGTAGGTGGTTACTATTATTTCAGGAATATGACTTTGAAGTAGTTGTGAAGTTGGGGACATTAAATGTTGGACTAGATCACCTTTCACGAATTGAGAATGGCAACAAGCCTACAAGTCTTGATGAAGGATTTCTTGATGCGCAACTCTTTGTTGTGCAAGTTGCAGATGAAAACTTTGCAAATATAATCCAATTCATGTCTACATGTACAACTCCTGAAGGATATATGACACAATAGAAGAAAGAATTGGTGGTCAGGGCTGTAGATTTTTCTGTATTACAGAGCATTTGTATAAAATGAGATCAAACAAAGTTTTGTACAGGTATGTACTAGATTGTGAAAGACAAAGTATTATCACTAAAGCACATGGAGGAGTGGATGGAGGACATTATGTTAGAAGAGCAACTGCGCAGAAGATCCTATGAGCTGGGCTATGGTGGCCAACTATGCACAAGGATTCCAAGGAATATTATAGGGTGTGTGATGTCTGTCAAAGGATGGGGAGGTCATCCAAAATGGATGAATTACCTATGAACCTTGAACCTGCAATTATCATTACAGGCATTCGATAGATGGGAAATTGACCTTTTGGGACCGATTTAGCCACCAGGAAAGAAGACATGAGCATGATACATCATCACAACAACTGAATACTTAACTAGGTGGGTTGAGGTGTAGCTTGTGAAGGATTGTAGCATGGCTACAACTGTAAAGTTCATATTTGAATACATTTTGTCTTGGTTTGTTTGTCCTAAGATTTTGATGAGCAACATAGGTTCAAACTTCCTGAATGAAACAATTTTTTCTCTGCTTGAATAATTCTAGAAGTATCATCAAAAAAGCATGTCATATCATGCTCAAGCAAACAGTATAGTGGAAGCCTTTAATAAAATCCTGGAAAGTGATTTGACAAATATTTGTAATTCAAATAGGAATGATTGGGATGTATGCATACCAGCTGTTCTTTGGGCATATAGAACTACCTGTAAGAAATTGACTCAACAAACACCATTTAGGTTGGTTTTGGGACAAGAGGCAGTGAGGCCAATATAGTACATTGTGCCTAGTCTGAGGATTGTTGTATTTAGAAAGATGGCAGATCAGGATATAATGGAAAAACGCCTCACATAGATACATGGGTTAGAATAAGACCTCTTCTTGGCATGCTTTCATCAGTAGGTCAAGAAGGCTCGCAAAAAGTTGTGGCATGATCACCACATTAAGTAGTGCACCTTTAAAAGTGGAGATTTAGTATTGATGTATGATAGTAAATTCATGAGGTTTCCAGGAAAGTTTTAGATGCATTTGTTGGATGTCAAGGAGATTATGATTGGAGGTGCAATCCAACTCGCGAAGATGAATAGGGAATTGTTTCCATGAAAAATCAATGGAAGCCGATTACAGTTTTATAGGGGTGACCCCACCCTTTTGCAATGATTACATGAATGTAGGAAAATCTTAGTACTTCAAGAAGTTGCAAGGAAGTGTGGGACTATAAAATATGCTACTAGAAGGACAGTTTGGTGAAGTGAAGGGTCTACGCGACAATTAGGAGAAAGGATTCAAGGAGAGCTATGATGGAGGAGCTACACTAACATGTGGGTCCCATGTAGTCTAGCCAAAAAGTGACTATTGGAAGCATTGCAGATGATTGGATGGCTATTTTTTTGTTAAATGGAGTGGGGATAGAGAATTTAAGGAGCATATCTTTGGAAATTGGCAACCAAAAGATCATTAATGATGGAGATACGGATCGAACAGATGGATTTGAATTCAAAATGGGCTCTAAATACAACATCCCACTCCACATTTTAACACTTTTCTTCCAGAGAAATTACCTTGAGCTTTTGCACTTTAGTTTGCACCAAGACAATTGCTGCATGTATGGAGGGGATTGGAAAGAGACACATGATTAGATTTTGCAGCAAGGATTTGGGTGGGAGGCAGATTTACCTCAGTGGCAGTGTAGAATATTCTAGGAGAGAATGACTGCAACCCAACCCATACCTACCATAGCCCTAGGTTGCCGAGGCCTAAATCCACTGTCTTTGTGACAGGAGATAAGAATCAAAAGAATCCCCAACAAGCATCAGTGTGGCAATCACCATGAAAGAATCACACGGAGAAAATTATATATTAAAAAGCAATGGAAGACATACAATATTGTAGAAATATAAAGACAGAAAACACATAAAACAAGAGAGACATAGATTTACGTGGTTCACCCAATTTGGGCTACGTCCATGGAGAAACAACCAGTCCTTCCTTTTATATTATCTAGCAAAAAGAACAGATACAACCTACAACAGATCCGTTTTAATTCCCTCTTCGCTCTCACACAATATCCTCTCTCTTTCTCACTCAAAATACACATCTACATAGCCGCAATACAATTCCCTCATATATAGCGAGGGGTTGCCTTCTAGGGTAAAAAAGCCTAAATTAAACATAACTTCTACCATCAGATTTCCACCTAATGAACAACCCATATCGACTATGAAATTACAACATTTTACAAGGAAAATTTACATCTATTTTTAGCTTTAGGGGTGATATCTCTCAATAAAGAAGATAATCAGGCTCAACACCAAATAATATCCCACTTGCAGACTGATTGTAGAAACTCCACCACTGCTTCATTTGTTGGACAATGACTCCACTTTGGACATGGATGTTTCTCATCTTCATCATCATACTTGAAGACTATTTGAAACTGAGAAGAATCTCAGTTTCTCCCTAGTTACAACTTTTGTTAACATATCTATAGGATTCTGGCTAGTGTGTATCTTTTCGAGCTTCAATTGTCCATCTTCCAACACTGATCGTATGAAATGGTACTTGAGTTGTATATGTTTAGTCTTGGAATGAAATGAAGAATTATTTGCAGTATGTATGGCACTTTGGTTGTCACTGTATAACCTGCCCAACTCCTGCTTCTTACCCAATTCATCTAGAAACCTTTGTAACCAAATCATTTCTTTACTAGCATCTGTAGCAGAAACATACTCTTCTTCCATCGTTGAAAGTGCAACAACACTTTGCAGTTTTGAAACCCAACTGACAATTGTTCCACCTATAGTAAACACATACCCTGTGGTGCTCCTTTTGTTATCTCTATCACCCTCCATATCTACATCAACATATCCCAATAATAGAGCAATGTTTGAACCACCAAAGCATAATGCTTGATTTGTGGTACCTCTCAAATACTTGAGAGTCCACTTCACTGCCATCCAATGTTCTTTTCCTGGATTTCTCATGTAACTACTTACAACTCCCACTGCATGTGCAATATCAGGCCTTGTGTAGACCATTACATACATTAAGCTTCCAACTACTGATGTATATGGAACTTTAGACATATAAGCCATTTATTCCCGAGTCTTGGGACACACCTCCTTACTTAGCTTGAAATGGCTAGCCAAAGATTTACTAATTGGTTTTTCATTCTGCATATTAAATATTTTCAACACCTTTTGTATGTACTGACTCTGAGACAATGTTAATTTTCGATTCTCCTGTCTCTAGTTATTCTCATACCACGGATTTGTTTTACAACACCCAATTCCTTCATTGCAAATGAGTTTTCCAATTTTCTTTTGAGCACATTTATTTCCTGCATGTTAGAACTTGTAACAAGCATGTCATATACATACAATAATAATATAATATAGCTTCCATCATTTTTCCTTTTGAGATAAACACAATGATCAGAGTGACATCTAGTATAACCTTGTTCAGTCATAAACCTGTCAAATTTTAGATACCACTATCTTGGAGCCTGTTTTAAGCCATACAAGCTCTTCTTCAACCTGCACACTAGTTTGTCCTTCCCTTTTACCTCATATCCTTGTGGTTGCTACATATATATTTATTCGTCCAAATCCATTTGGAGAAAGGTATTCTTTACATCTAACTGCTCAAGATGAAAATATTCAGTTGCTACTAAAATTAAAATAGTTCTGATTGAATTCATTTTAACAACAGGACAAAATATCTCATCAAATTTTATACCCTTTTTCTCTGCAAACCCCTTCACCACAAGACTAGCTTTATACCTTTTTCTACCTCCATCTTCTTCCTTCAACCTGTAAACTTGTTTATTTAGCAACGCTATTTTACCTGTAGGCAATCTAACTAAGTCCCAAGTTTTTTTATGTACTAAGAAGTCCATCTCTTCTTTCATGGATTGCTCCCACTTCTTCCTGGTTTGTACCTACACTGCTTCTTCATAACATTCTGGTTCACCAGAAGAAGTCAACAATACATAATATAATGAAGGAAAGTATCGTTCAAGGGGTTTACTTATCCTGGTATATCTTCTAATACCAATTTCAGGTGTTTGAGGTGCTTGTTTATGTTGTTGTTGTTATGGCTATTGATCATTATGATTTTCAAGCACCTTCACTTTTTGTGTGATCTCACCAAGCACTATGTATTCTCTGTTTTCGTTTTCCGGTTTCTTTTCCTGCATCTGATCCTTATACAAAACCTTTTCATTGATATGACATCTCTAGTCCTAATGATTTTATGTTTTTCATAATCATAAAAGAGATAACCAAAATCATTAACACAATATCTAATAAAGGTACATTTCTTCGATTTTGCCTCAAGATTTGTTCTATTTTCTCTATTAATCTAGACAAAGGCTTCACAACCAAAAGTATTTAAAAATGAGTAGCTTACCTTTTTACCTGTCCATGCCTCCTCTGGAATACTAATCCAAGGAACTTGAAGGTCCTCTATTTATTAGATAAACAATAATATCTACAACATCTGCCCAAAATTGTAAAGGTGATCCTGCATGCAATCTCATGCACCTTGCACGCCTCATGATTGTCTTGTTCATCATTTATGAAACACCATTTTCTTGTGGCATTCCTGGAACTGTCTTATGTCTGCGAATTCCATTTTCTGAATAGTACCCATAAAAATCTTTGCTGCAATATTCACCTCCATTGTCTGATCTGAGACACTTCAAGATTTTTGCCATCTCATTTTCAACCAAAGATTTCCATTTCTTGAAAGTATCAAACACATCAGATTTATTTCGAATACAATAAATCCATGATTTTCTGGTTTCATCATCAATAAAAGTAACATAATAATGAGAACCATCGAGAGATGGTACCTAAGTAGGTACCCATACATCTGTATGCACAAGCTCTAATTTTTCGTTCTTCTTTTCATTCCCAACTTTGAGGAATCTGACTCTATTCTGTTTTCCATAAACACAATTCTCACAGAATTCCAAATCAACATGCTTCAAACCTGGGAACAAATTTCTTGAGGGAAGAATCTACATCCACTTCTCACTCATTGTTAGGTCCCTATAATACTAGTGATTCCCCCATTACTATTTTCATTGTATCCCTTATTGTTATTATTGTGCCCCATAGAATCCCACTATTGTTATTTTTGTGCCTTTATGTTATTATTGTTAGGTTGGCTTAGTTATATTGTGACCCCTTAGACTCCTATATATAGAAAGGAAGTTTGGTCATTTGTATCATCCAAGAATTGATCATTTGTGTAATGTAAAGGTGGTTTACCCCTTGAAGAGGTTGAATTATAAGGCGTTGATATATCTTCTCTATCTTTTTGTGAGTTGGTTTCATAACATTTGGTATCAGAGCTTTGGATTCTAGGGTTTCACTGCTCCAGATAGGTCATCATGGAATTTTCGCTATAACGTTTTGTCTGCAACGTTTCAGAAGAGAAAAAAAAACCCATTTGAGACGAAATCTTGTTGAACCTTGGGTTTGAATTTCATACCTTGTCTTGCTATATTCTTAGATATATGATCTGAGGAAGTTAGGATTTTTGCAAGCTCCATAATTTCATATGAAACAGGTCATCGTGGAATGTTTGCTATAATGCTTTCTCTACGTAGTTTCAGAAGCTAAAAAAAAAATCCATTTGACAAGAAATCGGTCTGAACCTCATCTTTGAATTTTGGATCTTGTCTTGCTATATTTGCGGAGATATAATCTGAGGAAGTTAGGGTTTTTGCAAACCCCCAAATTACATTGCAAACAGGTCACCTTGGGAAAATCGTTATAACTTTCTCTTTCAGCATTAGATTGAATTTTCATAAGAAGTTGCAGAAAGAGGACGGACTGTAGTTTTTTGAATACCATTTTGAGAACCTATGTTTGAAACAGTGACCCGCGGCACGTCATCCAAGTTAGATCTACTGAATAAGTCTATACTCAGGTCATCATGGGAGAATTGGCATAACTCTTCATTGGAGAATCCAATCTTGATCAAACTTGCAGAGTTAGAAATATTACTTAGAGGGTTACCATAGGAAGAAAGTTTAGACCTTGGAGATCCAAAATTACAGAAATACATCAGATTCAACATCAAGCTCCTACAAAGTGAAAAAAAGGGTGTGTCGTTTTTTTTAAATTTTTGCATAAGATTGGTTTGAAAAATTAGTTTGAAGGAATTCAAAAGGCATAGTGAAGCATTATTATCAATAATTGATGCCCCGAAGAAAGAAAATGGAAACACCTAGTAAACAACCTGAAAGCTCTAGCATGAATCATGAAGAAGAGGAAGAAATGCAACATGACATATCAAAATTACTAGACTAGGTGCAACAAATGTTAGTCGCATAAAAAGTAACAGAATCTAAGATGGATGGTTTAAGAAAGACGTAGAAGCTAAGATGTATGGCGTGGAAGCTAAGATGGATGGTTTAAAGAAAGGCGTAGAAGCTAAGATGAATGATGTGGAAGCTAAGATGGACAGCGTGGAACCTAAGATGGATGGCGTGGAAGATAAGATGGAAAATTTGAAGACATATTTGAAACAAGCATGCAATATTTGAAGACAAATTTGACAAAGTTTCTACAAGAAATGCTTACTAATCACGAAAGGGTAGTAAAGGAAACTCATTATGAGAACAAAATAAATGTTAATCATAATTTCATAGACTCTAATGTTGGATCGAAGAACTACCATGTTCTAAAGATCGATATGAGGAAGTTTGATGGCAAGGATCCCTAAACATGGATACTATAGATGGAGCCATTTTTTTATCTCCATAATGTGAAAAACACATAAAAGGTACACATTGCAACTTTATATTTGGAACCAAATAAGTTTGTATGGTATCGATGGCTTTGCTCTCATAAACAAATTGTCACTTGGACTATTTTTACAGATGAAATGATAGCATATTATGAGGATACAAAAAGAAACACTTTTTTTTAGCCAATTGATAAATCTCAAACAAAAGGGTTCAATGATGGATCACATTGAGGACTTCCAAAAATTGAATATAAGGGTAAAAGATATTCTAGAGGAGCATAGGATTGATGTGTTCATAGGGACTTTAAAAGATAACATCCAACATGAGGTTCACCTTTGGGAACCAGATTCATTGGAGAAGGCATTCAAGTTGGCAAGAAAAATTGAAAGAAAAATTATGGCAACAATGAAGCCTACCACTCACAATCATAAATATGGAAGTGTTTTTTGCCCTAGACATCCACAACCTACAAGGTTGACACCACAACAATTGGAAGAAAAAAAAGAGAAAGGGCTTTGTTACAGTTGTGATAGCAAATACACTAAAGGTCATAAGTGTGCCAAGAAGAAATTATTTTACATAGATTGTGAAGAGGAGGAAGAAAAGGAACAAGAAACTTCAAAAGAAGAGGATATACACCAGGAACAACCCTTAGAAAAAGAAGAAATGAATCCGACCATATCTTGTGATACATTGGCTGGAATTACCACTCCTCAAACTATCAAGATAGAAGGGCATATCAAGAAGAAAAAGGTAATAGTGTTGATTGATTTGGGAAGTACCCTAATTTTATTCATTGTAAGATAGCCAAGGAATTTAATTTCTTTCTATATCTAGCACAAGAGTGTCAAGTGATGGTTGCAAGTGGAGGAACTGTAAATTTCTCAGGAAAGTGCCATAATATCAAACTATCCATGGGAGAATATGTATTTAATAACCCAATACTTTCCATTCCAATGGGTGGTGTTGATGTTATTCTAGGAGTCCAATGGATACAATCCTTGGGTACAATAGCTTTTAATTTTCAAGAACTTTTCATGAAATTCTTTGCAGAAAGAAAGGAAGTTGAATTAAGGGGTATCACAGGGAAACCGGGAAAGATAATCAACTCTAACAGAATGACAAAGCTTCTAAACAGTGTTTAAGACTATCCAAGCATTGGGAACAACATGTTTTTGAAGGAAAGGGGCATGTTAGGTCCCCATAATACTAGTGATTCCCCCATTACTATTGTCATTGTATCCCTTATTATTATTATTGTGCCCCATAGAGTCCCACTATTGTTATTTTTTTGTCTTTATATTAGTATTGTTAGGTTAGCTTGGTTATATTGTGACCCCTTAGACTCCTATATATAGAAAGGAGGTTTTTTCATTTGTATCATCCAAGAATTGATCATTTGTGTAATGTAAAGGAGGTTGCCCCCTCGAAGAGACTGAATTCTAAAGCATTGATCTATCTTTCCTATCTTTTTGCGAGCTAGTTTCATAACACTCATGTGCCCGAGCCTATGATTCTACAATGGCATATCTTCTCTGGTAGAGGTTAAATAATTAACATAATTAGAAATACCATTGCATACATACAATGTACTAACCTTTTCTCATTTTTCTATTACTGGGGCTCCTTTAGTGACCTTCCAGGTTTTATCTGTAAAAGTAGTCACACAACCTTCACCTCCCAACTGCCCTGTTAAAATTAGATTTTTCTTCATATATGGAACATTCCTTACCTCCTTCAATAGACATTGATTTCCATTCTACTATTTTATGAAAACTGTACCCATTCCAATGATTTTACAGGGTTTATCATCACCCAATCGAACCTATCCAAAATCTCCTTGAACATAATCATGAAAATGTTTCCTATCAGGTGTGGCATGGAATGAAGCGCTTGAATATACCACCCACACATCAATAATATTATCTATTGAAAGAAGCAAAGCATCTTGCAACACATCACCTATCACATTTTCTTCATGATTATTTTCTTGTTGTGCGTCTCCTTCTTTTCCCTTCCGAGACTTGCAGTCTTTCTTCAGGTGTCATTTCTTATTGCATTTCCAACACACTATCCCTGATCTAGACTTGGATCTAGCTTTCCTTGACTTACTGTGATATCTTGGGCTCTTTCCTCTTTCCATTTTTCTTCCCCTAGTCTCTACAGTGAAAGCATCACCTCATGTCTCATTGAAGCTTTTTCGTCGCATTTCCTCACTAAGGATTGGATCGACAACATCTTCAAAATTTAAAGTACTAGATCCGGAGACAGAGTTACTAATGGCCATAAGTAAACCATTACAAATTTGTGGCAATGAGCATAGAAATAACAGAGCCTTAACTTCATCATCAAAAGTTACCCCTATAACACTTAACTGGCTAGTAACTATATTAAATTCATTTAAATGATCAGAAATAGATCCACCTTCTGACATATTAATATTAAATAAACACTTCATAAGAAATACCTTATTTAAGGTTGAGGGTTTTTCATATAGTTTGGATAATGCTGACATTAACCCCTCTATTTTCATTTCCTTTAAAATATTAAAGGTTACTGACACCACTAGGAACAACTGTATTATTCCAAGTGCCTTTCTATCGAGAATATCCATGTCTTTCATACTCATCGGCTTCTTTGTTTTTCCGCTCAATGGTAGGTACATATCTTTCTGATACAAGTAATCTTCCATTTGCATCTTCCACAACTCGTAGTTTTGGCCATTAAATTTTTCGACCCTAAATCTACCATCTTTCGCCATTTCTCCCACTCAAACCAAGAACCCTTCTCTCCTGCAATTTTATCAGCCAAATAGACCTTCAGCTTTGATACCAGTTGTTAGAAAATTATATATTACAAAGCAATGGAACACATAAAATATTGCAAAAATATAAACACATAAAACACATAAAACAAGAGAGACATAGATATACGTGGTTCACCCAATTTGGGCTACGTCCACGGAGAAACAACCAGTCCTTCCTTTTATATTATCGAGAAAAACAAAGAGATACAACCTACAGAAAATCCACTGTAATTCCCTCTTTGCTCTCACACAATCTACTCTCTCTTTCTCACTCAGAATACACATCTACATATCGGCAATACAATTCCCTCATATATAGTGAGGGGTTTCCTTCTAGGGAAAAAACCCTAAATTAAACATAACTTCTACCGTCATATTTCCGCCTAATGAATGACCCAGATTGAATAAGAAATTACAACATTTTACAAGGAAATTTTACATCTATTTTTAGCTTCAGGGGCATTGCTCCTGATCCCTCACCAAGGGGTGGGGCTCTAAAGAAGCATCGTCGACCCCCCTTGGACCCCCTTGGTGGCACACAAAAATAGGTAGAGTTTCCACCACATTATGAAATGGTATCCAATGTGGCGATACCTCTGAATAAAGAAGACAATCAAGCTCCACACCCAAAAAGAAAGCAACTGACGGAGCTCTTGGACTTAGATGAGGAAGTGTTAAATATGGGGTTTGAAGAGATTGATGCTGATGAAGCAGTGTCGATTACTCAGCTACCACTTTATGTATTCCCTAGGAAATTGACAGCCAACGTGACTAATGACCTAGATTCAGAGAAATTCTAGGTCTCTACACCATTGCTACTGGAGGAGGTACCTTTTGAGGGAAATTTGTTGGCCATAATACTATTTTTGAAGATGGAGGACTGGGACCTGGGTGATCACAAGAAGTTCCCGCAGTTGGAACCAATAAAATATCTGAAGAAAGTCTACTATGAGGAGTAAGAGGTTACACGACTTGAGCCAATGAAGTGGGCAGTCAGAATTCAGTGCACAGATTGCTCAACATGTTATGGATACCATATTTTAGCCGCAAGAACATTAACACTGTCTTGGTGCGTCAATTATTGATGTTGGTTCACAATGGGTAACTTTGGTTGGGAGGGCCCGTTCCAATCACCGACATGTTTATCCATCGAATAACATTATTGCCTTATCAAGGTGTGAACCCCGCATATGCTTTTGTGGGGAAATCGCAGGAGAAAAAGCTGGCAGACCAGATGAAGAGAAACTTCAGGGTGGTAAAGAAGTCACACGACTATGTGATTAGCTCCATATTGGATGGTGTTGTGCACTCTTCTACACAAATTTTGGCTAGAAATATCATGTGAAAGTGTCACACCGATGAAGTCCCAACATGAGTGGTATTTTTGGCTATGCACTACAACAAACGAGTCCAGTATAATTGGGCCAAGTATCTATGTCATGAGTTCTTGGAAGATTGTCACGAAGCATAGGATGGCGGCGAGAAATTCCATTATACATGACTACTTCTGTTGATCGCACTACTGGCATGGAGGATGCCTGAGGAGAGCCAGTTCCTGCAACATGATCCAGAATTATCCGAGGCTGTAAGCGATGAAGGATCTTAACCATGGCATGGAAACAAAGATATTTTGGGTCTTGTTCGGGTCAGAGTTGCGGATGGTAATAAACCAACGACTACATTTATCACCAATTTTACATGTGTAATATGCTAATATTGCAGATTTCAAAGAAGATTTTCATAATTTGTCTGTCTGTGAAAAGAAGGATCCATAGGCACATGGCTTAAGATGCCATACTTAGTTGCAGATGATGAAATTATGGGGGTCATCCATAAATGGTCGAGTGAATGGCTCACCCCATATGATGCAGGCACAAGAACAAGTAAGGTTGGAGAAGGTGCAACTACGACAACAGTAGAGAAAAAAGAAGAAAGAAGCACAAAAGGCTTCTACAAAAGGAAAGGCCGTGCAGAAAGAAAAGGTCATGCAACAAAAAGAGGCCTCTACAAAGGAGAAGGAAGCACTGAAAGAAAAGGTCTCTGGAAAAGAGACGAAAGTGCCAAAGGAGAAAGCTGCAACCACATCGCAGGCCACTATTGACCTCGACAAACCTAAAATAGAGCGCACCGATGTAGAGGTCGAGACTGAAGGGGAAGAGGAAGGGGGTATAGATTTAGAGTCCCCCTTGAGGATCAGGAAGAGGTAGAAGAAGAGATCCGTAGGACCCTGTAAGAAGCATAAGTCCAACAAATTTGAGAGTGCGACACCATTGGTCCTTATGGAGGGGGACCTTGATGAGATTAGTGATGTAGTCCAAAACACCACATAAACTATTTGAGGACACATTGAGGACCAGTACCATCAGGCATTGAATAAAGTGCAAAAGGGCATGAAGGAATTGCAGGTTTAGATAGGAGTTATCCAGGTGAGTGTGGGACAAGAAAGCCTAAATAAAGCGAGTGGGACAACCTCAACAATAGAGATCACCAAAGACATCCACACAGTGCATTTACCAGAGGGATCATTTCACATTGAGACTTCAGAGGACAGGGCATGCTTATTTCATATGAATAATTTGGACCTTAACCTTGCAGCACTCCTCATTCAATCATTTCATGAGCTACATCAAGGAGTATCAGATGAGCTCAGGGTTCAGGAACAACAAGCATTACTGGTTACCATTGAAGTCAAGGTTAACAACTAGCAAATATTCAAGGATAAGGCATAGGCACTCAAAGAACGAGAAGAGTTCATTGTGCGTAGTCAATAGATGGAAGCATCAATTGTGCAGGTATGCAGTGAGCTTCTTGAGCTCTAAATTCCAGCAGAAGTGGTCTCAGAAGAGAAAATCAAGTAGTTAGTTGCTGCGGTGAAGGAGTCAAAGGAGGAAATTGGCAAGGTCTGCTTTGAGTTGCCGCTGCAGATATATGAGCTTCAACTTAAGATGTAACCAACCACTCCTCCAGAAATCTGAGAGTAGAAGGAGGCTAGTATTAAAGAGGATATGACTACCCTAGAAGTTTCAGTCAAGGATTATAGCTAGTTGTTTGAGAAAATTATGGAGATGTGGATCTCATTGTAGGAGGATCCACACTTGTAGAAAATTGAAGAAGACATCTGAGAAAAACAGGTGTATTTTGAAGAGATTAGGGCAACAACGTAGACCTTAGCACCCATGCCAAGGCTCACCAGACTACAAGAGGGAAAGTTCATCTAGACCTAGATTGATGAGCTATGTTAGAAGGCCTCCATCATATTTTCAAAGACACAACCCTAGGCTGATGGGGTAGGCCAGTTAATACAGACTATTCATATTAAGTTGAAGGATATGCAATAGACACATAGAACCATGGGCCTTGTAGTTGAAGGTCCAACCACAGAGAAATTGGTTGAAGAAGTTTGTCAGGCAGCTACACAAGGAACGACAGATCTTCAAGCATTAAAGACAAAGTTTAGCGGTCTGTAGGCAAAGATCGAGGCAACACCAATAGAGAGACTAGGGACAACTCACAAATTTGTGTTGGGGACCTGTTGGGACAAGGTCCCTTGGGGTCAAATTTTGTAAAAGTTTTGTTAATATTATAAAGTCTGTGGATTTTGAGGAGCAGAGCATGAGTAGCACAAGCCTATAGGACTCAAAGAGGGTTTATGAAGGTGAAATCCCCTTATTTTGTTAAGATTCAAGTTGTTTTGTGACCCACCCATGGTTCGCAAACCATGGTATTGCAATGAAGAAATATATAAAAAGGATTCATAGAAGAGTTATAGGAATCAATCCATGATCTAAGTAAGAAGTGAAAAATTTAGGTCTATTTTCTGTACTTAGGCAAAGGGGAATGCTTCTGCAGCTGTGTGCACAGAGACCTTGGTAAGTCCACAGCTAAGTGCATGGGCCCTGTTGAAAATGCAAAAAGATGATGGAGCTTAGTGAAAAGAAGTCGCCTTCACTAAGTGGGCCCGCAGGCTTTTTTTGGCGCAAAGTCTATTTTTAGACATATGGATCATGGTCTATGAGTTGCAGGATGCTGTTTATGGATGATTGGTCATGTTGGGAAAAATAGATGGACTTCTATTTTTGGTTCATAGCTGAGTGATCAGAGTCTATTTTTGGACTGCCAGGCTAAAAATAGAAACAGTCAAATATTATTAGCCCTTAGTAATTTTTGGACTCTAAACATTATCTTATTCTCTTGGAGCACTTCAGTTCAAGCTACAGATGTGGCACATGCAGCTGATAGAAGGAATGACATGGTTTCTTATGTGTTATTTGAGCTATTGCATGGAGGACTTCAGTTAGAACTCATGCATGTGAGTTCGGTGGAGTTGATGGAGTTGTGTTCAGTTTGACTTAGTTGAACTAGTTGTATTTAGTCTAACTGAAGAATACACTAGTGATGAGTTGTGTGAATTGATTTTTAATTAATTCACTAATTATTAACTCATAAAGTAACTGAAGAATACATCAGTTAACTCAGTGCATGGACAGTTCAACAGAGGCATGTGTTAGAGGTAAGTGAAAGGGTGAGTTGTGACTATCAGTTGTGCATGAGATTTTGCACATGCATGGATTGAGTAATGCCAATGAGGATTGTGTGGTTAAGCCAAGAAAAAGATGAGTTTGGATCAGCCATAATCATTCATTCTCTTGCAGGATTGCGCAGTGGAGGTAGGCAAACAATGGAGGAGATTTGAGGCATCAAATCTGAGCTAGTTTGTGTGTAACAGGTGGAGATAGTATTGAGTACTTGTGAGGAGTATTGTACTATGTATTGTTACATGTTCTCAATCATTATAATATACAGATAGTGTGGGGTTTTCAGCTGTATGCTTTCCCCGATGTTACAGGGAAAAGTGTCTATTTAAAACTGCTCTATCCCACTAAGGTGTGATAGCTGCCTTAGAAACAAACAAAGAAAAACTACTTTTGTATTTCTTTTATGAATTATAGACAGAGAGGAATAGAAAGAACCAACCTGTGTCTTGCGCTAATCCTTTGATTCAATCCCTCTCTTCTTTGATAGTCTCCAGCTACCTGCTCCCTTGCATGCCTAGCTTCACAAAGTACCTGTGAGATCACAGAAGAAGAGCACTATACAAAGACATGGATCTATATTCATAAATAACTTAGGATCAGATTTAAGTTAACCATACAAATGTAACAAGCATCAATGATACAAAGGCATGGAGGAGAACTCAAATAGTTTTTATTGATAAACAAGAAAAGATCCAGGAGGAGTTACAACTAGTGGTTCCGACCCAGCATCAACCTCCCAGCAAAGAAGCCCCTCTTCACCTCAAACAAAGCATAAATCACCCAACAGTCTGATGTTTGTCTCTAGAAACCAACAACAATTCCTTACAATATGCAAAATTCCAGCCTCTGGATCTCTGGGATGAGGGATCCATATATAGATATGTGTAAGGAGGATGAGTCAGCTTGTGATTTGATTAGTGTCTTCTCTCTGTTAGTTCTTGCTTCCACTTGGAGACTGAGGGCCTCTTACTCATCTTTGGTCGAATTCAGTGAGGCAAGTGTCACAGGAGAAGATTCTGGAAGATTCCATTGCCTCTCCACCTCGCAGAATGACACTGCCATTTGTCATTTCTCGCCCATCGCACCCTACAGAAGGGAGTTTTGAAATGCAACGCACCCTCACAGTGTATTTAGGTGCAATGCAACGCACTTAGCCAGTGGAGCAGCTGAAATGATCCTGTTTTGACCAATTCTGAGCAGTTTCTGGTGGAGAACTTCTGGGAGAAGCTGTAATCTGTTGACCTTGTTCCTTTAGGGGTTAGAACAACACTTTTAGGGACTTAGGAGCCCTTGGTTTATGGACATTTCATGCTTGGAGCTGTAAGGCAAAAAAATGTCTATAACAGTTGCCCCCTAAAGTATGAGGCCGTTAACCTTTTGGTGTCGGGTGAAATGCTTTATTATGAGGATCCGAAGTTCTTTCAATGCTGGGAGGAGACTTGTAATAAGATACAATACAATACATTATCTTCATACTGCTTTCATGATCTAGCTGAGGTGGGCATTCCCATGCTCAGCTTTATAAATTCATTTTCATGTACATAGGACAGACAATCGTCTGAGTGTAGACTGATGATTCTGATAGAGCCATCATCCTTTTGGTAGGATGATTATCTGTGCTGCAATGATGTACATTTGATGTCTTTATTTCCCTGAATATATATCACAGCCCGGATGGACGAAACTAGATCCGGGGTCTTCAATCTCGTCCGATCTTCACTCGAAGTACAAGTCAATCCATGTGAGAAATGTTTTGAAGTCGAACATGGAAAGACATCGCTTGATTACCAGTCAATGATGTAAATTGTTAACAAGCGCGAGAGGAATCACTGATAATGATAATGATCCTCAAGGTACTGCAGTACAATTCACGTGGTGTGAATAAAGGACTTGGCGTCGAACACCACGCAATATCTTTCGGTCGAAGACCATTGATGTAAACCTGTCGCCGGAAGTGAGAAACTTGCCATTGAGGCATGCAAGCTTCAAAGTACTGAATGGGGTGTTCCTAGATCAACTTCTTGGATAATGAGCTGATGACGACAAGAAGTGATCCGTCACAAGAGGGCCTTAATGAATCCCACATCAATGACACGGAACGGAGCAAATGATTTTGATGGATGTGAAAACGATCTGATGATATAATGTTCAGGGTGGTGGTCATGAAAGAATGGAGTATAATGTATGGTAGTGGGTGAGACACAGGTGACTTCTCTAGATGACTTCTCTTGAACATATTAGCGACACTGATGTGATGGATTGGTAGCATTCCCCAAATGTGGATGGTATGGCGTGACCATGGTGATGTGACCGGTGAATGAAACAACCCAACCCGACTCGGACACGGAGTGGAAGTGTCATGTTCAAGAGCGACTTGCTACCAACAAAGTTTCTTTGAGTTTTCTTCCCAATTTTTCCCCAGTCATTGCTGACCAGTACCTCTTTATTTTTGTCAAGCTTGAGGAGGATAACATATGCTTGTTCTATAATTTTCCCTTCGGGCAAACCCATCGCTATGTTTTAATGAGCCTAGCGATAGTGAAACTCGTTCTCGTCTAAAGACACGTTTGTCGCTATTAATCTTTTTAACGAGTTTAACGACAAAAATAACTCGGTCCTTTTCAATTTTAGAGAGTCTGAAAAGGAACGTAAAGGTAACTCCGAAATTCCTTTTTCGTCATCTAATCCCTTAAGTCTGAAAAAGTATAAAACAATACAGAAGGGATGAATTTTCGATAGCTTTAACGAGCCGAACAAAACAAGCGCTCGATCGTTTTGTGTAATAATCCCTCAGGTCCAAAAAGATTAAAATCTAGAGGAGGGATAGCACTTCCTGTCCCTTTAACGAGCTGGAGAGGCCAATGGCTCGGCAATCTTTTCATATTTTACGAGTCAGTTGAAAAGAGCTTAAAGGAGACTCGTCTTTTGAGGAACGAGTGATAAAACGGGTAGTAGCTGATTCCAGGTAAGGTTTGGAATTTTCCAATCACGGCAGTGTCACAAGGATGGCTAGTGAAATCACTCTTCACAGCTGTTCCTCAAAAATGGGTAAATAATCAAATGGAGGTGAATGATCGGCCAATGAAAAGTGGAGGTGACGGTGCAAACACGACCAAGGCTTTAACGGCTAAAGTACTACATTCACGATGGTTATTTACCGGGGGATAGTTCATTTTTTAATGAGCTTAAACGCGGGTGGAAACATTTGCTCATGTCTTATGTTTATTTTTTAACGAGCTTGAACTATGTGCTAAAACTGCTCGATTAATCCAGTCTTGTGATAAGAATGTCCCATATAAAAACGACAACTTTTAGAGTTTTGCTCCACATCCTTTCTTTAGGCAAGTTAGGAAATGACCAATCCTATGAGTTTAAAGGGTTAGAGGTCCTAAAAATTTAAAAAATAAATAGTCGCTCTTCGCTTGCACTCCAAAAGGTTTGCATGCCCCCAGGTATAAAATAGAGTTTCAAGGTTACCCCTACTTCTTTCCAATAAAACATTTGTTTTAGCGAGAGAGGCCTACCTCTTACAGGTTACCAAAGATAGTTCTATTTACGGCGTAAACAAAACACTTCTCTGGCGATGTCTACCAAAATAAACAAAGGTGAGCGACGATGCCCGCCAACTCACATAACTTTGACAAGAGAATCTTGTTCTAGAAAAACCCCCTCTTCCAATCATGGACGGGGGTACAGACTAGTCATATTCTCCCACAGAAACCTACCCTATACCCGAAGTTTTCCTGCCGAAGCAGACCAGGGTGCATGCCCCCTGGGTTTCAGTCATGTCCCTCATCACTTGCGCTCATCGTGAAGACAGACTAGAGATTGAGACATTTCTTGCGTGAAAAGACCATTCAGGGATGGTATATGACTATTTGTTATGCGTGATCCGGGAAATGAAAGTTGGTCCACGAGCTTGACCACTCTTCCTTCGTGTGGAAAACACATCACTCTAAAGAGTGATGAGACAATGGCTCTCATGCAATAAATATAGTCTCGTCCAAGGAGTAGATTGTAATCCAGGGGTCCTTGAACTACCATTACATTCATGTGAACGGTTTTCCCTCTCAATGTTATGGGCACATTGGGAAGGATCCCTAACGGTCGACTGGTTCCTTTATCAAAGCCTGTCAGATTTCTCATCTCAGGCAAAAGCGGTGGTGAACCAAGTGCTTTCCAAGCAGTTGAGGAAAGGATACTCATAGAAGCCCCCTCATCTATGATGGTACCAGCCATAACCATTCTATATATTTGAACAATAATCCGGAATGGCATATTGGCTGGTAAACGGGGTCTGCCTAGTTGATTCCAGTCGAAGGAGACAACTAGGTTTCTTGGAGGTGGGACCGAATAGACGGTCGGGTACGACTCTGACGAACTTCCTTCCTGCGGTAAAGGAACGGGTAAATTGCCCCCATGTCCGTTGGAGTCTGTGCTTATGAAAAGAATTTGGATGGTGTCATCCTTGTTCTCTTCAGTGATTGTATCATCTGAAGATGGAACCTCTGAAGGAAAGACTGGGTCAACTGCCGCCTCGACCTTTTGACTTTCGTCTGGTATGGATTCAGATGGTTCATCTTCAATGACAGATGCTTCGGCCGACCAACTGAGCGGGTCAGCCGGATTTTCAACTAGTGACGGACTCGGCAAGAGTTTTTTATATCCAGGAGGAAGTCGTAATGGTGAAACCGGACGATCATCCAAAAATCTTTTAGCTTCGTCTAAGAAGGGACAACGGTGGACGGCATGATCACCTTCACACAGTTTACAAGGAAATCTATATTTTCCTTTTTGTCCTGGGGCTTCACCTTCACTAGTTGACGGTGTGTTTTCAACATGATCATCAGAGGTTGATGACACCAGGTTGTGCAAACGAGGAGACCAGTCCCTTAAGATCCGAGGGATGCAGGGACAATCTCTGTGAAAATGGTCTCCTTTGCAAATGACACATGGCGATTTAGGCCTGGTCGGTGCAGTGTGTGGATTTTCGTTAGATGACACTCGTTTGCCCCCATTCGCTTTTGGCTCCTTCTTCTTCTTCTCTTTCTTCTTCTTTTCTTTCTTCTCCTTAGGAACTTGACTTTTGGCTTTACCAACCCCATCAAGCGAAGAGGAAGGAGGAGAGGAAGAATTAGAGGAAGTAGAAGGTTGGTGGGTAACTCTGGACTCGTCTAATTGCTGATTCGATTGTTCAGGAATAGTGGTGTTCTGAACGATAGAGGTTGAGAAGAGCCATATAGGCAAACCAATCGTCAGTCCTGGAAGCGACAATGTGGCCATATGGGGTGCACCAACATCTCCCCAAGAGGAGAAGGGACTAGGATTTCCTCCAAGGGGAATTCCTTGGTTGGTGGACTCCATTTTCTCAACCCAAGATCAACGTAGGAAAGGGGTAATGAATATTCCGTTTAAAATAAATTTTAGACGCTTTGACACAACTTGTTTTTTTAGTTTTTAAGAGTCGAGAAAAAACAAAAGATGACTCTAGTCGCCTTCGATTTTTAATGAGCCTGAAGTGACAAGTGCTCAGATGGACCTTTTCCGTTAAGGAGTCTGAAAAGGAATGAAAGGGACTACTCTGGAGATCTAGGTAGAGGGAGTACCAAATCAATCGCAAAATTGCAGAATACTTTTTACGGTACGGTAGTCAATCTTCCTAAATGCTGTGTTCAGTGCATTGCGATCGATAGGGCGACAGACACGGCTTCCTAAGGATAAAGGATTTAAGCCTATAGGGGTCTCCCAAAATATACTCGACGGTACATGGGAGCACAAGTCCGTACTAGCACTTATCATCTCAAAGTGGAGGAATCACCCAACCATCAGTGAGGACAACAGTTACCAGGCTTTACGACGCCAGAATACGTCTCTAGCCTAGACCTCTAAATGTTGTGCGTTAAGTTCCAAAGCGTTGTTAGATTCATTGAATTTATTTTAAGTTGATCTTGCTTATGATGTTTGCCTTTCGGGTTCACCACGAGATGTAGATGTAATTCCTAAAATGCAATCTAAAGATGATAAACAAACTTTTATCTCTTTTGTGCAATGAAAATCCTTGCTACTAGGGGAAAAGAAAGACACAATCTTTTCACAAAGAGCAAAGAGCACACCGTAAATGCACTTTCCTAAATCAAGCCAAACAGACTGTCTATATGCAAATGCACATGCATGTATTTGTTTTCGACTTTCTTAGTATTGATGCTAAAAGCAAAGTTGATGTAAAAATCTGAATTTCTTTTCAAGCGACAAATATAAACAAGCTCTTTTTCGAAATCAAAAACAGAGATGATTACGACACCTTACGATTTTGAAAAGAACGCTTGTTCTTGACACTAGAAAATCACAAATTCAGACCAAAGGCAATAGTAACAGTATAATCGACCATCAACAGCAAGCAAACTTTCTCCTATGATCGAAATCGACACTTGCAACAGACTCAAATCAAAGGACGACAGTACGACTATTCTACTTTTGCAATGGAAAACTGTAAACGACTCAACAAACACACAAAAACATCTACAGTTCTTTTGTACAAAGGAGGCGGAATAATAGCAAGGAAAAGAGGCTTCAAACAGACATATACTGATCACAGGCAGCAAAATTCAGGGATAGAACTGGAAAGAATGAAGCATAGGAACCACAGCTGCACAGAGCTAGTCTGATCAGCGCACCTGTAACACAGAGAATCTGAAATGCAGCGCAGGTTGCCCCTTCGGGAAGTGCGCTGAAATTCAGGATCTCTGAACAATACCCGCGCTGGGCCAGAAATGAGACTCTGTCTGGGTTCTGGGTCACAATTTGCAGTTCAATCCATGGTTTTTGGCCGAGTAAAAAAGCAATCAGTAATGCAACAATCAGGGGTAGATCTAAGGAGGATCTAAGAGCTATCACAAGGGCAATCAGATAGTTTGTGAATCAACTGTTTAAATCATAAATAGATCTTGTGAATGGATTGAAGGATTAGTTATCTACTTTGCATTTGTTATGGCAAATGCAGTTCGAAAGCTACTTATAAGTTTATGAAACAAACAACAAAGAATGACACACAAACAAACTAATTAGACATTCTCCCCAGCGGAGTCGCCATTTTGTTATAGGGAAAAGTGTCTATTTAGGACTGCTCTATCCCACTAAGGTGTGACAGCTGCCTTAGAAACAAACAGAGAAAAACTACTTTTGTATTTCCTTTATGAATTATAGACAGAGAGGAATAGAAAGAACCAACATGTGTCTTGCGCTAATCCTTTGATTCAATCCCTCTCTTCTTTGATAGTCTCCAGCTACCTGCTCCCTTGCATGCCCAGCTTCACAAAGTACTTGTGAGATCACAGAAGAAGAGCACTATACAAAGACATGGATCTATATTCATAAATAACTTAGGATCAGATTTAAGTTAACCATACAAATGTAACAAGCATCAATGATACAAAAGCATGGAGGAGAACTGAAATAGTTTTTATTGATAAACAAGAAAAGATCCAGGAGGAGTTACAACTAGTGGTTCCGACCCAGCATCAACCTCCCAGCAAAGAAGCCCCTCTTCACCTCAAACAAAGCATAAATCACCCAACAGTCTGATGTTTGTCTCTAGAAACCAACAACAATTCCTTACAATATGCAAAATTCCAGCCTCTGGATCTCTGGGATGAGGGATCCATATACAGATATGTGTAAAGAGGATGAGTCAGCTTGTGATTTGATTAGTGTCTTCTCTCTGTCAGTTCTTGCTTCCACTTGGAGACTGAGGGCCTCTTACTCATCTTTGGTCGAATTCAGTGAGGCAAGTGTCACAGGAGAAGATTCTGGAAGCTTCCATTGCCTCTCCACCTCGCGGAATGACACTGCCATTTGTCATTTCTCGCCCATCGCACCCTACAGAAGGGAGTTTTGAAATGCAATGCACCCTCACAGTGTATTTAGGTGCAATGCAACGCACTTAGCCAGTGGAGCAGCTGAAATGATCCTGTTTTGACCAATTCTGAGCAGTTTCTAGTGGAGAACTTCTGGGAGAAGCTGTAATCTGTTGACCTTGTTCCTTTAGGGGTTAGAACAACACTTTTAGGGACTTAGGAGCCCTTGGTTTATGGACATTTCATCCTTGGAGCTGTAAGGCACAAAAATGTCTATAACACCCGGGTTACATACTGTGTTAATGTGCGCATGCGATTGATGTTTCATTGTTTTTAATGCTGCTAAATTGATGATCAACATAGAGGAGGTTATGTATTATGCATGTATTCCGCAATAGTGTATAGTCGGGATAATCTCTATGAATAAGTGTTTATTATTCAAAATTTCTACAGGCCCTTGCAACTATGTGCGTAGGGTTGGAAGAGTTTGTAATTGAAGATATAAGCATAATAAAGGCTAGTTATGAATAATTATCTTTGTATCTGTGCGTTATTGTTTATATTTTTGATATGTTGAATGCAATCGATATAGAAAATACTTAATAGATGTCTGAAGAAGTAGATCTACTAATTTATATGATGTTATGAATGATTAGCACAATCGGCTAAGGGTTTACATATGCTAATTGTTAATTGCTATAATTTCCAGGTTTTAAGGGTTAGGGTTCACGAAGGATGCGATAAAGCCCTGTTTAATAGAAACACATCACATAGTCCTTTGGATGAAAAAACCTAGTTCTAGCATCGCCCAATACTGCCTCAGGTGAGACTGTAGCCTGCACTACGTGGGTTGTTGTCGAAAGGGCCGGTAGTGTGGGGTTTTTTTGGTTAGTGCAACCAACTCTGAACATGGGCCCAAGCCCCCTCATGCCAAAAATGGTACATCTAGAACTCTTCTGTTAAAGTTGTGATTGTCTCATTCAGGAGGTGTGACCCCCTATCACTCATCAGAATCTTTGAGCATCCAAATATTGATAGAATAAACTTGAATATGAACTTCGCAGTAGTGTCCCCACTGCAATCCTTCATAGGCTATACCTCAGCTCAACTGGTTAAGTACCTTTTCGTAGTGATAATATAACACACTCCCGTCTTCTTTCCTAATGGCTAAATAGGTCCAATAAATTCAATTACCCATTTCTCAAATGCTTGTAATGTGACATGTGGATTTAATGGAAGTTTATCCCTTTGTGATGGTCTCCCAGTCCTTTGACACACATCACACACACTGTAGTAGTCCCTGGAATATTTATGTACCGTTGGCCACCATAAGCCTGCTCGTAGGATCTTCTACGCAGTAGCCTTACCTACATATTGTCATGTTGTACTATGTAACAACCACCCCATTTATATGAGTAATAGTTAATATTGGACATATAAATGGGGACCCTTTTAAATTTTTAGCCTTTGAAAATAAACGCCACTCACAAATTTACATCAAAAAACCTTCAAAAAGGAACTCATGCCTAAAGCTCTTATCACAAATCGTATCTCACAGTTTTCCATCTAACAATTGTTAACACTCTATCAAAAACCCCAAAATGCGATATGCGATGAGGTCTCTGCTCTGATTTTCTGATCACCACACTTTAATAACACGTGATCACACCTCACAAATCACAAATCGATATAGCAGGCCATTGTGTCACCCCTTAAGAATTTGTGAAATGCGATGTTGCGATTCTCGTAATCACATTTCGCATTAACTCCTAATAATGTTATATGACAGTGTTTCAAAGTTGCGATGTCCTAATAAAGCATGCATTGTGGAGAATTTATTGAGATTTAATGTAATAATGAGTAGTTTGATAGAGTAATTAATGTTTAGCAGCTCGAGGAGAGGAATTGATGTTTTCAAGTTATGGCTAGTTAACACTGAAATCTCATGTAAAATATTCCCATGATTCAAAGTCATTTCAAAGAACTCTCTACCATAATTGCCCTCCATTGTGTGCGTTGATATATCTCTTTCATTTTAGGAAAGCTTCAAAAGAGATGTCATTGCATAGGGTGATGCAAAAGCAGAAGTAGAGAATTACAAAGTGTGAGCTATCAGAAATGTTGCCTATATTTGCTAACACAGTTTGCAGCACTGATGGAGGAGCAACAAAATGGGAAGTCATATACAATGAACTTGAAGATGGAGCTAATGGGTTCATTCAAAGCTGAAGACTTGAAGCAAATGTATCATATACCTGACCCTCAGGACATATATGACAAATCATACTTGTCCAACTTCACAAAGAAAAATGAAGAACCTTTCAAGATCATCAAAGGATGGAGGTTACTGGGGAACAAGTTCAAATATGATAAAATGGGTATGTATCCTGTAGTTTCTTTGGAAAACCCCTACAACTATGCAACTTCTATGTTATGTAGGTTATATGGATTACCTAATAATACCAAGTTTTCCATAGAATGGATTCCTTTAATTGATGCTTGTGTCAATTCCCACATAATGAATTGGGCCACTATCCTATCTGATAACCTAGCCACTGCCATCTCCGAGTATCATCATAAGAGATCCTCCTCCATAGAGAACCTTCCTCCATTTTATTTTAGTTCCTATATCATGGATGCCATCTATTTCTGCACTAAATTTCCAATCATGGGTTGGAAATGGACTTTGAAGGACCCTTATACCATCCATCTCAACCATAAAAAATTTGGGAATCCCATTATATACCCCACTTTTATAAAGTATTCCATGTTGTTATTTTACCATTCCATCAATTTATTTTTAATAAAAAAGCCCCCAAGTTTTCCAAATAATCCGTTACAGACCTTCTCATAGTAGGGAAGTATTTTGTTGGAGAATGGTTTATGTATATAATGTTTTTTGGTAGTATAGTGGACCCACATGTACTCCCTTTGTATGTCTCCGATAAGCTAGTAGAAAGAGAAATAGCTCACCAGATTGTGGGCAAAGGCTTGACCAAGACCGTAAAAGATAACAGGAAGTCTTTGTGGCCATCCTTTCCCATTCGGTGTGCTTACTTTTTGTTATCAAATTTCAGCCATGCAACCAAGGAATCACTAAGCCTAGAGAGCCTCAGGATCCATACTCTACCAAAGAGGCAATTCAACCCTGACAAGATAGCACATAATATTACTACTGCAGTAAAGATTAAGCCCTTTAATCATGAGGCTAATGATTCCGAAGATCTTTTGCAATCGGCTTAATCATTCGAACAAGTGTTCGATTAGGCGAAGGCCAATTTGAGTCACGAAGGTTTTGAAAAGTTTTAGGAATTCATATTATTCAAAGGCTTGAAATAATTCCATTGCATTTGCTAAGAGCTGAGGACAAACCTACACCCAGTGTAACTATTAACAACGAAGGACCAAATTCTTGCATAGAGTCTCAAGTGGATACAGGGAAATAAAACGATAGAGGAAAAGCCAAAGACATTGAGAATATAGTGGAATCTAGTAGGAGGTCAGCTGAAAAGCAGGTCATAAGTAACCTAATTAAATACACTGGTTTCGAGATCGAAATAAGTAATCTAGAGTAGAAGAGGGACCAATTCAATAAGAAACTACAAGACACTCCTAAGACAATAGATGCCCAGAAAACAATGGAATATTACACTCCTCTGCAAACTTAGAAAACTTCAAAGTCTGAGATGATGGATGAGCAAGGAACTAGTTCGCAACATACATAAATCATTCCTGCATTGCCCACATCGAAAATTATCCTAAAGGTAACTAAAATTCCTCCTTTAGATGTGTTCTACATCCCATTGCACAAGGCTATAGTGAGAAGACAGAGGCAAGAAGAAGGGTGGAAACACCTGAGATCCCCACTAGGAATGAGCTGATGGACATAGTCTGGAAGGATATCCCTTCTAATCCTACTGAAAATTTAACAAGAATGTCACAGTTTACAGGGGCATATGCTATAGCCACCATGGATAAAGCTACAGAGGTATATATTTTGTTAAGGGAGAGGGAAGAGAAGATAGTGCAGGCTCAAGCAACAGTTGCAAATTGAAAAAGCAAATGTGAACCAACAAGATGCTGAACAAAATGCTTAATTGCAGTAGAGTATGGAAGTGTTAAAGATAAGCCATGAAGCAAACATTTCTATGAAGAACATGCAAGTTCAATAATTGCAAGAAGCCATGGAATAATATGAAGATGTCCCTACTATCAATGAATTCATCAAAGATGCACTAGAGCTAAATTCGCTTCTATCGAAACAACAAGATTTATTTTGCCAAAGAATGTCACATGTCACTCCTTATCTGATCACCAATGATCACTTGACAGATAAGGCGATAGACTAGAGAACTGAATTTAATGACTTAAATACAAAGATCTCTGAATTCATTGAATGACAAGAGACAAAAGAAGGAAGGAGAGCTAATCTACCTGAGATTGATGAGACACATAAGGAAATTCTATTCATCGATTGGGATCCGCAGATCAAACAGGCGAAGTTAGCAGTGGCAAGAGCAACAGGAGTGGAAAATAACATAGTAAAAGAAGTAAATTACACTTTGCACACTACCAACTTGATGAAAGAAGGTAATCCAAAGGTGTTGCTAGATTTAAATGACTTCGATCAAAACTAGAATGCAAAGGTGAAAACCCAAAGGGAAATGATTGCAAAGTTATCAAAGGCTAACTAGAAGGCATATTGGAAATACCCTGTCAAGCCTCACATCCAAATCATGACACTTAATTGCTTACTCCATTCAACTCAAAGGATGTTGCCACCTCTCACAGATGTTATCTTTGCAGGACAGGTCAGAACACAGTTTGAGGCACCTCCTCAAGTGAAACCGATGTTCGATATATGCAATCTAAAGGAGAAGATGGCAGACATAAAATCATCTTTATAACCTCTGCTCATGCAGTCACTTTTATTTTTAGAGTTAGTTGCTAGTTAGGAGGAAAGTTGTTTGAAACCTCCTTAAATTTTTGTATAATCTATCTTTCAACATTAGTTAGAATAGTATTTATACACTTCTCATTCATTTAGAGAAGGGTCTAGAATTTTATCAAAAACATTTGCAAAGAATGCACTTTTGTAAGTTTGTGAATGCCTTAATGAAATTATGGAACATGGTCATTTCTTTTAAATATCAGACTACATTCCTTTGTTGATGCACTATTTCATACTTGGAGAATAATTTGATTTGGAGAAAGGAGCTGATCTATGTCATTGGTCAAATGAGCAGAACCTCACACATATGGTACTTTTATCTTGTATGAATAGTTCTGTTTCTTTTTAATATTGATAACATTTCGTTTTCATGAATTGTATATGGAAAATTTTCTTTCTGTTATATGTTAATTGCACTACTGTATGATGCTTAGATGAAAGTTTCTTTTTCATATATAATCATCAAATATATGTGATATGGTTTATACATTTATTTGACTAGCTATTTAGTCAAAGAAATTATCTTTACACATTATCATCTCTGTTTAATGCATGATTGATCTTTATTATCACATGTAAAACATATATCTTTTTAGGTCATATATCACACAGAATACTCGAGTTTATATTATATTAAGTTAGCTAGAGATTTGCATGATAGAATAGGCCATTTAGTTATCATTATTCTTACTGCAATCGCTTGAAAACCACCCACTCTCATTTTAAAACCCACATTGGGAAACTGGTCCCATCATCCCCAGTCGGAGCCACCACTTCAAATGGAAAAGGAGTTGTCTTTAAGGTTTGGACTGGGTGGTTATCCCCCATGTTGGAGCAGCAGAAATCTGAGGCTTCAACATTTTGGCACTAGAAGGAGGGCCATTCGACTATGAATGGCATATAAATCTAAATATCAATTGAAAAATGTTCATAAGAGTCAAAACCCCTCCACAACTTCTACTTCTTCTAGATCTCATTCAAAATCTTCAGATTAGAAATTTGAAGTAGTAGAAACATCTCCCTCATCTCCTGAAGTATTAAGACAACCACCTTCTTTAGATTACACTCCTGAGTCTCCCGAAGTTCACTCCTTGATACATAAATTGGAACAAATATCCATTTCTACCGAGAAACTCGAGAGACTCGAAGCCTCTGAAGAAAGTGTCACTTCCTTATTACGAGAAACTGGTGTATTAACTTGATTACAAAGTGAAAGGCTCGAAGTAACTCCTTTTGAGTTTCCCATTCATTCGCAACATAAGAAAGTTACCACATCAAGATCTGAATCAGATACCAGTGAGATCACCTCACCTTTCCCTCCATTTACTTCCCCATTCACTTCTACTCAGTCCACCTCTTCTCAACAATCCACTTCTTCAACTAGTACTGCTACTAGTAGTACTAATCCAATAGTAAGTTCTTCACCATCCATACCTACTTCTGGACCAACCTTCCCATTTTCCCAGTCTCCAACTCAAGTTATGGCCAATCAACCCACTCAACCTTGGACAAATCTTGGTGCTGTACTGGTTGCTAATCCAAATTCTCTCCCAGCAAACCCAGAAAAATGGTTACCTAAGTATAATCTTGATGATGGTCTTCCTACTGAAGAACATCTAAATAACTTTATGCTAGCCATGAATCTTAATGGAGTTTCACATGAGGATGTTGTGATCAGACTGTTTCCTTATACTTTCCAGGGATCTGCAGGATCTTGGTATTTTTCCCTTCCAACAGGCTCAATAAGAAATTGGGATACTTTTCAAGAAATATTTCTTGAAAAATTTGGTGACGACAAGACTATATCATCTTTAATCAATGATTTTTCCTAGATGAATGCAAATTTAGATGAAAGGATCAAAGACTTCTACTCCAGATTTAACAAGTTTTTAAACAAAATCCCAGCTGCCTCTAAACTTGTTGTAGATGTACAAATAGAGTGGTACATATCCTCCCTTCCTTCTAATATCACAATTTTTGTAGATAGAGCCAATAAGGCTACCCTTGTAGAAAACATGAAAGAAGCTTTGTCTGTAGAAAGAAGAATTATTTCCTTAGAAAAGAGGTCACAAACAGATGAAAGGAAATCAAAGAAAGTAACATTCAAGGATGATTCAAAGAAGAAAGCTCCAAAGGACCCTTTCGACCCTGAAGGCCTTCAAAAAGTGTTGAAGATCATGTCAAATGAAATGGTCAAAATCAAGAAGAAAGTTGTTGAATCATCTGCTCCCAAGAAAATTTTTTGCTCATTTAAAATAAATCCTTCTTCCACATATCAGCCACTGAATACCATTTCAAATGCTGAATCTGATCAAGATCTAGAAGAAGACTTACCAACCGAAGAAGAAGTTGAAACTGAAGAAGAAATTGAGTTAAATGGAATGTGGGACTTCATTCTTCCAACTAAAGAGGAAGCACAAGATATGCCAGTGACTACGAGAAGTAAAAACTCTCCTCATACATCTACAACAATTAAAAAACCTAAAACAACTACTCATGTAAAGGAGAAGACAATAAGTAAGAAATCTATGCCTACTCAAACTGATTCTATTCCACTAGATCCTCCAAATGCTTCCAAAATGTTAGTGTTGGTTGATAATAGGTTCCTTTTAAAACTCCTAATTATCCTCACATTAATTATCAATCCGAGCAAGTCTTCTTATTTCAAGAGTGTACATAGTATGTGGCTGTTATTTAATTCAGAGCGTATTTTTTTCTAAATTGTAGTATAGAAATTTAAATACAAGAGTAAACGGATGCATCTAATAAATTCCAACAACAATAATTAGAGGGAATATAACAACTGAACTTCAAGACTCAATCTTCTATCGAAATCATAATCAATTCTTAGTCAAGCAATTCAACTAGCAATGGCATCAGCTGAGAGTACAATAGCAATAACTCATCTCTTCTAAACTGATTTAATCTAAATCAAACTCACTCTTCAGTAAATAATCTAAACAATAATGATATCAATATGAGAGTTTCAACAATGATGGTTAATACTCTTTACAGTTGATTAAATAAAGCGGAATATTTATCTAAGTAACTCAATCCGAAATAAAAATAAACTGAATCAATGATAATACTGTAAGTTACATAAAGCAAAGATATTATGTCAACACTAGAAAACAATAAATGACGAAGGAGATAAAATCATAGAAAGCAAGAATACTATCAGACCATCACACTTGTGAGAATTGGAAATATATGACACAATGAAAGCAGTTGAATGCACCAGTGGCCAGGCCCTTAGCCACCAGCGAACACTGCTAAGTTACTTCAGTTAATGCGAGGGAACAACAACTTCACTTATGTATTAATCATCGAATGAAAGTAGCATTACAATATAATCGTGTTCTCTCAACAACGAGATTCTGTAATTAAAATTACAAATTCAATAATAACAGAGCTTCTTCCCCTTTCTCCTTACAATCGTCTCCTTTTATAATTAGAAAGGGTGAAAGATAAGTGGTAAATGCGATCCCTCAGGATCTCTCGATCCTGAGGGATTTGCAACAGATTTCTAACTACAGACATCCTTTCCTTTCTCACGCCGATCCTTCTGATTTGCCTTTGGCCTTATCCACAACTGCTGCGTTCTTCTCTTTTCTTGTTGATTTTTGTTGTTCCTTCATTAGGGAACAACAATTTTCCTTTTTATTGTTTTCCTACATAAAGAAGGGTAATAATTAGCTAAATCGTAACTGTAGATAATTCCTTCATTTCTTACCATAATTTCTCAATATATTACCGCATTAGGATATAAAAAAGATAAGAATAAATGAAAAGGATGATGAGATTAATAGTAAACACATACCCTTTCCATGACTCAACATACTCCCCTGCTTACCCTTTTTTATGGCCTCATGAAAAGCAAGTAATTTGTATCCAGAGCAGTTAAAGAATAAGCTAGAGAAGGAATGCCGTAAAGTGGTCTAAAACCATGGTTCTTGGCCAAGAGCTCAAAGATGGGCCATGTCTGTCCTTCAGGCAATTCGTATATAGCCCGATAACCTTCAGTAGGATACCAAATGATAGGGCTACGGAACCGACATCCAAGCCAATAAGGACCTTCTCTCAAAATGAGATTGTTATATGTAACAAAACAGTCTGCAACTAGCTTAAAATTTTTATAATTAAAAGGCTTTGTATTCTGTATATTACTGGTGGAGACTATCCACCTGAGCTTGGCTACAGCTAAGGAGCTCTCCTGAATGGAGAGGAAATATTCTACTCCCTTTTGTACAATCTCTTTCTGAATAGGTCCCAAAATTTGAATTACTCCTTCCCTTGTCATTAGACTTTTGTGATTGGCCAACATTTGTAAAGGGTGCTTGGGTTCACTTCTAACCCAAAGATCCAGCCCATGCTCTTGTCTTTGGAACGCATTATGAGCCTTGAACCACTTCAGTTGATTGACAACAAATGAGATAAAGGCTTGGAATTGAACATCCCCCACAAAAGGGTTGGGGTTTTTTTCCACCCTCTTCCTCTAATACAAAATTATGTAAGTAAAATTAATAAAGCAACCTTTGAACTTTTACCTCATGATGTTTGCAACAATTTATAAAATCCTCAATTGTTTTTAATTCGATGGGTTTTCTAGCTTTGACTACTTTGATTTTCAACTCCAAGTATCTTTCAGGAAAAAATAAGGCATAATTATTGGCAGGTGATCTGCATGCCAAAACATCAGTGTATAATGAGCAGATAGTGTCTGTTTGACTCATGACCTTCTCTAATTTGAGCTTCATTTTCTCAATTTTCTCTTCTGCTTTTCGATATTTGTCGAAGGTCTCACTTTCTGATGTATTCATGTCCCGAAGCTACCTCTGTAATTCTTGGTATTTTCGCTGGGAGATAGTTTCTTGTTCAAGCCGTTCTATGACAAGCCGAGCCTGTGCTAGATCTTCTTGAAGATTCAATATACTAGGGTCGTTGTTTGTCATGATATCTTTGGCTTGAATGGTTGTCTGAGTACTTCTGTTATGAGAAGGAATTCCTACTGTCTGTGTTCCTTTATGATGGGAGATCCCAACCTCCATCTGGGTGGCCATGCTGCAGGAGGGTACCATCTTTGTCTGAATAGCTATGTTATAAGAGGGTACAACCTCTATCTGGGTAGGTACTTCTACAAGAATTACATGTTGTTTCTTAATAGGTTGAGTGAGTATGGGCTCCGTTTCAGTCCCTGTAGCTCTTCTTTCGTATAATTCAGTTTGAAATACCGTGTTTACTGTCTCCGGGGTTTTGTCTGGAACCTTCCCCGCTGATATTTCTTTTATCTTTCTCTTGAGCCTTTTTACCATTTTCCAAAGCCTCTGTTATTCCTTCCTAAGCTTTTTAATTTTGGCTCTATACTTCTTCAGAGGAGCAACTGTTTTGTTAATAGTTTCTGCTCCTAACGAGCCCGGTTGCTCATCCTGGCTCTATTCTAAAATAACTATGTCCCCAGATTGGTAGTCATCTTACTGGTTTATTTCTACTTCTTCTGTTTGGCCTATATTCTCCGCGTTTAGGCCTCCCTGGCTGGGTTCTCCTGGAGGCATGTCACGAGGTTGGTTCACCTCTTCTTGAATGGCCTTTGTGCTTGTTTGTGCTTCGCAGCTTATATTTTATTATATAATGCTATCGTGGCGAGAGTTCTCTAAAGATTGGGTTGCTCCCAAATTAAAATTGAGCGAGCTTTCAGGCTGTATGAAATCATCCATATTGGCCAAGATCTGGGCCAATTCGATATCATGTAATAAATCTCCTGGGGGACTTGTATTTGATGTTGAGGGGAGTCCTGATTCATTTCTTTCCTCATCTCCAGAATGCCATGTTTCTTCCTCATGGTTTGATTCAGGGTCATCCCGTCCTTCTAACTGCAAATACTGCTCACTTCCTAGACTGAATAGTTCTATGGGCTGGCTGCCACTGTCGTGGGGATTTTTGGCCCCTCCTAAGTTTGTCCTTAGCCTAGCAGAATGTATGCACTTTTGTGGAATGTTCGCTATAATGATAGTCCTCTTCCTTTTCAGAACAGGTTTAGGCACAGGAAGATCTTAACCCCCTTCAATAGCAACTATTAATTCCTCCCAACTTGATTGCTGTTGGGCGGGGTTGTAGCTAACTATCAGCTTAATCAAACAGTAGTGGCTTACTATAGTCTCTATGTGTTGGGAATTCATTTATCCTTTTAGCGGTGTCATGCAGTAGAAAATTCAAATATGCAGGTAAATTCACAAAAAACTTTTGTTTCAGGACTGCTAAGAGTTTAAGTTGACATGGCCTTACCATGTCCTTTTGCCCATCACATGTGATGTAATTTTGGACGACTCTAGCTAGTTCTCCCCACGGTTCTCCGAGGGATGATGGTCAAATGCCTTTGCCTCTGATGATTAGCTCCTGTCCTTCATCCTTAAATACTTCAATGGCATCATGCAACTTCAATCGTTTGTTAGCCCATACGGGTCCTTCGGCTGGCAACCTGGATACTTCAACTATCACAGCATCTAATATTGTGATTTGCCTGCCTCTTATCACGGATTGTCAGTTTTGTAAATTTTGTAGGAATTCAATGGAAATTTCTTTGTTGGGTGGCTAAAATCACGTGAAGTATACTATCCACCCAGCTCGAGCTAAAATTTCTCTGGCTGCATCAGAAACAGCTAGTATTAGCGGCTCCCTACGCATTGTTCTTCCTCCCATACTACTTGAATTCTACAAATAGTTAGTATAGCACATGAATAGACAAAGTTGAGTGATGGAGCAACAAGCTTTTATAATGGTTATATCGGATAATACTTTAAAAGCATAAATACCATTATCTAGGACTTTCTATTCTACCACATACTCTGTAATGATGGAATGTCGTATTGCCCTGCAAAATCAAATAAAGAGCTGACACGCATGCATAAGTACACTGGAGGTTGCTCCTCGCCCCCCTTTGAAATAATAAGCCGCCTTTGACCGAATGAGTGAAGGAATAACATGCTGGCGGTGAAGTAAAGGGATGATGAAAGTGGCAAGGTATGCATATTAATGAAAGTATCCCAAAAGATATTGAAGTGCTGAAATCAATGCATATAACGAGAATTATCAATAAGTGAGGAGATGTCATGAGGTGATTCAAAAAGGGAAAAGGAAAACTGACGCAGGAAAGATGCTTTACCGTCATCATTCCACTTAAAGCTATTCTGATTGATTTTTAAAAGATATCACATGCATAAAGGTTCAAAGTAAATTAGGAACATAGTCTCTCTGTAGTAAAGATAAAAAATAAGAGAAGGGAATTATAATAACTATTGATGCTAAAAATACGACTTCAATACCATCAGCAGAGCTTCTGTTGCTTGCAGGCGTCTATAGCCTCAACAAAGTTGCTTTCTCACCCTTTGGAACCATGATCCTCTATATATAATTGGGGAAGTGCATTATCAGAGTAGAGACCAATGTGTTGGCATGGTAACCAGATGTGCACATTTTCATTCACTTGAAGGAGCGAAAAGCGGACAAGCCGGCTCGTAATGAGACCTCCTGTTCCAAGGATTTTATTTCTTGATGTATCCATTGGATCATATCCCTAGTGTGGTGGCCATAGTGGGAATGCCACTTCGCTGCTTCCTTATGATCATGGTAGGTTGGCTCGTGATGAGACCCGCTATCCTCCATCTGTAAAAAATCATAGAATTGTTAGTAAACATATGTATATGCTTATATATATATATATATATATATATATATATATATATATATATATATATATATATATATATATATAGAATAGCACTTCCTATTTATATATAAAGGGTGGCTCGACACTCCTTAGGAGTAGGGATGGTGGAAGAGGTCTGAAGAGATCAATGGAAAAAAAAGTATGCCCTTAACCTTATTTGATGATAATGAACAGAGAGAATTATAGGGGTAGGGGAGAACCAACATGGTACAAATAATCAATAAATTTGATTTATAGTGGAAATGAGGACAATGAAGTGATATAGATGGTTGTGTCCTTTCTTTTTCGATCAATACAAAGCAATCTTGTTAAAGATGATAATATTCAATATATTTTCCTATTCCCGTAAAATTCAGATTTGTATCCTTACACATATATTTGTACACTTGTGCCTTATGGAGGATCATAAAGAGTGAGCAAAGGAAAGAAAGGGTGTTCTCAAATAAATATTCACAAAGTGTTATTTCCTAAAGGAAACCACAAAAGAAAACCTCACACAAAAAATGATGTTCCTTATAGGGAATAACAAGGAAAGACACACAAAAAGGTGTTGTTCCTTAGAGGGAACAACAACTATTCCCTATAGGAAACAACAAAGAAAATACATACGAAAATTGTTGTTCTTTAGAGGGAACAACAGCTGTTCCTTAGAGGGAATAGCAGTTGTTCCCTATAGGGAACAACAAGGGCAATACACGCCAAAAAATTTGTTGTTCCCTGCAAGGAACAATGAAGAAAATGCACAAAAAAAAAATTGTTGTTCCTTATAGGGAACAACAGATGTTCTCTGTAGGAAACAACAAAACAAAATGCACGCCGAAACTGCTATTCCTTAGAGGGAATAGTGGCTGTTCCTTAGAGGGAACAACAATTGTCCCTTAGAGGGAACAAAAACTGTTCCTTCTAAGGAACAACAATAGAAAAAAATTTGCACACGAAAATTGTTGTTTCTTAGAGTGAACAACAGTTGTTACTTATAGGGAACAACAGTTGTTCCTTAGACGCAACAACAGCTGTTCCTTAGAGGGAACAATAGGTGTTCCTTAGAGGTAACAATAAGAAAATTTGCACACAAATTAATGTTCCTTAGAGGGAACAACGGCTGTTCCTTAGAGGGAACAATGGCTATTCCTTAGAGGGAACAGTAAGAAGAAAACTTGAGAAAAAAAGTGTTGTCCCTTAGAGGGAACAACAGCTGTTCCTTAGAGGAAACAACAAAGGAAAAATAGAAAAAAACAACTTATATACAATTTATACAAGAAAATTCAATAAAACAGAAAGGAAAATTTATGTACAAATTCCAAAAACAAATAAATTCTTCACTGGACCGATGCTATGGATGGGTTGCCCTCCTCAGCAAGAATTTGTATAGTGGAATCTTCCCATAACTGTTGGCAAAAGGACTCCTTGGTAAGCAGTTTGCGATAGAGGTGTACTCGATGTCCATTCGCTTTGAAAGAGTAGCCAGACCCATCAATGGTGGCTAATGTGAGGGTGCCATGATCATGCACCTCTTGTATCTGATAGGGGCCTAACCATCTGGTTTGGAGTTTTCCTGGGAAATCCTGGAACCTAGAATCATGCAGAAGTGCCCAATCACGTTCATGGAATATCTTCTTCTTGATGAGGGCATCATGCCATTTCACTCTTTGTTGTTGGATTAGTGCAATATGCTGAAGAGATGATAATAAAATTTCATTCAATTCATTGATTTGATGTAGCCTATTAATTTGTGCTTCATTTAAGTCCAAGCCTACCTCCTGAGCTATCCTCAATGTCTGAATTTAAAATTCGATTGGGAAGATAGGTTCTTTTCCAAACACTAGCTGATATGGGGAATATCCCATGGTATTTCTCCATGTCATTCAATATGCCTACAGGTCTTCTGGCAATTGGGTAGCCCAGTCATGTCTATGTGATGCAACTATCTTTGTGAGTATTGCCTCGATTACTTTATTAGTACTCTCTACCTGGCCATTTGCTTGCGGGTGGTATGGAGTTGTGATTTTGTGCATGATATGATGTTATTTTAATGTTGCAGCAATCTTATGGCCTATAAATCATGTCCCTCCATTCATGATTATTTCTCTAGGCAAGCCATATCGCACGAAAAGTTGGAAAAGAAAGTGGATTATTGAGTCCTCCATTGCCCTTGGTAATGCTTTTGCCTCCACCGACTTAGTCACATATTCTATTGCAACTAGTATGTATGTCTTTTGATTAGATGATGGGTTTATTGGAACAATGAAATCTAACGCCCATTGTTCAAAAGGTTCAATGAATAACTACGGATGCAGGGGCATCTCATCAGACTACCCAAGGTGTCCCATTATTTGGAAACTATCACATGCCTGGACAAAGTTCTTGGTGTCTTTAAAAATGGTGGGCCAATAATAGCCCATCTGTATGACTTTGTGACCAGTCCTGCAGTCTAAAAAATTTCCACCGCAAGGCCCATCATGGCAAGCTTTCAGGATGTCAAAGACTTCATCTTCCTTGACACATGTTTGAATGTGCATATCGGCCCCTATATGAAATAAATATCCTCCAATCTAGGAGAACCGAGTGCTACACTATACTATTTGTTTTCTTTCACTGGGCGTCAAGTGCCTGGGTAATTTTCCCACTGCTAGGTAGTTTGAAACATCCATGTACCATGGTGTTTTCATGGTGACAATGAATAAGTCTTCATCAGGGAACTAGTCTTTTACTACTGCCGAGTTGTGTGTCTTTGGCATACGTGAAAGGAAGTCTGCTACTGGATTTTATTTTCCTGGTCGATCTTTGATTATTATGTTGAAATCCTACAAAATGATCAACCATCTTGGCACTCTTCCATTTGTAACAAGTTTATTAGCTAGATATTTAATAGTAGAGTGATTAGTATACAAAACCACAGGTTATCCTGTTATATAATGTCTGAGTTTATTGATAGCATAGGTTACAGCCAAAAATTCCTTTTCGATCACAGTGTAATTCAACTTAGCTGGAGATAGATTCTTGCTGATGTAATATATTGCATAAGGTTTCTTATCTTCCTCTTGGCTGAGAACTACTCCAATGGCCGTATCTGAAGCGTCAGACGAAATCTGGAATGGAAAATCCCAATGTGGGCCTCGTAATACTGGGACTGTTGATACAAGCCATTTTAATTCATCAAAAGTAGTGTCACATTTGTCAGTCCACATGAAATTGATATTTCCTGTTAATGCATATAATGGTGCAACAATTTGAGAGAAATTCTTTATAAATATCCTATAATATCCAGAAAATCCCAAGAAACTGTGTACCTCAGTTTGTGTGGAGGGGGTAGGTATTAAAAGAATTATGTGAATTTTTGTTGGATCTACCTAGATTCCAGCTGCTGAGATATAGTGACCTAGGATGAGGCCCTCGGTCATCATCATGTGGCAATTTTCATGGCTTAAACAAAGCCTGGTAGTAATGCATCTTTGCAGAACTTTCTCTAGAATTTGTAATGCCGGCTTGAAGTCATCTCCATAAGGTGTAAATTCATCCATGTATACCTTGAGTCCTTCATTTATTAGATCTGAAAAAATGCTGAGTATGGCCCTCTGGAATGTGGCAGGTGCATTGCATAGTCCAAAAGGTAAGACCCTGTAAGAAAATTTCCCCCAAGGGTAGGTAAAGGTAGTCTTATCCTGGTCTTCAGGGGCAATTTGAATTTGATTGTAGCTGCTAAAGCCATCTAGGAAAGAAAAGAATTTTTTTCCTGGCATTGTATCTAAGACCTGGTCAATGAACGGAAGGAGAAAATGGTCTTTTTGGGTTGCTTTATTAAGCTCTCTATAGTCAACACATATACACCACTTTCCATTCTTTTTAGGCACCACTACTAATGGAGAGACCCATTTGCTATTAGATATAGGATAGATGAAATTTAAATCTAACACTTTTTGTAGTTCATCTTTAACAATATATTTAAGGTGAGGCTTTAACCTCCGTTGAGGTTGTCGAATGGGCCTCGCATCCTTCTCTGTATATATGTGGTGCATGCATAATTGGGGATCAATCCCTTTCATTTCCAGGTAATCCCAAGCGAAAGCTTCTTTATATTTTCTCAAAAGTTGAACAAGCCTCTGCTCCTGGTCATCAGTCAGGTTTTTGTTGATATTTAAGGTTTTCCATGGCTCAATTTCTATGGTTTTGCTATTATAAATAGAAGTTGTTGGTATTTATTGGTCATTCATATCTTTTAAGGGATCTTCTTCAATTTCGTTATCCAGGGCTGCTTCGATCATCTGACACTTTAGATTGGATACAACATCTAGTTGGTTAATGTAAGTGTTAATGATGTCATCTTCTGTTTGATCCTTGAATTCAAGAGAATCTTCTATAGTTAGTGGTGATCTAATGTTTTTAGTTAGATATGATACAGGTTGTTTTCTAGTTTTTATTATTGTTAAGCTTAGCTGAGCTAGAGGATATAGAGCTAAATTCTTCACATTACTTCCTCTTGCTATAGTCATACTGCTTGTTCGACAACTTATGTAAGAATCTACAGTTGCTAGCCAAGGTCTACCTAGAATTAGGGGATGTCCGTCTAGCCGGTTTCTAGGATTGATGATAAAAGAATCTACTGGGTATTCCTAAGAATTTACAGACATCATTACATCCCGAAATGTGCCTTCTAGTTTGACTACCGATCGGTCAGCCAATTCCAACAAGGTCGTGGTTGGGTCCAGGGATGTAATGCCAAGTTTTTGACAAGTTGTTGTTGTGATAATATTGATTGCTTCTCCTAGGTCAACTAATGCATTGGGGAAGGAGCATCAATTATTTGTACCATGGCTATAGGGTTTTTTGGGTCCTCATATTTTACCAGTGTTTCTCTGCATGATAATAAATCAGACAAAGTACCGACTACATGGATAGATGGGGTTGTTTTTATTTTCCTATTTGGCTTTTTCGTACACAATTCCTTAATATTTTTTTCATAAATTGGAATGTCCTTAATAGCCTGGAGGAGAGGTATTTTTACACACAAAATTTTCAATTCTCCTAGAAGATCAAAATTAGGATATTCGATTGAGTGGGGTATAATTAATCTCTCTGGGAATGGTGGAGAAGAGGTAACAATTTGATCCTAAGTTTTTTGTCTAACCAGATTCTCCACTTGTGGTACTTGTTCTATAGGTAACAAATCTTAAATTTGTATATTTTTTATCCCCCTCTGACTCTATTATCTGTCTAGACTTTAATTTATGCTCATTACACTCCCTCAACTCAGTTTCTGGCTCTGGTCCTTCAATAATTTGCATAGATTGGACTGGCCTATTGTTGGGGTTCGAGTTGGGCTAGGCTGGGAGCTGTGGTCGTAGGTTGGTCTGAGGGTTCTGTTGCAATGTGTAGGGTGCTGGCAGTGTAGGTTGAGGTAGGGGGATTGTTCCTATTGCCTGGTTTGTAGGTCTTTTCCAGCTTGACTACCAACTCTGGTTTTGTGAAGTAGAGGGTGGCCATTGAGATTGTTATGCATTATTCTACCAGAATGGTGGGAAGTAAAAGGAATTTGGTCAACTGTTGTTTTGATTTGATTGGTTGGACCAAGGTGGCATAGAGAATGGTTGCTATGACCAATTAGGAAAAGGTGGTTGGTTCTGCCATATAGCTCCTGGGTATTGTTGTGAATAATATTCCGAGGGTTGAAAGAAAGAATATGGGTTAGTGGGCGTACCTGTTTGTTGTGGTTGCCATTGGCGACACTAATTTAGCAGGTAGACTGGTTCTGTTTCTTCTTTTGCCTCCTTATAGATTGCTTTCAACCCTGGGAGTGATGGGCAGCTTTCTATGGTGTGATCTTTGGTACATATGGCACATGTTTGTACCATATCCAATGGCATTCTTTATGACTATGATTTTTCCTGCATCCAGGACAAAATATCACCAAGTTTTGTTCTACTTTAGCCTACTTTTGCTTGGCTTGCATGATGTCTAGTTACGTCGTCAAAGTTCCCAAGATATCTATTTTGAAATCGTCTAGCAGGTTATCAATTTCTGCACGAGTAATGCTTTCGCCAGAGATTTTGTTGTCCTTGGTGGTCATGTCGTGTTCTGCTGGTTTCAATCTCGTATTGCCTCTTGAGCACCTGATACACAATTTAATAATATCAACATAGTATTCTTGATATATATTACCTTTACCCATAATATTTAATGTCTCTATCCATTGTTCGTTCATTACTTTAATCAATGTTGTTTTTAGCACATTATCAAGCAAAGTCAGAGTTGCATAAGGAGACCACTGGAGGTTATATTGAAATCGTTCCACATATTCTTCCAATGTTTCACTAGGTCTTTTTACCATTTGGAATATTTCGTCTTTCAATTCCCTAGATCTGCAATAGTCCTGATATTTTTTAAGGAAAGCAGTTTTCATTTGATCCCAATAATTTATTGTGCCCCCACCTAGTCCCATAAACCAACGCAGGGCTGCTCCTTTTAATGTAGAGGGAAACAACTTTAGTTTCTGGGGGTCAGTGGTGTAATCATAACCCCGACATAATACATCAAATTCAAACAAAAATGCATCTGGATCCTCTGATGTGAGTCCATGAAAGGTGGGGATATTTTGTAGAGGGATGGCTTTCATGGGTGCATTGACAGTTGTGTCAATGATGGGACACTGCAATGTGGAGGTTTGGGGTGCTTATGGATTGTTGGCCATTTGATAAAATATATGCCAGTACCCTTCTGGGATTTTTGGAGCTGGAGAGTTAACCCTAGGGTGTCTAGAAGGGTTAGAAATGATCTTAACAACACTCCCTCAGTCTGGGATACTAGGTGTTCCTTGCTCAATTACTATCTGAGGGTTTTCTTGGCTCCTTTATTTCTCTTGTTTCTCCTCCTCCTTCACGAATATTACAAGAATTCGCTTCTTGTGAGGAAATTTGTGCAAATTTTCAATTTCTTGAAAACTCTGCGAAGTTCCTACTGTTTTGTTGTGGACCTCAGCGTATGCTATAGATGGTGAGCCTGTGGCCTGAAGGGAGACAATAGGTTGTTTGGAAGCAACGTTTCGAGGACCTACTAATGGCTGAGATTCAACTTTCTTTAAAATGTCATCTATGAAGGTTGATCATTCAAGGGTCACCAATCCCTTAGATTTGTCAGATTTGGGTAGTGGAATTGGATTGTTTTCGGGTTTTTTCTTCTTAGTCATTCATGCAAACAATTCAAATGTTTATCTCTACCCTAAGTTCCTAACAATTCTATTGGAAAGCGGGCAGGGGAGTAGGCATTTTACATGCTCCGTACACAGGTTCTTCCCTTTCATTTTTAATACCCAGTTCTCTCTCAACAGACAAGCATCAAACATCTACTTTAGCCTTCTGTAATTGTGCTAAAAAGTAGGCAGAAGAGCAAGCACTTTACTTTCTCATTACATAGGTTCTTACCTTCCATTTTCAATACCCAATTCTTCCTCAACAACAATTATTAGATGTACATCACTCTTTATAAATGGGTACACTCTCCCCAGCAATGGCGCCAAAATGTTGGTTGATAATAGGTTCCTTTTAAAACTCCTAATTATCCTCACATTAATTATCAATCCGAGCAAGTCTTCTTATTTCAGGAGTGTACACAATATGTGGCTGCTATTTAATTCAGAGAGTAATGTTTCCTAAATTGTAGTATAGATATTGAAATACAAGAGTAAACGGATGCATCTAATAAATTCCAACAACAATCATTAGAGGGAATATAACAACTGAAATTCAAGACTCAATCTTCTACCGTAATCATAATCAATTCTTACTCAAGCAATTCAACTAGCAATGGCATCAGCTGAGTGTACAGTAGCAATAAATCGTCTCTTCTTAACTGATTTAATATAAATTAAACTCATTCCTTAGTAAATAATCTAAACAACAATGATATCAATCTAAGAGTTTCAACAACGATATTTAATACTCTTTATAGTTGATTAAATCAAGCAGAACATTTATCTAAGTAACTCAATCTGAAATGAAAATAAACTGAATCAACGACAATATTGTGAGTTACATAAAGCAAATATATTCTGTCAACACCAAAAAAAATAAACAACGAATGAGATAAAATCACAGAAAGCAAGAATACTATCAAACCATCACACTTGCGAGAATTGGAAATATATGACACAAAGAAAGTAGTTGAAGCCACCAGTGGTCGGGCCCTTAGCCACCATTGAACACTGCTAAGTTAATTCAATTAACGCAAGGGAACAGAAACTTCACTTATGTATTAATCATCGAATGAAAGTAGCATTACAATATAACCATGTTCTCTCAACAGCGAGAGTCTGTAATTAAAATTACAAATTCAATAATAATAGAGCTTCTTCCCCTTTCACCTTACAATCGTCTCCTTTTATAATCAAAAAGGGTGAAAGATAAATGGCAAATGTGATCCCTCAGGATCTCTCTATCCTGAGGGATTCGCAACAGATTTCTAACTTCAGAAATCCTATCCTTTCTCGCACTGATCCTTCTGATTTTCCTTTGGCCTTATCCGCAACCACCACGTTCTTTTCTTTGCTTGTTGATTTTTGTTGTTCCTTCATTAGGGAACAATAATGTCCTTTTTGTTGTTTTCCTGCATAAAGAAGGGTAATAATTAGCTAAATTGTAACTGCAGATAACTCCTTCATTTCTTACCATAATTTCTCAATATATTACCGCATTAAGATATAGAAAAGATAAGAATAAAGGGAAAGGATTATGAGATTAATAGTAAACACATACCCTTTCTGTGACTCAAAAGTTAGTAACCTTGGATACAGTAGAATATAACATAGTCGAAGATATGAAAAATACGAGAGCAAATATTTCATTGCATGAACTGACTAAACTCAAACAACAACAAAAAATATTACTTAGAGAGTTAAAAGAAGTTCCTGTAGCTCCTTTACCATCCGCTATAGTCACTCAAGCTGCTTATGATATGGGAAAACCTCCTTCATCTTCAAACAAAGTAAATCCCATAGATCTAGTTCTGATAGGTGATAGAAATATTTCTCATACACCCCCATTTCTTCTTACTTATGATATTTTCAACAGAAATGTCCATAATTTCCTTGTTGATTCAGGAGCCTCTTCAAACATCATGCCAAGGACTGTGTGCACCAAATTGAATATTACACCTCAAAAATCTGTTGTACACATAGTTCAACTGGACAAAACAAAAGTAGAGGTAATTGGAGAAATAGCATCAGTTTTCAATTAGGCTTTCCTCTAATCCAAAAGTCTCACAGATAATGTATATTATAGTGGCTAATATCCCTGAATTTTATGGTTTAATTCTAAGTGGGGATTGGTTTGAAAAGTTACGTGGATACTTTGCAACTGATTGGTCTCACATGTGGTTGCCATACAATGATAAACCTAACCAAATCAGAGTAGACCATGAGAAATTCATGAAGTACACATTCACTAATGTTGAGGGATTCAATGAACCTATAGATTTCACCAATAAAATCATTGGAAATTACTCAACTGAGTCATTCTTGGGATCCTTTAATGCTCAATGATCTCCCTTTCCAGATAATGTTGTGGTATCTTAGATAGAATTTTTTTCACAAACAGATGCTTCCAAGTGTGTAGATGTAGTTGATAAAATTGTAAATAATTTACTATTCTGGACTCCTTTTTTTTTATGGTTCCAAGTCTAAAGATGACACAGGTGTAGGATGTATCTTAATCAGCCCGCAAGGAGAGAACACCATGTTAGCCTGCAGGCTTGAATTTGAATGCACTAACAATACTGCAGAATATGAAGCATTGATTTAGGGGTTGTACAAAGCCATTGGCCTTAATGTCAAGTATTTGCAAGTATATGGAGAATCTAAAATAGTTATTAAAAAAGTAAGAAACACAATCCATTGTGTGTTTGGTCATCTCAAACATTATCAATCTTTAGCCCAGAATCTTACTTCTTATTTCACTTCTTTTAACATTCCTTCAGTCCCCAAATTACAAAATGCAAGTGCTGACTTACTTGCCAATGTAGTATCTAGGCTTATACCTTCAGATGAATTTAGCACAGATAGATTTTCCATAGAGTTAGTTTTCATACCATCCATTCCTAATAATGTAACAAATTGAAGAGTGTTTAATAATGATGCTGATATAATCGATTTCCTTACATCAGAAAGATCTTATGAGTAACAAATCATAGATGAACATGAACATGAATTGCAAATCAATCATAAACAAGATCAAAAATAAATTCCAATGTCTGTAGTCAAAATAAAATATCTCTATGATTTGAAATACATATTTAAGAAGATTACCAACTCTAAGACTCAGAGTTCTACTTTGGGATTTGAAGTGGTAAACCTAGGTATAGTTGAAAAACCTCAAATTGTTAACCTAGATCTTGGTTTATCATCCAAAGAAAGGATATCATTCATTAAGTTGTTGAAAACATATAAAGGTGTATTTTCTTGGGATAGATCTTAAGACCTATGATACCTCTGTAATTTAGCATACTATACCGCTGACCTCTAATGAGAAACTAGTTCAATAGAAACTCAGAAAGATTCATCCAAGCCTTGAAACTCAAATCAAGTTTGAGTTGAACAAACTTCTAAAAGAAAAGATAATATTTCCTGTTAGACATTCAAAATGGGTATCAAATATGGTTCTTGTCAGGAGAAAGATTGGAGACATTAGGATTTGTATTGATTTTAGGAACTTAAACAGAGTTTGTCAAAAGGATAACTTTCCTTTGCCTACCACGGAGAAAATATTGCAATCAATTGCAGGTTCTAAGTTAATGTCTTTTCTAGATGGATTTTCAAGATATAATCAGATTCTTGTACATCTAGATGACAGATTGAAGATAACATTCATGACCAAGTGGGGGACATACGCTTATTAGAAGATGCCTTTTGGACTCATCAATGCAGGTGCTACTTTTCAGTGCGCCATGGATATTTATTTTAAAGGTCTAATTAATAAATCAGTTCTTATTTACCTAGATGACATTACAGTCTAATCTAGGAATAGAAATAATCACTTGAATGACCTAAAGCATATCTTTTAAAGATGCAAGAAATATTGCATTTATTTGAATCCCAAAAGGTCATATTTTTCTTTAGCAGAAGGCAAGCTTCTTGGATTCATAGTATTGAAGAAAGGAATTTATATTGATCCTGATAGAGTCCAAGAAATTGAAAAGATTCCTCTCCCACATAAAGAAAGGCCATGCAATCATTCCCATGCCAGATCAATTTTGTAAAAAGATTTGTTCCATATTTCTCACAGATTCTTTTACCCCTTCAATCAATGATAAGAAAGACTGAAGTCTTCAAAAATATGAAAAAGAGTCATTTGAGTTAATAAAAAAATCCATCATCAATTCTCCTTCTTTAACAACTCCAGACTTTCTCAAACCTTTTGTGTTGTACACCTTTTCATCTGGTACATCATATGCAGCAGTTTTAACACAGTTGAACGATCAAAACATAGAGGAACATATCTCCTTTTTCAGTTCCAATTTACAAGGCGCCGAGTTAAACTACTCAGTTGTTGAGAAAGAAGATTTTGATGTATTTAAAACCTTGAAACATTTAAGACCTTTTCTCCTCAAAACTCATACAAAAATAGTAGTACCTTACCCTGTAGTAAGGCAATTATTGATTCGAAGAGAAGTGGGGGAGAAAAGAGCCAATTGTGTCACTGCACTTCAAGACTACGATGTAGAAATACGACCAGCTAAAATTGTTAGGGGCGAAGGTTTTTTCAAGATGCTAACTAGAGCTTCCCACTTATCAATAGAAGAAGACTAGGGTAATGAAGTGCAAATATCAGAGGTAAGCCTCAATGATGCACAATCACAGTATGTTGATTTGAAGTTTTATTTAAAGAATGGATATGATGCTATGCATCTCTGTTACAAAAAAAATGTGTTTTAAGGTTGAAATCAAATTAATATGAATTGATTGATGATGTATTATTTAGGAAAATTTATGATTCCGTATTATTAAGATGCCTTGAAAAACTTGAAGTTGAAAATGTTATGCAGGAGTTACACGATGGACCAGCTGGAGGTCATTTCGGAGGAAACACCACAACTCACAAAATCCTGCATGCAAATTATTATTGGCCAACACTATTTAAGGATGCACATGACTATGCATGAAAATGCAAAACTTGTCAAACTGCAACTAGAAGAGAAAGAAACCAACATTCCCTTTGCACCCAATGAATATCCAACAACTATTTGAACAATGGGGATTAGATATAATTGGTGAGATTGTTCCTAACTCTTCCAAACAACACAAGTACATCCTTACAACTACTAATTATTTCATGAAATGGGTAGAGGCTATCCCACTAAAGGTAGCTAATACAGAAAGTATTACAAACTTTATTGATCAGTACATAATTACCAGGTTTTCCCTACCCATGGCTTTAATGTTTGATAATACATCTTATTTTTATGGAAATGCTATGGTAGAATTTGATTTGAAAAGAGGTTTCAAATTGAATTATTTAGCCAGCTATTATCCACAAGGTAATGGATTAGCTAAATAAACAAACAAAAACCTTATCAAAATCATCAAGAGGACTATAGAAAAAAATCATAGGAATTGGCACAAAGCATTGACATTTTCTCTTTGGGTAGATAGAATAACACAGAAGGCCTCAATCGGTTCTTCCCCTCTTGCTTTAGTTTATGGAAAAGAAGCAGTTCTCCCCATAAACATAGCAATCCAATCTCTCACCCTAGTACAATTTACCAATGAAAATCCTTCCTCGACTCTTCAAGCAAGACTATTTCAGATCCTTAAGCTTGAAGAAGAAAGAGAAAAGACTAAAGCCACCCATTCCCATCATCAACAATTAGTCAAGGCCTCTTTTGGTACAACCTCTGCCAGTCATAAAACTTTTGAAGTAGGTGATATGGTTTTGAAATGGGACAAAGCACATTAGGAAAAGGGTATGCATACCAAGTTCCAAAGGCTGTGGCTTGGGCCATTCCAAATCATTCAGAAAATTGGTCAATCGACATTTCTTTTACAAGACTTGTCAGGTAAGATGAATTCCTTGCCCGTTAATGGGAAAATTCTAAAAAAATATTTTTCCTAGAAGACAACCTCTTCTAATTTTGTATCATATTGTCTTTAAGATTCTTAGGAAAATAAAGGTTATGGTAGTATTTACTTTTTGGCTTCTCAAAATAAAGTCTCTGATAATATTTTGATTTTTCGCTTCTATAAGTAGGAAAAGTTAAAGAAATAATTAGAGAATTTGAGTATCAAAGTGAACCTCATTTATTTGGAAAAAAATGACCTCACTAAAAACACATATTCTATGAACAAGCTCTTATCTTTATAAGATATAGATGTTTTGTTATCAGTCAAGAAAAGAATCTTTAACCTAGTAAGGACTTTCTACAGATCAATATCTCAAAACTCTATTATTATCATCCAAAAATCTTTAAAAAAGGCCAATGATTCACCCCATCTGATAATTTTTTTTTTTCACAGTGTAATTATAAAATATACAAAACTTAAAAGACAATAAGTCTCATTACGAGCTTATTTACCATGATCATAGGGGAATAATTAAACTGATATTACCAAAACTGCATATCAAAATAGGGTAGTAGTTGATGATCTAATCAATCAAAGGACAAGGGGTCTCATCAAGAGCCAACTTGTTTAGTTTAGTTACAACTGGTGAATGGAATTGTCATTATTGGGTTACCAAGCCTAGACAATGTCTTTTAAGAAATTTGAAAATAAAATTACATGAAAAGAAAAACAAGGTCCAAATGAGAAAAAAACAAAATAATGTCATTTTGAATTTTGAAAATTGCTTCGGATGGGACAATGAATCATTGTTGGTTAAAAGATAACCCTACTGAAGCTATGAACGTATGCTGGTAGCAAAGGCTCTATCTGTGATAAATGAGTAAACAACTAAAAACTAATCTGTAGAAGACAATTGCTATATCTCTTCAAATCTTAGTATTTACTAATGCAAACATTTGTATTTTTATCACTACAAGAGTAAAGTATTTGAATAGATAGATTGAGTGAGTGATTATGATTTTAGAGAAATGTTGTTTAAATTGTAACTTGTGTAATTATTATCCCTATAACTTTTCTTATTTTTAAAGTTTTAGAGATTTCAAAAGATCAATTAGAGATAGCTGGTTCTCCCAAGTGAATCACCAATTTTTGTACTATGTAACAACCCCCCCATTTTGTTATAGCACCATTTACCACTCTTGGTAGATTTGATGCTCTGATTATGGCCTAGGGCAACCCTTCCTTCTAGACTTGGTCCAAAATATAAAAAACAGTGTTTTATTCCCTTATACGCTACTTTTCCCTATGATAAAAGTGTGTACATGCGGGTCAACATATACCCAATCCACGTACATATGTTAAAACACTTTAAAAAAAAATTCCTTAATTTCGGGTGGAGCTCATGGTTTTTACCTTTTACTCACCTCCCATTTCCTGTGGCCCAACTGTATCCCAACTGAAAAAACTAATTTTGAGAAGTATAAATAAACCTCCATGGGAAGGCCTTAAGGGAGAAGATATGAGATATTGATACTATAATGAGATTATCCCTTATCGAGTCTGATGAAATCCTTGTGCCTCTTGCACTCCCCAAAGTCTCAGGAAACCCTTGTTTCCTTGTTGGAGATATCATTCATCTTTCTTGAGATATCTTTGTATTGGTGATAGAGGAAGATTTCTAAGGCTGGGAAAGGACGGATCCGGAGGACAGTTCTACTTGGAGCTGGAGAAGGACTCAAGTTGTATTTCTACACCTTACTTGTAGCTTACTTCAATAAAGAAATGTTGTCTAGTTCCCGATATCAAACATGTTTATGCATTGATTTATGTTGTAATTTGTTTATGAATCTTATGTTGATGTGTAATTGTTGATTCATTTATATGATCTAAAGTTAATATCATGAACATTATTTATGTTTCTACTGCTGTATATGTTTCATTTGAATAATTTTTAGGTTTCAAAGACATCAGAAGAAGTTGAGGGTTTTTACCCTTCAGGACCTACTCAAACATAGGACCTTTGGGTAAGGAGACTATTGCAAAGTTTAGTAGAATAAAAATTTAGGTTGATTGCTTGAGCATTTCTTGCCGTTGTTTTCCATCCACTCTATTGGGTTTTCAACCCAAGACCCTAGGGTGATCTCACCTGCAATAGAATTAATGACTCCGCTGGGAATAACATTCTTGTTATTCCTGGTTTGGGTTGTTTATTCTCAATCATGGTTCATTTTCTTGATTGCTTACTTTTATAGTGATGTTTGATTCAATAGTGTCCCAGCCATCAAGTTTGATCTTTTTTATCAGACCTTGATTTTTGTTTTTTCTTAATTGAGCTTTGTATACATTGTTTTCTTAGATCACAATCACGTATACATGCAGGTTTCCTCAAGCAGACTCGCATACATGTGAGTTTCTTGTATTAGAAATGTGTGTGCCTGCTTCTGTGTCTGTACACAGTGGCGTATACAATTTTTTGAGTTGTTTTTTCAAATCTCTTTGCCCAGTTAGTTCTACTTCCTAGTGATTTATGTTGTTGTATGGTCATCTACTGTATGGAAAACGCATTTTTCCTGCAATATTTCTTTTCCAAAATCTCCTTCTCACTGAAAAGCCTAGTTCACCTAGGATTGCTTCTTAAGCAAGTTTGTGATTTGTGTCTTGGGTTCAAGACTTCTATTTGAAGTTCTTGGATGTTTTGGTTTTCCAAAACAAGAAATTGATTTCAATTTCATTTGCAGCCCGGATTTCAAGTTGCCTTGTTTTTCTTTTCCTTGTTTGATTGGCCTAGTTTCTTTTTGTGCTTTTTGAGAGTCCTTTTTGGCAATTTTGAAAGTTTTTCTTTCTGGACATGTTGTTGGTTTGCCAAAGTCTTTTGTTCTTGTTTAGGATCAGATTGTGCAAGTTTGTAGTCTCTCTTGTTTCAAGTTTCATTTATTAATAAGTTTTATAACTTGCAAGATTTAGAGACTCCTTGTGCTTATTTCTTGGTCTTTTGAATTTTAGTAGTGCTTTTGAGACCTCAAAAGGTTGCTTTTGTTTCCTTAAAAAAAAAACACAAAAACATTGCTTTTGTTTTTCTTTTTCCAAGGTTTTGGTTTACGGTTTTTTTTTTGTTTTGTTGTTGTGAAGCAATTGGTTTCTTTTGCAATTTTTTCTCATTGCTTTGGAGAGAGTTTTATTTTTCATTTTTCCCCTCTTCATTACCAAGATTGACTTAATTGACTCTATAAAGAATCGCATTTTCTTACGAGTGTTGTTTAGGATCTTTCATCGTCATTTTAACTTGCATTAGGTTAGTTTGCATCTTAAGTATTCTTAGTCTTTTAGATTTTGGGTGTGTGTGGATTATTTCAGAAAAGAAAAGAAAAATATTTTTCTTACATATAGGTTTTTGTAGGACCCAAGTAGAAATCACTCTTCATCGAAGAAAATAATTGCATGCATATAGTTAGTTTCCTATTGGTTTCTTTTGCGTCATAAAATATCATCATTTTCACTCTCGTAATTCTCCCTGACTTAAAGAACAACTCTATAAAATCAAGCGATCTAATAAAATGAGCTAGAAATTTTATTTTGATCATTAAAAAACACCAGCAAGTTTAGGTTCATTAGGGCCTTGGAATAGGTGAGTGGGTAGTTAACTGTCCAAGGTCGCTCAAATTATAAAACTTAGAAGTTGAATAACGAGTGAAATCCAATATCGTTAGAAAGACCAGGAAAGCTCCGTGACTGGGAGTTAAGCACGAGGGAGAGTGAAGCCAAGGAAGAGAGATATCCCCTCTCCTACTTGTTGGATCCTGCCTCATGAATGTTCCACCCAGATTTGATACGAGTTTGTATCCATAGGTTCCTTCCCTAGGGATCGCATAGGTGGTTGCGAAGGGGAATCCCGTGGCACCTGAGGCTGACATTGCATCATGTTCAACAATACTTCTGGAGGGTACCCTTGCAAAGCTTGGGTGCTTACACTGGAAAAGGCTATTGTCTGGAGGTCAGCGTAACTACTTCTGATACCTTCGCTAGTAGGCCTGTGGTGTTATTACCCCAAACTATTTTTTAAAGGCCCTTGATTTTGTCTTTCTTGTATTTTGTTGTCCGATCCTAATCACCCAGAGTGGAAATACTTGAAGGTAGTTTGATTTTCTGTATCTTTAGGGACTTTTAGAGAGTGATCTTCGCTCCTAGTTGGCCTAGCTTTACAATTTTTTGAGTCTTTAAGTAGATTTCTTCAAAATAATTCAAAGTGGTTGATCGACCCTTTTAAATTTTTAGCCTTTGAAAATAAACACTAACTCTACAAATTAACCTCAAAAAATCTTCAAAAAAGGAACTCATGCCTAAATCTCTTATCGCAAATCGCATCTCGCAGTTTTCCATGTAACAATTGTTAACACTCTACCGAAAATCCTAAAATGCGATATGCGATGAGGTCCTCACTCCGATTTTCCAATCACCACACTTTAATAACACATGATCGCACCTCAAAAATTGCAAATCTATACAACATGCCATTGTGTCACTCACAAATTTGCAAAATGTGATGTTGCAATTCTCACAATCGCATTTCGTATTAACTCTGAATAACATTATATGACAACATTTGAAAATTGTGATGCACTAATAAAGTGTGAAGCGTGTAGAAGTTATTGAGTTTTAATGTAATAATGAGTGGTTTGATAGAGTAATTAATGTTTAGTAGCTCGAGGAGAGGAATTGACATTTTCAAGTTATGGCTAGTTAACACTAAAATCTCATGTAAAATCTTCCCACGATTCAAATTCATTTCAAAGAACTCTCTACCATAATTGCCCTCCATTGTGTGTGCTAATATATCTCTTTCATTTCAGGCAAGCTTCAAAAGAGATGTCATTGCAAAAGGTGATGCAAAAGCAAAAGAAGCAGAGCATTACAGAGTCTGAGCTATCAGAAATGTCGCCCATATTCACTGACATAGTTTGCAGCACCGAAGGAGGAGCGACAACATGGGAAGTCATATACAATGAACTCGAAGATGGAGCTAATGGGTTCATTCAAAGCTGAAGACCTGAATAAAATGTATCATATACCTGACTGTCAGGACATATGACAAATCATACTTGGCCAACTCCACAAAGAAAAATGAAGATCCTTGCAAGATCATCCAAGGCTAGAGGGTACTGGAGAACAAGTTCAAATATGATAAAATGGGTATGTATCCCGTAGCTTCTTTGGAAACCCCCTACAACTATGCAGCTTCTATGTTATGTAGGTTATATGGATTACCTAATAATACCAAGTTTTCCATAGAATGGAATTCTTTAAAATTGACGCTTGTGTCAATTCCAACATAATGAATTGGGCCACTATCCTATCAGATAACCTAGCCACTTCCATCTCCAGGTATCGTTAGAAGAGGTCCTCCTCCACAGAGAACCTTCCTCCATTTTATTTCAGTGCTTATATCATGGATGTCATCTGTTTCTCCACTGAATTTCCAATCATGGGTTGGAAATGGACTTTGTAGGACCCCCTACCCCATCAATCTCAGCCATAAACAGATTTGGAAATCCCATTATATAGCCCGTTTTTATAAAGAATGCCATGCTATTATTTTACTATTACATCAATTGATTTTTAATAAGAGAGCCCACAGGTTTTCCAAAGAAGATGCTATAGACCTTCTCATAGTAGGCAAGTATTTTGTTGAAGAATAGTTTACGTATATCAAATTTTTTGGCAGTACAATGGACCTGCATGTACTCCCTTTGTATGTCTTCGATAAGCTACTAGCAAGAGAAATAGCTCACCAGACTATGGGTAAAGGCTTGACCAACACCCTAAAAGATAACAAGAAGTCTTTGTGGCCATCCTTTCCCATTCAGTGTGGTTCTTTCATTAGAAAATTTCAACCATGCAACCAAGGAATCACTAAGCCTAGAGAGCCTCGGGATCCATACTCTGCCAAAGAGGCAATTCAAACTTGAAGAGATAGCACATAATATTACTACTTCAGTAAATATTAAGCCATTAATCATGAGGCTAATGATTTTGAAGATCTTTTGCAATCGGCTAAATCATTCGAACAAGCATTCAATTGGGAGAAGGCCAATTTGAGTCCTGAAGATTTTGAAAAGTTTCGGGAATTTAGAAATCAAAGGCTCGAAATAATTCCATTGCATTTGCTAAGAGCCAAGGACAAACCTACACCCAGTGTAACTATCAACAACGAGGGACCAAATTCTCGCATAGAGTCTCAAGTGGACACAGGGAAAGCACAGGATACAGGGAAAGCCTAGGTCATCGAGAATACAACGAAATCCAATAAGAGGTTAGTCAAAAAGTAGGTCATAAGTAACCTGACTAAAGACACCAGTTTCGAGACCAAAAGTAGAAATCTAGAGCAGGGGTGGGACCAATTCAATAAGAAACTACAAGGAACTCCTCTAACAATAGATGCCTCGGAGAAAACAGAATATCACACTCCTTTGCAAACTCAGAAAACTTTAGAGTTTGAGCTGATGGATGAGTAAGGAACTAGTTTCCAGCATATAGAAATCATTCCTAGATTTCCAACATCGGAAATTATCCTAAATGTGACTGAAATTCCTCCTTTAGATTTGTTCTACAACCAACTACACAAGGCTGTAGGGAGAAGATAGAGGAAAAGAAGGAGGGTGGAAACACCCAAGATCCCAGCTAGGAATGAGCTAATGGACATAGTGTTGGCTTTGTGGGACTTGACCCATGTTTAGTGTTAGTTAGCCAAACAAATCCCTATGCTACTATCCCTTTCGGCATCAACCCGTGAAAGCGTAGACCGAAGTCTCACCCGAAGCAGTATGGGGGGATGCTGGAACTAAGTTTCCGCACACTGAGATGGTCGTGATGTCAGTTTATACCCTCTATTCTTGCTTTCACATAGGTCACTAAACTTTAGGGCTCTCTCAGTCTACCCTTTATTCACCCTTGAGTACCTCTGCAAAGGTGTATGATTGACCTTGACACAACCTTAACCTGCGATCTAGGTACTTCCGTGCTACTATGACAGTGTATTGTATAGGTTCCCAAGTTATCTTAAGTGTTTTACTTATCTTACTAATCAACCACAATTATCGCCGCATAAACTAATATCCTTACTTGTGTTTAATTAACCAATACAGTCACATACATTCGCGCATCATATGAACATTGTAAATTAAACCCAAAAACGCAATATAACCAGATGCATTAACAAGAAATAAATACATAGAATTTGCGGAATACTTCTCTTTATTGATATCTTTAAGTTAACACAAAATCTATCCGCCCTGTGCACTCAGCTGCAAGGGTCCACACACTCAGCAGCAGACTTCCACCCTAGGCCTCTACACACTCAGCTGCAAAGCCTCTACCTACACTAAGACCCGAAACACTTAGACTTCTCTACCAAGACTCCAAAACTTGTCTACTAACTTACTACTTAGAGCTTACTTACTTAGCTCCTTTTTATACAATCCCATGGTCTGCGGACCATGGGTGGATCTTTACAACCGACTTTACACTTTACAAAATAAGGGCGGACAACCCTTTATGAATCTTGACACCTTTGTGCTCTGCGACCAAAAAATGTGGAGACTTTACAACTTTATCACGAAAGTGTCCCAAAACATGGGCTTTTAGCCCCAAAATAGTCCTTGGGGGAACCTGTTCCCAACACATAGTTTGGAAGGATATCCCTCCTAATCCTGTTGAAAATTTAACAAGATTGTCGCAATTTACAGGGGCATATGTTACAACCACCATGGATAAAGCTATGGAAGTATCTATTTTGTAGCTCAAGCAATGATTGCAAATTGAAAAAGAAAATGTGAACCAACAAGATGCTGAACTAATCGCTCAATTGCAGCAGAATATGTAAGTGTTAAAGATAGGCCATGAAGCAGACATTTATGTGAAGAACATGCAAATTCAAGAATTTTAAGAATCCATGGAAAAATATGAAGATGTCACTACTATCAATGAATTCATCAAAGAGGCACTAGAGCTAAATTCCCTTCTATAGAAACAACAAGATTTATTTTTCCAAAGAATGTCGCATGTCACTCCTTATCTGATCACTAGTGATCAATTGACGGATAAGGCGATTGACTAGAGAACTAAATTTAATGATTTAAATACAAATATCTATGAATTCATTGAATCACAAGAAACTGAAGAAGGAAGGAGATCTAATATGAATGAGATTGAGGAGACACATAAGGACATTCTGTTCACAGATTGGGATGCGCGGATCAAACAAGCGGAGTTAGTAGTGGCAAGAGCAGCAGGAGTGGCAAAGAACATAGTAAAAGCAGTAAATTACACTTTGCACACTACCAACTTGATGAAAGAAGGTAATCCAAAGGCACTTCTAGATTTAAATGACTTGGATCAAAACTGGAAGGCAAAGGTGAAACCCTAAAGGGAAGAGATCAAAAAGTTATCAAAGGTTGATCGGGAGGTATATTGGTAATACCTTGTCAAGCGTCACAGCCAAATCATGACACTCAATTTCTCACTCCATTCAACTCAAAGGATGCTTCCACCTCTCATAGATGATATCTTTGCAGGATAGGTCAGAACGCAATTTGGCTCACCGCCTCAAGTGAAACCGATGTCCGATATATGTGATCTAAAGGAGAAGTTAACAGACAACAAATCATCTTTATAACCTCTACTCATCGAGTCACTTTTATTTTTAGAGTTAGTTGCTAGTTAGGAGAAAGGTTGTTTGAAACCTCCTCAAATTTTTGTATAATCTATTTTTGAACATTAGTTACAATAATATTTATACCCTTCTCATGCATTTAGAGAAGGGTCTAGAATTTTATCAAAAACATTTGCAAAGAATGCACTTCTATAAGTTTGTGAATGCCTTGATGAAATTATGGAACATGGTTGTTTCTTTTAAATATCAGACTACTTTCCTTTGTTGATGCACTATTGTATACTTGGAGAATAATTTGATTTGGAGAGAGGATATGATCTATGTCATTAATCAAATGAGCAGAACCTCAGACATATGGTACTTCTATCTAGTTCAATTAGTTCTATTTCTGTTTAATTAGTGATATTTTCATGAATCGTATATGGAATATGTTCTTTCTATTATGCGTTAATTGCACTATTATATGATGCCTAGCTGAAAGTATTTATTTTCATATATAATCATCAGATATATGCGATATAGTTTATAAATTTCTTTGACTAACTATTTAGTTAAATAAATTATCTTTACATGTTATCATCTTCGTTTAATGTGTGATTCATCTTTATTATCACATGTCAAACATATATCTTTTTAGATCGCATATCACATAGGATACCCGGGTTTATATTAGATTAAGTTAGCTAGAGATTTGCATGATAGAATAGGTCATTTAGTTATCATTATTCTTACTGTAATTGCTTGGAAACCACCCACTCTCATTTTAAAAGCCACATTGGGAAACTGGTACCATCATCCCCAGTTGGAGCCACCACTTCAAATGGAAAAGGAGTTTTCTTCAAGGTCCGGACTAGGTGATTATCCCCCATGTTGGAGCAATAGAAATCCGAGGCTTCAACATGTCCTATAGTGACACCACCATGTGCTTCAACTAGAGTACTGTCTTTCATATTCAGTCACATATCGGTGTAGAACTTCATCTGACCCCATCTTATATAATTTTCCTGCAATAATAGAAAAATATGTAGCCTTGAAAACTAATTCCTTCTTTTGTTGTGCCATATAACCTTCAAGAGCTACGCCAATAGATAGCACTTGAATAATGTCTACAAAATACTCACCTGAAACCCTGACAACAAAGATCTTCACGTTAGGTAATCCTTCCTTAATATTTGTAGGCTCTTCGCCATTTTATATCCGAGAAAGGTGGTTCAGTCTAGCATTCAATCTCCCAAGCTTCACTATTACTTCAAAATCATATTCTTGGAAAAGGAACAACCATCTACATATTCCCCCCCCTCCCCCCCCCCCCCCACAACAACATAGGCTTATTAACCAGGTACTTCAAAGCAGAATGGTCTGTGTACATCTTAAAGTGCACACCTAGTAGACAATGCCTAAACTTTTGTGGTGCATAAACCATGGCCAATCCTTCGCGCTCTGTGGTTGAGTATTTTTTCTCTACCTTAGATAGTTTCAGACAGGCAAATGAAATTGGGTGTTCAATATTTCGTACCCCTGGTTTTGTTAAGACAACTCTCAATGCTATGTGAGATGCATCCAATCTGGGAACACTAGGAAACTTTGAGGGGCTAATATTCGTCCAGTGGGCTAATTTTCCATGATTTTTCCACAAAAAAGATTTTCCAATTTCCAATTTTTATAAAAGATGATTCGCCCAAATTTTAGAATATAAAATTATTTTACCTTAAAAATCGCCAACGTTATATAGAGACTACATATCAAATCATTATAAATTTGAATAATTTTACAAATATATCAATAAAAATATTATAGTTTGCATATTATGGATTAGTGAGATTCACCAATGTTTTTAAACTTCAAGAAAATTTCCATCCTTAAAATTTTCCTTTTGTACATGAAATTCCTTCTTCCAATCTAGGAACACTAGGATTGGTGTTGTAACCATCTTTTCCTTCAGAGTATCCAAACTCTTCTAAAGATCATCATCCCAACAAAACATAACATCCTTCTTTAACAGTTTCTCCATGGGTGCAGTGATTTGCGCATATGCCTTAATAAACTTCATATTGTATCGAGTATGATCCAATGTCGGACGTAGTTGCTTTACATTCCTAGGGGGCTCTAGAATGATAATTACATTGATCTTAGTAGGTTCTACCATCATCCCTGCTTACAGACAACATGGCAAAATAGTATTACGTAAGGTACACAAAATGCATTTCTTCAAGTTCAAGGAGATATGATACTTCCTACATGTACCCAATGTCAGGCACAAACTAGAGACATGTTTTCTAACCAGCCCAAACACTATCCAATCATTGAAGTAGACTTCCAAAAACTTATGAATGAATTCCTTGAATGTTGTGAAAACCACCCTTGAGAAAATTGTAGGAGAATTTTTCTAGCTTGAAAGGCATGACTGTGTATTGGAATGACCCCCATTCTGCAACAAATGTAGTCTTGCTTCTATCCTTCGGCACAATCTTAATTTAGTGGTATCCCAAGAATCCATCGGTAAATGAATAAGCTTCTTTTCCACCAATATTCTCGAGAACTTCATCTGTAAATGATGTAGGGAATGGATCATGTACACATGCATCATTTAACTTTTGCAGATCCATATAGATCCCAATACCACCTCTTTTTTTTCTTCTCTTGGACCACCATAGGACTAACCAATTCAGATTCTTCTATAGGCTCAATGATTCTGGTCACGAGCATTTTATCGAGTTCCTCTTGTGCCTTTTCCTTGTATTTGGGATTCCACCAATATGCGCATTTCTTAACTAGCTTCACATCGGTTTTTAAATTGATCTTCATCATCCCCAAATCTTCTACTATCCCCTTCAATTCAGAGAACTTGGTTGGAAATGTATCCTAATATTCATGTAATAATTTAGCTACCTTATCCACAGTATCTTCATCCCAATAATCGCCAATGTTCACGAATTTTGGTTCTTCTTCTGAACCAATGTTTACCTGATTTGTGTGCACCAGTTTTGAAATATAAGGGACCTACACATTATGTGTACCAACTTCACCTTGTCCCTTTGATTCATGGATATTAATATTCCATGGATCCTCATCAACTTCTTTCATTGTAACATTCTAAAGCATCTTGTAGCTGTGTACTCTAGTCAGGTTGTACCCACATAATAGATTCGACAGGTGTTTGGAAGATTGAAGATTTAATTTCCTGTAGCGCTTCATCAATGCATTCAAACCCACCTTCAAAGCTTAATGTTAGAAAGAAACTTTCTTTCATCTCATCCTAATAAAAATTCCCATGTCGAAGCTCGGTCTCCAAATACTAGTTCTTTTGGATAACATCTAAGGTCCGAATAAATATATGCACCCACTTAGGCTAGGATATCTCACCCCACGCCTTAGTCCACAACACTAAATGTTTGCATGGATCATCCTTCCCTATGTATTTTTCAGTGATTCAGGTGTTCATGTAGCCAAATATTAATCACGTCATTCTACGATATTCCTTCCAGTCAGTAAACTTTTCCTAGTGCGTACCCCAACATCTTGCAGGAGTAGCTCTTAATGCTAGATCTAAGGCCTAGAGTTGATGTTCCTTTGGTACATCCCTTTGAAAATGGTCAAAACTATATTGACATCACCCAAGCCATCATAATAGGGAAACCTATGTACCTTATTAGATACAAAGCTTAGCGACTTTGTAAGCCGATTACATCTCAGCGTAGAGTCCTCATGCAATTGATTATGCTAGTTTTCTAACTCTTCATCTGAATCTTATTGGAAGGAACTATCATTCTCCTAGTTGATCCTTCCATCCGCTATGGGATTGATCCAATCTTCATTTCATGTAGTTAACTTATAGATGTTCTCAATTTTTTCATCTTCATAATAGTCACAGTTCAGTTCTAAGTATCGCGCACATTCAACTGGATCCAATGGGACAATTACTCGAAGTTCATTTTTTTCAAATACCATGCTTCACTTCTTTAAGTTAATGATTTCATTCGTGTCAAAGGCCCAATCAATCTTGAGCAGTGCTGGGTAGGGATAACTAGCATTGACGATCTCAATAACTTCGAATTCAACCAATGCTCTTTCTCCTTCAATATCTACAGTTACTCTGTGTAGGTGCCCCACTGGCATTATCTTTTACTGATTCTCCATGAGCAAATGAATTGGTGACCACTGTAACTTAAGATTTCCCATACATTCCCAAGTCTGCTTTAGCAGTACGTTAGCATTAGAGCCCAAGTCTAGGATTACTCGATCCATTTTGAAATCACCAATCTGCGTAGTCAACCGCATATCCCTACCAGTTCTCTTCTTGCTTTGGTTCACATTGTTAACTGCGCACTGTCCTGGTAATGGCTTATTGTTACTGGCGTAGTTATATATTAGTTCTCGCATTCCTTCTATTGTCATCTTATCCCATACTAACTTCATGCAGGTCTATAGAAAGGATTTTAACACTGTGGGATCTGACTCTTGTGTTGCAGTAGCATCTTCAGGTTTCTCCTTTCATGAGACTATTAGCATCTGGTTCTAAGACATAGAAGCACCTGAACCCATAAAAATCATTCTTTCCTCCTTGAATGTCTCTTTTTCTTTATATAAATCAAACCCAACATTCTTCTCACTGGCTTTTCAGAACCATGAGTCTAATTCCAGCTATTTTCCTTTGACCTTCTCTTCACTAGTGGCTATACTACTTCGCTTGACTATGTTGACACTGGGATCCTCTTCGTGCATCATCATTTAAATGTTCTGTGTCACCTGATGGTTCTTCTTCTCCTGCATATTTTCTATTAAGATCATGAAATCTTCTATAACATGATCAAATTGATGACAATACTAACACAAAGGGTGCATTGGATTATGATAGTCACGTGCAAAGTTTCATGGTTCTCCATAGTTGTAACAAATAATATGGCCCCAACCTCTTCCAGCTCCTCCTCCTTGTCCTCTTCCATGTCCTTGGAATCCTCTGTGAACTGTAGGTGAGCCTTGGTCATTGTGCACGTGGTTTTCAACCTGCATTCTTATAGCGGAGTTCTATCCATCATTAGTTCATAACTTCGACCATTCCATTTTCCATGACCAACTAATTTACAAAAGTTACAAAATAGTTACTTTGGAGACTGTATAAACTTCTGTAATAGCGAACAATTATCTCTCAAATGTTGTCCTGATACTTGGTAGATACTAAACCAGGTACTTGCATTGGTGCTTGATCCAACAAAATACTCTGTTTTTAGTGGGTTAGGACCTCCCGCAACTATATAATCCCATAATATAGGGCATTGATCCTTATGATGACCTTCAACCTTGCATTTTGTGCACCAAAATACAAGATGTTTCTCTAACTTAACCTTATTTCCCTTCTTCAGATCCTGCAATTCCATATGCAGGCTTGCTAGCTGCACCTGGATCTGCTGAAATCCTACATTCGTATCCTAGATCAGCAAGGATTCTAGCTTCATAACGATTTCCAATGCTTTGGCCTAAGACCCAATCTTCTGCTGAGATAATGTCAATCTTGAGTGAGTTAATAATGAAGCTGTATACCAGTCCCTATGTTGTTCATCTGATATCTGAAGGTTAGCTTGACTTAGTAAGAACTTCAGTCATTGATCTATATCCCACATAGACTCATTAACCCTCTACTTGATCTCCTTGATTTCAGTCACACACTGAGCTTTCGACTTTGGCTTCATAAATTTTGCATTCAACGCATCCTTTGTGTTAGCCAATGAAGCAGTTGGATGAGTTGTGTTGTATCTGATGTACCAGGTAAGCACTCTATCCTGTAGCAATGTAAATAGTTGCACTTTCTTCATATCATCATTACTGATCTGCTATGATTTCCACACAACTTCTGTGATGAACCAAAACTATTCAAGATCCTCTAATCCTTGACCCCTGAATATAAGCATTTTCATTGTATTTTCCAAACTGAATGGCAGAGGTGGAGGTGGAGGTGGATGTGGAGGTGTAGGTGTAGGTGTATGAGTCGGAAGCAATGGTGGAGGTGGAGTGGTTGGATGTTGAATTCCAGAAGTACCATGATCTACAATTTGCGCCACACCTCTGGGCATACTAGGGCTACTTCGTTCTTCTTCACTTTTAGACTCTACCAATAAGGGGTTGTATTCACTTTTGACAAATTTGACTAGATCTACTCTAAATCGCTTTCCACTTCACGTAGATCGATTCTTCCCCCTCTTGAACATTAAGGTAAAGGAATAATCCCCTTTTCAAGCAAAAGCATTCTAATCCAGGTTTTAATGATTTCAGGTACTTACCTCTCGAGCCCTTGAATAATTGTCGTTTAGCTTTGCTATAAGACACAAATGTGTCTATTGAAAATTTAGTGATGAAACTGCCCAAGATACTATCATTCTAGTAATAAAAAAACCCTTGCAATCTTATAATTAGATATTTCAAGGCGTTTGACTAATTCTAGATTCCACACAATAGGATTGTCATGCTTCCAATTAGGTTCGCTATCTGCTAATTTGGATAGCCACTCATGTAATTCACAAGGGAATGATGAAAATAGAACTTTTTGTACTTCTATGTAGAGATACCTTTGTAACCACTTCTCTTTTGACAAGCATAGATTCTTATTCTCCTAAGCTGCAAACTCGTGCAACCTCTGATCTATCCACTTCTTGGTTTCCTTCTTAGTTGTTATCCACTTATGCCACATCACACATCCCTTAGATAGATTCTAGTCCCGATAACAGAACCATTTGTTGGCTTAAGGGGGCTTGGACCCAGGTTCAAAGTTAGTTGTGCTAACCAACAAAACCATACACTACTGGCCATTTTGACAACAACTCGCATAACACAGGCTGCAGTCTCACCTGAGGCAGTATTGGGGGATGCTAGAACTAGACATCTACATCAAGAAGGCTATGTGATGTGGGGTTAAGGCTTTTCTTTAGTTTCAGATCTAATCTGACCCTTGCGAACCCTTGTTAATGAAATTTCTAAACTTAAGTGATTTTCAGTTAAAGAGAGCTATAAACTTTGCTTAAACATATAATCATTCATACAATCACATATAATGAAGGATATAGATCTTCGTGAAGCAGTAAACTTGAAAATACAGATAATTATCATTCAAGTGTGCATAAATACAAAAAATACACAAGTATACAAAAATAGACATAATTTTTTTCAAATATTCTTTATTACTTTAGATCTTCCTTATACAAAGTTTCCAAACCATGCGCACACAGCTGCAGGAGCTCGTGCACTTAGCTGCAGGAGCCTTCCCCTTCACCTGAATATAGAAATATCTATAATTACAGACTTGAAAAAATCTCATTCATGAACTCCTTTCCTTAGACTCTCTAAGACACCCGTTTTATACTCTTTTCTATTACAATACCATGGTCCGCAAACCATGGGTGGATCTCAAAAAAATACCAAAATGTAAGGTATTTTGACCTTCCTAAAACCCCTTGACTCCTATTGAGCTGCACACTGTGCCCTCCGCTCCTCAAAATGCAGGGACTTACAATATTTTAACAAAACTTGACCTAGGGGACCATATCCCAACAAAGATGCTACTTCATGTGAAGTAGTGGAGGCTACTATTTAGAGGCATATTGTGGCTTCACTTATGTATTTGATGAACACAAGACTTGACATATGTTTTGCAGTTAACCAGCTTAGTCAAGCAATGGTTAAGCCAACCAAACTCTATTGTAAGGAAGCTAAACATGTGTTGAGATACCTTAGAGGCACCACTCATTTTATTCTTTGGTATAGATGAATAGAGGTAGTGAAGCTACAAGGCTTCATAGATGTAGATTGGGAAGGGATTTCATTCGACGGGAAGAGCACATCAGGGGGAATCTTTAGTATTTGGTCAATAGAAGTTTCTTGGTACAACAGGAAGTAGAGATCAATTGCACTTAGCTCGATAGAAGTAGAGTACATGGCTGCTAGTCAAGCAACTTCTAAGGCTATCTAGATGAGGAAGTCCCTTGTTGGATTATTTGATCAAAGATGCATCCTACAATGATTTTTCTACGAAAATCATATTTGTATCAAACTCTCTGTGAATCCCATTTTTCATGATCGGTCCAAGCATATCAACATCTGGTATCACCATCTATGAGAGTGTGTGTAGAGGAGAATCATGTTGTTGCAGTATATTCCTGCAGAGGAGCAAAATTCAAACATCTTGACTATGAAACTATCAAGAGGAAAATTTGAGTTCCATAGAGACAAGATTGGGGTATCTCATAATCCATTTCTTGTTGAGAGAGAGTGTTGAAAATGCAAGGAGAAAATCATGATTTAATTTTGTCCTTGAATTAAATTAGGAACAAAATTGTAATTCCACATCACAGGACAACTTGTATGAGTTAACTAATTTAATTTGACTTAGTTGGCTCAGTTAATTTGAGTTGAGGGTCTACATTGAGTCATTTAGAGTGTCTCTTACTTTATAGGAGCTCTTGTAGAGTTTATTTGGAGTTGTAATTACTTAATTCAGTTTAACTGAGTTAAATTCACTTAAACAAGTTCCAATTAATGGAAGAACTAGTAGGATGTTAGACAGTGGGATGCTTCTTCATTTGTAGAACTAGTTACCTAACGATTCACTCATAAAAAACTCATGCATGTCAGATATTAGAGTTAGTGAGAGAGGTTGGAGTTCAAGGGAAGTGCACTATCAGTTGTATAATCATCTGAATTGTAAAGGTGGTGCATGTAGTCACATGAAGGCCTATGAGGACTGTGTAATTTATATTTAGGAATTTCCCTAACTAATAGGGGGCTAATTCCCAAGGAAAAAAAACAAGGAATTATGGACTTGGAAAATCCAAAACTAGGTTAAGTATTTTCCTAGGCTTGTCTAGGAAGCAATGAGATAGATAGAGATAGTGCATAGGTTGCTCAGGCTTGAGAAACGCATTGTAATCTTTTCATATTTGCTGACTAATGCAATATAGATAGCATGGGTTTTTAGCTGTGTATTTCACCAGGAAATCATTGTGTAATGTTTTGATTAAATTTTTATCTTATATTCTTCGTGATTTATCGATCAATTAAATGTTTCTGCTAACCCAGAGCATATATATTAATTTCATAATTATAATATACAAATCAGTGACCTAGGAGTCATATCCCAAGGGTTACGTAAATGAGTTTTAATGAAATGCACTACATAATTGTGAATCTTATGTTAGATTTATTGTTGGCTTGAGGGGGCCTGACCCAGGTTTGGAGTTATTTAGCCAAAAGAATCCCTGTACTACTGGCCCTTTTGGAAACAGCCCGCGGAGCATGGACTAAGGTCTCACTCGAAGCAGTATGGGGGGATGCTAGAACCAAGTTTCCACACCTTTGAGATGTCTAAAGAGTCGATTTAGTCCAACTATGAATACCTTCACATAGGTCACTTTGCGCGCTTTCCTGACCTGCAAGGCCTTCGCGCTCTGTTATACTTTCCTTCACACAACCCTAACCAAGGGCTGAGGAGCTTTCATGCTGCTAAAGCAGCGATCTGTGGTATTTCCCCAAGTTACATCACAGATCTTACTTATCTTCTTATAAAAGTTAGTTATCTTCATGTAAATAGATACTTTATCTTATATTCACTTATTAAACACATTCATATAAGTTTGCGCAGCAAATAAACAGTAAAGTTGCAATTCATATCCAATATACTTCAATGCATAAAATAGGAAAAGATACACAAAAATAATGTAAAACTTCTCTTTATTAATACTTCAATCGGTTACAGACTCAACCTGCCCTGCGCACTTAGCTGTGGACTACTAGGCCTCTGTGCACTCAGCTGCAGAGCCTTCTCCTACTCTACTACCCAAAGACACGACTCGACGCTTCAGCTAAGACTCAATTCATCATCATTAGATCTTACAGACTTCTTCTATTCCTTCAATCTCTTTACACTTAGAGCCTCACTCTATTTATACAATCCCATGTTCTGCGAACCATGGGTAGAACTCTCAAGCCAATATTGCATTACAAAAGTAAGGGCAAACAACCCTATGACTCAATTACAACTTCGTGCTCCATGCCCACAAATTCGGACTTAGTCAAAACTTGGGCTTTAAGCCCCAAAACTGTCCTTAGGGGATCCCGCGCCCAAGAGGCCCCCAACACAAACATCATGACTCGCACTCAAGTCACTCTGTCGGTGCAGAGATCTTCACACGAAGACCTCCCAACTCTGCTCGAACTGCTGCAAGGTTGGAAACGCACTGAGCGGCTACCTGTTGTATCTCCTGGACGCATTGTTCAGAGACCACGATATATGAATTGCTTCCCTGTATCTACTCCTGTGTCCCCTAAGTTTGCGTGAGCTTGCCTTCAATCGTTGTTGTGATGATGAAGGCCTTGTCAATCCATGGTTGGATGCATGCTTTTAGAAACACTTCTTTCTGTCGAGCTGTGTCTACTTGCTCCTTAAGTACTTTTGCCTGCTGCATTCACGCGATCCTCTATGTGAGGGCCACCATCTATGCGGTCCCTTTGACATCATCATACTATTGTCATAGCTCACACGCCTCTGTTTCTAAGTGTTGTATGTTTGGGTCCTCCTATAGAGTGGTGAGGACCTTGAACGACTCTTCCAACATTTTGGTGCAGTCCTTCACTACACTGCTAATCTCCTCCATCCCCAATTTAATGGCGCTAGCGCGCTGTTCTCTTACCCCTGGAGGAGTTGAAGGTTGCGCCTTCAACTGCAGCTCTACTATCTAAAGGTTCAGCTCTAGCTGAACCTTGGCCATCTCTTCTTGTGCCTTGCGCACCCCTGCTGCTAACCTGTTGATGCGTGACTCTCCTGGTGCCTTTGCTGGGATGGCCAACTCAAGGACCATCTGGCAGGCTTCCTCAACTACTGGCACCATCTTTTGGTTCTGCGTGACTACCTCATCACATTGTAGGCTCAGTTGCTTGATGTTGATTCTTTGTTCGCTTGACACCTGTAGCGCACGACCTTCCTTGACCCACAGTTCCGCAGTCACTCCGCCTTGTAGGACATAGAGCGTCTCCCAAGGGAGCGCAACCATGTTGATTCTTACTCTTTTCAATGCACTGAATATAGGCTCGTCGGCCTCATTTTTTGTAAGCAATGCCCCCTCTAGCAACACTATTGTGTTATTCATGCGGGTGTGCAACATTTCCTTAGTCGTGGCCGTTCTTACTGCGAGGCTGGTCGAGAGAGTACCAGCCTGGGGAGTGCGCACCAGAATCACGGGATACTTATCTTTCTTGGGCCTCGTTGTGCATGGAGATTTAGGGATTTTAGCAACTATCTCGGTGCTCTCAGGGGCATCTTCTACTGTCATGGCCTGCGTAGCCTCTTCGGCAATCATTTCTCCAATTTCCTTGCCTTCCTCAGACGCTACCATTTTGTTTGTCCAGAAATCTCTCAACTGCTCAATTAAGTGCTCAAAAAACACTCTCAACAGGTTAAAAAAGTCTCGGTTTAGAATACTCTGATTGCACAACAACTCAATTCTTGAATGACCAAGTGCTTTTTGTTGGGCAGCCTTTTGTAATTTATAGCGCCTTTTAAATTCAAATTCGACTGTTCCCCCAAATCCGGTCCATTAATGCTCCCTTGGTGGAATATTTTCCCAAATCTTACCCATAAAGATTGCCGTAAATGCCTACTACCTGCTCCATTTGGTCTCAAACCAAGCATCACATCATGAATTGTGACTATAATGGTCACTTTCCAGCCAACCCGCGCGGTAGCACAACTACCCTTGTGCTGTTGCGGACCTTGTGACACTTTGCTCCTGTGCACAGCCCTGACATTGCACAGCTCTTGGGCAATAGTCCCATGCCTCCTTTTAACTACCTGGAGAACTAAGACTATGCTTCCCATGGCTAGTCAAGTGGCCAGCCCACCTGTATACGGCTTCAAGTGACCATCAATCACTTTTCCAGGAAAAAAATCACCTTTTATCTTTACTGTCTACATCGCACACTTCACCATCTACATCGTGCCACCATCAGTGATCCCTCTAGTAATATACGATCCAATCCAAGGCATCAAGCTTATCAACTCTCAGCGGTAGTCCCCAAATTTGTCAATGTAATCGTGCACATCCTATTTTATTAGCATAGTTTTCTTACCAAGAAAATCCTTCTTTATTCCTTCCTCAAGCTTCATGACTTCTATTTCCAGTAGAATTCTTTTCTCCCTCAACCGAGCTCTTTCTTTCATGAGTTTTTGGAGCCTAAGATTACCCTGTTGGATCTCTTCATTAGGTCCCAAGCGTTCTTCTTCGTTCAGCTACGCGATCCATTCTTCCAAGGCTCTGCGAACCATCATATCCCTAGGCATTGCTATACGCAGACTAGGCATAATATACTCCATCGGTATTATGGCATTTCCTCCATAGGCCAGCCTAGAAGGCGTCTGTCCTGTCAGTTTCTTTCACGTTGTCCTACAAGCCCACAAAACTGTTGGTACGCACAGGTCCCAATCACTTCGCTATGAATTATATATCATGTTCAGTGCTTCACACACTGCGTGGATAACCTTCTGCACATTCATACTTTCCACACTCTGTCATTCCAACTTGAGGGACCATTCGCGCAATTTCCCCCCCACACATTTTTGTTGACCATGGTCCCCAACATGAAGTCCATGTGCATCTGTACAAGTTGTTTACCATATGCTTGTACCCACCTAGAAAAATGCACACATGGACCATCATGTACATTGTATTTATTTGTCAGTCACATATTAGGCTTCCCAAAACACATGCGCATCATTCTCCTCCATTCGCGATAGTCCTCGAAGCTTCCTTGGTGCATACCCCACAACCTCGCAGGCGTAGCACGTAGTACCCACTTCAAAGCCTGGAAATGTTTCTTTTATGACACCTCCCTCTAAACTCTATCCAAGAAAGTATCTACCTCACCTAATCCATCATAAGTAGAAAAATCTCTCACTTACATCGATACGCAACACAGTGATCTTGTCATCATGTTATAGTTCAGTGTGGTTACCTTATGTAACCAGTTCTGCCACCGCTTTATCTCTTCATCTGAATTCGATGTACAGGAGCTTTCGCGCTCCCATGAGATTCGTCCATCCATGGTGGGATTCACCTAGTCTTTCTCTTGCGTGGTTATCTTGTATATGCAGTCCAAATTGTTGTCACTTTCATAGTCGCACACCGGCTCTATGTAGTGCGATCCTTCTGCAGGGTCCAAAGGTATGACTACGCAAAGAGACTTCTTCTAAAAAATCATCTTGCGCTTCTTTAGATTAATCACCCCGTTCATGTTAGTTGCCCAATTGATTCCTAAGAGCACGGGGTAGGAATTCTTGTCATCAACAATCTCTATCATTTCAAAGTCTACTAGCACACTTGCCCCTTCAATACCCATGGTGATTCCCTGCAATCTCCCCATAGGTGTTATCTTTTGCTGGTTCACCATTCACAGCTAGATAGGATACCATTGTAGTGTAAGCCTTCCCATGTGCTCCCATGTCTACTTCAACAGAACGTTCGCATCCAATACTAAATCCAGAATTACCTGGTCCATCTCATATTCTCCAATTTGTACAGTCAACCTCATTTCTCTTCCCATCCTCGTCGCATGTTTTCTATTCTTTCGGACTATGCGCAACTCTCATGGCATGGTCCCAGTGCATCCGTTAATGAGTTCCTGCAATCCTTTTACAACCTTACTATTGTGAAGTAGCTTCATGCATGTTTCTAGGAACGTCATAAGCATAGATGGGTCCATTCTGGCTCTGATCTATCTTTTCTTCCTGAAGTGGAGGCATCAACGAAGCTCTTCTTAGCTTCCATGAAGGTTTCCTTAGCATGCTCCAAATCAAACTCTGCTTCTTTCGTCGGAGCCTTGCGAATCCAAGTACTATCTTCAGGTTTTTTTCCTTTATCATCTCCCATCATAATTCCACTTCATAGCACAATGTTCACATTTGTATCTTCCTCACGTAGCTTAGACCTCATCATCTGCAGGTTCTAAGTCAGGGGAGGTTGTAGCGCTCCCTTGTCATGCATCCTAGCTATTAGCGTAGGAAAATCCTTCGTCTCATGATCAAACAAGGTACAATACATACATGATGGACACATTGGATTAGTACAATCACAGGCATAATGTCATGGCCCTCCACAACTATAACATATCAACTGTCCACGACCTCTTCCAGGTCCTCTTCCACCTCGGCCTCGCCGGTGCCCTTGAAATCTAGTTCGTGCCACTCCTTTGTTCTGGTCAAGGGGCCAGGATTTTGCCTGAACTTTGTAAGTGGGAGTTCTATCCATCATCAGCTCATAGCTTCTACAAGTGCACTCATCATGTCCAACTGATCTACAAAAATTATAGAACAATTGTTTCCAATTTTGTGTGTACATCTATAACAAATGGCAGTTGTCCGTAGCATGGTTTCCTCCTATTTGACAAATCGCACACCACAAAGCAGGCATCGCGCTAGGTCTTGCTTGTGCCTCCGGTCTTAATGGCATTGGTCCTCCTCCCGTCAGGTAATTTTCAAACACTGGGCAGTGATCCTTGTCATGACCATGACCCTTACATTTAATGCACCATACCTCTTCATGCACTTCTGGTCGGGCTGTCCTGTCCCGTTTCAAACTCTGCATCTCAAGGCATAAGTTTTTCAACTGCACGTGGATCTACTGAATTCCCAAGTTAGGATCATGTATTGGGGTCTCATGCAGCCTCATTGTGATCTCCAAGGCCTTTGCCTGAGTTGTTAACCTTTGTTGTGACAACGTGTTCCTCAAATGGGGCATTAGCAATGCTACAAACCATTTGTAGTGTTGTTCATCCATCAAAGTCATATTAGCTTCATGAATTGTGCACTTCAGTCTCTAATCCAACTCCCAAGGAGTTTTTCCTAGTAGCATTGTGATCTGTTTGAATCCAATGATCGATTGTGCCTCTAACTTCAGCCTGTGAAATTCTTTGTTCCGTGCAATTTGGATATCTGTGATCCCCGCATTTGGATTGTCATTAGAATTATTAATATACCAGGTCAGTCTGTGATCCTGCAGAGCACTGCCCAGCATCGCTTTCTTTATACTATCATTTGTAACTCCCTGCGCTTCCCATACGGCTCTTATAACAAACCAAAACTGGTTCGGATCTTCATTTCCTACTCCCATGAACATAGGCAACTTTATCCTGCTTACCATATTGACTCGCTGTGGTGGTGGAGGTGGTATGAGTGAGGATGGAGGTGAAGGTAGTGAAGTTGGTGGTGGTGTGGGTGGGGGTGGTATGCGTAAAATCCTTTTCCTTATCAAATTGATCGCACTTCGCAGCGAGACCTTCGCGAGCTCTTCTTCATCCCCTCACAGAGGTGAAATCAAAGGGCTATTCTCTGGTCCCTTACTTCCTTCATTTCTATAGGTTTTTCCACTTCTCGTGGCTCCAAACATTAAGGTAATTGCATAACCCTCCTTTGACATAATAACATTTTAATCCAAGTATTCAGAGACTTTACATACTTACCTTGCGGTCCTTTGAGAAAGCATCGCTCAGCCTCGCTATAGCTCACTGAAGTATCTATCGCGAACTTAGTAATGAACCATCCTATAATCCGATCGAGCCAGTGATCAACATCGTGTGCTATCTTATACTCTGATGCTTCTAATCTTCACACCAACTTTGGGGTCCACACAATAGGATTTTTGAGTTTCCACCTTCCTTAGCTATCTGCTAGCTTCGTGATCCACTCGTACAGCTCAATAGGGAAAGATGAGAAGAAATTTTTTGGATCTTGTGTACAGGTAGCAGTCTAACCACTCTTCCTTTGATAGTCACGGATTCCTGTTCTCCTATGCCGCGAACACGTGAATTCTCCTGTCCAACCAACCTTCAATTTCTTTCTTAGTTGGATTCCAATGATACGACATCAGACATCTCTATGCAGATTCTAGTCCCGGCAACAGAACAATTTGTTGGCTTGAGGGGGCCTGATCCAGGTTCAGAGTTCTTTAGCCAAACAAATCCCTGTACTACTGGCCCTTTTGGAAACAGCCCGCAGAGCGTGGACTGAGGTCTCACCTAAAGCAGCATGGGGGGATGCTAGAACCATGTTTTTGCACCCTTGAGACGTTTGAGGGGTCAATTTAGTCCAACTATGAATACCTTCGCGTAGGTCACTTCGTGCACTTTCCTGACTTGCAAGGCCTTCGCACTCTGTTATACTCACCTTCGCGCAACCCTAACCAGGGGCTGAGGAGCTTTCACATTGCTAAAGCAACGATCTGTGCTATTTCCCCAGGTTACACCACGGATCTTACTTATCTTCTTATAACAGTTAGTTATCTTCACGTAAACAGATACTTTACCTTATATTTACTTATTCAACACATTGATATAAGTTTGTGCAGCAAATAAACAGTAAACTTGCAATTCATACCCAATATACTTCAATGCATAAAACAGGAAAAGATACACAGAAATAATGTAAAACTTCTCTTTTTTAATGCTTCAATTGGTTACAGAGTCAACCTACCCTGCGCACTCAGCTGCAGACTACTAGGCCTCTACACACTCAGCTGCAGATCCTTCTCCTACTCTACTACCCACAGACACGACTCAATGCTTCAACTAAGACTCAATTCATTATCATTAGATCTTATAGACTTCTTCTATTCCTTCGATCTCTTTACACTTAGAGCCTCGCTCTATTTATATAATCCCATGGTCCGTGGACCATGGGTAGAACTCTCAAGCCGACATTACATTACAAAAGTAAGGATGGACAACCCTATGACTCAATTACAACTTCGCGCTCCGTGTCAACAAATCACGAAGTATTTACTTCGAACTGAGTCAAAACTTGGTCTTTAAGCCCCAAAACATTCCTTGGGGGATCCCGCGCCCAACATTGATCACTTGGATTACCTAATATTTCGAAAACATGGACTAATTACCTACTCAAAATAATAGTAATGGCTTGGAATTTTACTACTACATACATATTTTGGTGTAATGGAAAACCTCAACATGATATGAGAACTTTGGCCTAGATTCTGGAGGAATCTACCTTCAGGAATGAACTAACAACCCACTCAATATAAGAATAGATGAATATATATTAAAATAAAATAAAATAATATATTTTGAAACTAAATAATAAAGATACAGTAGTCATCTTTATTTTAATCATTCCTCCAAATTAAAATCTAATAGAGCTTAATAGCCACTCCAAATATACAACGATGACTTTAACGTTGAAAATCTAGGCCATGATCAAGAATGATACAAAATAGTAGCTGAAAATTCAACCACCACTTTGCTGCCAAATGGCATGACCACTATCAGGGAACTGAATGGGACTATATTAGCTTAAGTGACAAAATTATATCTCATTATTGATTCTTACTTGAATTGCATAGTGATATCAGGTTATTCATTGAATTACTCTCATTGTTTATCTTGATATATCATATGAATTTATCTATGTGTTAATTTATTTTTTTTCATAGATATATGTTTATATATTTCATATGTCTTTATTACATCAGATTTTGTTACGTCACTTGCGGTAATTTATTAAAGTATTATAATATCCCTGGTTAACTAGAGTGAGTAGTTAGTTGCATGTGAAATCTAGTGGGACACATTGTGAGTCGCAATGATTTTTACATAACTAGCTTTTTAGAATTAGTTAATTCTATATATCTCTAGAATCTCATAATGCTACATAAATCTAAAAATTTCTCCATCATTGTAAAATTTATTTAATGATAAGAAGAGCGAGATATTCCCCAAGGATTCTTGCATTGCCTTCATTCATCTATGTGTGCATGTTTCTTTATATCATGGTATTAGAACATGTATAAGACTCTTCATAGTGTGGAGTGTACAAAAAATTGGATTAAATGTCAAAGCAGGTCTAAGCAGGTCTAGCACTCTTCACAAAGTGGAGAGCATAGACAATTATAAGATCCAAAGGTTTGAATTTTATATCATATACAAGAAGGGTTAAGGTAAGGTCTACATAAAAGAGTTGTAGTGTTGTTTTCTCGTCCAAAGAGAACCCATAGGGCCACCAAATACCACTCAGTCCTAGTGGAGGTAATCAAATTGTCCGCTAATAAAGAGGGCATACAACCCTTATTGTAGCAACCAAAAGAATTTGTTAGAAGTATTGTTTGTAGAGAAAACATCATGGAACTAAGAGAGTCATTATCTACAAGTTTTAAAAGGAGAATGCATTTTGAATAGTATATAAGGTTTTATTTAACCATCCTTATTTTAAACATAGGCATGTATATTACATTTGGAGTTGAAGATGTAAATTACATTTTATTTAGAGTAATGTGTAATGCCTTCACGTTTGAGGAGTGGTTATTAATTCGTATTTTTTCTTAAAAAGTGGTTTTTTTAAAGGTGAAATGGAAATTTATAAGTTTGGTATTACTTTAATCTGGAAAAAGGGAAAAAATTAAGTGGAGATTTAAGAAAAGGTAAAAAAATAAAAAATGAGGTTTTATTTATTGGAGATAAAGAGTATATGGTGATTTTAATAGGTGACAAAAATTAAAAGGGATTTTTCTTTTCTTATGGTATTTTTTTATGTGGTTTAAGGAAAGTATTTAAGAAAATAAAAAAGAAAAAATAAGAGAAGGTGACTGAGTTCCTCTAAGAAAACATATTAGTATGGATTTTTTTAGTTCTCCCTATTTTCCACGACCTATTAGTAAGGATTTTCTCACTGGTTATTATTTGTGACCACCTATTTTTGTTGGTAGAAATTTTAAATTTTGGACCTTTAGAATGAGAGCTATATTAGAAATATATTATTTATGGAACATTATATTGCATTAGCTTGAAGAAACCCCAAGTTAGGATGCTTATGAGGCTATGCTACAAGATCAAAGGGATAAACTTATAGCTAACAAGAAGGAGGATGCAGTAGCATCGTTTCTTGTTCAAAAAATTTTGGAGGATAATATTTGTCAGAATATTACAGTGGCAACTACATCCAGAGAAGCTTGGAGAATTCTAGAAATGAAATAGAATGAAAGGAGGAGCAACATTGCTAAACAAAGTGTTGTAGTTGATAATGAAACACCCATTGCAACAGGAGATGTTGTGGAAGATGTCATTGAGGAAGAGGAAGATCTACAAGACAATGAGACTACAATTGTTACTGAGAAATTTGTTGAAGAAAGTGTAGAAGATTTTTCCATTGTAGGAATACTAAGTGACATCGTGGAAGACCATGCCAAAGTAGAAGAACATAAACATGACATGGACACTATAGTGGTCCTAAACACTGCAAAGCCATCTATTGTAGAAGGAAAAAGTGATGATATACAAGATCCAAAGCATGAACATGCTAAATATATTGAATTCCACTATAAAAATACATGTGCCAAGGATGAAATTGAAATTGTCTTCAACAAAAACAACAAGTAAATATAACATAGTAGTGAAAGTTGAATTTTCTTATGAGACTGAAGTAACTTTTTTGGAAGAGTGGATTGCAAAGGGAAGTGTAAATATGATAATGATGAAAGTGGTTATGCAAAAGATACAATCACTACAATAGAAAATTTTGTAGTAGAAATGAAGGCAATCATCAGAGTTCTTGAAGACTATGTGATAGTGGAAGAGAAGATGAAAGAATATAAATATATTGTTTTTTATCTTAAAGAGATCAACAGAAAATTTCAATCAACAGTAGCTAAGGTATAAGTAGTTTCTAAAAGCAAATTAGATGATGATGCAACTGAAGATGTGGACATATTCAAAAGGAAGAAAAAGTTTGTAGAAAACAACAAGTGCCAACATGCAAAACTAAAGCAAATTTTTTAATTGACTCAAGTATTGTAAGCCTAGATGAGACTTAGACCAGTAGGAAATAGTAGTTCTTATTAAGGAGAAGTTATTATTACTAGTAAATGTAGCGATTGAGATTAAGGGGGAGTGTTAAAGTATAGTAATCTCCCCTATTAACTAGAGTGAGTATTTGGTTGCATGTGAACTCCTTAGAATCAGTTAATTCTAGATATCTCTTGAATCTCATAGTGCTAAGTATATAAATTTCTCCATGCATTATAAAAATTATTTAATGATGAGAAGGGCAATGTATGCCCCAAGGATTTTTACATTTCCTTCATTAGTCTATGTGTTCTTGTTTCTTTATATCAAAATTGAATGTGGGTTGGGAGGGCTCCAATCATTCTTCCCAATGCTATTATAAAATAGAGAAATTAGTGACTAGGTGACTAAAAAGGTTAGTCACCACAACTTTTCCAAGTGAAATACTACCAAAAATGAGCAATCTTAAGTGACCAACTAAAATGATTTAACATAAACAACTAATTTAGTCTTGGGTTCAAGAATATGACTAATTAATAAGTAATACAACTAAAAATGACTAACATGAATAACTAATTTAGTATAGGAACAAAATTATGACTACCTAACAAGTACGAAAATAATATGAATTGGTTGTTTATGTTAGTCATTTTAATTGTGTCACTTCAACAATATAAACTTACAAGTGATAGGGGATTCAAAGGATATTATAGATTGACTGAAGGTTATACTTACTTAAACACTTCTTTATTGGATCAATGGATGATTAAAGTTATGGAGTTGATTACACTATTTAGGGTTATATCCTTTGATCACATTCATAGGTAATTAAATTTAAAGGATGACAGATTATCCAAAATGGGAGTGGGCTTATAGCTGGGTCAAATACATTATGAAGAATACATGAAATGCCTTGAACTTTGAAAATGAATTTAAAAATAGATTTATCCTTCTATGGCTAAGGAGAAACCTCATATCTATTGGACTAATGCTCAGATTCAAATGTTGAATTACATTGTTTGAGTCCTCGATAATGATTAACTTATGGATTGAAAAACTTTTTAGCTAACTTTATTCCTTGCCACATGGTATACTATTCAATTTGATTATTTGAAGTAATGTCCAAGCTCCATGAATACAATTTCTAAATTTATCCACCTAAATAAAGGATCACCTCCTCACACGCACCACACATAATTCATAATCCAAATTTGTATTAATCAAATTAAATTACAATTAAAAATATTCACACATTAATTAATTTTATTTTGTATAAGACTAATAAATTTATACATTTAACAACTTAATAATTAATAATACTTACATAAAAGTATATATTTATAATTATTAATTTAATATTCTAATTTGGAACTCAATAAACTTATAATATAATTCTTAGTACAAATACCACCAAATTTAGTCTAACTTATAAACAAGGGTTCTAGGCAGCGATAATATTAATTTTGTAACTTTAGAGTGGGATATTTAGTTAAGTTATACATTCGTCCTCTAGAGAAATTTTTTTTATGTCCTTGGGATCTTATTCAAAATTAATATCACTTTGTTAGAGGCAAAATCCAAAATTCTCTGCCCAAAAAGCAACTGCCTCCATTTTTTTAAGCCTAGTATAATACAATACCAGGCACGTTAAAAGTTCAAAACCTAGAAAATAATATAAAGCAGATAACACTGATCGAGGAATAACAATAGTAGCAACGATGGGAGAAGCAAGATCAAGAATGAAGGGAAAAACAATCAAGCTAAAAGATTGCAATCAAAATCATGAGAGTGAAACATTAGTAGCTTGCATTATATTAGATTGGAATGAAAAGCACCTCATCACTACAGGGGCTGACATCAAAATTCTCATGCATTCTTATCCTTCATCTTCATCTTCTAAACCCATCACCCTTCGCCATCATAGGGATGCATTCACGACCCTCACTATTAACTATAATGTGAGAAGTTTTTCCTATGGATGTGTAGATCACTCTGTTAAGCTCTATTCTTATCCATATTAGATCTATCTAGCTTTTTAGACATTTTGGAACGAAAGTAGAGAAGTAATTAAAAATTAAATGGTAATTTTTGTTTTTAAGGTTTTTTTTTTTAGGATTGAACAATTTAGTTATTAGTGACCCTAAGAAAATTATAAATGTGATGTGTTTATAGATTACCCATTTAGGAGAAAGTTTTTTTTTTTCTCTTTTTTTTTTTTTTTTTTGGTGGGGGGGGGGGGGGGGGGGGGGTGTTGTTCTATAGCTTGCATTTGAGTCTAAATTAACTTCTCTATGTTTTAAGGGATGAGTTTTAGAGAAATGTAACACTGTTTACTCTGACAATATTATCTTTTGCCTTCAACAATTCTAGTGAGTTATTGGCTTCTGCAAGTGACGATGAAGGCATTACGCTAATTAGCACCCTAGATAGTTCTATTCCAAAGGTGATCAAGGGACACACTGGACCTATTACTAATCATTATTTCGGCCCAAAAAATGATTTCTTGGCATCTTCAGACAATGATGGCACTGTCATATATTTTGAGCTTTCAACTAAGAAACTTGTACATACATTGAAAACAATTACACCCAATACGAACTCCAATCCAATGAGTTTAAATCAAATCAGCTGGCATCCTGATGGTGAGATGTTCGTTGTGCCAAGAAGGAAGAGTGAGGTTTTAATATATGTTAGGAATACTAGAGAGAAGCTTTTCAACCTCAAAGGTGGGAATTTAGACAATATTTGTTCTCTAGCCTAGTCGCCTATTTGGAAGTGTATTGCCACAATTGGGGTTGATTATAAGGTCATGGTTTTGGATTCTAATAGAAGACATGATATCGAAAGGAAATGATTTGAAAAACTAGTTTTTTTAGTTTCCTAGAAGCCCAATCACAATGCTTTGGTTGTGATTGATGTATTGGGAAAATTTAAGGTACGGGAATCACATTTTTCATCTCATATGGAGTCCCCTGCAGATGATGTAGAGCATTGTGATAACATGGAATATGAAGAGCCCTTGATGACTAGATATGAAGAATAATTGGAAGATAATGTATATGTGTTAACACCAGAAAATCGCACACATATATGTACAATCCAAAAGACGCCCCAAATCGTCTAGAAAAATGCACAAGTGAATGTTTTCCAGCTGAAGCCATTATAAATATAAAACAAATTAATTTCTCCTAAGGTCCAAAGTATATGGTATTCAAAAATTGATGTCAGCATGGATTTTTCTTCGATAGTTGTGTTATTCGTGGTATTTTCTTCGATAGTCGCGCGGTTGAAGGAATGGTTGACTCAGCAATTCAGGACCACTTCCCACACTTGGAAGAAAATTACCTGATAGGATATAAGTCAAGGAAAGATGAATTTGAACCACCCTAAAGATATGCAGCCCTCAATGGAATCATCTTGTCCTACTCACAAGTCATTATCGTTCATTAACCAAGAGAAGGAAGATGGATTCAAAAAAATTCTGTATAAACAGGCCATGGGAGAACCAAAACATGAGATAATGCTATGTTGGCCAAATTGATATCAGAGAAAACCTTCATTTCATTGTTGAAGTAGAAGAAGTAGAGCACTATTGTGTTTGAAGAATTTCTTCTTATCAATCCATCAATTTGGTGTAGACAGGGTTCTACCATTGAGAGAGTCTTGATAATTCTTGGATAAAGAGGAGAAGCTTGCAAAGAGAGTGAAGAAAATAACCTCCTTGCTGAGGATTTTTTAGCACCATTTCTCAAAGAATTCTCTTCAAGTGTTTAGCATTCTACTATTTGTATTCATTTCCTACCACCAACAGTCAGTAAAGGGAGCCATTTTCCATAATTGTGTTGAATTGTTTGCTTCATTAATCATTGTTTATGTGTTCATCTCCTTGTTTTAGTTTATGTTTGTGTATGTATTGCCATAATCATTCGAAATACTTTTTTTCTTCATGCCTTTCCACTAACAATAACCAAATGGCTTATTTTTCTTTGCAGGGAACAACCTACTTCTAATAAGATTCCTTTTGGTACACCATTGCTATAGAAACACTAAAACAACATGGCAACTTGAATGATGTAATAAATGATGATGATGAAATGGGTAAGAGTTCAAGGAAAATTTGTTAGAAGAAGACTTCGATTAAAGTTGAAAAGGTAAAATAAGAGAGCAATGGTAAGGTTTCGAAGAGCAATCAAGACTCATTAAAATTAAAATCAACAATGCAAGGGACATTTATGCTTAGTACAATACAACGACAATCATGAAAGAGGAATTTTCTTCCTTATAACATGCTTGGAAGTGTTTCCACCTTTGAGAATGACGACTTCTCTCATACTGAGGTAAAGGCATAGTTTATTCAATTTATATTCACTTATATAAGTGGATTTAAGAGAAAAGTAAAATGTGGAAAAAATAAAGCCTTTCACCACAAAATCAATTAAAACAGAAAAACAAAGTGAAGATATTCACTAGGATTATACACAACCACCTTATATTTCCCAATGTTTGCAGCATGTTTTTTAGCTGATCCTTTTTACTTCTCGAGTACAGATCCCTTTTATGGATTGTAACATGCAAGCGTGTTCTCTAACTAAGTAAGAAGAAAATAGTCATCTTGAGTTTTTTTCCCATCCAACGGCTGTAGTTAGATATTTCCCTGAAATATCAAAAATAGTAATTTTCAATATTAAATAAATAGATCTAATTCATGGTATGGAGTTAGGTAACCTAAAATAAAAAAATGATCATTCTAATGAACTTAGGTGAAGGACCAACCCTTCTAGCTAGGGGGAGACCTTTCATCAGAGTAATGAGTGTAAGTGTCCTTCTTTTGCACAATTCATTTTAGCTAAATGAAGCTTCTTACCCTGCTAGATTGAAGCTGGGTTGAAAACTATGCTCCCAATTCCTAGCTAGATAGAGTGGGTGATTATTGAAAGAGAAAATATAGGTTATCCTTTACCTGGGAAAATGATTTCTTGCCTTTTATTTGTTAAATTTTTTAGCTTATCCAATGCTTTCTCAAGCGTAATCTACTAGTCATATATATGTACTTATTCTAGTGACATCATTGCAAATTATTTTCTAAGTGAGAAGTGTATGAGCTAGCATGCATGGTTCAAATTCTTGCAAAATCATTATCTCTATCATTGTCTATGTGAGTGACCCCATGATAAAAAACTTTTGATAGGGTGAAATAAATGAATATTTTGATTGTTTTATAAAACTAGGGTCTTGGGTAGCTTATATTGAAATCTTATGACAATATACTATGAAAACATGCCTAGTTGATGAGATGGGGGAGAAAATTATACTATTTGAAGGGATGTAGAATACATGATGAAAGTATATAATATAAATAACACAAAGGAATTGGCTTCTATTTTTATGGTCTACCACACACCGATGAACACATTTCACATTTGGAAGGAGAGACACAATAAAGACACCCACCATGCATGGTAATGATATTGATCGGATCTCTTATTTGCACCTAAAATAACTATCATCATAATATATAGGAAAAACATAGGATATTTCTCATAGTAGGGTTGTAATTATATGGTTATGAAATCGGGATACATTATTAACTTAATAACCAATGTCGGGTAAGAGCCTAATAGAGGTGAGCCATATATCAAATACACTTTGTTTCATAGAATAGTTCTATGTCTAAGAAAGTTTGAATCCACATTGCAAAAATGATTGTAATATTTACTTATTTAGATATGTATGCCTCACAACAATGTTGATATTTAAGAGTATAGAAGATGTTCGCTCAATCAAAGTTTTTATTGCAGGTTGAAATCTATGATATAGGGAGAGGTTCTTGTGTGCCCCCCCTGACTAACTATTTTGGTTTCACCATGGCCTCCCTTAGTGAATGTGGGAGTGTTTTTTGGAGTCCTCAAAATGGCATGAAGAATCCTAGTACACTTATGTATCGACCTTTCAGTAGTTGGGTGAATAATAGTGATGTGTGTGGCTTCTCTTTAGTACATTCGTGAAAGTGACTAGGTAGCTTATCACAATTTAAGTTATTTAATATATATTTTTTTGTTGATCCAGTGGTCTATGCAATTTAAAATGGCAGAGGAGGTTAAAGTTGATGCTCTTGGTTTAGGTTGGGTTGCAATAGTGACAAGTCTCAATTTCCTCCTAGTATTTTCAGAGGGTGGCTTGTAGGTTTGGGTAGATATTGATTACATTGTTGTGTTATATAGGGATGTGTTGCACACATTCACTTCTATTTCGTTATTCCATATTAAGTTTATAATATTGAGAAGAATTTTATAATATGTAACTTATATCTTTGTCAAACATATAATCCTAGTACCCACCATCTCGTCTAGATAATCCCATTTAATCATTAGTGTGAACATGAATTTTCTTTTCATTCTTGCTTTACAAATATGTTAAACAAAAAAGGATCTATCATCATGTAACAAAGGCTTTCGTCTTTCCTAATCAACTTGAATTGCAACGATAGGATGTTAGCTACCAAAGATTAATCTTATCCTCAACATTGAGGCCACTACTCCATGAAGTGATATCATCTCCTGGTCATCTACTACTAATTATTTTTAATGTAAATGAAGATCATCAGTGTAATAGGAGAACAACTTACACCAAGAGATGTAGGCTGATGTTCAAAGCATATGGAGTAAAGAAACAATCCATACAAGAAAAATTCTACCATTGAATTTGAATTGAGATAAGACATCAATCAAACCAAATTCAAACCTTTGGTTGATTACAACACATGTTATAAATGACATATTCTATCCTCATTCCTCACACATGATCGCGCTGCAACTCAACTTGGCCCATATTTTGTTTTCATTCTACTTATTGCAGTTGTGAGGTCCTTATTAATTTGATAATTAGTAGGGTATAGTATATATAATTTATATATTGTGCTCTGTGGCATAAAAATTTTCTGTCTTTGGATGGGCCAGTAGTTATTGTATTAAGGCATGAGAACCTCCATGTTGTTGTATCACATGCTTCAAATCCTCTTATATTTGGATATTAGGTAGATCTATTATCTAGAAATTGTAAAATCAATTTGTTTAGTGTGATTTTTTATTCAATAGTATTTATATATAAATGCATGTTATATATTAATTCGCATCTTAAATTCATTGACACTCTCACTTTGTATCTAGGTTCTTAAATTTACCATGTATGAAATTTATGAAAATACTTACCCTCTCTCTGGTTGGCTTCCTTTAAGCCCTGGTTCTCATCTTACGTGGCTTGGATTTAGTGAATAATTCTTATTAAGTTCATATGATTATGAGGTATTAAGCTTGTGAATACCCTAATCTTAGGGGAATCTTGTCATATAAGTCAAATTTTATAAGTCCCACTTTTGGAGCCTAAATGGCTGAGAAATGCAAGGAAATTTAAGTTTTCACCAATGCATACAATGGATGTTAGGTGCCAATTTTTAGGTACAAAACTATTCTCGGTGTAATATGGGAGATTAAGAGAGAGATTGATATGTTAGACATTATTTTAATTTCCAGAATACAATTGACACTGATGTTATGTTTTTAAAATTTATTATGTTCTACTTAGTGATGTGAGAGAGACAAATTCAAAGACTTGAAGTATCTAAATGGCGGGGATAAATAACCCACAGTTTTTTTTGTTTTGTGCAAATTTTCTAATACCTATCCATAGGTATGAAAGAAAACCATTTTTTCTTAACTTTGAGCTACTTTTAAAATGCATGTAAATTTTGACACTATTAATTTATCCATTTATATTATGTGGTTGCGTCTTAGGTATCCCAAAACCTAATCTCTAATGTCGTGAACTATGTTGGAGAAAGCGGAATGTTTTTTTAGAAGTGAAGCATCAAAAGTGTCATTTTCCAAAAAATGGCGAAATTGGTGTGTCTTAGAAGAATATATATATATATATATATATATATATATATATATATATATAGTCATGTGGAGAAAGATGAAAGACAAGAACAACCAAAGAATCCCTGTGAACCTACTCTAACCCAGTCAACACTAAGACTAGAAAGGGTATTTATTTTTTTGTGAAGAAGAATGAAACATGTTTTGTTGTTGTAAAGAGCCCATTGAGACTTGTTTGTAATATTTAATAATTTAATTCAATAGATTGGTTGGAGTCATGTTTTCCTTCATTATATCTACATTGTGTTTTATGAATTTATTTATATAGCATTGATGTGTTCCCTGATAATAATTGCATCCCTTTAGGGTGACACCACGATCTTTAGGCATTAACAAAAGAATAGAAAAAATGTACTCTTAACACATATATAAAACTGTAATAGCTTATTAAGGAACAACAATTCGACAATGAAAAATAATGAATCTACATAAACTATGATATTCTAGTAGATAATAAAAGGTCTAGAAAAAAAAAGAAAAATTCAATAACTAAATAGATTATGCAACTAAAACATTAGGATTACTCCCTGAAAATAAGATCTTCATTTCATTTTGAAAACAATTTCAACTAAAGGATAAACAAGTGGAATGATATGAACATTATGCTTGCCCGAAGGAATAGTCTCCAAGACTGCCTACAAACAACATTTCCCAAAATTTCCTCACCCATACACCAAATATTCTACTTATAACTAATTTTCCAACATTATTTTATTTTTCTTTTGCAGGTGGGATATCTAATATTTATATATATTTTCACTACCCCATTCAAGGACCCTATAATTTGTGAAGGGAGTTAAAGCTTTCAATAGCTATTGGATCACAAAGAGGAATCCCTTAGTCACTAGGCCCCTAAGAGGGATATTTTCAAATGAGATTGCAAGTTTTCATGGATGGGAATTTGATTTTATTATTTGTCCAATGCAATATGATATACAACATTTGAAATTTAGGTTGTTTTGAAAATTTTTGTACTTCCTGCAAGATTATTCAAGGTCAATGTTGGTGAAACAACCATTAGAATCTTAATTCCTTCCCTCATTTTATCATTGCATATCATAAGCAGAATATTTTGATGAGGTTGATTTGTAAAGTATGTTTGCAGGCTTCTAAATACTAATTTTGAGTTAATAATCGTGGCTGGGCATAACATTTTCATAACTAGATTTAGTTTGTTTCCATCTTATTTTAGAAAAGTCAAGAACAATGTGGGTGTAATCCATAATTATATAACAATGTTCCTCAATCACAAACAAGGATTCCTTATTGGAACGAAGCCTTGTTTCTCCAATCATACCTCAGCTGTGAATTTTAGTGTTTTTATAAATAAGAAACATACAATTTCAAACCATTCTTTCTTCTCGATAATTTTCACTCTTACCTGCAATTTATTATGCCTCTCCTGAACAAAATTTATGTAATTGTGCATATGTAACTATGCATATATGTAGTACTGAACTTGTCATTACCTATAGCGTGTACTGATCTTCGATCAAACAATGTAGAAAATGAATACCTTAGAGGAAGCTTATTTATTTCATAGGTAATTTGTATTGATTTTTTGTCACTATTATTAGTCTTCATAATTTTTATTTTATCCGTTTAAAATATATCTAAGACATGTTCTTCATGTTTAATTCAAAAGAAAAGAAATTTTGAATTTTAGGCTCCAAAACATAAAGTCAGCCCTCTAAGAAGTTGAGTCAGCTTTCCCCTATGGTCACACCCATTTGACCTCACAGAAGTCTATATATGGCATTTCATACTCCTCCTCAAGCATGAATTCATATCACATTTGAGGACAATTTTGGATCATCATATGGATGAGACTAAGGTTGAATCTAAGACAAGAATATGATGTAATATGAGGCTTATACAAGGATGATTGAAGGACAAAATTATGGCATGGTGGAGGAATGAATCTATGAGGAAAGTGTAGGTTTGAATCTCTAAGTAAAGTGCAAGAATGAATCTCTAAGGAAAGTTCAAGACCAAATCTATGAGGAAAGAAACAAGACCAAATCTCTATGGAAGGAAATAGGTTGAAATTATGAGGAAGCATAAAAGGTTGAATTTCATCTTTATATCTTAGTGTTGAATAAATTATTTGTGTGGAAGCTTTACTTGTGTAAAGGGAAGTTTGACCGGGTGTGATCAAGAACTATGTTACTATTCAACTTGACTTTGAATATATGTATCTTTATTGAACTTAATGATTTCTCTAAGAAAAAGGCTGCTCGGTTTTTCTCCCGTGTGGTTTTCATAGGGTAAAATACTTGTGTTATTGTTTGATTTTCTCTTTATGATCCTACTATCTATTGTTGAAAATATTATGTGTAATTACTTAATGATTAATGTGAATATGAAGGAATTTATATTGAATATAATTAGAAGTAATTACCAACTAGAATACCTTTGAAAAATCAACATGGTATCAAAGCTTGGGTAAAAGAGAAGCCAACTTGTTTCAAGTTAATATTTATGGTTTGTTCTTGCACTAGTCCAACTGGAAACATATCATTACTAAAGGACTCCAAGGTTTGTCTTTTCCCTAGAAGATCTAGTCATGTCAAAATCCTAAGTTTGTGACAAAAGCAAAAGATCTATGTGATGGTTAAGTAGAAGGGTGGAAGTTTGTAGATTGTAGAGTGAATTAAAATAAGGTTGAGAATATGAGGTTTTCCTCAAATATATTGAATAAAGACTATGATCCATTCTTAAGGCTGAAGTATACTTGGAAAGAGTCAAAGTTTTAATCTATGTAAAGATAAGATGAAAGGCCTCAATCGATTTCAATAGATTAAAAAAGACTCAAAATATGTTACAAAGGTATGAAAAAGCCTAAAGGCTTGTTGCAGTAGGCCGAGAAATCTCAAAAGAGTCTCATAAAGTGAATCCAATATGTCTCAAACTAAAGAAAAAATAGCTAAGTTGTCTCTTATATGTACTAAAATCCTTGGTTTGTGGAAGACATTATAGATATTTCATGCAACTCATGATTATTTCTCTATGAAGACTTGTTCTAGGAATGACATCAACACATGTTATTGAATCCATAGTTTGATAGAAGTGGTTGCATAAGTACATTACAATAATGTGATGTTCAAAGAATTCTTTAGATCTATAGAAAGTACCAACAAGCTAATAAAGATTGAGAGAGGACAATACTCCAACGAAATCGTCCTTCTATGTGAATCTTGATAAAAGGATGATATAATATACAAGTCACACTTTATCATTATTCATATACTTGAATGACATATTCAATAAGACATAGCAAATTTGTATCCTCTTATGATAATTTTTTATAAAATTTAATAATCTTATGTTGAGGTAGGACAAGGTAATATTGTGTTGAAGTATTTGTATAAGCTTGTTAGAAGGATATCTTTTCTAATTGTATAAATTAATATGCTACCTTGAAAATATTTAAGACTAAGTATGAGACTATATGAAACCAAAGCCTAGACAAGGAATTTCATTTAGACTTGGTGGAAAAAAAATCCAAGGAATGTGTTGAATCTAGTTCAAAAAGCCATCTAAAGGAAAACTCCAGGATGGTGTCAAGAAATTTCTGAAAAGAAAGATTGATCTAAAAATGTTGTCATAAGCTAGAAGGAACTCTCACCTAGGGTTTATAAGATCTGAAAGAGATGGACCAAGTACTTAGAATTCTTGGAGTATGATGTAGGTTATTTCCCTTGGTTACAAGAGAGTACTGCTTTAAAGTTGCAAAGATGTAAGTCTCTTGTGTGACTAAGTAAGGATTGTTGATAAGAATGAAAAGGATGATTGTGATTTTTTTGGATGAGAAAAGTTGTTGATTCTCATGATCAACTCTAGTTCTTTTGAAGAATCTGAGATGTGATCACCTTGATTGAAACGAGAAAAATACTCAAAATAAAAGGACAATCAAGTGCTTTCATAAAGTTTTTTTGACATGACAATTGAAGATCACTCATAAACCTTCAATGAAGAAAAGGTCGAGTTCCCTTTCCAATTTTGGAGTCCAAAAGCATCTCAAGAGATGGACCAAGTACTTAGAATTATTGGAGTATGATGTAGGTTATTTCCCTTGGTTACAAGAGAGTACTACTTTAAGGTTGCAAAGATGTAAGTCTCTTGTGTGACTAAGTAAGGATTGTTGATAAGAATGAAAAGGATGATTGTGATTTTTTTGGATGAGACAAGTTGTTGATTCTCATGATTAACTCTAGTTCTTTCGAAGCATCTGAGATGTGATTACCTTGATTTGAAATGAGAAAACTACTCAAAATAAAATAAGGACAATGGAGTGCTTTCATAAAGTTTTTTTGTCATGACAATTGAAGATCACTCATAAGCCTTCAATGAAGAAAAAGTCGAGTTCCCTTTCCAATTTTGGAGTCCAAAAGCATCTCAAGATGTCTAGAAATAGTAAAGTAGTATCAAAGTATTATATGGGTCTATCATATTTATCTATTGATGAAGACATCTCATTGGAAGGTCCTTGATCTTGACCCATTTTTCTGATATGAAGATGGAATATTCTTGATTGTTTACTAAGGCATTAGGACTCTATGGTTTTTGGAATTTTGGATATGTAAAGAAGAATGCAAATTACAAAGAGGTGTAAAATGAAACTAGGGTTTATCCTAAAAGACTAAAATTCTTGGATGTAAAAATTATAGGGTTTGTAAATAAAAACCTAGATTTAGGTTAATTTTTTTGTTGAAATAGAAAAACCTAGCTCATGCAACAAAGAAATAAAATGATTGATAAATTTGAAAGAAGGATGCAAGAAGGCTAAGATCAAGAGGGAGTTGAAAAATTTTGCATTGTGTTATATTCTTTCCATGACTAACCTACGTAGTGAACCGCGGGATTAGAGGCGGGGTGGAGCCCCCCCTTCATTGCACCGATTGCGCAGCAGGGAGGTCACAGGGGGGTTTGATGGGGGCAGGTAGCCCCCCTCTATGGGGTCTGGGGTACTGCCCTAGGAAAAAAAATTTTGGACCCTATATTAGGTTGGGCGAACCTACCTATGGTTTTTCTGTCCATGGTTTTGGACGCGATGGTTTTCGGTCCATGGTATTGGATGCTTCAGCATGTATATATATGTATTGTAACATTGAAAGGAACATAATGAAAAATCAAGCTGGTAGTCCTGATTTTGGGATCCAAGGGAAAATCTCTATGTATATGTGTTTTATGTGTTATGCTCTCTCATTGTTTATTTTTTGTGTTTTAGAATTCGTATGCAGGTAATTTCTGTACGGGGTTAAAACCTACATTTGGTATCAAAGCTGTTTTTGGCTTCAAGGGGATGCCTTTGCTGCTGAGGGGTTTCACTCGGGCCTATAGCAAACCCTATTCAATGGGAGATCTGCGAGATCAATTCTGGTGGTGAAAGAAGATGGCGAGCGATGGAAAGATAGAGATAGAAAAATTTAATGGTCAGAGTTTTGAGTTGTGGAAAGTCAAGATGGAGGATCTGTTGGTGGATAAAGATCAGTGGATCACGATAGATCCGGGTACTAAACCAATGGGAGTGTCTGTGAAGAATGGAAGAAGTTGGATCAGAAGGCAAAGAGCACAATACGATTGTGTGTCTCAAATTCAGTATTGCTGAATGTATCAGGGGAAGTTACGATGAAGGATTTGTGGGACAAGTTAGGGACTTTGTACCAATCTAAGTCTCTGGTGAATAAATTGTTCTTATGGAAAAAGTTGTATAACTTGAGGATGAAAGATGGAGACTCGGTGACAGAGCATCTGAATGCATTTAATACTGTGGTAAATTAGTTAGCATCTGTCGATATTAAAATTTCAAATGAAGATAAGTGCATTAGTTTGTTGTGTTCTCTACCAGATTCATGGGATAGTCTGGTTATTGCAATAGGTAGCAATACAACTGCCTTGCAATTTGATGAAATAGTATCATCCTTGCTGATGGAGGAGATGAGATGGAAAAATATGGAGAGCCAGAATGGTGATGCCTTGTCTGTATGAGGACTGTGCCAGAACAGAAACAAAAATAAGTCATTGAGTGGGAGATCTAAATCTAGAGGGAGATCTAAATCTCCAGGAAAACCTATAAAGGTGGTGTGTTGGAAATTCGGAAAGGAATGGCACTACAAAAGGGACTGTAAATCTAAAGCTCTTGATAAAGGAAAGGGATCTGATGATGCTCCTTCTGCAAAGGTGAAAACCGCCTTAGATGAAGGTGGGGATGTGTACTTGGCTTCTTCAAGTACACATGTAGATCATGAGGCATGGTTTATTGACTCAGGTGCATCCTTTCACCTCACTCCCCATAGACAGTGGTTCTACGAGTATGAGAAATATGATGGTGGTGATTTCTTCTTGGGGAATGACAGGAAGGCTAGAATCTTTGGTCGTGGAAAAGTAAAGTTTAAGTTGCAAGGTGGAAGGGTTAGAACACTTCCAAGTGTTCTACATATTCCCGCATTAGCCAGAAATCTGATTTCTACAAGCAAGTTGGATGATGCAGGTGTAAAAACAATGTTCGAGAAGGATACCTGCAAGATGGTTCGGGGAGCACTGGTATTGATGCGGGGATTTTGGATTGGAACTTTGTACAAGCTTCAAGGTAGCACGGTTGTTGATGGGTGAAATAGTTCTGTGGTTCCTGAAAGTGGAGCAGAAAATCTAGTGGTCTCTGGAGAGAAGACCATGATGTGGCATCAAAGGCTTGTACATATTAGAGAGAAGGGCCTTTGAATACTTCATGGTAAAGGTATGGTAGAAGGTATGAGTAATAGCTCTCTGGATTTTGATTTCTATGAAAATTGTGTATATGGGAAGCATAATTAGGTGAGTTTCCCCTCTAGTGGTAAGAGGGTGAAACATATATTAGAGCTTGTGCACAGTGATGTGTTTGGACCTGTGAAGGTTCCATCACTGGGTAAGTCTGTGTACTATGTATCATTTATAGATGACTTCTCAAGGAATACATGGATATATTTCCTTAAGAAGAAATTTGAAGTCTTTGATAGGTTTAAAGAATTTAAGGCTCTGGTGGAAAACCAGACAGGGAAGAAGATAAAGGTGCTGAGGACAGATAACAGTGGAGAGTTTTGCAGTAAGGAATTTGAAGAATTCTGTAAGATGTGTGGTATAGCACGGCAGAAGACTACTCCATATACACCTCAGCAAAATGGAGTTATAGAAAGAATGAACAAGGCGTTGATGGAAAGGGCAAGAAGCAGGCTCAGTGGTGCCGGGTTAGGACAGGAATTTTGGGCAGAGGTGATGGATATAGCATGTTACTTGGTCAACACATCACCTTCATTAGCATTGGAGGATAAGAATCCATAAGAGGTATGGACTGGTAAGAAACCCTCTCTTTCACATCTGAGGGTATTTGGATGTGATGCATAGGTACATGTTCCAAAGGAGAAACGAACCAAGTTGGATAGTAAATCTGAAAAGTGCATCTTTATTAACTATAAGGATGGTTTAAAGGGTTATATGCTTTGGAACCCAATAACAAGGAAGGTTGTGTATAGCCGAGATGTGGTGTTCAGAGAGGTGAAAGATGTTATTAAACATGAAGTCCAACCAAAGGAACTTGAGAAGATAGAGTTTGAGCTAAAGGAGGAAGAATCAGACTATACAGTAGAGGAGGAATTAGAAGATGAAGAGCCATAAAATCCGGGTGTAAGAAGACCAATTCGAGAAAGAAGGTAGCCAGAAAGGTATAGTCCATTTTCTTTTTGTTCAAATTTTTCTTTATCTATTACTAATGATGATCCCAGAACTGTGAAGGAAGCAGTAGATTCAAAGGATGGAAAACTCTGGAAAGAGGCCATGGTTGATGAAATGGCATCTTTGCACAAAAATGAGGCTTGGGATCTGGTGGAGTTGCCAGCTAGAAGGAAATCCATTGGTAGCAAATGGGTGTTCAAAAAGAAGACAAATTTAGAAGGAAAGGTGGAGAAATACAAAGCTCGATTGGTAGCAAAAGGTTATTCCCAGGTGCGAGGAATTGATTTTGGTGATATTTTTTCTTCACTGGGATTTGGAAGAGGAGATCTACATGAAGCAACTTGAAGGCTTTGCGGTGAAGGGTAAGAAAGAACTGGTATGCAAGTTAAATAAGTCTTTGTATGGGTTAAGACAGTCACCAAGGATGTGGTATCAAAAATTTGATACATTTATACGGGGACTTGGCTTCAATAGAATCAAAGTAGATCACTATGTGTATTTTAAATTAATCGGTGACCATGTTATTTATCTGGTGTTGTATATGGATGATACGTTGCTAGTTGGAAATGACAAAGAAATTATCCAGGATTTGAAGACCCAATTGTCCTCCAAATTCGACATGAAAGATCTTGGTGCCGCAAACTATATTTTGGGCATGGAAATTAAAAGAGATTAGGCAAAGAGGAAGCTTTGGTTAAACCGGAGGAAGTATGTGGAGACAATACTACAGAGGTTTAATATGCAGGATAGTAAACTGGTGAAGGTTCTTGTTCCTGTAGGTGTAAGGTTATCTGCTGAACAATGTCCCAAGACACAAGAAGAGGAAGAGGATATGTCCCATGTTCCATATGCAACTGCAGTAGGTAGCTTGATGTATGCAATGGTCTGTACTAGACTAGACATTGCACATGCAGTGGGAGTATTGAGCAAGTTTATGTCAAAACTAGGGAAGGAGCACTGGACAGCAATGAAGCAAGTTTTCACGGATTTGCATGGCACTAGTAATTATGGTTTGTGCTACCAAGGAAGACCAGGATTTGATAGAGCGTTGGATATTCATGGCTTTGTTGATGTAGACTGGGCTGGAGATCTGGATCAAAGAAGATCTACAAGTGGGTATGTGTTTAACCTATTTGGAGGTGCAGTCAGTTGGATGAGTAAGAAACAATATGTAGTGCCACTATCAACTACAGAGGTAGAATACATGGCAGCCACTCATGCAAGCAAGGAAGTAGTTTGGTTGTAGAGATTGTGTTCAAGTATGGGGTTAGTACAGGGAAATATAAGGATAGACTGTGATAGCCAAAGTGCAATTTTCTTGGCAAAGAACCCTGCTTACCATTCAAAGACAAAGCACATTGATGTTCAGTATCACTTTGTGAGGGATATGATAGAAGACAAAAAGGTGTTGCTGGTAAAGGTGGACACTTTGAAGAATACTGTAGATGCATTAACAAAATCTGTGAGCTCTGAGAAGTTCTCCTGGTGTAGAGAAACAATGGTCATTTCAGGGCTAGAAAAATGACTAAGCTCTCTTGAGCCCCCTGGTGGAAAGAAAACAACAAGTGGGAGATTGTTGGGTTGTTTTATATTCTTTCCACGACTAACTTGTGTAGTGAACTGGGGGGGTTAGAGGGGGGGCAGAGCCCTCCATTCGTTGCGCCGATTGCGCAATGGGGGGTGGCAGACCCCCTTGTTCGGGGGCTTTGAGGGGGCTAGGTGGCCCCCCTCTATGGGGTCCGGGGCAGCGTCCCGGGAAAATTTTTTTGGACCCTATATTTGGTTGGACAAACCTACCTATGGTTTTTCGGTCCATGGTTTTGGACGTGATGGTTTTTGGTCCATGGTATTGGATGCTTTGGCATGTATATATATGTATTGTAACATTGAAAGGAACATAATGAAAAATCAAGCTGGTAGTCCCGATTTTGGGATCCAGGGGAAAATATCTGTGTATATGTGTTTTGTGTGTTATGCTCTTGCATTGTTTATTTTCTGTGTTTTAGAATTTGTATGCAAGTAATTTCTGTACGGGGTTAAAACCTACAATAAATTACCCTCTATCGTCAAAAAATAAGTATCTTATATCTCTCTTTCTTGATTATTATAGTTATTATTTTGTTTACCTTTAGTTAGCCTCTTGCCTTTGTTTCTTTTACGACATTGTAATTATTCTTCTGTGGTCTCCTAGTGAGGATTGTAGGTACACAGTGAACGCTGCCAAGGCTCTGAGAGGAAATGAAAGTAGTGGAAGACTGAAGCAAAGCTTGTGACAAGATAAATTTCCTAGAATTGGTGATTTTTTTTGAGAAATATTGTGCTATATGAGACCTGAGCTTAAAGAGAGCACGAAGTACATGAGAAGAAGTATCATGATTGAAGAAACCTTTGTACAATCACAAGCAGACACAATGGGGTTGGTATTCCTGGATTGATGGATATATGATGATTCTTGGTTGATATTATTATTATATGATTTGCTTTTAATGGAATCAGAAGGACTCATGTGTTAGAGGGAGAAATTGTGGAAAAAATGTTTTCTTCCCTAACAAAGGGAGAAATTAGGGATCCTTGCATTGGGTCCCTTATTTTGGGGATATTTTTTTTCATTTTTGATGTTTTAACCATATTTTGACCAAACGTGACCGATGGAAATTCGCAGAGAAGGAAACTGAGGAAGGAGAAGGAATCCGCTAAAATATGGTAGTTGCAAAAGATAAGCCAAGGAAATCAGGGCACATGTAGTCATAACCAAGCCGAAACGTCCATTAACAACATAGGAAGAAATCATAGTCGATCAAAAAAGGAATATGAAAAGGAAAGGGTGGAGCATCCGAGGAGGAAGGCAATAGTCTTGGCAAGTGGATTTCTTAAAAGCTTAAGGAAAAGCCAAAACAAGGGAGAGAGGAGTGTATTGAAATGTTGTTGCAACACCTATTAGGTTTGCATGACTCTGTAATCACATGTCCTCATATTCGATCATATTCCTAGTTCCTGTTCTTTGGAGAATGCATCTAAGCCTGAATGTAATGATGTAATGTTGGTTTAAATTAATGGAAGAGAAATCTACAGGTATGTTTGATGGCCTACTTATTTTGGTTTTATGTGACCCCCATTAAAATTTTGTTATGAATGCATGTGCATATTATATGTTCTTTTGGATGATTTAGCTTTTTTCTTTTGTAATCTTATATGTATGATGCCATAGTTATAAGTTTGAAGAGAATTGGTAGCCCTTGTGTGGTTCCTCCCGATACCAAGTTCCAATCCCTTAACTGAGTAAGGTCACAACACACCTCAGGTGAGACACCTTATTCTTCTTGATTAAGGTGAAAATATCGGTGCTACACTGGACTACAATAGACTCTTTATTGGCCCCTGTGCCTAAACCCAGGGTCTCTACTTGTCCATCATTTTTCTGCCAACAAAAGGTTTCATTGTTGGGACCTAAAATTTTCCAAAGTGATCTGGAATATGGTGTCAAGAATATTTAAGAAGGATCTGCAAGAATGGTGGCATGAGAAAGTAGACTAGTTTTCCTCCCAACAAGCACAACTTTGTCACCAAAGTGCGAAGTGGTTGAAGGAAGAAGTTGTGTAAGGGGAGCCTAAAAGCGATTAGTATGAGATATTTTAGTGCAAGTTCCCAAAGGACCTCTGCAATAGGTTGCCGAGGCTACAGATAAAAGAAAATAGTAGAAGCCAAATATGATATCCTCGTACCTAGACCTAAGTTGATCTTTTTGAATTACATCAGCTCGATGTGGACCTGACTCGAGTTGTCGACTTATTTGTGCATACCACTCTAGAGGGGTATATTATTGAGTTTGCTGCAAAGGGCCATCATTCCTTCTCTAAGGCTGAGGTTGTATTGAAGTTAGGGTTATGAGGGAGAATACTAAAGGAAATATGATTGTGGATTAAAGTTTTAATGGTACAAGAGAACTTATTGGTGTTCTAAGGCCCACCCATGGCAGCGTAAAGCCTCGGTACTAGGTGAAGGGCCTAAGGGGAGGAATGCTACCTAGATGGGAGCTATGAAAATATTGGAGAAATGGATGTGGATTAATTTCAGAAGGCTAAAGATCCAAGAGAACAAAGGTGAGCATACATAGTTATAGAATGGCGGGAGAAAGCTTTGCGTGAGATCTATAGATAGAAAAGGGAGCTACACCAAGAAGGAGTAGTGTTAAGAAGTCTGGAAATACGAGAAGGAGAAAGAATTCAACTAAAGTTTTGGAGCGATTGGAATGACACTAGAGTGAAACCTGGTCCAATAGTAAAGGATGAGGTCGATGCAATGACATAGGTTGAGAGAACCAGTAGAGGTTTTGCTATGTCAACAAGGATGATAATTCTAGATGAATCGAGCCCTATAGGTTTCAAGGAAGGCTCAGATGATGCCATGCACTTTCACTATCATAAGATTGTTTCTGAGAATGACGTGTCTCTTGCAGGTAGCAATTCATTTCCTAGCATCTTAGGTAGTACCTCCCCCAACCTTCCCTTGGTATTTGATCACAACCATGGTTAGTTTTTATCTAAGCTAGTTAAAGTTATAAAGGTCCATAGTGTACACACTAACTACAAGATTAGTTCCTCTAATGGTAGAAGCTGTAATTGTATTTTGGGTCCCAAAGGATCATCATAACCAAGCTCCCAATGATTCATACTCATTCTGCCAGTTCAACTATGTATGGCTAGTAACATGGTGGGATCATTTACTCGATATTCTGAATTCTCTTGGAAAGGGAATGAAGATGTCAAAAAGCATCGGTACTTGTATGAGGCCATCTCAAGAGCTCACCAAACTCTAGATTGCATAAACATTATTGAATATCAGGCCACTCTTTGAGACAGGTCACTAATATAGTTCATCAAGTGGTCCACATTACATCAAAACCCGATGATAGATGAAGTCTAACTAGAGTTGGTTGAAGAGTTTAAACTCCCTCAGACTAACCAAAAATGGCCATCAGAACAATGTGAAATTAATTAGAGGGAAGGAGAAACCACCCAGGAGATGATGCAAATATGTGTAGGTTGGTACACAATGTATATATACAGGGCACGGGTAGTTCCACACCTTTTCTAACTAGTAGAGTGTAGCTCCTATCAAATATTGCAAAATCTGCAAGACCTATGGGAATCTCCCTTGTATCTGCAAAATTTTATAGAAGTATTTAAATGTCCAAAAAAATGTTTTTTGTCAGTTTTTTGGTTCACCTACTCACCACATTGATCAGTGTAGAGCGTTATATGCCCTAAGTGATAGGATGGATCATTATGCTTATAGGGGCAATGAAGATCCTTGAGGGAGGAGGGGAAGGAACAAGGGGGGGAAGAATAGGAGGAAGAGGTTTGATATGTTGTTACAACTATGATCAAGAGGGACATGTTGCAAGTGACTATCCACTGCCTAGAAGACCCTGGTGCTCTCAATGCAGGGTCAAAACGCATGCAACAAAATATTGTCCAAAGCTAATTGTAAGAAGGGAAGAGTGAAACTGCCAATGGGGATAAAATTTAAATAATGTTGAACCAAGGAAACCTAGGACAACTCCCCTTTCAAACATTAATATAGTCACTCAGAGAGGGAAGACGACTAGAGCTGACTTTGGAGCCATTGAACAACTAAGAATCATAAAGCTGACCTCACCTAAGCATTCGTATGACTCTAGCTAGTAGAAGCAACCATACAAAGAGGCCATGAATATTTTTAAAAAATTGACTCCAACTGTTGAGCGCCAAGGAGAAAAACCAGAGCCTTCAAAGGCTAGAACCCTAAAACTATCACAACTTCACTCCCAATTTATAGCAGAATGGTTCATGCTGTTTCTGAAAATTGTGAATGAGGAGGAAATTCTTAAACAGTTGCGGGAAAATCCCAAGCCAATTATCAAAGATGAGGTAGTCGGGGAAGGACTCATTTCCACCAATTTACACGAAAGACACTCTAGACAAGTGTATAGGAACAAGAAAAGCATGAGAGAATTTTGACCTTATGCCCAGATTGCAGGATTCTAGATCATGGATACAATGCTAGACTTGAGTTCAGATGTTAATATCCTACCAAGGAAGACCTGGGAAGCCTTGGGAAGGCCTAATTTGGTGTTCTCACCGATTCATTTATGCATGGAAAATCAATATTGTATCCTCCCAATTATATGTTTGGAAGATGCAGAACTCGAGATAGTAGGGGTAAAGACTTATGATGACTTCAAGGTAATAGATATTATGTGAGACAAAGACTATAACACCCTCCTTCCACACTTACCCAATTTTATTAGTCCACCGGGGTAAATATGTGACTAAGAGTTATTGTGATAGGATTCAACCTCCTAGATCACTTTAACGAAGTGGAATAATAATAAGAAAACGTTAATGACCTTCCTCAGGTACTACAAGACCCTCAAGGGCTAAACCACCCTTCCAAGTGTCCAAACCATAAATTAACTTGCATTTTCACTGATATGGAATCCTAGTCACCTGCACAAGCCTGCATCCATGTGATTTCCAACCTTCAGTTGCATGCATAACCACTGCAAGGGTGCGACTGTAGTCTTTTTCAGACAGTTATGTGCCTGATACCAAGAAATTTGTGCCACCATTTTAGGGATAGATTCTGAGTCACTACCCAGAATGTAATGAAACTTTCCAAAATGATAAATGACACAAAGAAAAGGGTTATAACAATAATTAATCAAGGACTTGGCATAACCAAGCCTAACCATGAAAAACATTTCGACAAACACATCATGAACATGTCATAAATGGACATCTAAACATAACGGTCTCATACTTATCTAAGAATCGTCAAAAAGGTTTGATGCCCTCTCATAATAGTTGCATTATCATATATTAGGTCATACATTCATTAATATCTCATTTAATAATTAAAACATGATGAGATCCATAACCAAAGTTTGTCCTAAACCATGCTTATAACCATTATATAACGAAAAAAATAACAATGATAGAATAGCAATGAAATATGTTGGCCCATAAAATTACCTATTTTTACCCACTTTTACTTGTTCCTTTTTATCCATTTCATAGCTCTTATGAGGTCAATTTATATCCCAATCAATGAAAGGTATATTGTATTGGCATGTCTTCTTGAATTGTTGATTAATGAAGCATAGTTGACGTAGGTTGCCAATTGAACAACAATTGAACAGTAGCTGGACATTGAACATCATCGCAATTGAACAATGTTGCAATTGAACAATAATCCACGATTGAACAACAATCAGATTTAAAAACTGTCAGATTGAACAACAATCTGTAATTGAGCAGCAGTTGGATTGAAAAACAATTTGTAATTGAACAACAGTCTGCCCACGTTGACTTTCTCTATGTCGTTGATCTCCTCTGACCATATCTAATCGTCACCATTCACCCGATCGACAAACACTAAGTCCTTATCTATAATGGTTCGGGTCCGTTCTTGGGATTAACACCCGAACAACTCAGAATCCAATATCTGTGGGATAACGGAGGTCCTCAAGTACTACGACTGGTGGTACTTCAAATTAAACATAAGTTAAACACTAACCTAACCCTTGTTGTTGATGGTGACGTCAGCGGTTGACTTTGCGATCGACGGATACGATTGCATATGGAAATTCAACCCATTCATGTTTCTTTATGATCTTCTACCCACGCTATTGATACTAATAGTTGTGATTACTGCTAAAACACCCAATTAATAAATAAACACAAAAATCAACAATTTAAAGTGCAAAACAGGGAAAATACCCGATTTTGTTCAGAATGCAAATACACAGAGTTAAACAAGAGTTTTTGCCAGGATTACACACAGATATGCAATGCATCAAATTCCTTCAATATATTAATAGTTACAGAGTCTTGGACCTCTCGGCTCAATTACAACAATTTAACAGACCTCTGTTTCAATTTGAAATTCCTCTCTATCTCTCAACTCTTGCCTCTAACTCAATCCTCAATCCTCTTAGCTAATCCTTCTACATTACATTTTTCTTCTTTTTATGATTCGAATCCTACTCTAACTATATGAACAACTCAATCTCTATTTTAAACAATATAACAATCAAGTCTCTATTTTCAAGCTCCATTACACACCTACGTTAACAACTTATCCTTGAATCTAAAATAAGACAATTTCCTAACTATTAAAATAATGAATTACAAATCATTTTCAAGAGATCCAACCCTCTCGACTAAAACTGTCTTTTGACCACTCAAGTCAGTGAAATTCACTCTTTTAGCCACATGTGAATAAACCTTCACATTGCTGGCTAAGTCTGGATGCTCTTGCATCAGACTCCTGGGGAAGAAAAGAATCATCCCTCAGACTTTCAAGGTTTACTCCATACTTCTGTAGCTCTGCTATTGTCAACCAACTAGCATCGTCCACTGGTTGTCCTTTCCATTTGACTAGATATTGATAATAAACATGTCCTCTAGTTATTTTGGTTACTCTTTTCTCCAAAACAACTTCCACCTCCCTTTTAACTGTCTTTGGAAATTGTTCTTCCCAGTTCAAAGTTTGAACTTCATCTTCTGTGGTTTCCACCAATAGCTCTGTCTTTGTTTCTTTGTATGGATACAAATCTGCAACATTGAATATAGGTGATATTCCAATCCCTTCTGGAAATTCAATTTAATAAGCATTAGTTGAAAACTTTCCTACAATTCTACATGGTCCTATCCTCTTCATTTTTAATTTATTGTAAGTCTTATTTGGAAGTCTTTATTTTCTCAAATACACCATCACTAAATCTCCCACTTGGAATTGTTTCTCTCTTCTTTTCATATCTGCTCTCTGTTTGTATTTTCTACTGCTTTCATGCAATCTTCTTTTGACATCTTCTTGTAGTCTTTGCATCTGCTCTGCAAAATCTTCAGCTTTTGCACTTCTTGTCTCCTGTTTACCCAAATTTCTGAGCTCATATACACCTCTTGGATTCATCCCAAAAACAATCTGAAATGGACTCATTCTAGTACTTCGGTTTGGAGTGTCATTATAAGCAAACTCAGCCTGAGCTAGTGCTAAATCCCACTGTTTAGGATTTTGATACACTAAACTTCTCAATATGTTTCCCAAGCTTCTATTTACTACTTCGGTTTGTCCATATGTTTGAGGATGGTATGCTGAACTGAAACTGAGGTTAGCTCCTAGTTTCTTCCAAAGATTCCTCCAGAAATGCCCTACAAACTTTGTATCTCTTTCAGACATAATACTTACAGGTAATCCATGTAATCTTACAATTTCTGAAAAAATAGATTAGCAATATGTGTTGGATCACTAGTCTTTTTAAATGCAATGAAATGTGCCATTTTGGAAAATCTATCTACCACAACATAAACAGAATCATTCCCCCTTTGCATTTTAGGTAACCCCAAAACAAAATCCATGCTAACGGCATCCCATGGTCAGTCTAGTATTGGAAATGGCTGGTACAATCCTGTATTCTGGCTTCTCCCTTTAGCATGCTGACATATCCTACACTTCTCAACAAATCTCTTAACATCAGTCTACATCTATGGCCAATAATAAAAAGCATTTACCTGAGCAAAGGTTTTGTCTTGTCCAAAGTGACCAGATAATCCTCCACTTTGTTTCTCCTTTATTATGTTTTCCCTCATAGAACATTTGGGAATACATAACTTGTTGCCTTTAAACAATAAACCTCCTTGGATAAAATAATCTAACCACTGACTTCAGTTATGAGCTATTGGATTTTGAACTGATGTGTAAATATCTTTGAAATCTGCATCATAGTTATACATTTCAACCATTTTTTCAAATCCTACAACACCAACTTTTAATTCTTGCACAATGAAATTTACCCTGCTTAATGCATCAACGACTTTGTTCAACTTACGACTTATGTGCTTTATCACAAAAGTGAAGCTCTGCAAAAATTCTACCCACTTGACATGTTTCTGGTTCAATTTCGGCTAGTTTTTTATGAACTACAATAAATGATTGTGAGAATACAATATAAACTCCTTTGGTAGCAAATAACGTCTCCATTTTTTTAGAGCTTGTACAATAGCATAAAATTCTTTACCATAAGAAGAATACTACATTGCTTCATTTAATTTCTCACTGAAGTATGCTATTGGTCTCTGTTCCTGACTCAAAACTGCTCCAATCACAACTCCACTAGCATCTGTTTCAACTTGAAATGCTTTTCCAAAATTGGGTAAAGCTAAAAATGGTTTCTCTGTGATTTTCCTCTTCAGCAACTTAAAATTCCTATCTGTTGCTTCTGTCCACTTGAACGACTGATTAGTCTCCTTGATTGTTTCAAGAATTGGTGCACAAATCTGGCTAAAACCTCTGATAAATTTCTTGTAAAAGCTTGCAAGACCATGAAAACTTCTTACCTCAAATATATTCCTTGGAATAGGCCAATTCCAAATTGCTTGGACTTTCTCTGGATACATTTTCAAAACTTCTTTAGAAACTACAAATCCCAAGTAAATTAGTTCTTCTTTCATGAAACTACATTTCTTCAAATTTATCACTAGCTTCTCTTCCTGCAGAGTTCTTAAAACCAATTTAAGATGCTCTAGATGTTCTTATTTACTTTTGCTAAAAACTAGAATATCATCAAAGATAAACAATAACAAAATTGCCTGCATATTCCTTCAAGACTTCATTCATCAATCTCATGAACGTGCTAGGTGCATTAGTGAGTCCAAAAGGTGTCACTAACCACTCATACAAACCACTGTTTGTTTTAAATGCAGTCTTCCATTCATCTCCTTCTCTAATTCTTATTTGATGATATCAACTCTTCAAATATATTTTAGGTAAAATACTTTGACCCACTCAAACAATCCATCAAATCATCCATGCATGGCAAAGGAAATCTGTACCTCATAGTGATCTTGTTTATGGCTCTGGAATCTGTGCACATACGCCATTCACCTCCTTTCTTTGGACTAAGTATTGTTGGTACAACACATGGACTAAGACTCTCTCTGATTAGTCCCTTATCCATCAGTTCTTGCACTTGTGTTTTATTTGGCAAACTCACCCCTAGTATTAGATCAATACAATGACTAATAATCCTGATTGGTGGCAATGCATTTAGCAACTCATCCACAATAATATCAGTGAAATCATTTAACAGAGTTTTGATTTCTTCAGGTAAATCATCTAAGTTTATGGAAGTTAAAATTACCTTAGATATCCCTACGACAACAAAATTCATTTATTAATCTTTTCCTACCTCTTGAAATAGCTCCTTTACACTCATCAACATAACACTATTTCCAGGTGCTCCTTTGTCAGCATCATCCTTCAATGGCATCAGTGTATGTTTGTTTCCATTCTTCTCCAGAGTATAAGTATTTTTCCTCCCATCATGAATAGCTTTCTGATTAAGCTGCCACGGTCTCCCCAGCAAGAAATGGCATACATCCATTGGCATTACATCGCACAATATCATATCCTTATACGTACCAATATGTATCTCTACCTTGCATTATTCTATCACAATAATCTGATGTCCTTTCTACAACCACGACACTCTGTAAGGAGTAAGGTGTATTGTCTTCACTAATCCCATCTTGTCCACCATCTCTGTAGAAACAAGGTTATCAATACTTCCACCATCAATTATCACTTTACAACATTCACCTTTGGATTTGCACGTAGTTCTGAATATACTCTTCCTCTATGCTGGTTCTTCAGTCACTTTCACTACCTTAAGCAATGCCCTTTTCATCAATAGGGGTTCTCCTCCTTCAGGGGATTCTTCATTTTCCATAAGTTGAGGTGTTTCTGGCTTTGACTCAACCACATTCACATTCCTTTGACTTGCTCATTTATTATGAGGATAGTCCCACGACACATGTCAAAATTCTCCACATGTGTAACACCGAATATCTCTTCCTTGGCCTCTTCCTCTGGGTACAAATATTCCTCTATTAAAATCTCCTCTTTGTGGTGGTCTGCTAGTTGAACTTCCTGCTTCTTATTGATGTTGTTGAAACCTTGGTTTGGTAGTTCCTCTACCTCGTATTGAACTTCTCCCTCTATTCCCCTGACTTTGTTTTCTTATCATCTTCTCTTCTACCTTCAAACCTGCTTGATAGGCATCTTCAATAGTTTTCAGACTCAACAAGCTGATCTCATCCTATATGTCGTATCTTAAGCCATTGATATATCTGGCTACCTTCTCCATATCATCCTTTGCATGTCCTGCTCTAATACTCAAACTATAAAACTCTTCTGTGTATTCTCTAACAAACCTTCCTTTTTGGCTTATATTCTATAACTGTTTGAAAATATTTAACTCATAATCTTTTGGCAAAAATTTAAATTTCATTTTACTCACCATTTTATCCCATTGCTTGATCTTGGACTTTCTTTTTCTTGTTCTGGATGTTTGTAGTTCATCCCACCAAATAGCCGCATGACCCTTCAATCTAGTAACTACAAACTTCACCTTCTTTTTTTCATCAACCTCTTCATAGTCAAAATATTTGTCCAGTGCACTGATCCAATCCATTAGCTCTTTGGTGTTGAGACTCCCTTCATACACAGGAATTTCCATCTTTGGTTTTCCACCTACTTTAGCCAACATATTGATAACTTTGGTAGTTTAATTTTCCTCTTCTTCTTCCTTACAAGATGTTTCTGCAACACTTTCAACCCCTTCATCAAGTGCTCTCCTCTGTGCAGTCTCCATCGTGTCCATCCTTGTACGCAGACTCTAGATCTCCTCCAGTAGAACTTCATTTGCTTTAGGTATTCCTCGACCTATGCTAGCTCCTCTCCTTGGCGGCATGTTTACTGCAGTCAAACTCAATCTCTGAGCTCTGATACCAAAAATTGACACAGGTTGCCAATTGAATAGCAACTGAACAACAACCGGCAATTGAATAGCATCACAATTGAACAACATCACAACAATCCATGATTGAACAACAATTGGATTGAACAGCAGTCAGATTGAACAACAATCTGTAATTAAACAACAATCCATAATTGAACAGCAGTCGGATTGAACAACAATCTATAATTGAACAACAGTCCTCTCACGTTGACTTTCTCTACACTGTTGATCTCCTCTGACCAAAACTAACAGTCACCATTCACTCGATCAAGAAACACTAAAGCCTTATCTATAGTGGTCTGGGTCCATTCTTGGGATTAATGCCTGATCAACTCACGATCTGATATCCGTGGGATAACAGAGGTCCTCAAGTCCTACGACTGGTGGTATTTCAAATTAAACATAGGTTAAACACTAGCCTAACCCCCGCTATTGATGGTGATGTTAGTTTTTCACTTTATGATCGACAGATACAATTGCGTACAAGACTTCAACCTAATCAAGTCTATTTATGATATTCTACCCCCGCTATTGATACTAATAACTGTGATTAGTGCTAAAACACTCAATTAACAAATAAACACAGTGATTAACAATTTAAAGTGCAGAACAGGGAAAACACCCAATTTTGTTCAAAATGCGAATATATAGAGTTAAACAAGAGTTTTCGCTAGGATTACGTAGAGATACACAATGCATCAAATTCCTTCAATATATTAACAATTACAGAGTCTTGGCCCTCTTGGCTCAATTACAACAATTTAACATACCTCTGTTTCAATTTGAAAATCCTCTCTATCACTAAACTCTCTCCTCTCACTCAATCCTAAATCCTCTCAGCTAATCCTTCTACATTACATTTTTCTTCCTTTTTTGAGTTGAATCCTACTCTAACTGTACGAACAACTCAATCTCTATTTTAAACAATCTAACAACCAAATCTCTATTTTCAAGCTCCATTACACACCTATGCTAACAACTTATCCTTCAATCTAAAATAAGACAATTTCCTAACTATTACAATAATGAATTATAGATCATTTTCGAGATATCCAACCCTCTCGACTAAAACTGACTTTTGACCACTCAGGTCAGTGAAATTGACTATTTTAGCCACAACATGTGAACAAACCTTCACATTGCTGGCTAAGTCTAGATGCTCCTACATCAATAGTCCTAGGGGAACATTTCTTGGATGATTCGCTAACAGAATTCTCCTGCAGATTCACCTCGGACGTTATTAAGTGGAACAGAACCCAATGTGATGATGTTGACTACAAGTTGGCATCAATATTTAAGGACTGAACCGTTAAACTGCTCAACTGTCAAATAACTGACAAACTGACTCTGATTGCTATCTTTGTATTCAGTTTCTATTTGAGAAATCATTGCATGTTTTTAGACATACATGATTACCACGGTTTTTTATTTTGTTAAATGCTATTCATATAATGATGAAATGTATAAGTAAGGCTCAACAGAGAAAAATGACAGACTTTTCCCTTTGGGCATGTAATAAAATAATTCTATTTTGTAACTCCTTTTATGATTAATGTGAATTTCATCTTACTGTAATCTCGTGTGATTTATAATTCTTAGCCACAACCATGATCGAAGATTTGGGCCCACTCTCTCGATCAGGTGTTGTTGGACTCAATCATGTGAATTTATATTCTTCTGAGTTATATTGTTAATGTTTTATAATTGTTGTTGCTTTATTTACTGCTTTGTAATCTTGTTGTGATTCCTAATTGTTGTTACTTTATATTGTTGTTAGTTTTATTTACTTTGTTTGATCTGATATGATCATAAATTAAATATTGATGTAGAGTTGATTAGCCATTAGTGAATTGAATGAAAATCGAAAGCACATAAAACGAGGAAAATTTTTGGAACAAAACACTTTATGACAGCTGATAAACCATAAAAAAGATGCAAAACAAAAGTGTAAACATCAAAAACAAAGATATACCAGACAACAATATTGATTATGTAGTTTTTCCCTAATGGACTATGTCTTTGGGTCCACTTTCAAGATGGGCGACTGTTTTTATTAGGAATGAGAAAGAAGAAGTCAGTTACACATTGAAATGGACAGAATGAACCTACACACATGCAATTCTGACCTCTGTCATTATAGGGCTCTCTAAACCATATTTCCAACACCGCTTACGGTTTCCAAATCTGACTCCCAATGCTCCTGAAATCCTGAAAATAAAATCGCCTCTCTTCCTCCAGAGTTTGCACATGAAAACTCAAAAACCACTCCTCCTTTCTTCAAAGGACAAATCTGTCTCTTAAAGGCCTGCAAATGCATAATAACATCCTCTAACTAACTTAGGGATGAACAAGCTAACTTTTGGGGTTGAATAGGTTTTTTTTGCAACCTTAGGAACACCTTAGACCCTCGTCATGGTATTCGAATTAACTAAAATCAATTTTCAATTAAAAACCCAAACAAAAACTTTATTATAACCTGAAAACTGCAAATAGTCAGCATTAACCAGTTAGAGGTGTAACCGCTACATGTGAGCACTGGCAATCTAACCACCAGGTTCCACCTTTGTGGTTTCCCCTGGCGATTCTAGCTTCAGTTGCATTAACATCTATCACATGCCACCTTAACCGTGATCCTGCAGTTATGCTAACCGTTAAGAAACTTCGTGATACAAATTGTAAATCGTAACCTTGGTGGTCATGTAGTATACCTGTCACATGACTCTGGCTCCAACACGGTAACAACTCCGTTGTGGTTAAGCTGAACTCCAACGGTTTATTACATGTGGTCACATAACACACGGTCCCGCTGCGGTTTCTCTTTGGTGGTTAGGGACTGTGGCATGGTTTATGTTTGTTTTATAATGTATTTGCATTACATTGTTTAACATAGGCCGAGAGGTGTAACATAGGATTAGGACTTAGGTTTAATGGTTTTCAATGTAGGATTAATACATGGATTTGTATTAGGGTTTAGCATGGCTTTAGGTTTAAACATGGATGTGTAGAATAGGATTTAGGGCTTAGATTTAGGGTAAGAGTGCATTAGTGATTCTTAGGGTAAACAAAGATAAATAGGATAGCTTAGGTGTTAGGGTTTAGGTCTAGGCTTAGGTAAACAGTTCGTTTAACTGTTCAAGACCCATGTCAGCTTTGCACAGCAACATCGGTGAAACTGAAGCCTTTACCAGGCGATCGACCCTGGTACATCCTTGTGGTCTCTATGTGCATTCATCAACATTGCATGACGATGGCCATCACATCTTTAACACTGACACTGGTGGTGATGATGAAAATACTATGTCGTTGACCAGGTACTTTAACTTGAACCCTTTTACACAATCAACTATATCAACTATAAATCCTGCAAAGTCGAATGACAAAACACATGTCGTCGACCAAACCCTAGCAGAACTGTTGATGACATAGTCAACAGCCAGGTACAACACCACATCAACTGAACGCCATGAAACCATAACATTACCTGAACTTGATCATAACCAACACTATCGATCTGTCGAAACTGAACTGAAGCGACGATGACACTGAACGACATTGAATGACATTTATGAACGCTGATGACGACACTTCAAACACTTGTGCATTTGGATTGATGGATCCTCCCGGATCATTGTTGTTACTCGATTTGTAGCATTTTTTGGGCCCTTAATTTTTTAATTTCTCATTACTGGGTAGGGAACCTATGACCTTCATACACTTTTCACGATAACCTTGAAATAACTAGTGAACCTAGGATTGATAAATAAATGTGAAAGGGATTGAATCTATAAACCCGTATTAAAACCCTAATATTTTGGTGCTATTTCCAGAGATTCTATCAAAAGCACAAAAGTACAACCAATATTGACCATAGGAACACTCTCTCATCTTGTTCAAGCGAGGGTTGCACCAATCCCATTCCAGGACCCGAGCATTAGACTGTTTTGATTGCTTTAATTTTCTTTCTTTTAATTTATCATAGGAACCACACTCTCATCTTGGTTAGGCGAGGCTCTGCACCAAACCTTTTCCAGGACCCGAGCATTAGATCACTTTGATTGTTTCCTACATTTTGATTGATTATAGGAACCACTCTCTCATCCTGGTTAGGCAAGGTTTGTACCAATCCTTTTCTAGGACCCAAGCACTAGATCACTTGATTGTTTTAATTTCCTAATTGATTATAGAAACCACTCTCTCGTGTTGGTCAGGTGAGCTTTGTACCAAACCTTTTCTAGGACCTGATCATTAGATTGCCTTGTTTTTTTTAATTCTCTGCTTTTTTTACTGTAAAAATGCACTTTCTCATCCTAGTCAGGCAAGGTTTGTACCAACCCTTTTACAGGACCCAATCTCTAGATTTTTATTTTTGTTTTAGTCTAATTCCCTACTTCTTAGATTGTATGAATAGGGAAATAAAAAAATGAGCAAAGAAATACACCCAAAAAGAGGTCGAGGAAGGAAAGATATAGGCAGAATCAACTATATCCACGAAATCATTGCAAGAGTTGAATCAGGAAACTCATCAAAGGGTGTTGTCGGGGTAATATCTCAGATGGGATCTAGGCCCCAGACAGTTTCACAACCACAACTCTCCTCAACAATAGAAATAGAGTCTAGAGAAGAGGAAGAAGGGAGAAGAAGATATGAGGAATGAAGTGGTGAAGGTCCAAAAGAAGAAGAGGTAGGGGAAATCCTCCACCTACTTGAGGAAGTGTTGTTAAACAAACTTAACTGCGTATCATGGAAAAAATGGAACCTGTTGAAATTCCAAGAAAATATTGGAAGATATTCATGGCCAACAACACAACTTCTATAATTGAATTTCCAATTGACGAAATTAGGGGAGATGCGTCTATGAAACCTATTACTCTAACAACATTACCCAATTTCCATGGTCTCTATTTCGAGGATCTGTATACATTTCTCTTTGAATTTGATGTTTTCTGTCGAGGATATGATTATGTTTCAGATGCTCAAAAATTGAAGATACTCCCTCCTACCTTGAAAGGTATAGTGTTGTGCTGGTTTATGGGTGTAGGAGGAATATATATCATGACATGGGACAAAATGAAGAAAATTTTCCTCAAAAAGTATCAGGACTATTGCAAGTCTTGAGACATTAAAGAATAAATCTTCGAGATTATGTAGAAGGAGGATGAGAATATGGAGAATTTTGTGGAATGATTTAAATACATCCTGCAAATATCAGGCTATAGTAATTTGGATAAGGATATTTTAAAGATAATCTTACTTTGAGCATTAAGAGAAAAATATTGGAACTTCTGAATGTGGTAGGAAACGGGGATATCTCAAAGGAAGAGTTCAATACTATCTATGAATTGTGTGTCAAATGTTCACGAGGGGCTATGAGGCATAAGCAAGGTGCACGATCTCTCAAATAATCTAGTAGTGGGGTCACAAAAGAAGAAATTGGGAACCTACTAGACAATTTGAGGACTAACATCCTAACCACATTGTCTTCACAACTAGACAATCTGCAAGAAAAACATAAATAGATGGAGGCTAAGAAAGTAATGGCCATCTTATGCCCATAGTGTAGGAAGAAGCACCCTCTAAAGGAGTATCCACTTAATATCATTGAAACCTATGAAATATGTGAGTAAAACTACTCCACTAGCTCGTGTCCATTACTTCCTAGGTTGAAGGCATTTTTTTGGGAGCAAATGAAGAGAAGACCAGCTCTATTTTCTGGGATCAAAGAAGTCATGGAAACCGTGACTACAAAATATGAATCAAGGCATGACTCAAGACCCTTATCAATATTTTAATAATTGGAATTTTGAGTCTCATCCTGCACCATTTCCACCTTCATGGCCATAGTATTATTAGTGTCATATGACCTGGTAGTCATGGTCACCTAAACCTATCCCAGTCCCTTCTTAATATTAGAAATGGCATGGACCCCCACTTCATACAAATCAACTTACCCAGCCTATGACACAACAAAAGTTACAGTTCACACCCAATGCCTTCACCAATACTCCTCCTTTTCACCCTCAATTGCATGTTCAACCCAACCTGAACCCGAATAATAGGGGATCTCAATAGGTTGAGACACTCACATCTCAAAAGTAGAACTAAAAACCCATTTGGGCAAGTTTGGGGTAATCCAACACAAATTTTTGTGGAACATCAACCCCCCACCAAAAAAATTGTCACTCGAGGGGGTCACACAGGCACACCTTATCCTGAGAGATTGTCCCTAAGAAAACAGATCCCTCAACCTGAATTTGATATTTTGGGGGAATTACAAAATCTATTTATTAAGATCCATTGCTCCAGGCCATGAAGGATGTGCCACTCTATGCTAAAAAAATTAGCGAATTGTGCTCCAAGAATCCTGGAAGGAGGCCAAAAGAGCCACCTACTATTCATACCATGCGGAATTTGTTAGACATAATGTTGGAAAAAACTATACATGTAAAATATGGTGACCTAGGAAACCTGATCCTCATAGTCCAAATCAATGGGCTTGATATTTCAAATGTTCTCGTAGACCTTAGGATTGCAATTAAAATTATAACATCAACAGCTGTACTTACTCTGGGATTACTTAATCTTAAACAAACCCCAATGGTTCTAGAACTTGCAGTTCGATCTACTTTGATACCTATAGGGAAATTGGAAGATGTAAATTTTTCCATGGATTCATGGGAATACCCTATCAAACTCTTATTATTGCATACTCAATCTCCATTTGGGCAGCATCCCATAATCTTAGGAAGGCCATGACTCACTACAGGTAATACCGACATCAGGTGTCAATCGAGAAACATGGTAATATCAAATGGAGATATTATGAAAAACCTTGTTCTTTATCCTCCTACAAAACTATTGTGCTGTACAACAACCCCCCATTTCATAAAATTTTTATTTTCAAAACTATAATATGAAATGGGTCCCTTTTAGATTAAATTGGTATCAACTTATCATTCCTCAAAAAGGTCCGAAAAGAAATAAAACATTATAAACCTTTTTGATAAAGCACATAATCGGTCTTATAATAAAAAATGAATAATCCTTTATTATTGCGATAAAGAGATCGCAAGATCGCATATCGCAATAACAAAGGATGCATGACAAAAAGACCCATTGGTTTTCCCCGATGCGACAATACATGAATAACTATCATATATCAGGAAGAGAAGCGATCATAACAAAAGGCCCCTCTCTTTGCTCCGATGCGATATCGCTATCGGCAATCGGGGAATGTAGCATGCATGCATCTAAAAGCCCTCATTTAAAAACTCCCGATGCGAATTGGTGATATCGCTATCGGCGATCAAGGATTCTGAAAGGACACCAATATAACAACTTAAGCATTCCCCCGATTGCCAATTGCGATAACGCTAGGCGCAGATTTCAAAAAGGATTGATAAGGCCGGGATATATTATGGTTAATTAGTATTAAAGGCCTTTCTCTTCCCGATAGTGATTCACTTACACTCAACCGCCAAAACATCAAAGCCACGCTTAAATGAATTATTCGGCCAATAAATGATATGATGAGCATTTAAAGGATTGACAAGTTTAAACGGCCATTTAATGAAACAGTAAGGCCAAAATCTCTTCAGAGATTGTATCCGCGGCCACCTTAAGTTAATCCTCCATCATTCACTGATTAATATACCTCATTCATATTTGGTTTGTGCCACCTATTCTCAGCATTACGTTCATTTTATCTCCTATGCAGAGCTCCTCTGAAGCAGCAAATTCAGGCCAAATGGGGAAGAAGTCTAAGAAATTTGGAACAGCTTCAGCTTCCGCAATAACAGGACAACACATTGCCGATCCGGGACCAAGCAAAAAGGGATTGATCTCGGACACCACATGTCTAGGACTCGGTAAAACTACTTGGCTGAGCATTTATAATCTGATTGAGGCCGAAGAGCCTCAGGTAACAACAGTGCAAGCCATAGCAGACCCGACCCGGAAGTCTGATGCTACTCTAAAGGATTTGGCCGACTCTTACCTGCATTGGATAGCAGCCCGAGAGCAAATTCTTCCATATACAGATGTGGTAAGATGGACAATTGAGGAAATCCCAATTACAAACAGAACATTTTGCACCATTGACGGGAGAGTGTTCGGCTCGTTTCAACTCGATGATTTGAGGCAAATGTACCATTTGCCCGCACCGGAGAAGAAGTACAACAAAGCATTTCTGGAGAAATTCAGAAATGAAAATGACATTGAATCAGAACCTATACGGGATTGGAGACAAAACCCAGCGGAACACAAGCATGAGTCTTCGGGTAAGTACTCTATTGATTCCTTATATTCTCCTTATTGTTTTGCCAGAGTAATGATGTGTAGGATTTAGGGGCTGCATGATTCCTCAAACTTCACTATAGATATGGTACCTTTAATGGAAGTAGCATGAAATAGTGAAATAATGGATTGGGGGAATATACTGTCTGATAAGTTAGCAACAGATGTTCTTGAATTCAGAAACAAATCCCGCGTTACTGAAAGGTTCATTCCTCCATTTTACTATAGTGCCTACATCTTGGATACTCTCTATTTTAATTCCGAATTTCCTATCCTGGGGTGGAGATGGACTCCACAGGATCCCATGCCCATTCATATATAACACCAGAAGTTGTGGAAAGCCCACTATAAACACCACCTATATCAAGTTTGCAATGGATTTATGTTACCCATTCACTATGCCATTTTTGACAAACCGGCTCCCAAGATTTCCTCACAAGCAGAGATTGACTTGACAACCATAGGAAGATGGTTCAGAGAAGAAAAATTCACATATGTGAGAGTTTTCGGCAGTCATGCCAGGCCTCATGTCCTCCCCTTATATACACCCGAAAAATTGTTGGCCCGAGAGATAGCATATCAGCTTACATCCGAAGGAGTTACATAGACTCTAAGGAATAAAAAGAAGCAGGTTTGGCCTCCTTTTCCTCTTAGGTGTGGCGTTTATGCTCTGCATGACTAAGAACATGCAGAGAAAGAAGCAGAAAAGATTAATACACTGAATCTCGCCACTCTTCCTAACAGGCAATTTGATCCAAACAAAGTCGCCTATAATGCACCTGAACAGGAAAAACTCACTAAATTTGAACATAAAGATGATGAGTTTGATGACCTGTTCTCCTCGGCTGAGTCATTATTTCAGGTTCAAACACTAGCCAGAATGAGATATCACGACGACGGGTTAGTCGAATTTAACAGACTTAGAGAGCAGAGGTTGCAAACTCTGCCTCTAGATCTATTAGCAACGACCCCGATGACACAGTCAAGCGAGCCTGAACATCGACTTACCAATGAACCTCCCGCTACATCATAAATTGCTGGAGAAATCCAAACAAAAGAGCAGGAGGAAGTGCAGAGGAAAGAACAGGAGGAAGTGCAGAGGAAAGAACAAGAGGAAGTGTAGAGGAAAGAGCAGGAGCAGAGTAGCACGGACATGAATGTTGATGCCCAGATTGACCCGAAGTTGCTCCAGGAATGGCAGCAATTCGATTCAATCATAAGCAACCTTGAAAGCTCAAAGGAAGCTGATACATCCAAAGCGGTTGATAAACAGGATACAGCGTCAAAAGAGGTTCCAAGTGGAACCAGCGGCCTACCCCCTACTACAGACATAGAAATAATTCCCAAAGATCCTTCAGATCAGATCATTTTGTAAGTGTAGGGTATACCTCCATTGGATGTCTTTTACAGCCCAAAGCACAGGGCTGTAGTAAAGCGACAACGGAAAAGGAGAAGGATTGATCAACCTTCCCTATTCCCTGAACAAACAGTGACAGCCAATGTGGTTTGGAAAGAGGAGTTTGATCCTTCTGATGACCTAACAAAATTGTCCCAATATGCTGGAGCCTATTCGGCGGCCACCATGGAAAAGGCATCAGAAGTGAGTAATCCGTTAAGAGAAAAGGACCAAGCAATCACTTCGCTACAAGCACAACTATCGGAGGCACAGCAGAAAGAAGAACAACTCGAACAACAATTGTCCACACGGCAACAAATAAATAATCAATTAAATAAGTAGTTGCAGGAAGAGAAACAAAGGATTGATTCAAGTACAATTCAAAATCAGAAAGAGCTGACGGAAGCATTGGAAAAATTGAAAGCAGTGAATGAACATATGGTGAAGACGAAAGATGAGCAAATTGCTCAATTATCAAGTCAAATAGAAAAGTCCAAGAATCTTCCACAGCCTGCCAAGTTCAAAGCAGAAGCACTACAGATTAACAAAGCATTGGTAACACAACTAAGACTATTTTGTCAGAAAATTGCTCAAGCGGAACCCCTATGTGACATAACAACATCAATAATCGATAAATCAGTTGATGCTAGAACAGAGTTAGAGCAGGCCGATGAAACCTTGACAAATTTTCTTGATTGGCAGGACACTGATGAGGGACAGGCAGCCAATTTGCCAAAAATCTTAGAATCCCATAAAGAGATTCTATTTATGGAGTGGTAGTCCCAGTTAATGAAGGCAGAGAGAGCAGTTTCTAGATGCAAGTTAACCACAAGTAATTTGGTTGAATTAATTAATGATACTCTCTATTTACCAATATGATCTCTCAATGTACACCAGGTAAATTACTATCAGCTAAAACATTGGAGCAGTCATGTTATCAAGAGCTGGAAAAGAATGGGAGGTTGATCGCAGGTATTAACAGTTTAACTTGGGACACTTATTGGTTATTCCTAGTAAAACCACACAGCCAGAGAACCGCCCTCAAGTGCCTAACAGATGCAATCGGGTGTATCATTCCCGATATACAAGATGCCACCTATGTTGCTCAACTCAATTCTCGTCTTGGCCACCCTCAAGAAGTGGAACCAATGCTAGCAATATACCAACTCAGGTCAAAAGGTAAACAGCCAGAGTGATGAATCATGCTGCCGACTGCCAGATTGCTATGAGGAAGATACTTCAGATCAAGTTGTACCAATTAAGTAGCATTTTAATTTTATAGTTAGTTAGTTTTAATCAAGTATTTATAGACCCTTTGAATGCATAGGAAAGGGTCATAAGTTTTTGTATATGACTTAAACCTGAAGTTGCACTACTGTACTTTAGGTATATTTTTTATAAATACTGGGCCAATTATTCCAAATTTTGATAACGAAGCTTTTATGTGGATGTGCACTACTGCCTTTATTTAAAAGTATTTCTGAGTCGGAAGAAGGAATTCAAATAGCGACTGATGTTGGGAATGATTTGCAGCTCATATGGTACTACTATCTATGTCTGAGTTCATTCTCTTTATGTGAATTGTTATTTGATCACTCTTGCTATTATCGGATATATGCATGTATTTTTAACAACATTCTTTATACTTTCCACTACTGGATGTTTATAGCATGCTTTTCTTTTAATCATACATGTATCGATAATATAAAAGGATAAGTGTAACAATGTTTTATTAATTACTTTGTTCAACTATTTGAACAAAGCAATCATTAAGTGAATGAATGTCTATGTTTATTGAGTAGAGTCATCTATATGCCTATCGATGAACAGAGATCATCAAGCATTGCACTTGAAAGAATAGAAGCTTCCCGGGATAGAATAGTCATTTGTATTTTCGCTTTTAGATTAAGTCATCCATTCATTATCATTTATTAGAAAACCAATCATTCATCCATCCCATTTTTATTCATTACTGGGAAACTAGTCCCATTATATCCAGTCGGAGCCACCATCCCAAATGGAAAATGAGCTGTATTAAGGTCCGGACTGGGTGGTTATCCCCTGATGTTGATGCAATGATTTTCGGGGCATCAACATTTTTGGCGCTAGAAGGAGGGCCTGAACTATGAATGGTGAGCAAATCCAAATCTACAGACCATTCTAAGAGTATATCTCCCTCCACATCACCTCGTACTTCCCAATTGCATGCTGGTTCTCCAGTATCCAAGCGAGAAGAAGAGGAATTAACTACCACTGCTCAAACCCACAATACTCCAGAATGATTAAGTCCTGAGTCCCCTAAAGTTCAGTTACTCATCCATAAACTTCAAGGCTTCTCGATATCACCACAGAAATCTAAGGTATCTCAAAGCAGTGAGACTTCGCAATTCAATCTACCTCATCCTCTCACTAGACTTTAGAGCAGAAAGCTTGGTATTGAACCTACTGAGCTGCCCTTACCTAAAAGGAAAAGGGCAAAGAAGAACACTGAAGGATCTGACAGTGAAGCATTTTCATCCACATCCTCCATCTCATCTGCCCCAGTGTGAAGTGAACCATCCACTCCCTCATTACATATTGTTGTTCATCAGGGATTAGGAACTTCAACATCCCAACCGGCTCAATCCTCAATATTAATTCTTGCCCAAACATCTGGAATTTCATCAGCAATCTCATCCACTACTGGTGTTTAAATGGAAAATCCATGGAATAGACCTGGCGCGGTCAATATGCCTGCACCATTACATGCATTACCTGATGCTCCTGAAAAATGGCTACCCAAGTTTAACCCAAATGATGTAATACAAGTTGAGGAACATATTAATAACTTCACGTTATCAGTTAATTTGAAAGGAGTAACAGAGGAAGATGTTGTCATTAGGCTTTTCCCTTATACTTTGCAAGGATCAATAGGATCCTCGTATTTTTCCCTACCCTCTGGATCCATTATCAGTTGGAATACTTGTCAAGAAAAATTTCTCACTAAGTATGGTGATGATAGATCTTTAGCCACATTAATTAATGATCTCTCCAATCTTAGGATAGAGCATAGAGAACCGATTAAAGAATTCAATGTGCGATTCAATAAACTCTTGAATAAGATCCCAACGGCCTCCAAACCAAGTGAGCAAATCAGAAGCGAATGGTATATAACTGCCCTACCTGCCAATATAGCTATCTTCGTAGATAGGGCCGAAAAACCAACTTTAGCTGAAAACATGAAAGAAGCACTTGCTGTGGAGAAACGCATTAATGCTCTAGAAAAGAAAGCTGCTCTTGAGGATAGAAAATCCAAAAAAGTTTCTTTTAAAGATGGTCCAAAGAAGAAAACCCCTAAAGATCCTTATGATATGGAGGGTCTGCAAAAGGTCCTCAAGACTTTGTCAAATGAAATGGTTGAAATCAAAAAACAAGTAGCGGAAACCTCAACAAAAAGGTCCTTTAGAAATTTCAAGAAAATTGAATCAAAACCACCAAATGTTATATCTAATGCAGATTCAGATCCTGAAGAAGAAGAAGAAGAGGAAACAATTTCACCAACTGATGAACAAGAGGAAGTTGTTGAATTCCATGGAATGTGGGACTTCATATTGCCTAACTCCGATACAGAAAATGAACAAGAAGCTTTTCCTGTGACTACTAGGAGTAAAGGTGCCCCTGAACCTGTCCAGCAAGTTCAAAAAAAAGAAGTGCAGGTGCTACTACTACAAAGGAAAAGGTATCCACAAAGAAGCCACCTACAACAGTACCTCAAAACCAACCTTCATCCTCAAATATACCTTCGACATCTAAAACGTTGGTAGTATCGGATTCAATGGATTACAATATTGTTGATGATATGAAGAATACTAAGGCAAACATTACCATGTTTGAACTTAGAAAACTAAAACATCAGCAGAAATTGCTTCTCAAGGAATCGAATGTTTTTCCTTCTTCACCTCTTCCTAGTGCTAAAGCTGCAAATGATTCAGGTCAACCACCTTCTGGCAGGGTTGAAGCTACTGATACGATTCTGATTGGAGACAGATCAAATTCCCATACTCCTCATTTCCTCTTAACCTATGAGATTTATAATTGAAATCTACAAAATTGTTTGACTTACTTAGGGGCATCCTCTAATATAATGCCAGCTTCAGTTTGTTCTAAACTGAACATTGAGTCCCAAAAGTCTGCAATTCATATTGTGCAGTTAGATAAAACCAAAGTCTAGGTTTTAGGGGAAATTAACTCTGTAACTATCAGGTTATCGGCTGATCCATGAGTAGTTCAAAGAATTGATATCTTAATTGCTTATATACCTGAATTTTATGCTTTAATCTTGAGTGGGGATTGGTCTGAGAAGCTCCTTGGGTACATTTCTACTGATTGGTCCCATATGTGGCTACCCTACAAGGGAAAGCCAAATCAAATAAAAATCAATCGGGAGAAACACATGACCCATACTGTTACAGAATTTGAACAAGAAAATCAACTAATAGAATTTAATAACAATATCTTGGGGAATTATTCATCTGAATCATTCTTTGGCAACTTCACTGCCCAACCATCTCCTTTCTCAGTAAACAATTTTACATCTCAGATTGAAAATTATTTACAAACAGATAGATCAAGATGTTTTAACAATACTGAGGAAACAGTAAATAAAATTGTTGATAATTCTTTATTTTGGTCACTATATTTTGATGGGTCTAAGTCTAGCGAAGGCTCGGGAGAAGGATGTATTTTGGTTAGCCCTCAGGGAGAAAAAACAATTTTGTCCTGTAGGTTGGAGTTTGAATGCACGAATAATACAGCTGAGTACGAAGCCTTAGTTCAAGGACTATACAAAGAGATTGGCCTCAAGGTTCAATATTTGAAAGTGTTTGGTGATTCAGAAATTGTTATTAAACAGGTGAGAAATACAATTCATTGTCTTTCTAGCCATCTCAAACATTATCAGTCACTGGTACAAGAACTCACCTCTCAATTTTTAGCATTCAATATTTCTGCCATCCCTAGGTCTCAAAATTCAGCAGCTGACTTGCTAGCCAATGTTGCTTCCAAACTCCTACCTTCTGAAGATTATAGCCCAGATAGATTTTCAATAGAGTTACTTTTTAGACCATCAATTCCTGACAATGTCACTAGTTGGAGAGTGTTCAATCACGACGAAGACATCTTACATTTTTTTGACTTCCGACAAGTCCTACGATGATCATATCATTGAGGAAAGCGAGCATGATCTTCAGATGAAAGAAAAGCACGAGGAAAACTCAATACCAAAGCCTGTGGTTAAGCTTGAGGATCTTTACGATATTAAAGACAGATTTAAACTAGTGACCAATACAAAGCTCCAAAGTTCCACTTTAAGATTTGAATTGATAAATCTTAGCACTGAGTAGAATCCTCAAAACATTAATTTGGGATTAGGACTTTCTGTGGAAGAAAAGATAGTATTCATTAGATTATTAAGAAAAAATAAACATGTCTTCGCTTGGAAATATGACGATTTAAAAACATACGATGCATCTATCATCCAACATACCATTCCAATGCTTTCCGAACAAAAACCAGTTCAACAAAAGTTGAGGAAAATTCATCTGAACTTAGAGAGTCAAATAAAATCAGAACTCAATAAAATCTTGAAAGCTAAGATTATTTTTCCTGTTCGGCACTCAAACTGGGTCTCCAATATGGTGCCTGTTAGGAAGAAAAATGGCGACATCAGGATTTGTATAGATTTCAGAAATCTGAATAAGGCAAGCCAAAAAGATAATTTCTCATTACCTACTATGGAGCAGATACTCCATTCAGTAGCAGGTTCTGAGTTAATGTCCTTTTTAGATGGTTTTTCAGGATATAACCAAGTTTTGGTCCACCCTGATGACAGACTCAAAACTAGCTTCTGAACAAAATGGGGAACTTATGCTTATCAGAAAATGCCTTTTGGACTTATTAATGCAGGAGCCACGCTCCAAAGAGCGATGGATATAGCTTTCAAAGGATTGATCAACAGAACAATAGTTGTCTACTTAGATGATATTACTGTATTTTCTAAGAAGAGATCCAATCATTTGCATGATTTAAATCAAATATTTGAATGCTGCAGAAGGTATGGTATTTCACTCAATCCAAAAAAATCCTTCTTCGCTCTTAATTAAGGAAAGCTCTTGGGCTTTATTGTTTCAAAAGATGGTATTTATATTGATCCGGATAAGATTAAAGAAATCTCTGAAATTCCTTTTCCTCATAATAAAAAATCCATGCAGTCATTTTTAGGCCAAATTAATTTTGTCAAGAGATTTGTTCCTGACTTTTCTCACATCATTTTACCATTACAAACTATGATTAAGAAAAATTTAGTGTTTAGATGGGGATCCACAGAAAAGGAAGCATTTGATTCAATTAAACAATCAATAATCAATGCCCCCGCTTTGAACACTCCTAATTTTTCTAATCATTTCACATTGTACACTATCGCATCTGATTCATCTTATGCAGCAGTACTCACTCAGATTAATGATCACAACTTGGAAGCACCGATTTCATTTTGTAGTTCAAACCTGCAAGGTGCTGAACTGAATTATTCCACAGTTGAAAAACAAGCCTTTGCTGTGTATAAAGCTGTCAAACATTACAGACCCTTCCTTTTAAAAGGCCATACAAAAGTTATAGTTCCTTTTCCTGCAGTAAGACAATTACTAATCCAAAGGGAATTAGGTGAAAAAAGGGCAAACTGGGTTACAGCACTTCAAGAATATGACTTGGAAATCAAGCCAGCAAAGACTGTTAGAGGCCAAGGTTTTTGCAGGTTATTAGTAGGAGCATCCAACATTCAAGAACCAGGTGATACAGAACATATTGAAGAAATCAACCAGATAAGTATTACTGATTCTGAATCGCAATATGCAGACTTGATCTTTTATTTGAAAAATGGATATGCACCTCCTAACTTGTCTTATAAAAACAAACGGGCCATTAGATTAAAAGAAAAAAACTTCACAATCATTGATGTACTTTTTAGGCGAAATTATGATTCGATTTTATTAAGATGCCTAGAAAAACCTGAAGCACAAAAGGTTTTGCAGGAACTACATGATGGACCAGCAGGAGGACATTTTGGAGCTGACACAACAGCCCACAAAATCATTCATGCTGGATACTATTGGCCCACCTTGTTCAGAGATGCTCATGAATATGTAAGGAAATGCCGAAGTTGTCAAACTTCCAGTGGAAGACAAAGAAAGCCAGCTTTCCCTTTGCAACCAGTCAACATTGAACAACCATTTGAGCAATGGGGATTGGACATCATTGGGGAAATCACTCCACATTCATCCAAACAGCATAAGTATATCCTTACTGCCACTGATTACTTTACTAAGTGGGGTTAAGCGATTCCTTTAAAGACAACAAATTCTGAGGCAATTATGGAATTCATAGATCAATTCATCATTACCAGGTTTGGTGTCCCAAATGCTCTTGTTTTCGATAATGCATCTTATTTCTCTGGAAATGCTATGTTTGAGTTCGCTATTAAAAGAGGGTTTAAACTGAAAATTTCTGCAAATTACTATCCCTAGGGTAATGGTTTAGCAGAATCTACCAATGAAAATTTAGTTAAAATTATTAAGCTAACTATTGAACAGAATCATAAAAACTGGCACAAATCTTTAATATTCGCACTATGGACTGATAGGATAACACAGAAGGCTTCCATAGGTTCTTCTCCATTCAATCTTGTATATGGGAAAGAAGCAGTGCTACCAATGAATCTTGTCCTTCCTTCTCTAGCCCTAGTTCAGTTTATTGAAGAAAGCCCCTCTTCTTCTATTCAATTTAGACATGATCAAATCTTAAAATTAGAGGAAGAAAGAGAAAAGGCAAAAATTACTCATGCAAAACATCAGCAAATTATCAAGTCATCCTTTGATTCAACTTCATCCAGTTCAAAACAGTTGCAAGTTGGTGATCTAGTTCTAAAATGGGACAAAGCCCATGAGGATAAAGGAAAACACACCAAGTTACAAAAAATGTGGCTTGGACCATTTCAGATCTATGAGAAGATAGGCCATTCGACATTCATATTACAAGATTTATCAGGTAAGAGAGATTCTCTTCCTATTAATGGCCTCATTTTAAAGAAATTCTTAAATTGAGGAGGTAACCCCTTGTCCCTTTTTAGTTCAGTAGAATTTGTAGTTTGTAGGAACATTAGGAAATAAAGTTGTAAGGTATCTTCCATTGGCCTTTGCTGTATTGAAAAGTTGCTCAAAGAAGTAGTTTTGATATTTACTTTTAAATAATAGAAGCATTAAACAAAAGGGACAATTTCTAGGAAATTAGGCATCTTTACATTCTGAAACCCCATTTCAATTTTTGTGAAATCTTCTCAAGATTTAGAAGTATTGTAAATCATTTTATGGTTTTCAAATTGGTCACAAAAAGGTTATCAATATCAAAACAGAAACTAATTCAACCTTAGCATCTTCAACTCTTACCCTGTCATCCATTCACTCTTAAGGAGAAAATTGTCCATCCCATTCATCAAAGTTTATGATTACTCAGAGTGTAATTCTAAAATATTTGATATAAAAGATAAGGGGTCTTATTACAAGCCTTCTTACCATGATCATTGGGAAATAGTTTAACCGACATTACCAACACTGCATACCAAAACAGGGTAATGGCTTATAATCATAAGACAAGGGGTCTCATCACGAGCCAGCTTGTTCGGTTAGATTACTACTAGTGAATGGCATTGTCAAAATAGCTGGCCACCAAACCAGGACAATGGCTTTTTATCTTACAAACTAATAGAAAAGCAAAAAGAGATACAAAATATGAAAGCATGTTTTGAATTCATTCTTTTAATCATACTCTGAAATGGATGGGATAATGGACAGTAAAATGGTTAAGAGGTATCCCTGTCGAAACTATGAACGTTTGCGGGCAGTAGAGGCTCTACCTATGAGAAAGGAGTCAATTAAAAAGGCTGAGTTGGAAAGGTTTTTTGTTTTATCATTATCAACCAATAGAGGCCAATTTAAAACTTAGAATGTATCTAATTTTAACGAGAGAAGAAATTAGCAAAATAGCTTTTATTTTATTCAGAATGTATGTATACCTAGTTATATTAGAATTTTCCTCTTTGATAAGATTCCTGTTCAAAGAAAGTCTAAGTATTTCAATATTTCTCAGAGATAAATGTTTCTCCCAACGAATCACCAATTGTTGTGCTATACAACAACCCCCCATTTCATAAAATTTTTATTTTCAAAACTATAATATGAAATGGGTCCCTTTTAGATTAAATTGGTATCAACTTATCATTCCTCAAAAGGTCCGAAAAGAAATAAAACATTATAAACCTTTTTGATAAAGCACATAATCGGTCTTATAATAAAAAATGAATAATCCTTTATTATTGCGATAAAGCGATCGCAAGATCGCATATTGCAATAACAAAGGATGCATGACAAAAAGACCCATTGGTTTTCCCCGATGAGACAATACATGAATAACTATCGGATATCGGGAAGACAAGCGATCATAACAAAAGGCCCCTCTCTTTGCTTCGATGCGATATCGCTATCGACGATCGGGGAATGTAGCATGCATGCATCTAAAAGCCCTCGTTTAAAAACTCCCGATGCGAATTGGCGATATTGCTATCGTCGATCAGGGATTCCGAAAGGACACCAATATAACAACTTAAGCATTCCCCCGATTGTCGATTGCGATAAAGCTAGGCGCAGATTTTAAAAAGGATTGATAAGGCCGGGATATATTATGGTTAATTAGTATTAAAGGCCTTTCTCTTCCTGATAGTGATTCACTTACGCTCAACCGCCAAAACATCAAAGCCACGCTTAAATGAATTATTCGGCCAATAAATGATATGATGAGCATTTAAAGGATTGACAGGTTTAAACGGCCATTTAATGAAATAGTAAGGCCAAAATCTCTTCAGAGATTGTATCCGCGGCCACCTTAAGTTAATCCTCCATCATTCACTAATTAATATACGTCATTCATATTTGGTTTGCACCACCTATTCTCTGCATTACATTCATTTTATCTCCTGTGCAGATATCCTCCGAAGCAGCAAATTCAGGCCAAATGGGGAAGAAGTCTAAGAAATCTGGAACAGCTTCAGCTTCCGCAGTAATAGGAAAACGCATTGCCGATCCGGGACCAAGCAAAAAGGGATTGATCTCGGACACCACATGTCTAGGACTCGGTAAAACTACTTGGCTGAGCATCTATAATTTGATTGAGGCCGAGGAGCCTTAGGTAACAACAGTGCAAGCCATAGCAGACCCGACCAGGAAGTCTGATGCTACTCTAAAGGATTTGGCTGACTCTTACCTGCATCGGATAGTAGCCCGAGAGCAAATTCTTCCATATACAGATGTGGTAAGATGGGCAATTGAGGAAATCCCAATAACAAACAGAACATTTTGCACCATTGACGGGAGAGTGTTCGGCTCGTTTCAACCCAATGATTTGAGGCAAATGTACCATTTGCCCGCACCAGAGAAGAAGTACAACAAAGCATTTCTGGAGAAATTCAGAAATGAAAATGACATTGAATCAGAACCTATACGAGATTGGAAAGAAAACCCAGTGAAACACAAGCATGAGTCTTCAGGTAAGTACTTTGTCGATTCCTTGTTGTCTACTTATTGTTATGCCAGAGTAATGATGTGTAGGATTTGGGGGTTGCATGGTTCCTCAAACTTCACTATAGAGATGGTACCTTTAATGGAAGCAGCATGCAATAGTGAAATAATGGATTGGGGGAATATACTGTCTGATCAGTTAGCAACAACTGTTCTTGAATTCAGAAACAAATCGCGCATTACTGAAAGTTTCATTCCTCCATTTTACTATAGTGCCTACATCTTGGATACTCTCTGTTTTAATTCTGAATTTCCTGTGCTGGGGTGGAGATGGACTCCACAGGACCCCATGCCCATTCATATCTACCACCAGCAGTTGTGGAAAGCCCACTATAAACACCACCTATATCAAGTTTGCAATGGATTTATGTTACCCATTCACTATGCCATTTTTGACAAACCGGCTCCCAAGATTTCCTCACAAGAAGAGATTGACTTGACAGCCATAGGAAGATGGTTTGGAGAAGAAAAATTCACATATGTAAGAGTTTTTGGCAGTCATGCCAGGCCTCATGTCCTCCCCTTATATACACCCGACAAACTGTTGGCCCGAGAGATAGCATATCAGCTTACATCCGAAGGAGTTACACAGACTCTAAGGAATAAAAAGAAGCAGGTTTGGCCTCCTTTTCCTCTAAGGTGTGGCGTTTACGCTCTGCATGACTACAAACATGCAGAGAAAGAAGCAGAAAAGATTAATACACTGAATCTCGCCACTCTTCCTAACAGGCGATTTGATCCAAACAAAGTCACCTATAATGCACTTGAACAGGCAAAACTCACTAAATTTGAACATAAAGATGATGATTTTGATGACCTGTTCTCCTCGGCTGAGTCATTATTTTAGGTTCAAACACTAGCCAGAATGAGATATCACGACGGCGGGTTAGTCGAATTTAACAAACTTAGAGAGCAGAGGTTGCAAACTCTGCCTCTGGATCTGTTAGCAACGATCCAGATGACACAGTCAAGCGAGCCTGAACAACGACTTACCAATGAACCTCCCGCTACATTAGAAATTGCTGGAGAAATCCAAACAAAAGAGCTAGATGAAGTGCAGAGGAAAGAGCAGGAGCAGAGCAGCACGGACATGAATGTCGATGCCCAAATTGACCCGAAGTTGCTCCAAGAATGGCAGCAATTTGATTCAATCATAAGCAACCTTGAAAGCTCAAAGGAAGCTGATACATCCAAAGCAGCTGATACACAGGATACAGCATCAAAAGAGGTTCCAAGTGGAACCAGTGGCCTACCCCCTACTACAGACAGAAATAATTCCCAAAGATCCTTCGGATCAGATCATTTTGCAAGTGGAGGATATACCTCCATTGGATGTCTTTTACAGCCCAAAGCACAGGGCTGTAGTAAAGCGACAACAGAAAAGGAGAAGGATTGATCAACCTTCCCTATTCCTTGAACAAACAGTGACAGCCAACGTGGTTTGGAAAGAGCAGTTTGATCCTTCTGATAACCTAACAAAATTGTCCCAATATGTTGGAGCCTATTCGGTGGCCACCATGGACAAGGCATCAGAAGTGAGTAATCTTTTAAGAGAAAAGGACCAAGCAAACGCTTCGCTACAAGCAAAACTATCAGAGGCACAACAGAAAGTAGAACAACTCGAACAACAATTATCCATGCAACAACAAATAAATAATCAATTAAATAAGTAGTTGCAGGAAGAGAAACACAGGATTGATTCAAGTGCAATTCAAAAGCAGAAAGAGCTGTCAGAAGCATTGGCAAAATTGAAAGCAGTGAATGAACAGATGGTGAAGACGAAATATGAGCAAATTGCTCAATTATCAGGTCAAATAGAAAAGTCCAAGAATCTTCCACAGCCTACCGAGTTCAGAGCAGAAGCACTATAGATTAACAAAGCATTGGTAACACAAATAAGACTATTATGTCAGAAAATTGCTCAAGTGGAACCCCTATGTGACATAACAGCATCAATAATTGATAAATCAGTTGATGCTAGAACAGACTTAGAGCAGGCCGATGAAACCTTGACAAATTTTCTTTATTGGTAGGACACTGATGAGGGACAGGCAGCCAATTTGCCAAAAGTCTTAGAATCCCATAAAGAGATTCTATTTATGGAGTGGCAGTCCCAGTTAATGAAGGCAGAATGAGTAGTTTCTAGATGCAAGTTAACCATAAGTAATTTTGTTGAATTAATTAATGATACTCTCTATTTATCTAATATGATCTCTTAATGTACACCAGGTAAATTACTATCAGCTAAAACATTGGAGTAGTCATGTTATCAAGAGCTGGAAAAGAATGGGAGGTTGATCACAGGTATTAACAGTTTAACTTGGGACACCTATTGGTTATTCCTAGTAAAACCATACAGCCAGAGAACTACCCTCAAGTGCCTAACAGATGCAATCGGGTATATCATTCCCGATATACAAGATGCCACCTATGCTGCTCAACTCAATTCTCATCTCAGCCGCCCTCAAGAAGTGGAACCAATGCTAGCAATATGCCAACTCAGGTCGAAAGGCAAACAGCCAGAGTGATGAATCATGCTGCCGACTGCCAGATTGCTATGAGGAAGATACTCCAGATCAAGTTGTACCAATTAAGTAGCATTTTAATTTTATAGCTAGTTAGTTTTAATCAAGTATTTATAGACCCTTTGAATGCATTGGAAAGGGTCGTAAGTTTTTGTATATGAATTAAACCTAAAGTTGCACTATTGTACTTCAGGTATATTTTTTATAAAAACTAGGCCAATTATTTGAAATTTTGATAACGAAGCTTTTATGTGGATGTGCACTACTGCCTTTATTTAAAAGTATTTCTGAGTCAGAAGAAGGAATTCAAATAGCGACTGATGTTGGGAATGATTTGCAGCTCATATGGTACTACTATCTATGTCTGAGTTCATTCTTTTTATGTGAATTGTTATTTGATCACTCTTGCTATTATCGGATATATGCATGTATTTTTAATAGCATTCTTTATACTTTCCACTACTGGATGTTTACAACATGCTTTTCTTTTAATCATACATGTATCGGTAATATAAAAGGATAAGTGAAACAATGTTTTATTAATTACTTTGTTCAACTATTTGAACAAAACAATCATTAAGTGAATGAATGTCTATGTTTATTGAGTAGAGTCATCTATATGCCTATCGATGAATAGAGATCATCAAGCGTTGCACTTGAAAGAATAGAAGCTTCCTGGGATAGAATAGTCATTTGTATTTTCGCTTTTAGATTAAGTCATCCATTCATTATCATTTATTAGAAAACCAATCACTCATCCATCCCCTTTTTATTCATTACTAGGAAACTGGTCCCATTATATCCAATCAGAGCCACCATCCCAAACGGAAAAGGAGCTGTATTAAGGTCCGGACCGGTTGGTTATCCCCTGATGTTGATGCAACGATTTTTGGGGCATCAACAAAAACCAAGCTCATCAGTCAAACTGAGGTTTACCCCATCACAAAATCCTTCCCTTCGTAATGAGTCTGAACTTGAAAATGAAAATGTTAAACCAATTCTCACTATTAGGGAAGCTCCTTGTTTCAAAGAAGAAATGAAAGACAACACTATTAATATGTTTATCAATGATCCTGATTCTGTTTCAACCAGAAACTGAGATTGAAAAATTTCCTGTCATAGCAGCCCATAACAATATTCTAGTAGAGATCGATCCAAGGAAGACACTGAACATCAATCCCAATCTATCACCCTCCCAAACTGAACAATTGTTAAAAATTCTTCGAAATGAGAAGGATAACTTTTCTTTGGAATACACAAATATGAAAAGGATTCATCTCAATTTATGTACCCATCACATATATATAAGAGAGGAATATTGTCATGTTTGCCAAACACAAAGAAGAATGAACCTATCTTTGAAAAAAATGATTAAGGAAGAACCTCAAAAGCTATTTCATGTTTGGTTTATTTATCCATTCTCTGATAGTCAATGGGTATCCTCATTAGTCATTATCCCAAATAAGAATTACAAGTGGAGGATCTATGTCGATTATAGGGAGCTAAATAAAGCTACCCAGAAATATTACTTTCCCTTACCTTTTCATCGACTAGGTTCTCGACGTAGTAGCTGAAAAGAAGTTCTTTTCTTTTCTGGATGGGTTCAATGGATATAGCCAGACCTAGATAGCTCCTGAAGATCAAGTTAAGACCACTTTTAATTTCCTTTGGGGAACTTTTTCATACTAGGTCCTTTCGTCCGAACTCTGTAATGCACCTCCTACATTCCAACGATCCATATTGGGAATCTTTTTTTATTTGATTAATGGTAGTGTTGAAGTTTATATGGATTATTTTACCTCGTATGGTGATTCTTTTGGAGATGGTTTGGAAAATTTAGAAAAATTACTTAAACGATGTAAACAAACTCATGTTTCTCTTAGAATAGTAAAATGTCATATGATGATGGAAGAAGGGATCGTCCTGGGGGATTTACTTTCAGCTGCAAGAATATGGGTTGACCCCTCCAAGGTCAAGGTAATCTTAAATTTTCCCACTCCAAAGACATAGGCAAGAGTACAAAGATTTATTTTTTATGCTTGGTATTATCGATGCTTCATAGAATTTTTTTCTAAAATAGAATTTCCACTTTTCCAACTACTGTCTAAAGACGCAAAATTTGTGTGAAATGATGCTTATGAATTGACTTTTTCAAGGATCAAGAAATTAGTCTATGAGGCTCCAATATTGTGTGGTCCTGATTGGAAACATCCATTCCATATCTCTACAGACGCTTCCCATACAATAGTTGGAGTAGTTTTGGGACAATAGGAAGATAAGAAGTCGTATACAATCAACTACATCAGCAAGGATTTAACTCATGTTGAACTTAATTATACAGTAAGTGAGAAGGAATTTTTGGCTGTCATTTATGTTGTTAAAAAAATTTGGCATTATATTATAGGGTACCCCATCTTTGTGCATATAGATCATTCACCGATCAAGTATGTGATGAATAAACCTATAACTCCTGGGTAAATCATAAGATTGTTATTATTGTTACAAGAATTGGATATCACTCTTGTATAAAAACCATGAAAGGATGACGTGGTAGTAGACTCCCTTTCAATGTTGAATATTAGTAATGAAGATGCACTCATAGAAGATAGTTTTCTTGATGAACATCTTTTCAAAAATTCTACTCGCACCCCTTGGTATGCAGATGTTTCTAACTCTATTGTTGTAGGTAAGGCACCTCATTATTTTCCATACAGGGAACAATAGAGAATTATCCAGTAGAGTGCCCGCTATATGTGGATAGAAGGGTAGCTCTTCTACACCGGACCAGATTAGAAAATCTAAAATTGTGTAGGTGAGGATGAGATCTATTATGTTCTGAAAGCTTCCCACGATGAACCTCACGGAGGACACTTTATTGATAAATGAACAGGTCACAAGGTGTTGCAAATGGGATATTATTGGCCCTCTATATTTCAGGGTGCTAAAAAATATGTTTAGTAGTGTGACAACTATAAATGAATGGGCCAGCTTATTCGTTAAGATGAAATGTCATTGAAGACTCAACTAGTCCTTGACCCTTTGAGAAATGGTCTATTGATTTTGTTGGGCCGTTAAATCCTCCTTATCATTAGAGAGTCCATATCTTTGTTTGTAAAGACTATGTGATGAAATGGGTGCTAAAGCCATTTCAAAACCCACTGAACAAAATTTCTCAGAATTCTTATTTGAAGAAATCATTACTCAATATGGGGCTCCCAGGGAAATAATTTTAGATGGAGGAGCATAATTTACATCACATTCAATAGCAATGCTTATGAAGAAATATGGAATCAAACACTGGGTGACATCCCCATATCACCCTCAATTGAATGGTCAAGTCAAGAGGTCAAATAAAGTATTTGAAAATATTCTTACAAGGACTGTGGCTAACCATTGCTAGAATTAGGCTAAAAAACTCCTTGAAGAACTTTTGACATATAGAACTACATGGTAGAATACAACGTGTTTTTCACCATATGAACTTGTGTATGGGAAATCCCCTTTGTTTCCGGTGGAATTCGAGGTCAAAACACTTAGGAAAGCTCTGGAAGTAGGACTGCATCTTACTGCATCCCAAAAACACTAACTGGATCAGTTCAACAAGTTAGATGAAATCCATTTGGTATCTATACAAAACAATGCCACAATCTAGCACCAACAAACTAATTGGCATCTCATTAACGACATGACCAATTAGGGCCGAGGACGACCATACCTTAGTTGGGGGGAGATTATCATATTTAATAATAACGATACCATTTTTTGTTATGATCGTACCTCATTAATAAAATATTTAAATCATCTAATCATACCATTAATATGGCATCATTACCCACTCGTATCATATCCCCTTATGTACCCTTCACATATAACAATGCTCAAGGGAAATTTCATGATGTATGAATACACATGTCAGCATTAGAATGCGGTCATTTCCAATGCATCAAAATAATTAGCATAATTATTACCATGATTACTGTTGGTTTTACCATAACCCTCACCTAGATTTATTTCCCTTATTTCCACTCCCATTACCATGTATTTTATTGGCTAACTATTCCCTTAACGACATGTTGCTACTCTGGGTGCTACTATAGAGTAACTGATAGGTATAATGGGTGTCCAAGATATTAGACATGAACCAAAAAAACAAAGTAGGTTCGTTGTTGACCAAACATATGGAAAATATTCCAAAATGTAGGCTGGCATACTTACTTTGGGCGGCTATAGGGGTTTGATGAAGGAGTTAAAGTTTAGTTTGCACTAAATCTGGAAGGAAATTGCTCTAGGGTCCGCGGAATGGAAGTTCAAGTAATTAAGGAAGTTATTACTGTTTTTAGTGGATTTCCACAAGATGGACATAAGTGGTTTATCATAAGAGCGGCCTTGCTACATTTTCTAGAGTTATTCCTACAGGCAAGGGAGAACATGATGCAGAAAGGAAAGCGTTATGACCAGAAATCGCTACCACATCCTTAGGTAGATGTTGCATATTTCTTAATGAAATATATCACCCGTGAAGGTCAATTTTCTATCCTCTTTAAATATATTCTATGCTCCTAGCCCCTCTCCGATTTTGTAATATGCATTCCATAAATATCTCGTTCTTCATTTTGAATAATTTGCAATTGATGGCCTAGTATGTGCACTGCTCGTGCCAGATGTTATCCGTCCTTATGAATCATGAGCTCGTTAGATTACTAGTAATTCACACCTTGTTATAGACTCTTGTAACTTGGCAGTAATTGGTTGAGCTGTCGGGGGAAGAAGTTGTAGCCATGATGCTTGTAAGGCTAGAAGAGGAATTGATTGAAGAGGAAGTAGTGGAACAAATACCTGAGGAGGTAGAGGAAAAGGGGGATGAATAAATGGGAGACCAACAAGATGATTTGGGAGATGGGGGGGTGGGCGGGGGGTGAGGATTTAGGAAACTGAAATAGAGGACGTAGGCATAATGGAATTTGAAGCTACTACCCCTCATTCTCCTCTTATGGCCTCCCTACTGAGAGGATTGAGGCAATTCCATTCTCCTACCCATGCGGTAATAGAAGAAGTCTTTCCTCCAAAATTGAAGTTTAAATGAATAATTGCAGAAGAGGTTGTTGTCAATACTACTCCACAAGAAATAGTGTTGATGTCAGAACAATTGGAAGAAGAGGTTGTTGTCGATATTGCTCCACAAGGACTAGTGTCGACAATAAAGAAATTGGAAGAAGAAGTTGCTACTGATACTACTCCACAAGAACAAGTGTCTGCTTCATAGCAGATCGAAGAAGAATTTGTTGTCGATACTGCTCCACAAGAACTAGTGTCGATGTCAGAGCCAATGGAAGAAGAGGTTGTTTCCGATACTGATCCACAAGAACTCAGCTTTAGATAAATTGGAAGAATAAGTTGTTGCCAATACTGCTCCACAAGAACTAGTGTCATCTTTAGAGAAAATGGAAGAAGAGGCTATTACTGATATTGCTCCACAAGAACTAGTGTTGGATCTAGAGAAAGTGGAGGAAGAAGATGTTTTTGGTACTCCTCCACAAGAACTGGTACCAACTTCTATATAAATAGAAGGAAATTAGGTAGTGCTAGAGTCTTGGGAAGAATTTATCAATGTCACTCCACGAGTACCAACATCCGAACATATGAAGAAATTAGTGATAAAACAGGAACCTGTTGATGCGTTTGATGATACTACTCCACAATGACCAGTACCAACCTCGAGACAGATGGAGGAGAATGTGGTAAAACAAGAATTTGTAGAATAAATTACAAAAATGAAAGCCCCCATTCAACACCAGTACCAACTATTGTTCAAAGAAAATATTCAGTTAAAAAATAGAAACTACCAAACTGAGGAAACATGTGATGCATTTGTGGAAATGAGAGAAAGGAAAGTGAAAAATTAATATTGGCCAAGCAACCAGAACCCCTCAAACCAGTGGGATAGTTTTGATGGCAGTACATATAGAGGATAATCAGGTGACCTCAGCATCCACATAGACTGAGACACTCCTCCATCTTGAAGAAGCCCAAGAATTTAGTTTGGTGGAAGAAATCCAGAAAATTGAAGGCCACTACTTTTAGTTTCCAGCATGGGGAAATTCCCATGGAAGATCATTGGAAAGAAAAAAGAGATATTCGAGAGAATGTAGCTAAGGTGGTTTATAATTATACAACTGAGATAAAAAAAGGCTCAACAACAACAATAAAAATTGCAGAAGAAGATCAAGGAGTTGCAGGAACAAGTTTAGTTGCTAAAGACTGATAAGGATGAGATGTTCACCTTAACCCAACAAGTGATAGCATGTAAACCCCTTGCTAATTGTTATTCCCTTTTCCTTTATGAATAGTATCTATTTTTCTATTTGGAAAGTACTCACGAGGAGTTAAGTCACAAAATATAAGATCCCATGTGGTTGTTGAGGATTATGAGAGCTAATAAGCATATTAACCAAAATTGTCAATGTGAATTATAAATGCATGATTATATACTAGAAACTAGTCAGTCATTCAACCCAATACCATTTGTAGGAGATATTCAATTGAGAGATTTTACATCTTTTGTTATTAATCAAGTCAAATGGAAAAAGGCCCTTGATACATTCGAGGGAAACCAAGAAAATCACCCATTGATGATTAGAATGGAACATTTCCAATCTGGGGATATTTTTACTAAACATCATTTTTTCTAAAACTAGAAGGATGAAAAGACCAGATGCTTATGACACAACAATTGTTCGTTGACATGTGGACAACATAGATGTGCACTTTTCAAGAAGAAGCCAAGGACACTTGTCAAAAGTGTTAGATGATTTCATCATCAGTAGTACAGGCACAAGAACCCTTTGGGGCACCCAACTTTGTAAGAGAATTGGGGAGAGTTCCATGCTATATTTCTTGCATACAACACTGTGGAGTTCATTGGCTGGGGTTAAGGTTCTGATTTCCTATTATCTGGTTGCCTTCTGATCAATATGGGCCAACTTATGTTGTGGATGAATACTAGTGGAAAGACATCGTTCATACAGATGGGTTTCATCTACCTGGGATTGATATGGAAAAATAATATGATCTTACTAAGCTTCATGTCAGTCACAGCAGGTATAACCCCCATCTGCACAGGAAGCGATTTGCATGAGGAAACACAAACAAGCTACTTGGGGGGAGATGTTGGCCGATAAAATTACCTAAATTTAGTCACTTTTACTTGTTTCTTTTTATCCATTTCATAGCTCTTATGAGGTCAATTTATATCTCAATCAATAAAAGGTATATTGTAGTGCTATGTCTTCATGAATTGTTAATTAATGAAGCGTAGTCCTAGGGGAAAGATGCTTAGATCATTTTCTAATAGAATTATCCTATAGATTCACATCAGACGTTGTTTAGTGGAACATAACCCAACACGATGTTGTTGACTGTGATTTGGCAATGTCATTTAAGTATTGAACCATTAAACTACTCAACTGCTGAATAAATGAAAAATTGACTCTGATTGCTATCTTTGTATTTTGTTTCTCTTTTAGAAATCATTGTATATTTTTGGACAAACATGATTACCACAATTTCTAATTTTGTTAAATGCTATTCATGTAATGATGAAATGTATAAGTAATGATTAATGGAGAAGAACGAAAAACTTTTCCCTTTGCACATGTATCAACATGATTCTATTTTCTAACTCCTTTTATGATTAATGTGAATTTCATCTTACTGTAATCTCGTGTCATTTCTAATTCTTAGCCACAACCCTGATCGAAGAGATGGGCCTACTCTCTCGATTAGGTGTTGTTGGATTCAATCATGTGAATAGTTATGCTTCTAATTTATATTGTTAATCTCTTACAACCAACTTTACTTTACAAAACTAAGGGTGGATAACCCTTTATGACTTATGAAACCTTCGTGCTCTATGACCACAAAATGCGGAGTCTTTACAATTTTATTACAAAATTTGACTCAGACATGGCTTTTAGCCCCAAAATTTCCCTTGGGTGATCCCACTCCCAATAGGCCCCCAATGCAAACATCGTGACTCACCCTTAAGTCACTCAGTAGGAGCAGAGATCTTTACACAAAGCCCTTCTAGCTCGACCCTTATGACCGCAACCTTGGTCGTGCACTAAGCTACCACTTGCTTCGTGTCTTTCGTTGTCTACTCGGTCACTCCTCCTACACTATCAGCCTGAAGCTTTTGTTGTGTTGCTTGCAGAGTCGCAAGCTTGCCTTTGATATTCACTATGATTGTGTAAGCCTCATCCAGCTAGGGCTTTAGTCTCGCCTTGAGCACTGCTTTCTTGTGTAGTGCTACGTCCACTTGTTCCTTCAGTTGCTTGGCCTCCTGTAGCTTGGCTAGTCTCTGTGTCAGCACGATGGTTCATGTTGTGCACTTAACCTCATCACAGTGCTATTGTAGCTTTGTTAAGTTATGGTATGTTCTACGCTTATAACAATTTACTTCTTTTTCTTATTATATTCCACCGATTAGCAATCACATGTACATAAAGTAAAGTGCAGATAGAACATTAAACAATCGACAGAAAACAAGCCAAGACAAGAGACACAAGATGTGGCGGCTAGCCAGGGACAAACCCCACAATGTGTGGGAAAACCCTTTGATCAAATCTTCTTTTATCTTCAATAATTCAGCAGAGAGAAATAGTACAATAAATCTGATTCATATCAGCAGTGGCAAACCCTAGATCAGTAGCATCAACATTAGCGGCTTCATTATCAAAATAGGGCAGACCATATCTCACAAACCGACAGTCGGATTGACTTCATTCCACCACCAAAAGTTTCGGCTTCCAGAGGAGGTTCAGATGAACATAAAACGTAGTTCAGATGAGGAGATCTAGGCCACGCAAGTCAATCTTTACTTCTGCAGTTGCAGCTGTAGTTTCAGCAGTTTCCGGCTTCAAACTAGGGCAGTCGATATCTTGCAAACCATTCGTCGGATTGACTTCATTCCACCACCAAAAGTTGCGGCTTTCAAAGGAGGTTTAGATGAACCTACATCACAGTTCCAAAGAGGAGATCTTCTAGGCCACGCAATTCAATCTTTACTTCTACAGTTGCAGCTTCAGTTTCAGCAGTTTCCGGCTTCAAACTAGGGCAGTCGATATCTTGCAAACCGTTCATCGGATTGACTTCATTCCACCACCAAAAGTTGTGGCTTTCAAAGGAGGTTCAGATGAACCTACAGAGCAGTTCCAAAGAGGAGATCTTCTAGGCCACACAAGTCAATCTTTACTTCTGCAGTTGCAGCTTCAGTTTCAGCAGTTTCCGGCTTCAAACTAGGGCAGTCGATATCTTGCAAACCGTTCGTCGGATTGACTTCATTCCACCACCAAAAGTTGCGGCTTTCAAAGGAGGTTCAGATGAACCTACAGCACAGTTCCAAAGAGGAGATCTTCTAGGCCACGCAAGTCAATCTTTACTTCTGCAGTTGCAGCTTCAAATTCAACAGCTTCCGGCTTCACATGTGTGAGAGAGAGAGACCCATTTCAGCGCAGTAGAGAAGAGACTCATATCTGCGCAGTAGAGAGAGAGTTGTGATGAGATGAGTGAGTCTAAATGAGGAAAAGTCCTCTTATATTTATACACAACGTTGGTGGGTGAATAGATGCGATTGTTGGGCTTCTGAGCCTACATGAGTTGTAGGTCGGTTTGATAATAATTCCATAATCAAAATAAATTCATATCTCCATGAATACTTATCGGAATTGGATGATCTTTATATCAATCCTACACCTCTCGATGAGAGGAATCTAATAAAAATATTATTAGCCATGAATAAGATGACCCACATGAAGTTTTTCCCTGGTTGCCAATTTTAACACTCCCTCTCAACCATGGAGAACTTCATCTGCAATCTGTCTATCGGTCGTTACTATTCATCCATCAAATGCACTACCTTGTACAGCCTGACCCTTGCCCTGCTCTGCTCTATTTTTCCTGTTTTGCTTTGTCTTGTTCTGCCCTACACTGATCTGTATTGTTTTGTTCTGTTCTGCTCTGCTCTTGCATTGTTCTGTTCTACTCTGCTTTTGTCTGAATTATGAAGAAGAAGAAATGATCGAGGATGTATCATACTGACTCAAAGACAGTCTCAGAGTATGTACCACTGGTCCCAGACCAGTCTCAACCAACCCAAAGTCAGCGTCATAGTGAGTACAACTCCAATGGTCCCAGACCAATATCATCCTCCACTGACTCAAAGTCAGTCTCAGAGTATGTACCACTGATCCCAGACCAGTCTCAACTGACCTGAAGTCAGCATCATAGTATGGTACAACTCCTACCACTGGTCCCAGACCAGTATCATTGATCCCTGATCAATGGAGGTCATCCTAGCATAGGGAGTACGGTAGTTACAACGATGCGTCCATCGGTACTACTATGGTCCCTAACTTCATTTCCCTGCTCATTGATCAGATGAGAGGTACTTCCCATGAGTCCCAGACTGCATGGGTAGGACGCCTTGACAGGAGAACTAATCAATCCTGTCCTCACAGGAGAACACATCAATCCTGCTACAATTGCCATGGAGAACACATCAATCCAGGCCTCACAGGAGAACACATCAATCCTACTACAATTGCCATGGAGAACACATCAATCCAGGCCGCCATGGAGAACACATCAATCCAGGCCTCACAGGAGAACTAATCATCCTGCTACACAGGAGAGCGAATCATCCTGTTCCACAAGAGAGCGAATCATCTTGTCCCACAAGAGAGTGAATCATCTTGTTCCAGTGTGCACCACCAGGGGAGGGTGAGTCACCCTATGGTCGTATGTTTCTCCAGTAATAACCGCAAGCCCTCAGAGCTCCCAGAGCTCAATGTATGCAACATGTAGGACCCTTGTACAAGGGTTTCTTACCGACTCCAAGTCATTTGGGAAAATCATAGATTAGATCTTTCCTCGGGGCTTTGACAAGGTGTATCAACCTGTACATCATCTTAATGCGATGGAGCCTCCTTGCTCATCAATTTACCATATCCAAGATGATGTCTATCTGCTGGAGAAATCGACAAATACGGGATTCCTCAATAATCGAATCCCACCTCTGGTTGTTATAGAGAATCACAGTGGTATCCAATGTAAATCCAAACAGCTCACTGAAGAGCTTTCGCAACCAGACTACCTCACACGAGGTTATGCTAGCAACAATATATCCTACTTCGGCGGTGCTCAAAGCCACCGACTTCTGCTTCCTGCTCATCCAGGATATCGAAGCAGATCCCAAGGTGAAACAACACCCGGAGGTGCTCTTACGGTCCACCACACTGCCTGCCCAATCAACATCAGTATATCCAAGTAGTCTCACATCTCTGGCAGTGTATCTTAATCCATGAGAGATTGTGTCCTGAAGACATCTCAGAAGATTCCTGGCATCAATCCAGTGAGGCTCAACCAAATATGAGCTCACAATGCTAACTGCAAAAAATATGTTCGGACGGAGGTTCACCAAGAACATCAATGCGAATGAGTTTATGAAACTCAGAGGCTTTTCCCAAATCTGGTCCGACATCACTACCATATAACTTCTAAAAGTTAAGATCCTTGAGGTAGTCACAGGCTTGCAGTCCATCATACCAAATCTTTCCAATATCTTTACCACATATTTCCCTTGAGATAGGAAAATTTCCCTTAGCTTCTGCCATACTTCAAGTCCTAGGAAGTAGTGCATTAGTCCTAGGTCTTTGATTTCAAATTCAGAGGCCAGCTCCCTCTTACATTTGTGAATGAGAGGGTCTGCACCTGTTAGAAAGAGGTCATCCACATACAATACCAATATGAGAGGCTTGTCATCTTCAACCTTAAAGTAAAGGTTAGGATCGGCTTCACTCCTAGTAAATCCCAGCTTCATCAAGTAGCTATCGATCCTCTCATACCATGCTCGGGGTGCTTGCTTCATCCCATAGAGAGCTTTCTTCAACCTGCATACATGAGATTTTCGATCATAAATCTCAAATCCTTCGGGTTGCTCCACGTAGACCTCTTCTTTGATCGAGCCATGCAAGAATGCAGTCTTGACATCCATCTGATGTAGGTTCCATCCTTGTGAAGTGGCAAGGGCTATGATCGAGAGGATGGTCGTATATCTGCCAACAGGTGCAAATATCTCATCATAGTCTATACCTTCCTTTTGGGAGAAACCTCGAGCAACAAAACGAGCCTTATACTTTTCCGTGCTTCCATCTGCTGCATGCTTTATCTTGTAAAGCCATTTTGAAGTAACAATTGTCTTGTCCAGGGTCTGGGAACTACTTCCCAGACATCATTCTCCATAATAGACTCATATTCTACGGTCATAGCATCCTTCCATACTTGATGCTTGACGGCATGTGAGAATGACGAAGGCTCATTTTGTATGATCGTGCTCATGATGGTCAGGTATCCTTGATACCTATTAAGTTTCTTACTTTGACAGAAGGTTCCTCAGGGTGCAGCATGTCCTTTAGCATCATCAAGTATCCCCCTAAGCCATGAAGGCCTCTTCCTAGAAGAGGAAGGCTCATGTGGATGAGAATCTATCAGATCCATGGGTTCTTCTACATCAGGCATTGATTCATCATCCTTTTCTTTCGGTTCCCTGGTGTTGGCTTCTTGAGAGCTCCTCAAAGTCGAAAGATTGTTCACCTTGCGGTGAACTTTTCTTTAGGAGTCTTGGAACCCAATGCTTGATGAGGGCATCAATTTTGTACATATACGACGGTGATTGTAGTTTCAGCCCATAGAAATATTAGAAGTCTTTGATCATGTAGCATGGCCCAGACAACTTCCATCATCGTGTGGTTCTTCCTTCCCACCACACCATTCTGCTCAGGAGTATGTGGTGTGGTAGTCTCCCTCTTAATGCCAACCTCAGGTATGCCTGAGTGAACCAATTGTAATATATCAGAGGTCTTGCTTTGGCTTGAGGGGAATGGTCCCCTTTTGAGCTTTCCTTCAACACATCCTGGACATACACCTTCATTCTCTATTCAGAATTCGGGCATCCCTATCACCATTTGTCTTACATCGGGTAGAGCTTTGTAATGAAGGTGGGCAAACCTCCGATGCCAAAGTTTGGACTAAAGTGATGTGTCATAAGACATGACACCTAGCAGACTTCCATCGACCTGATATAAAGAATCAACTCGAAACCCAAGAGTGAAAGCATCTTTAACATTATTTTTCCATATGCATACCTTACCATCGCTGAAGGTTACCTTATAGCCTTTGTCTTCCATTGCCGAGATGGATACCAGGTTCTTTTTGAGGTCAGGTGCATTTAATACATCCTGGAATTTCTGGCCTTCTGGAATGCTTGTCCGCTTCCTTGATTCCCAGCTCTCCTCTTACCTTTGCTGTTGAATTTGTCATTCCTTTGATTGCCATCAGAGGGATTTTTTGATCATCATCCTAGAGTGAGTGACTTGCTTTATCGCAAATGTAACATCGTCATTTTCTTCTAGCCTTAGGTCCAGCCTTTCCTTTTGATTTAGTCCCGGAATTATTTCTTTTCTTTGCATGAAAAGAAAAGGCAGCAGGAGGACCTTTAAGCATGGGCATTTCTTATACTTCTTCCCTTGTTTCTTCTTGAATGCATCTAGCCATTAATTCCTCGAAACCAGGAATTACATTATAGTTCAAAAGAGTAGTCCTGAACACATACCATTTAGATGGTAATCGTTCAAGAGTTGTGAGTGCCATTTCTCTATCAGTAATAGTTTCCCCAATAGATAAGAGATCGTTCTTGATCTCGGTGATTCTTAAGAAGTATGCTTGCATACTTTCATCTTTACCCTTCTTGATTTCCCTTAGCTTATTTCTAAGAAACAAAACTTGATTTGCATCATTAACTTTAAATAAACTCACCAGTCTGTCGTAGATTTCCTTGGAGGTGTCTAGATCAGAGATGTAGGCCACCAAGCGCTTGTCGATAGAGTCCCGGATGATCTTCCTTGTTTTGACTTCTCCATTTTTCCATTTGTTCCAGGCAGCAGCAGATGCATTTGATGAAGGCTCAACAATATTGCCTCTTACATGGTCCAGAACTCCTTGATCTTCAAGGGTTAGATCGATAGACATCTTCCATCTGTGATAGTCAGCTTTCTCACGGAGCTTGTCTTCGGCAGGAAAGAGTGTTGAGGACCCCATAGTTCTTTTAGGATAGCCTTGCCAATCTTCTCTTCAATGATTGCTCTTGCTCTTGCTCGGGCTTTGTCTTCACCTTAGCTCTGATACCATGTTAAGTTATGGTATTTTCTATGCTTATAATAGTTTACTTCTTTTTCTTATTATATTCCACCGATTAGCAATCACATGTACATAAAGTAAAGTGCAGATAGAACATTAAACGATCGACAGAAAACAAGCCAAGACAAGAGACACAAGATGTGGCGGCTAGCCCGGGACGAACCCCACAATGTGTGAGGAAACCCTTTGATCAAATCTTATTTTATCTTCAATAATTCAGCAGAGAGAAATAGTACAATAAATTTGATTCATATCAGCAGTAGCCAACCCTAGATCAGTAGCATCAGCATTAGCGGCTTCATTATCAAACTAGGGCAGACCATATCTCACAAACCGATAGTCAGATTGACTTCATTCCACCAGCAAAAGTTTCGGCTTCCAGAGGAGGTTTAGATGAACCTACAACATAGTTCAGATGAGAAGATCTTCTAGGCCACGCAAGTCAATCTTTAATTCTGCAGTTACAGCTTCAGTTTCAGCAGTTTCCAGCTTCAAACTAGGGCAGTCGATATCTTGCAAACCGTTCATCGGATTGACTTCATTCCACCACCAAAAGTTGTGGCTTTCAAAGGAGGTTCAGATGAACCTACAGCGCAGTTCCAAAGAGGAGATCTTCTAGGCCACGCAATTCAATCTTTACTTCTGCAGTTGCAGCTTCAGTTTCAGCAGTTTCCGGCTTCAAACTAGGGCAGTCAATATCTTGCAAACCGTTCGTCGGATTGACTTCATTCCACCACCAAACGTTGCAGCTTTCAAAGGAGGTTCAGATGAACCTACAGCGTAGTTCCAAAGAGGAGATCTTCTAGGCCACGCAAGTCAATCTTTACTTCTGCAGTTGCAGCTTCAGTTTCAGCAGTTTCTGGCTTCAAACTAGGGCAGTCGATATCTTGCAAACGGTTCGTCGGATTGACTTCATTCCACCACCAAAAGTTGCGGCTTTCAAAGGAGGTTCAGATGAACCTATAGTGCAGTTCCAAAGAGGAGATCTTCTAGGCCACGCAAGTCAATCTTTACTTCTGCAGTTGCAGCTTCAAATTCAACAGCTTCCGGCGTCACATGTGTGAGAGAGAGAGACCCATTTCAGCGCAGTAGAGAAGAGACTCATATCTGCGCAGTAGAGAGAGAGAGATGTGATGAGATGAGTGAGTCTAAATGAGGAAAAGTCATCTTATATTTATACACAACGTTGGTGGGTGAATAGATGCGACTGTTAGGCTTCTGAGCCTACATGAGTTGTAGGTTGGCTTGATAATAATTCCATAATCAAAATAAATTCATATCTCCATGAATACTTATCGGAATTGGATGATCTTTATATCAATCCTACACCTCTCGATGAGAGGAATCTAATAAAAATATTATTAGCCATGAATAAGATGACCCACATGAAGTTTTGCCCTGGTTGCCAATTTTAACAAGCTTGCATGCTTCCGTCTCTAGCCTATGTAGATTGGGGTCCTCCTACAAGTTGGTCAGGACCTCAAATGACTGTTCAAACAATTACATGTAGTCTGCTACTACACTGTTCATCGGCACTACTGCTTCTATGACAGTGGTCACCCATTGTTCCTTTACTTCTGGTGGAGTTGAAGGCTAGGTCCTCAACTGTAACTCTATAATTTGCAAGTTCAACTCCAACTGAACCTGCACCATCTTACTCTAAATGTCGCACACACTTGTGGCTAGCTTACAGATGCGTACCTCGACTAGCTCCTCCTATGGAATGGCCAACTCTGGGGCCATTCGACATGCCTCCTCAACGACATACATAATGCGCTTGCTCTAATTGGTTGCCTCAGTCTCAATGTTGATGGCAGCATTTCTCTGTAGGGCCATCTGCTCGTTGTTCATCTGTTTTTCACTGATCACTTGGAGGGCACGATGCTCATGGGCCCTCAATTCTACAATTACTCCATCCTACAAGAGGTGGAGTGCTTCACGTGGGAGTGCTGCCAGGTTCAACCCTACTCCCTTTAGGGCACTGACAGTAGGCTTGTCAACCTCGTTCTCTATGGTCAGTGCTTGCTACAGGGAAAAGTGTCTATATAGAACTGCTCTATCCCACTAAGGTGTGACAGCTGCCTTAGAAACAAACAGAGAAAAGCTACTTTTGTTTTTCCTTTATGAATTATAGATAGAGAGGAACAGAAAGACCAACCTCTGCCTTGCGCTAATCTCTTGATTCGATCCCTCTCTTCTTTGATAGTCCTCAGCTACCTTCTCCCTTGCACGCCCAGCTTCACAAAGTACCTGTAAGATCACAGAAGCATAGAACTATACAAAGACATGGATCTATAACCATAAACAATCTAGGATTAGATGTAAATTGACCATACAAATGTAATAAGCATCAATGATACAAAAGCATGGAGGAAAACTCAAATAACTTTTATTGATAAACAAGAAAAGAGCCAGGAGGAGTTACAACGAGTTGTTCTAACCCAGCATCAACCTCCCAGCAAAGAAGCCCCTCTTCACCTCAAACAAATCTTAGATCACCCAACAATCTAATGTTTGTCTCAAGAAACCAACAACGATTCCTTACAATCTGCAAAATTCCAGCCCCCGGATCTCTGGGATGAGGGATCCATATATAAATATCTGTAAGGGGGATGAGTCAGCTTGTGATTTGATTAGTGTCTTCTCTCTGATAGTTGTTGCTTCCACTTGGAGACTGATGGCCTCTTACTCATCCTTGGTCGAATTCAGTGAGGCAAGTGTCACAGGAGAAGATTCTGGAAGCTTCCATTGCCTCTCCACCTCGCGGAATGACACTGCCATTTGTCATTTCTCACCCATCATACCCCACAGAAGGGAATTTTGAAATGCAACGCACCCTCACACTGTATTTGGGTGAGATGCAATGCACTTAGCCAGTGGAGCAGCTGCAATGATCCTATTTTGACCAATTTTGAGCAGTTTCTCATGGAGAACTTCTGGGAGAAGCTGTAATCTGTTGACCTTATTCCTTTAGGGGTTAGAACAACACTTTTAGGGGCTTAGGAGCCATTGGTTTATGGACATTTCATGCTTGGGGTTGTAGGGCCCAAAAATGTCTATAACAGTTGCCCCCTAAAGTATGAGGCCGTTAATCTTTTGGTGTCGGGTGAAATGCTTTATTATGAGGATCCGAACTTCTTTCAATGCTGGGAGGAGACCTGTGATAAGATACAATACAATACATTATCCTCATACTTTTTCATGATCTAGCTGAGGCGGGCATTCCCATGCTCAGCTTTATAAATTCATTTTCATGTACATAGGACAGACAATCGTCTGAGTGTAGACTGATGATTCTGATAGAGCCATCATCCTTTTGAGTGGATGATTATCTGTGCAGCAATGATGTACATTTAATGTCTTTATTTCCCTGAATATATATCACAGCCCAGATGGATGAAACTAAATCTGGGGTCTTCAATCTCGTCCGATCTTCACTCAAAGTACAAGTCGATCCATGTGAGAAATGTTCTGAAGTCGAACATGGAAAGACATCGCTTGATTACCAGTCAATGATGTAAACTGTTAACAAGCGCGAGAGGAATCACCGATAATGATAATGACCCTCAAGGTACTGCAGTACAATTTACGTGGTGTGAATAAAGGACTTGGCATCGAACACCACACAAAATCTTTTGGTCGAAGGCCATTGATGTAAACCTGTCGCCGGAAGTGAGAAACTTGCCATTGAGGGATGCAAGCTTCAAAGTACTGAATGGGGTGTTCCTAGATCAACTTCTTGGATAATGAGCTGATGTCGACAAGAAGTGATTCGTCACAGGAGGGCCTTAACAAATCCCACATCAATGACACGGAACGGAGCAAATGATTTTAATGGAGGTGAAAACGATCTGGTGGTATAAGGTTCAGGGTGGTGGTCATGAAAGAATAGAGTATAATGTATGGTAGTGGGTGAGACACAGGTGAATTCTATGAATGACTTCTCTTGAACATATCGGCGACACTGATGTGATGGATTGGTAGCATTAACCCCAAATGTGGATGGTATGGCGTGATCATGGTGATGTGACCGGTGAATGAAACAACCCAACCCGACTCGGACACGGAGTGGAAGTGTCATGTTCAAGAGCGACTTGCTACCAACAAAGTTTCTTTAAGTTTTCTTCCCAATTTTCCCCAGTCATTGCTGACCAGTACCTCTTTATTTTTGTCAAGCTTGAGGAGGATAACATATGCTTGTTCTATAATTTTCCCTTCGGGCAACCCCATCGCTATGTTTTAACGAGCCTAGCGATAGTGAAACTCATTCTCGTCTATAGACAAGTTTGTCGCTATTAATCTTTTTAACGAGTTTAACGACAAAGATAACTCGGTCCTTTTCAATTTTAGAGAGTCTGAAAAGGAACGTAAAGGTAACTCCAAAATTCCTTTTTCTTCATCTAATCCCTTATGTCCGAAAAAGTATAAAACAATACAGAAGGGATGAATTTTCGATACTTTTAACGAGTCGAACAAAACAAGCGCTCAATCTTTTTGTGTAATAATCCCTCAGGTCCAAAAAGATTAAAATCTAGAGGAGGGATAGCACTTCCTGTCCCTTTAACGAGCTGGAGAGGCCAATGGCTCGGCAATCTTTTCATATTTTACGAGTCAGTTGAAAAGAGCTTAAAGGAGACTTGTCTTTTGAGGAACGAGTGATAAAACGGGTAGCAGCTGCTTCCAGGTAAGGTTTGGAATTTTCCAATCACGACAGTGTCACAAGGATGGCTAGTGAAATCAGTCTTCGCAGCTGTTTCTCAAAATGGGTAAACAATCAAATGGAGGTGAATGATCGGCCAATGAAAAAGTGGAGGTGACGATGCAAACACGACCAAGGCTTTAATGGCTGAAGTACTACATTCATGACAGTTATTTACCAGGGAATAGTTCATTTTTTGACGAGCTTAAACGCGGAGGGAAACATTTTCTCATGGCTTATGTTTATTTTTTAACGAGCTTGAAATATGTGCTAAAACTGCTCGATGCGGGTTTATTTTTTAACGAGCTTGAACCTTGCGTTAACACTTCTCAATGCAGGTTTATTTTTTAACGAGCTTGAACCCTGCGGTAACACTGCTCGATGCGGGTTTATTTTTTACCGAGCTTGAACCCCGTGGTAACACTGCTCGATGTGGGTTTATTTTTTAACGAGCTTGAACCCTGCGGTAACACTGCTCAATTAATCCAGTCGTGTGATAAGAATGTCTCATATAAAAATGGAAACTTTTAGATTTTTTCCCCACATCCTTTCTTTATGCAAGTTAGGAAACGACCAATGCTACGAGTTTAAAGGGTTAGAGGTCCTAAAAATTTAAAAAAATAAATAGTCGCTCTTCGCTTGCACTCCAAAAGGTTTGCATGCCCCCAGGTATAAAACAGAGTTTCAAGGTCACCTTTTATTCGAGCTGACAAAACATTTGTTTTATCAGGAAAGGTATACCTCTTTCAGGCTACCCAAAGATTGTTCTATTCACAGTGCAAACAAAACACTTCTTCGACGATGTCTATCAAAATAGACAAATGTGATTGGAGGAGGCTACTCCACTCACGTAACTTTGACAAGAGAATCTTGTTCTAGAATAACCCCCTCTTCCAATCACCGACAGGAGTACAGACTAGTCATATTCTCTCGCGGAAACCTACCCTATACCTGAAGTTTTCCTGCCGAAGCAGACCAGGGTGCATGCCCCCTGGGTTTTAGTCATGTCTCCTCGAATCACTCGCACTCATCGAGTGGACGGACTGGGAATTGAGACATTTCTTGCGTGAAAAGACCATTCAGGGATGGTATATGACTATTTGCTATGCGTGATCCGGGAAATGAAAGCTGGTCTACGAGCTTGACCACTCTTCCTTCGTGCGGAAAACACATCACTCTAAAGAGTGATGAGACAATGGCTCTCATGCAATAAATATAGTCTCGTCCAAGGAGTAGATTGTAATCCAGGGGTCCTTGAACTACCATTACGTTCATGTGAACGGTTTTCCCTCTCAATGTTATGGGCACATTGGGAAGGATCCCTAACGGTCGACTGGTTCCTTTATCAAAGCCTGTTAGATTTCTCATCTCAAGCAAAAGCGATGGCGAACCAAGCGCTTTCCAAGAAGTTGAGGAAAGGATACTCACAGAAGCCCCTTCATCTATGATGGTACCGGCCATAACCATTCTATATATTTGAACAATGATTCGGAATGGTACACTAGCTGGTAAACGGGGTCTGCCTAGTTGATTCCAGTCGAAGGAGACAACTAGGTTGCTTGGAGGTGGGACTGAATAGACGGCCAGTACGACTCTGACAAACTTCCTTCCTACAGTAAAGAAACGGGTAAATTGCCCCCATGTTCGTTGGAGTCTGTGCTTATGAAAAGAATTTGGACGGTGTCATCCTTGTTCTCTTCAATGACTGTATCATCTGAAGATGGAACCTCTGAAGGAAAGACTGGGTCAACTACCGCCTCGACCTTTTGACTTTCGTCTGGTATGGGTTCAGATGGTTTGTCTTCAATGATAGATGCTTCAGCCGACCACCTGAGCGGGCCAGCCGGATTTTCAACTAGTGACGGACTCGGCAAGAGTTTTTTATATCCAGGAGGAAGTCATAACGGTGAAACCGGACGATCATCCAAAACTCTTTTAGCCTCGTCTAAGAAGGGACAATGGTGGATGACATGATCGCCTTCACACAATTTACAAGGAAATCTATATTTTCCTTTTTGTCCTGGGGCTTCACTTTCACTAGTTGACGTTGTGTTTTCAACATGATCATCATAGGTTGATGACACCGGGTTGTGCAAACAAGGAGACCAGTCCCTTAAGATCTGAGGGATGCAAGGAAAATCTCTGTGATAGTGGTCTCCTTTGCAAATGACACATGGCGATTTAGGCCTAGTCGGTGCAGTGTGTGGATTTTCGCTAGACGACACTCGTTTTCCCCCATTCGCTTTTGGCTCCTTCTTCTTCTTCTCTTTCTTCTTCTTTTCCTTCTTCTCCTTAGGTACTTGACTTTTGGCTTTATCAGCCACATCAAGCGAAGAGGAAGGAGGAGAGGAAGAATTAGAGGAAGTAGAAGTTTGGTGGGTAACTCTGGACTCATCTAGTTGCTGATTCGATTATTCAGGAATTGTGGTGTTCTGAACGACAGAGGTTGAGAAGAGCCATACAGGAAAACCAATTGTCAGTCCTGGAAGCAACAATGTGGCCATGTGGGGTGCACCAACATCTCCCTAAGAGGAGAAGGGACTAGGATTTCCTCCAAGGGGAATTCCTTGGTTGGTGAATTCCATTTTCTCAACCCAATATCAACGTAGGAAAGGGTAATGAATATTCCGTTTAAAATAAATTTTAGACGCTTTGACACAGCTTGTTTTTTCAATTTTTAAGAGTCGAGAAAAAACAAAAGATGACTCTATTCGCCTTCGATTTTTAATGAGCCTGAAGTGACAAGTGCTCAGATGGACCTTTTACGTTAAAGAGTCTGAAAAGGAACGAAAGGGACTGCTCTGGAAATCTAGGTAGAGGGATTACCAAATCAATTGCAAAACTGCAGAATACTTTTTAGGGTACGGCAGTCAATCTTCCCAAATGCTGTGTTCAGTGCATTGCGATCGATAGGGTGGCAGACACGACTTCCTATGGATAAAGGATTAAGCCTATTGGGGTCTCCCAAAATATACTCGACGGTACGTGGGAGCACAAGTCCGTACTGGCACTTATCATCTCAAAGTGGAAGAATCACCCAACCATCAGTGAGAACAACAGTTACTAGGCTTTACGATGCCGGAATATGTCTCTAGCCTAGACTTCTAAATGCTGTGCGTTAAGTTCCAAAGCGTTGTTAGATTCATTGAATTTATTTTAAGTTGATCTTGTTTATGAAGTTTGCCTTTCGGGTTCACCACGAGATGTAGATGTAATTCATAAAATGCAATCTAAGATGATAAACAAACTTTTTATCTCCTTTATGCAATGAAAATCCTAGCTACTAGGGAAAAGAAAGACAGAATCTTTTCACAAAGAGCAAAGAGCACACTCTAAATGCACTTTCCTAAATCAAGCCAATCAGACTGTCTATATGCAAATGCACATGCATGTATTTGTTTTCGACTTTCTTAGTATATGAATGCTAAAAAGAAAGTTGATGCACAAATCTGAATTTCTTTTCAAGCGACAAATATCAACAAGTTTCTTTTCGAAATCAAAAAAATGGAGACGATCACAACACCTTACGATTTTGAAATGAATACTTGTTCTCGACACTAGAAAATTACAAATTCAGACCAAAAGCAATAGTAACAGGATAATCAACCATCAACAGCAATCAAACTCTTTCCTACGATTGAAATCGACACTTGCGACAGATTCAAATCAAAGGACGACAGTACGATTACGCTACTTTTGCAAAGGAGAACTGTAAACGACTCAACAAACACACAAAAACATCTACAGTTCTTTTGTACAAAGGAGGCGGAATAACAACAAGGAAAAGGGGTTTCAAACAGACATATACTGATCACAGGCAGCAAAATTCAAGAATAGAACTGGAAAGAATGAACCACAGAAGCCACAACTGCACAGACCTAGTCTGATCAATGCACCTGTAACACAGAGAATCTGAAATGCAGCGCAGGTTGTCCACTCAGGAAGTGCGCTGAAATTCAGAATCTCTAAACAGTACCTGTGCTGGGCCAGAAACGAGACTCTGTTCAGATTCTGGGTCACAGTTTACAGTTCAATTCTTGGGTTTTGGCCGAGCAAAAAGCAATCAGTAATGCAACAATCAGGGGTAGATCTAAGGAGGATCTAAGAGCTATCACAAGGGCAATCAGATAGTTTTTGAATCAGTTGTTTAAATCATAAACATATCCAGTAGATGGCTTGAAGTAGCAGTTGTCTACTTTGCATTTGTTATGTCAAATGCAATTCGAATGCTACTTGTAAATTTATGAAACAAACAACAAAGAATGATAAACAAACAAACTAATTAGGTCCCTAGTGGAGTCGCCATTTTGTTACAGGGAAAAGTGTCTATATAGAACTACTCTATCCCACTAAGGTGTGATAGCTGCCTTAGAAACAAACAGAGAAAAGCCACTTTTGTTTTTCCTTTATGAATTATAGATAGAGAGGAACAGAAAGACCAACCTCTGTCTTACGCTAATCTCTTGATTCGATCCCTCTCTTCTTTGACAGTCCTCAGCTACCTACTCCCTTGCACGCCCAGCTTCACAAAGTACCTGTAAGATCACAGAAGCATAGCACTATACAAAGACATGGATCTATAACCATAAACAATCTAGGATCAGATGTAAATTGACCATACAAATGTAATAAGCATCAATGATACAAAAGCATGGAGGAAAACTCAAATAGCTTTTATTGATAAACAAGAAAAGAGCCAGGAGGAGTTACAACCAGTTGTTCTGACCCAGCATCAACCTCCCAGCAAAGAAGCCCCTCTTCACCTCAAACAAAGCTTAGATCACCCAACAATCTGATGTTCGTCTCAAGAAACCAACAGCAATTCCTTACAATATGCAAAATTCCAGCCCCCGGATCTCTGGGACGAGGGATCCATATATAGATATATGTAAGGGGGATGAGTCAGCTTGTGATTTGATTAGTGTCTTCTCTCTGATAGTTGTTGCTTCCACTTGGAGACTGATGGCCTCTTACTCATCCTTGGTCGAATTCAGTGAGGCAAGTGTCACAGGAGAAGATTCTGGAAGCTTCCATTGCCTCTCAACCTCGCGGAATGACACTGCCATTTATCATTTCTCACCCATCGCACCCCACAGAAGGGACTTTTGAAATGCAATGCACCCTCACAATGTATTTGGGTGAGATGCAATGCACTTAGCCAGTGGAGCAGCTACAATGATCCTGTTTTGACCAATTATGAGCAGTTTCTCATGGAGAACTTCTGGGAGAAGCTATAATCTGTTGACCTTGTTCCTCTAGGGGTTAGAACAACACTTTTAGGGACATAGGAGCCCTTGGTTTATGGACATTTTGTGCTTGGGGTTGTAGGGCCCAAAAATGTCTATAACAGTTGCCCCCTAAAGTATGAGGCCGTTAATCTTTTGGTGTCAGGTGAAATGCTTTATTATGAGGATCCGAAGTTCTTTCAATGCTGGGAGGAGACCTGTAATAAGATACAATACAATACATTATCTTCATACTATTTTCAAGATCTAGGTGAGGTGGGCATTCCCATGCTCAGCTTTATAAATTCATTTTCATGTACATAGGACAGACAATCGTCTGAGTGTAGACTGATGATTCTGATAGAGCCATCATCCTTTTGAGTGGATGATTATCTGTGCAGCAATGATGTACATTTAATGTATTTATTTCCCTGAATATATATCACAGCCCAGATGGATGAAACTAGATCCGGGGTCTTCAATCTCGTCCGATCTTCACTCAAAGTACAAGTCGATCCGTGTGAGAAATGTTCTGAAGTCGAACATGGAAAGACATCGCTTGATTACCAGTCAATGATGTAAACTGTTAACAAGCACGAGAGGAATCACCGATAATGATAATGACCCTCAAGGTACTGCAGTACAATTTACGTGGTGTGAATAAAGGACTTGGCGTCGAACACCACGCAAAATCTTTCGGTCGAAGGCCATTGATGTAAACCTGTCGCTAGAAGTGAGAAACTTGCCATTGAGGCATGGAAGCTTCAAAGCACTGAATGGGGTGTTCCTAGATCAACTTCTTGGATAATGAGTTGATGTCGACAAGAAGTGATCCGTCACAGGAGGGCCTTAACGAATCCCACATCAATGACACGAAACGGAGCAAATGATTTTAATGGAAGTGAAAATGATCTGGTGATATAAGGTTCAGGGTGGCGGTCATGAAAGAATGGAGTATAATGTATGGTAGTGGGTGAGACACAGGTGAATTCTCTGAATGACTTCTCTTGAACATATCGACGACACTGATGTGATGGATTGGTAGCATTAACCCCAAATGTGGATGGTATGGCGTGACCATGGTGATGTGACCGGTGAATGAAACAACCCAACCCGACTCAGACACGGAGTGGAAGTGTCATGTTCAAGAGCGACTTGCTACCAACAAAGTTTCTTTAAGTTTTCTTCCCAATTTTCCCCAGTCATTGCTGACCAATACCTCTTTATTTTTGTCAAGCTTGAGGAGGATAACATATGCTTGTTCTATAATTTTCCCTTCGGGCAAACCCATCGCTATGTTTTAACGAGCCTAGCGATAATGAAACTCGTTCTCATCTATAGACAAGTTTGTCGCTATTAATCTTTTTAACGAGTTTAACGACAAAGATAACTCGGTCCTTTTCAATTTTAGAGAGTCTGAAAAGGAACGTAAAGGTAACTCCAAAATTCCTTTTTCGTCATCTAATCCCTTAAGTCCAAAAAAGTATAAAACAATAAAGAAGGGATGAATTTTCGATACTTTTAACGAGCCGAACAAAACAAGCGCTTGATCTTTTTGTGTAATAATCCCTCAGGTCCAAAAAGATTAAATTCTATACGAGGGATAGCACTTCTTGTCCCTTTAACGAGCTGGAGAGGCCAATGGCTCGGAAATATTTTCATATTTTACGAGTCAGTTGAAAAGAGCTTAAAGGAGACTCGTCTTTTGAGGAATGAGTGATAAAACGGGTAGCAGCTAATTCCAGGTAAGGTTTGGAATTTTCCAATCACGGCAGTGTCACAAGGATGGCTAGTGAAATCACTCTTCGTAGCTGTTCCTCAAAATGGGTAAAAAATCAAATGGAGGTGAATGATCGGCCAATGAAAAAGTGGAGGTGACGGTGCAAACATGACCAAGGCTTTAATGGCTGAAGTACTACATTCACGACGGTTATTTACCGGGGAATAGTTCATTTTTTAACGAGCTTAAACGCGAGGGGAAACATTTGCTCATGGCTTATGTTTATTTTTTAACAAGCTTGAACTATGTGCTAAAACTGCTCGATGCGGGTTTATTTTTTAACGAGTTTGAACCTTGCGGTAACACTGCTCGATGCGGGTTTATTTTTTAACGAGCTTGAACCCTGCGGTAACACTGCTCGATGCGGGTTTATTTTTTAACGAGCTTGAACCCTGTGGTAACACTGCTCGATGTGGGTTTATTTTTTAACGAGCTTGAACCCTGCGGTAACATTGCTTGATTAATCCAGTCATGTGATAAGAATGTCTCATATAAAAACGGCAACTTTTAGATTTTTTCCCCACATGCTTTCTTTATGCAAGTTAGGAAACGACCAATCCTACGAGTTTAAAGGGTTAGAGGTCCTAAAAATTTAAAAAAATAAATAGTCGCTCTTCGCTTGCACTCCAAAAGGTTTGCATGCCCCCAGGTATAAAACAGAGTTTCAAGGTCACCTTTTATTCGAGCTAACAAAACATTTGTTTTATCAGGAAAGGTATACCTCTTTCAGGCTACCCAAAGATTGTTCTATTCACAGCGCAAACAAAACACTTCTTCGGCGATGTCTATCGAAATAGACAAATGTGAGTGGAGGAGGCTACTCCACTCATGTAACTTTGACAAGAGAATCTTGTTCTAGAATAACCCCCTCTTCCAATCACGGACGGGAGTACAGACTAGTCATATTCTCTCGCAGAAACCTACCCTATACCCGAAGTTTTCCTGCCGAAGCAGACCAGGGTGCATGATTTTGTTACAGGGAAAAGTGTCTATATAGAACTGCTCTATCCCACTAAGGTGTGACAGCTACCTTAGAAACAAACAGAGAAAAGCTACTTTTGTTTTTCCTTTATGAATTATAGATAGAGAGGAACATAAAGACCAACCTCTGTCTTGCGCTAATCTCTTGATTTGATCCCTCTCTTCTTTGATAGTCCTCAGCTACCTACTCCCTTGCATGCCCAGCTTCACAAAGTACCTGTAAGATCACAGAAGCATAGCACTATACAAAGACATGGATCTATAACCATGAACAATCTAGGATCAGATGTAAGTTGACCATACCATTGTAATAAGCATCAATGATACAAAAGCATGGAGGAAAACTCAAATAGCTTTTATTGATAAACAAGAAAAGAGCCAGGAGGAGTTACAACCAGTTGTTCTAACCCAGCATCAACCTCCCAGCAAAGAAGCCCCTCTTCACCTCAAACAAAGCTTAGATCACCCAACAATTTGATGTTTGTCTCAAGAAACCAACAGCAATTCCTTACAATATGCAAAATTCCAGCCCCCAGATCTCTGGGATGAGGGATCCATATATAGATATCTGTAAGGGGGATGAGTCAGCTTGTGATTTGATTAGTGTCTTCTCAACAGCATAAACCACAGAAGCCACAACTTCACAGAGCTAGTCTGATCAGCGCACCTGTAACACAGAGAATCTGAAATGCAGCGCAGGTTGTCCACTCGGGAAGTGTGCTGAAATTCAGAATCTCTGAACAGTACTTGCGGTGGGCGAGAAATGAGACTCTGTTCGGATTCTGGGTCACAGTTTGCAGTTCAGTTCTTGGGTTTTGGCCGAGCAAAAAGCAATCAGTAATACAACAATCAGGGGTAGATCTAAGGAGGATCTAAGAGCTATCACAAGGGCAATCAGATAGTTTGTGAATTAGTTGTTTAAATCATAAACAGATCCAGTAGATGGATTGAAGTAGCAGTTGTCTACTTTGCATTTGTTATGGAAAATGCAGTTCGAATGCTACTTGTAAGTTTATGAAACAAACAACAAAGAATGATAAACAAACAAACTAATTAGGTCCCCAGCAGAGTCGCCATTTCGTTACAGGGAAAAGTGTCTATATAGAACTGCTCTATCCCACTAAGGTGTGACAGCTGCCTTAGAAACAAACAGAGAAAAGCTACTTTTGTTTTTCCTTTATGAATTATAGATAGAGAGGAACAGAAAGACCAACCTCTGTCTTGCGCTAATCTCTTGATTCGATCCCTCTCTTCTTTGATAGTCCTCAGCTACCTGCTCCCTTGCATGCCTAGCTTCACAAAGTACCTGTAAGATCATAGAAGCATAGCACTATATAAAGACATGGATCTATAACCATAAACAATCTAGGATCAGATGTAAATTGACCATACAAATGTAATAAGCATCATTGATACAAAAGCATGGAGGAAAACTCAAATAGCTTTTATTGATAAACAAGAAAAGAGCCAGGAGGAGTTACAACGAGTTGTTCTAACCCAGCATCAACCTCCCAGCAAAGAAGCCCCTCTTCACCTCAAACAAAGCTTAGATCACCCAACAATCTGATGTTTGTCTCAAGAAACCAACAACAATTCCTTACAATATGCAAAATTCCAGCCCCCAGATATCTGGGATGAGGGATCCATATATAGATATCTGTAAGGGGGATGAGTCAGCTTGTGATTTGATTAGTGTCTTCTCTCTGATAGTTGTTGCTTCCACTTGGAGACTGATGGCCTCTTACTCATCCTTGGTCAAATTCAGTGAGGCAAGTGTCACAGGAGAAGATTCTGGAAGCTTCCATTGCCTCTCCACCTCGTGGAATGACACTGCCATTTGTCATTTCTCACCCATCGCACCCCATAGAAGGGACTTTTGAAATGCAATGCACCCTCACAGTGTATTTGGGTGAGATGCAATGCACTTAGCCAGTGGAGCAGCTGCAATGATCATGTTTTGACCAATTCTTGATAGTTTCTCATGGAGAACTTTTGGGAGAAGCTGTAATCTGTTGACCTTGTTCCTTTAGGGGTTAGAACAACACTTTTAGGGACTTAGGAGCCCTTGGTTTATGGACATTTCATGCTTGGGGTTGTAGGGCCCAAAAATGTCTATAACAATGCTCCATCCAACAACACTATCGCACTAGAAGCCTTCGTGTGCAACATATCATCAGCCTCTGAAGTGTCGATAGCCAGGCTGGTAGACACCATGCTAGCCTGTGATGTGTGGGTCTATATCTCCTGCAACGTTTTCTGGATAGCCCCCAGGATGATCTATTGCTGCTGTTCAAATTGTTGCAGGGCCTCCACAGTGACCTCCCTGACTGTTTCACCGATATCATGTAAATAGCCCTCTATTAATGTGATGGGGTCCAATGAGGTCTTGGTTACTTTTTGTTTCTTCCTAGACCCTTCCTTCTCCATCTCCCTTGGGTGCTTGATGCGAACAGATGTCTCTTGAGGGTCTGTGCCATGTTGTTCTATTTCTTCCTCTGTCTCAGGTGAAGGCTACCTCACACCTTTGTCAAAGTCCTGCTATGTCCCACCTGTTTGCTTCCCTGTCTGTTGCATGGCCTCGCACTCCACCTGGGCCTTATCAGTAGCCTCCTTTTTCCTCTTCTCAGCCAGTTGTGCCATCTTAAGCTTGGCCTCCTCCTTCTTCTTCTGCATGATGGAATTTCTCCCACCAACCACCAATTCTATGGTAGTGGGCCACTCCGCCAGCCGTTGATCAAGCACTGCATCAATGGCGTCATCTGTAGCCAGATAGGGAAAGTCATACCATTTCTACGTAGGGTCCTTCCATGCCCTTATAGATACTTGATGTAAGTCAGCTTTGAGTTTAGCGTAGGTACACCGTAGGCGACAATCATGGTTTGCGATTGATGGCCATCTGGATGCTCATCTCCATCATGATCCAAAAGATCTTGCTATCCCTAACTCGTTGCGCGTCCTTGGTCGCCCACAACGAAGTGTACTTTGCTTCTTCTGGGAGGTCTAGCACGACTAAAGGGAACTAGCTGTCCTCTCGCAGCTCCCACACTACTAGCACAATTAACAATAGAGCCATGCGTAGTGGAACGTCTTGTTGAGCTCTTATGCTTCACAGAAGTTCGCCAAGAACTCTCCACAAAGGTAGTCTAACTAGTTAAACTGGACTCCTTCAGCGCATTGTACTGCTAGTGCGACGACAAGCACCGGCATCTCATCGACGCGACACTTCCTCATCACCTTCCCCGCTAAGATCTATGTGTTTACCCTCACAGCAAGGTCATAAACAATGGATATAGCGTATCCACGTGGCTTCTTAACCATTTTAAAATTTTATTTCATTGGTTCTATAAGAGCCTCCTCACCACCTTTTCCACCAAAGATCATGGTCGAATTCTCTCCTGTATATGACAGTCACATTATTCGGTGAATCAACCTATCTATGATGGGTATCGGCTCCTCCAGCCACAGACACCCATCATGAACCAAACATAGTAGCTACTTGATGACCAAAACTATCACCAGGGTGTGGTTGTAGTGCTACACCCAGAGCAGATTGAGCAACCATGCCTTCTCTACTCCCTTGAGCCACCTCCGTGGCTCTAATGTGGTCATTCCCGTATTCGTATCAATTATGCGATGCATCAGCTGCTCAGTCACTAGGTGTGGGAACTTCTCATGGTCCTCCAAGTCCTAGTCTTAAAGTTTCAACAGCCGCACTCATGCCAAGTGCGGACCGTTGAAAAAAATTTCATCCGGCAGCAGAGGGGTTTGCAGGGGAGTCTTTCTCTCATCAATGTCCTTTGGTATCTTGGATCTAGGCTTGCGTGGAGGGACATACTCCGAAAACCGAGTAATATGGTTTTCAACTTGGGCTTCAACCTCCTCCACTTCAGCTCCCACATCCTCATCATCCATCAGGATGTCTTCAATGTATCCCTCCTGTAGTTCTAAGTTTATGGCCTTGCTTTTCTCCTGTGCAGTGGGTTTTCGTGGATTTCTCCTTGGTGATGCACACATCAGTATGGAAGGCTGCTTGCCTTTCTTGTCCTTCATGGTTTCCTTGGTTGGGTTCAGCTTTGGTCTTGACGTCCTCAGTGATTTAGGGACCTCTGCCAACACTTCATCGACATCCTGAGCAACTGCTTCTGCCTCTATTTCCATTTCCTGTGTCGACTCCTCTACTACTTCCTCAGTATTTATAATTTCTGCGGGTGCTGACATAATGCTTTATAATAGTGCTCGCAACGTCTCTGGCAAGTTTTCGAATGCGAGAGTCTTTTTAAAGCCTCGAAGAATTCTCGGTTCATGGGTGCCTGAGAGCTCAATAACTTAATTCTCAAAATGCTAAGTTTTTTTCGCTGGCCAGTCACTTGTAATTTATAGGGAATTTTGAATTCAAATCCGACCATTACCCCCAAATTTGGTTCATTAATGTTAGATTGGTGGCAGATTTTTAAGGATCTAAGCCATAAATTTCGTCTTAAAAGTCAACCGCACGCTCCATTTGGCTGCACTTTTGCCATCAAATCATGAATAGTGACTTTAACGGTCACTTTCTGACCAACCTGTGTGATTTCTCCCTAGGTAGCGTAGCTCCCTCTGTGCTGCTGCAGACCCTGTGACACTTCCTTGCTTCGCACCATCCTCCAATCGTGCAACTCCCCAACTCGGGTGATGTAGCTTATAGTCCCGCACCTCCTTTCAGCTGCCTGGAGTGCTAAGACTATACTACCATCATCTAGTCACATGGCTAGACCACTGGTGTATGGCTTCAAGTGGCTGCCATTCACCTTTCCTGGGAAGGGTTCTCCATTCAATTTGACCAGTTGTACCCCTCCTCCATCAGTAATTTCCTTAATGACATAGGGCCCTAACTAGTGCATTCTGAATTTTTTGAGAAATTTATCAACCTTACTGCCATATAACAAAACCAGGTCATTTACCTTAAAGGTGCGCAACTTAATATGTTGATCATGCCATGCCTTTTCGCACTACTTTTCGACATGTTGGTGATCCAGCTAGAAATATTTCTTCCTCAAGTTCATCCACTTGTGCGAGCCTTTCCTCCAGGGCTCCATGATCCGTCATACCTGTGAGCACCGCTATGTGTAGACTAGGCATAATATATTCCATAGGCATTATCGCTTCAACACCATAGACAAGCTTAAAGGGGGCTTGTCTAGTCAACTTCTTGCATGTCATTCGATAAGCCCATAGTACTGCAGGTATGCATAGGTCCCAATCACTTCAGTGAGCATTGCAAACCTTGGTCAGTGTGTTTTTGAGCACTCCGTTGAACGCTTCCGCTATCCTATTATCCTGCGGGTGATAAGATGTGCTCTTCTGGTGCTATACCTAAAATTCCTCCATCAACGCATTGATCGTCTCATTTAGAAAGTGTGTACCACTATCACTCATCACGATCTTTGGACAACCAAATCGCATCAGCACATGCTCAAAGAGAAAATTTGTAGTGGTCGCGCCTATGCAATCCTTCATAGGCTACCTCCACCCAACGAGTCAAATATTCCATCGCGGTGATAATGTACCTTGCTCCCGTCTTTCCTTGGGGCTGAATGGGTCCCAAAAAATCTATTTCTTATTTCTCAAAGGGTTGCAACGTCATCTGTGGATTCAAAGGCATCTCATCCCTTTGCGATGGCCTACCAGTCCTTTGATGCACATCACATGCCTTGCAATATGCTTTTGAGTCCTGATGGAGGGTTGGCCACCACAACCCTGCACGTAGAATCTTCTGCACATTTTCTCTTCCTACATAATGTCCTCCTGCGACGCCCCCATGATTTTCCACACAGATGCTTCTTCTTTCAAACTCGGGTACATATCTTCACAATATCTCATCAGACCCCATTCTATATAGATGCCTAGCAATGACAGAAAAATTTGTTGTGCGCACCACTAATTCCTTCTTCTGTTGGAGAGTGTATCCTTTCGGGGTAGTTCCTATCATTAGGAAGTGTATTATATCCTCAAAATGGCCATCCGCGATGTGCACTGCAAATAGTTGCACGTCAAGCATGTCTAAGCTTCACAATAACTTCAAAATCATACTCTTGGAACAATAAGAGCCACCCACAGATTCTCCTCCCCAAAACAGGCTTATTGACCAGGTAATTCAGCACATAGTGATCCGTATACATCGTAAAATGTCCTCCTAGCAAGTAGTGCCTAAACTTCTGGAGCACATACACCATGGCTAACCGTTTGTGCTAGGTGGTAGAATAGTTCTTCTCCACTTTGGATAGTCTTCGGCTTGTAAGCATGACAGGATGATCCAAGTTTCCTTCGCCAGTCTATGTCAGTACTACTCCTAGCACTATACATGACACGTCTACATGTACATGAAACTCCTCCTTCCAATCCGGAAAGACTAGAATCGGTGCAGTGACCATATTTTCTTTCAATATATCCAAGCTCTTCTTACAGTCCTTGTTCCAGTAGAATGTGACATCCTTTTTCAACAATTTCTCCATAGGCACGATGATCTAGGCATAGCATTTGATAAAAAATTTGTAATATCCCATGTGTCCTAAGGTACAGTGTAGCTGCTTCACACTCCTTGGTGCTTCCAAGTTCAGTATCAACATGATATTTGCGGGATCTACCATCAATCCTTGTTTACAAACCACGTGATCCAACAGGGTCCCAAAAGGAACACAAAACAAACACTTCTTTATATTGAGCGTGATCTGGTATCTTCGACAGGTATCCAACATTAGGAGAAAGATTGCTACATGGCATTTTACCAGCCCAAACATAGTCCAGTCATCAAAGTATACCTTTAGGAACTTATGAATAAATTCCTTGAACACAGCAACGACTACACACGAGAATATCGTAGGCCCATTTTTCAATCCAAATGACATTACAGTGTACTAAAAACAACCCCACTTAGTCATGGAGGTTGTCTTGCTCCTATCCTCCGGTGCGATTTTGATCAGGTGGTACTCGGAGAACCCATCAGTGAAGGAATATGCTTCGTGGACACCTACATTGTCCAACACTTCATTAGTGAATGGAGTCGGGAAAGGATCATGTACAGAAGCATCATTTAGATTTCTAAGATCCACGCATATCCTTATTTCATCCTTCTGCTTCTTCTCCTGTACCACCATTAGGATTACCGCATTAGATTCTTCCACAGGCTTAATGATGCCTACCACAAGCATCTTGTCTAGCTCTAAGCGGACCTCCTCCTTATACTTTGGATTGAGACGGTAAGGTCTTTGCTTAACTGGCTTTGTGTCAAGTTTCAACGTGATCTTCATAACACCTTGGTCCCCGATTATCCCCTTTAGATCTATAAACGTGGTAGGGAATAAATCTTGGTACTCGTGGAGCAATTTAGTGACCTTATCCACCGTCGCATCATCCCAGTAATCTCCAATCTTTGCAAATTTGAGTTCTTCCTCAGTACCAATGTTTACTTGTTTCTTTTTCAATGACATGGTTATATCAGGGTTCTTAATTTGTGGTTCTTCAACCACGCGGTGACCTTCTGTTTCAGGAATATTAATCTTTCACAGATCCTCATCCTCTTCTTCAGTGGTTACATTATAGCATTCCAATGCGTGACTTAGTTGAGTATCCCACGCAAGCAGAACTAGGTCTAAAGGATCTTGCGGTATCCTAAAGGTTGTTGCTTTCACCTCTTGTAGCACCTCGTTAATACAGTCAAACCCATCTTCAAGATTGAATTTCAATATGGATCCTTCGTGCAAAATATCCCATTCATGTGTACCATGGTGAAGCTCTGTTTCTACATATCAATTCATCAGGACAACATCCAGGGTGTGATAGAACAAGTGCACCCATCGAGGTTGGGGCTTCTCTCCATAAGCCTAGGCCCATTTGGCTAAATGTGCATGGGGATCATCCTTCACATCATACTTGTTTGTCATTCTCATCTTCAACTTCCCAAATCGTGTTCTCATCATCCTCCAACATTCGTGCCAATCATCAAATCTTCCCTTATGTGTACCCTACCATCTTGCGAGCATAGTGCGCAGTGCTCGATCCAATGCCTAGAAGCACTGCTTTTCTGGTACCTCCCTTTCAAATGCATCCAAAAATATATCTACATAATTTAGGCCATCATAAGTAGGTAGATCTCTTAGCTTTGAGGAGACACTGCTCAGCGACTGGGTCATCATGTTGCAGTTCAGAGTAGTCACTTCATGTAACCGATTTTTCCAATGTTCTAACTCTTCGTTGGAGTCCGAGTTGCAGGAACTCTCGCAATCCCATGTAATTCGTCCATCCGTGGTGGGATTCACCCAATCTTTGTTTCATGTTGTTATATTATAGATACAGTCTAGATCGTCATCACTCTCATAATCACGAACTGGTTCAGTATAGCGTGATCCTTCAGCAGGATCTACGAGTACTATTATGTGTAGCGATTTCTTCTCAAATATCATCTTTCGCTTCTTTAGGTTTATTACCCCGTTCATATCAGTAGCCCAGTCAATTCCCAAGAGTGCAGGATAGGGGTTGTTCTCATCCACAATTTCTATTACTTCAAAGTTAGCTAGCATGCTCACACACTTGATATCCATAGTCACCCCCTGCAGCAGCCCCATGGGGATGATCTTCTTCTGATTCGCCATCCTTAGCTGAATCGAAGACCATTGCAGCACGGGTCACCCTGTTCGTTCCCAAGTTTTCTTCGATTGGATGTTCGCATCTGACCCTAGGTCCAAAATAACCTAATCCATTTCATACTCTCCTATCTGTGTGGTCAGTCTCATCTCTCGTCCCATTCTTGTTTTATGCTTTCCAATCTTTTGTACTACACGCAGCTCACCCAGAGTCTTTTTGGTGCATCTGTTTATGAGATCTTGTAACCCCTTCACAACCTTACTATCGCGTAGTAACTTCATGAGGGTCTCCAGGAAGGTTGCAAGCATAGAAGGGTCCATCTCCTGATCAAACTTATCCCTGCTTCCCAAGGTGGAGGCCTCACTGAAGCTCTTCTTGGCTTCCATGAATGTTTCACGTGCGCACTCTAAATCGAACTCAACCTCCTTCATCAGAGCCTTGCGAACCCATGTACTATCTTCAGGCTATTTCCCTTTGTCATCTCCTATTCTGATTCCACTTCGGAGGACTATATTCACGTTTCGATCCTCTTTGCGTGGTTCAGACCTCGTCATCTATAGGTTTTGAGTCAACGGAGGTGGTAGCACCCCTTTTTCACATATCCTTACTATCAATGTAGGGCAATCTTCCATTTCATGATCAAACAACGTGAAATACTTGCATGAACGATGGCTTGGGTTAGTGCATTTTTGGGCATAGTGTCCCAGTCCTCTGCAATTGTAGCAGATCAATTGTCCTCGACCTCTACCAGGTTCTCCTCCACCTCAGCCTCGTCCATGCCCCTAAAATCATGTCCCCGCCATTCCTGCACTCTGGTCAAGGGGCCACATTTCTGCCTGAACCCTATAGGCGTGAGTTATATCCATCATCAATTAATAACTCTGACAATTATGCTCATCATTCCCTACCGACCTACAAAAGTTGCAAAACAGTTGTTGCGGTGTCTGTACAAACTTCTGTAGCAAATGATAGTTATTCATGGCATGTTTTCTTGCTACCTGGCATATAGCGCACCATAATGCAGGCCTCGTACTTGGTCCTGCTTGAGCTTTTGGTCTTAATGGCATCGATCCTCCTCTTGCAATGTAGTTCAGAAAGACCAGGCAGTGGTCTTTGTCATGTCCTTGACTCTGGCATTTCAAGCACCATACCTCTTCACGCACCTCAGTTCGAACTGTTCTATCATGCTTCAAACTTTGCATCTCAAGGCACAGATTCTTCAAATTCTCATGGATCTATTGAACCCCCAGATTTGGATCTTGCATTGGTGTTTCATGTAGTCTCATTGCAATCTCCAAGGCTTCCACCTGAGATGTTATCTTGTGTTGTGATAGTGCAACCCTTAAGTGTGGTAATAGCGAGGCCACAAACCACTCACGATGTTGTCCATATGTTAAGTTCATGTTATCTTCGCAGATTTTACATTTCAACCTCTAATCTAATTTCCAAGGTGTCTTGCCTGGTTGCATCACGATTTCCTTGAATCCCACGATCGACTGTGCCTCATATTTAGGCCTACTGAATTCTCTATTCAGTGTTGTCTGGATGTCTTCCACTCCAGCATTCGGGTTATCATTAGAGTACTTGATATAACAGGTTAGGGTGCGATCCTGCAGAGAACTAACCAATGTCACATTCTTTATGTGATCATCTGAAACGCCCTTCTCTTCCCAAACGACTCTCATGATTAACCAGAACTGGTCCGGGTCCTCATTGTCCAAGCCTTTGAACAAAGGTAGCTTCACTGAATTTTTCATATTGAACTATGGTGGAGGTGGAGGTGGTATGGGTGAAGTTGCATGTGATGGTGGCGAAGTTGGAGGTGGTGTGGGTGGAGGTGGTATTCGTAGGAATCCTTGTCTTATTAATTGAATAGCACTTTGTGGAGAAACCAGAGCTATCCCTTCTTCGTCACCTCGTGGAGGTGAAATCAATTGAAAATATTCAGGAACCTTTTTTCCTTCATTCCTGTGGGTCTTTCTGCTTCGGGTAGCTCCTAACATCAAGGTAGTTGCATAACCCATTTTTTGCACAATAACATTTTAATCTAGGTATTCAAAGATTTCACGTACTTACCTCATAGTCCTTTGAAAAAGTGTCACTCTGCCTCGCTATAGCTGGCTGAGGTAGTGACCGTGAATTCAGTCACAAATCCTCCTATGATGTGATCGAGCCAATGATCGACAACGTGGGTGATCTTTTCCTCAAATGCTTCCAATTTGTGTACTAGCTCCAGGGTCCAAACAATAGGATCGTCAAGTTCCCACCTTCCTTGGCTATATGATAGCTTCGTGATCCACTCATATAGCTCAATTGGAAAAGAGTAGAAAAAGATTTCATTGATATCCATATATAGGTATCTGTCCAACCACTGTTCCTTGGTTAGTCATGGGTTTCTGTTCTCTTGTGCCACGCATTCGTGGATCTTCCTATCCAACCAATCTTTGATCTCTTTCTTAGTTGGATTCCAGTGATACAACATCACACATCTCTTATGCAGATTATGGTCCCGAGAAAGGAACCATTTGTTGGCTTGAGGGGGCTTGACCCAGGTTTAACGTTAATTAGCCAAATAAATTGTTATGCTCTTCACCTACAAAAAGATACCCAAATACAGAATATGCGAAGAAAGATACCCAGAACTTATAATAGTGAGAGACAACAGCAAATATTTTATTATTAAGAAAGCAATGTTCACTGGCCTCTTCGAGGGGCAACCTCCAATAGAGCAGAGCTCGATACAAAAATAAGACACGATGCTCCTCGCAGGGAGTCTCTATCCTTTATATATGACTCATACATGCAATACCATGGATCAATACCATGGGTTTTATTAATACCATCTATCTAATACCATGGCCCATTTGCAACTAACTGTGGTCCTATCATTAATTGCAGGTTAACCACTTATAATTATTAATATGGGCTTTATTGACTCTTTACTATGACTCGATCCCACTACATAAATAAGGGGGTTAGGGTGGGACCCTAACATGCCCTCCCCCTTAATAATAGCCTTGTCCTCAAGGCTGAAGCTGTGGAAACTACTGAAGAATAGTGGTTGGTTCCCAAGTTGCATCTTCCGGAGAGGTGTCTTTCCACTTGACGAGAACTTCCCTAATCATGCGGCCACGCAGGTGCCTTTCTCATGTGTCTAGGACCTGTTCAGGTTGGAGCCAGATTGACCCTTCCTCGTCTAATTCAAGTAGACTGGTTTGAATTCTGCAATTGTTCCCAATCACTTTCTTGAGGCATGAGACATGGAAAACTGGATGGATTTTTGCAGTAGGCGGCAAAGCCAGCTCGTAGGCTACTTCTCCAATGCACTGAAGTACTTGATATGGTCCGTAGAATTTTGGACATAGCTTCTGACAACCCTTGTCTTTGAGTGATGTTTGCTTATATGGTTGCAACCTCAAAAATACCTGATCCCCTTCTTGAAATTGGTGCTCTGAGCGATGCTGGTCTACCTGTTGCTTCATGAGGTTTTGAGCTTGATGAAGATTCTCTGTAAGATGGGCGAGCATGGTTGCACGATTTTGTAGGAGTTGATCCACTGCTTGTACCTTTGAGCACCCCTTGATATAAGAAGTAGGAGAAGGAGGGATTTGACCATATACTGCTTCATAGGGAGTCATTTTGGTGGTGGCATGATAGTTGGTGTTATACCACCATTCAGCCAGAGGTAACCACTGTACCCAAAGATGTCACTTTTCTGAAGTAAAACACCTAAGGTAGGTTTCCAGACATTTGTTGACGGCTTCATTTTGACCATCTATTTGTGGATGATAAGAAGTACTGAGTTTTAGTTGGGTGCCTTGTAGCCTGAGCAGTTCCTGCCAAAAATTACTGGTGAAAATCGGGTCGCGATCGGACATAATAGAAGTGGGCATGCCATGCAATTTGAAGATCTGATCCATGAAAGATTGAGCGACCAAAGTCGGTGTAAATGGGTGGGGTATGGCATAGAAATGAGCATACTTCAAAAGTATGTCCACAACCACCATGATGACTGACTTGTTTCCTGACTTTGGAAGACCTGTAATGAAATCCATAGAAACATCCGTCCATATTGCTGCCGGGATAGGCAACGGTTGTAATGTGCCTGGTGCTTTGACAGTCTCCCCTTTGTGGCGTTGACAGACATCGCATTCTGCTACAAATGTAAGGATGTCCTTTTTCATGCCTGTCCAAAAAAATGATCTTCTGGTGCAAGCATACGTCTTCTGAAAGCCTAAATGTCCTGTAATGGGGGATGAGTGCAATTCTGCCAAAATGCGACTTTTGAGGGTGGATGTTGGTGATATTACGACTCTGTCCCTGTAGCGACGAATCTCATCCTGCCACGAGTAGTCCTTGGTGGAATTTGGATCCACCTGCAATCGAGAAATGAGTTGGGAGAGCTCGGGATGTGAAAACCATTCCCTTCGAGCCTCTTCAATCCATTCTGGAATGGGAAGGGAAATTGCTACCAGGGTACTTCCCTCCTCAAATTGGTGAGATAATGCATCTGCTACACAATTTTCTTGTCCTTTCTTGTAAATGATCTCATAATCATATCCCAGCATTTTGGCGAGCCATTTATTTTGTTGTGGGGAGGATAGGCGTTGCTCCAAAAAATATTTAAGATTGTGATGGTCTGTGCGGATTTGGAAACGTCGCCCCAATAAGTAGGGTCGCTAGGTCTCTACTGCATCTAAAATGGCCATCATTTCCTTCTCATATGTAGATTGGCCCAGATTCTTCCCACTTAGTTGTTGGCTTGTGAAGGCCAAAGGTTGCCCTTCCTACATTAAGACTGCCCCAATACTTGTACCTAAAGCATCACATTCAATGACAAAAGATTTGGTGAAGTCAGGGAGTGCTAAGACTGGAGTGGAACACATGGCATTTTTTAGAGCTGTAAATGCCTGTTGTGCGTCCTCATTCCAGAAGAATGAATTTTTCTTCAGGAGTTGAGTGAGGGGCTTCGTTATGTGATCATAATTGTAGAAAAATTTGCGATAATAGCCTGTGAGACCCAAAAATCCTCTCAGGCTATTCAAGGTCCTAGGTTGAGGCCAATCCTGCATTACCTGGATCTTTTTGGGGTCCACCTTAACACCTTCACGCCCCACAATGTGGGCCAAATACTCAACTTCTTTCATGCCAAATGAACACTTGGACATCTTAACAAATAATTTATGCTTGCGGAGCAGTTGCAAGAGTAGATCTACATGCTAAAGATGTGCGGCCCAAGTGCAACTATAGATGAGGATGTCATCGAAGAAGAAAAGGACAAATTTCCTAAGATATGGTTTGAGAAGGTGGTTCATAAGGCTTTGAAAGGTAGATGGCGCATTACAAAGACTGAATGGCATGACCAGGAACTCATAATGGCCTTCATGAGTTTGGAAAGCTGTCTTTGGAATGTCGACTTCCTTCATACGAATTTGGTGGTAGCCTGAGAGCAGATCCAGCTTAGTGAAGAATTGAGCCCCATTGAGTTCATGCAGCAAATCATCAACCACTGGAATGGGAAATTTATCTTTGACTGTCAACTTATTGAGGGCCCTGAAGTCTGGACACATCCGCCACTCCCCATCTTTCTTGAGCACCATGACCACCGGTGATGAATAAGGACTAATGCTGGGACGAATGACACCTGCTTCCAAAAGTTCCTTGATTATTTTTTCTATTTCATTCTTTTGGGTGAATGAATATCTGTATGGGCACACATTTGGGGGTTGGGCCCCTGGAACCAAGGCGATGCTATGATCATGTTCCCCTCTCGAGGGTGGAAGCTCATGAGGCTTGTCAAAGACTGGCAGATGGTTATTTAAAATCTGTTGCATCTGAGGATGAATCGGCAAAGACTTGGTTTTGACTGCCTGAATGGCATTAAATTGAGCTATAACTCAATGATGGCCCTTTTTTAGCAATTTTTCCATCCTATGCGAGCTGATGATAGAGGGAGCTCCAGCCTGGAGTCCACAGAGGGTATGTGTGGAGTTGTTCTGCTTAAAACTCATATATAACTCCTGTAAATCCATTGTGATTGGCCCAAGGGTTCGAAGCCATTCAACACCGAGGACAATGTCGCACCCTCCCATGTGTATGGCAAACATGTGGGTCTTCAACTAATAATCCCCCATTTGAAGTTTGACATTTTCACAGCGGCCTTCACATTTCATTGTGCCCCCATCCGCAATTTGGACTTGGAAGTTAGAAACTGCTCGTACAAAACAATGCACTACTTCCACGACTTTTTGATGGATGAAATTATGTGTACTTCCACTATCAATCAAGACTACTACTGGGCGATGTTTAATAAAACCTCTGATTTTAAGAGTTTGAGGCGAAGAAATCTCGACCAAAGCATGCAGCGAAATAACGGGTTCATCAGGGACATTGTCCTTTTGGTTGTCCTCTTCTACTGCCTCATGTTCCTCTAGTGGTGGATCTTCCTCCGATGAGCTGTAATCAGTGGCATCAATTTGAAAAAATTTGGGCTCCTTGCATTTATGACCTGGGGAGTATTTTTCATCACAGTAGTAACATAATCCTTGCTTTCTTCTTTCAGCCATTTCTGTAGGTGACACCTTTTGAACCTTAAGTGTTTGAGTCGTGCTGTGAGCCTGTGGGGGGCGACCCTTAGCTGTGAAATTTGGGCGACTGTACTGGGCTGCTAATGCATGTTCCACGTTACGAGCTACCTTGCAAGCCTCCATCCATGTGGGAGGGTGGTGCAGTAGGACGTGGGCTTTTATGGCTTCTTTAAGACCGCTGATAAAACATTCCGTGTAGAACACATCTGAGAGACCCCTAGTGTGGAAGGCTAAGGCTTCAAAGGCTATAACATATTCATCCACTATGCCAGTCTGTCGGAGCTTAGTAAGATGATCCAGAAAAGAAGATTCCTGGTCAAAGCGGTCTGTAAGAGCTTTTTTGAAGGTGGTCCAAGTCACAAAAGGTCCATTGCAACATTGATGCCATTCCCACCATTGCCACCTTTCAGTGTCCAAGTACATGCTCCCCACCATAAGCTGAGTCTCATTATCTAAGATGTTATTTAGATTGAAATAATGCTCCATTTGTGCTATCCATGCTGCTGGGTGAGAACCATCAAATTTATGCATATCCAACTTGGGAGGTCGCGGACGGGATTGTTGGTGGGGGCCCCAGAGGTGAAGAGAGTGGCTAGACTCACCCTCACTATGTCCATTGCCAATATACGCCTCCTCGTGGGCTTCCTCCTTGCCCTTGGGGATTATGCTAGTTAGTCTGTCAAGTTGAAGTTTGAGGGATTGCAAGGTTTGTTCTAGCTTGTCCATCCTCTCACTGGCCATAGCTTGAGCTCTAGTTTCTACCATGCACCGACCTGATGTTCTTGAAATTTGGGACTGCCCAAAAAAAAATTTCACTAAGAATTGAATGGTACCACCGTGCTCAGCTCGTCGTCTTGATTCTGATGGGCTAGATCACCAATAAGCGCCCCGTTTTTTTTTTTTTTTTTTTTTTTTTTTTTTTTTTTATATATATCTAAAAACTCCTAATGGAGTTTTACTCCTTCCTTAGGAATACTGCAGTAACCGAATCCTCAAAATTTCAATGCTACCAAAAGTTCCCCCGGTATAGGAACCCCACACAACTACTCAGATTCGGTGGAACTAAGAGATCTGAATGGCGGATCAGATACCTCTAAGCAGCGGAACAGATTGCTGCTGCAGATCTGATGGATCTAATAGATCAGAATGGCTGGTCGGAACTGTGGGACTGATGTCTGTTGTTGCTGCAACCCTTTGCGCAAGCAGATCTGGTAGAGATGATGCGTGATCCCAAGATAGAAAAGGGAAATATGGTCTCGAGGAGTGTCAGGTGCTATAGATCGCAATATACATAAGGGTTTGATAGTAGTACTCACCCCAATGTTTTAGGGCTCTAACTAAGGAGGATCAACCGTACCCTTAGCCATACAACCCGACTACCCTATCGTACGGGCAAGTAATCTCTCCGAGTGCTGTTCTTGGTGTACTATAGCAGCAAGAGGGCCGACGGTTTATCTATGGCAAGGTTGCAGAGGAGCTAAAGGGCTTCCAATATACCCAGAAGGTACTTGGAAGATAGTCCATACGTGGTTCTGTCTAATGTGCTACTACTCGAAGGGGTACCCACAGGGGTTACAAGGGAGTCCAACAAGCGCGACCACCTTTTGTGTTTCCTGCATGCATGCCTCCCCAAATCCGCAGGTTTATGCGCTCAATGACAGATCCCATGGTTTAAAGACGCCAGAACACGTCTCTAGCCAAAAAAAAAATTGCTAAGAAATGGAGATCCCACCGGCCCTGGAAAGTGCTCTGATACCACTTGTTATGCTCTTAACCTGCAAAAAGATACCCAAATACAGAATATGCAAAGAAAGATACCCAGAACATAGAATAGTGAGAGACAACAACAAATATTTTATTATTCAGAAAGCAATGTTCACTGGCCTCTTCGATGGGGTAACCTCCAATAGAGTAGAGCTCGATACAAAAATAAGACACGATGCTCCTCGCAGGGAGTCTCTATCCTTTATATATGACTCATACATGCAATACCATGGATCAATACCATGGGTTTTATTAATACCATCTATCTAATACCATGGCCCATTTGCAACTAACTGTGGTCCCGTCATTAATTGCGGGTTAACCACTTACAATTATTAATATGGGCTTTATTGACTCTTTACTATGACTCGATCCCACTACATAAATAAGGGGGTTAGGGTGGGACCCTAACATAAATCCCTATAGTACTGGCCATTTCGACATCAGCCCGCGGAGCACAGAGTAAAGTCTCACCCAAAGTAATATGGGGGGATGGTGGAACCAAGTTTCCACACCCTGAGATGGTTTTGATGTCAGTTAATTCCCTCTATCCCTACCTTTGCACATGTCACTTAGCTCTAGGGCATGCCAAACTAACCCCTTATTCTGCCCTTAAATACCTTTGTGAAAGGGTACAATCGACCTTCGCGCAACCCTAACTGACGGCTCAGGTAATTTTGCGCTACTATAGCAGCGTACTGTATAGATTCCGAAATTAGTCTAAGTGACTTTCTTATGTTATCAACAATTATAGTTAACACTGCGTTCATTTTTCCAATGTAATTACATTCATTCGCGCATCATATAAGCATAATAAAGGAAATTCATACATAACATATCAAAATGCATCAACAGAACAAATACATAGAAATTGCATAATATTTCTCTTTATTGATATCTTCCAAGTGATTACAAACTCTATCCAGCCTGCACACACAGCTATATGGGTCTGCGCACTCAGCTGCGGACTTCTACCCTAGGCCTCTATGCACTCAGCTGCAGAGCCTCCACCTACGCTACAACCCGAAACTTAGACTTCTTACTTCAGATCTATGACTCTCTTACCTGATTGATTACTCTAACTACTTAGAGCTTACCTCTTTTTATACAATCCCATGGTCCGTAGACCATGGGAAGATCTCTTACAGCTGACTTTGTTATACAAAACTAAGGGCAGACAACCCTTTATGACTTATGACACCTTCATGCTCCATAACCACAAAATGCAGAGTCTTTACAATTTAATTACAAAATTTGACTCAAACATGGGCTTTTAGCCCCAAAACTACTCTTAGGGGATCCCACTCCCAACACCACCACATACCAATCTAAGGATCACTATCCCTATACAAGCACAGATGCCTCTAAATTTCTCCACCTAAGCTGTGAGGAGTTGTCTGTCTCCACCGTTCAGGATTTACCGTACATCTTTCCATTCAAAGCTCAAGGATTCCTAGGCCCAACAAGGGTATACATAATCATCCTTTACTGCAATCCCACCTTCACCAATCCAGGGATTCTTAGGCCTTGTGTTTCTCCCCTAAGACCACCCCACTCAATTTTGAAACCATCTCACAATCCAGCTCAACCAAATAAGAGAAAACCCATCACACCATGGCTATCCAAAAATGGAAAGGAAAGGTTGAAAACCACTATCACACCTTGCATAACCCATGCCAATGACAAAAGAGAACCAAATGCACACATGCATGCAAAAGCTATTAAGGAAATAACACATGCAACTCGATACCTACAAGTAACCTCATTGTAGAAGTCCTATCCAACTCTTCCTAGCTTGATTTTTGCTTTCCTTTGCCTTCTTTGTCCTTCCTATGATTTCCTTGTTTCAATGCTAGAGTCCTCCAAGAATGCTCTAAGTGTGCAAAACTATGAGAGAGAGAATAGAGAGAGATCCAAGCTAAAATTGATAAGGGTTGTGAACTGATCCTCAGAAGCATCTCTATCATTAATACCTCTATTTTCTTCATTTTCCATTATTTTCCTTCATTTTTCTCCTCATATGCAATATGTGAGCTTTCACCTTCATTTTATCCTAATTTCCATTATTTTCATAAATAAAATGCTAATTAATGCCTCTTGCCATTTCAAATTCCTTTGCCAATGCCTCTGATAATTTCCTTTACCCATAATAAATGAAATGAAAACCCACTAGGATGTTTTGCCCATCATTTAGCTTGGCATACATGTCCCATGACCTTGGTCTTATTTTTCCTTTATTAAATTTATTACATGAACTTTTAACTTGGGGTTTTTACAAAGATCCTTATCTTGCATTGCTAAGAATAGACTGGGCCATTGAAAACTAAGTTGTAATTGAACTGAAGAGAGAAACAATTACATTTGAAGTGGAGGGAGTGAGGGTGATCCAGCCCTTGGAACCTATCAAGGGAAAATTTTATTAAGCCAATATATGATAAAGAAGAATCTGAGTTGTTGGACCAGTTATATCGACCAGCGGTGGGAAAAAGGAAAGACTACATTAATATTAGGGAAGGAGGGTCGATCAGTGAGAAGTGTTCATAACTCTGAAGTTATATGCGAGGTTGTATGGGATGACTGGTAGAAACATGAGATCAACACTAGACGTTGTGCCATGATCCACCAAGGAACTTAATATTTAAGGAATTTAAAGGGGAGTGAAGTGTCGAAGATGGGCCTGCAACTAGTGGCCCGCAACTACTACCTATGAAGTTGCAGAAACACAATATCAGTACTAAGGAGAAGCCAAAATTATCTTTGATCGGATACTATTGGGATGAGAAGACTACTTAAGAAATATTCTATCTCCTAAGGGAATATGAAGTCCTATTTCCTTCATCTATTGCAGATCTTAAATGGATTAGGGGGAGCTAGGTGAGATGAAGATTGTGCTTTAGTGTTGGGAATAGGATCCCCCAAGGATAGTTTTGGGGCTAAAAGCCCATGTTTTGGGTCAAGTTTTGTAATAAAGTTCTAAAGTCTCTGCATTTTGTTGTCACGGAGCGCGAAGGTGTCATGAGTCATAAAGGATTGTCTACCCTTATTTTGTGAAGTGTAAAGTTGGCTGTAAATATCTATCCATGGTCCACAGACCATGGGATTGTATAAAAAGAGCTAAGTAAGTAATCTCTAAGAAGTTTGGAAGAAGTAAGAAGTCTTAAGCGATAAGGAGGAAGTCTTTAGAAGTCTAAGTTTTGATTCTTAGCGTAGGTAGAGGCTTTGCGGCTTAGTGTGGAGAGGGCTAGGGTGGAAGTCCGCATCTGAGTGCGCGAACCCCTGTAGCTGTGTGCGTAGGGTGGATAGCATTTGTAATCATCTGAAGATATCAATAAAGAGAAGAATTCTACAAATTTTGTGTCTTTGTTTCCTGTTAATGCATTTTGTCATATTGTGTATGGATTTCATTTACAATGCTTATGTGATGCGCGAATGTAAGTAATTATGTTGGTTAATTGAACACAAGTAAGGATATATGTTTACGCAGCACTAACTATGATTGTTTAATAAGATAAGTAAGATACTTACGATAATTTGGGAATCTGCATAATACGCTACTCTAGCAGCGTGAAAGTACCTAAACTGCATGTTAGGGCTGCGTGAAGATTGATTGTACTCTTTCGCGGAGGTACTAAAGGGAAAAATAAAGGGCTAGACTGATAGAGCCCTAGAACTTAACAACCTAAACGAAAGCAGGAACAAAAGGAATAAACTAAAATCATGACCATCTTAGGTTGTGGAAACTTGGTCCTAGCATTCCCCCATACTGCTTCAGGTGAGACTTCAGTCCTTGCTCCACGGGCTGATGCCGAAAGGGCCAGTAGTGTAGGGATTTGTTTGGCTAACTAACGTTGAACCTGGGTCAGGCCCCACACAGCCAACAAATGGTTCCATTGCTAGGACTAGGATCTGCATAAGAGATGTGTGATGTCGTATCAATGGAATCCAACTAAGAAAGAGATTAGAGACTAGTTGGATAGGAAGATCCATGAATTCGCAGTGCAGGAGAACAAAAATCTGCGACTGACAAAGTAAGAGTGGATGTACAGGTACCTATGTACAGAGATCCACAAGATCTTTTTCTATTCCTTTCTGGTTGAGCTATATGAGTGGATTGTGAAGCTAGCGGATAACCAAGCAAGGTGGAGACTTGATGGTCTTATTGTTTGGACCTTGAAGTTAGTACATAGATTGGAAGCATCTAAGGGTAAGATCGCCCACACTGTCGATCATTGGCTCAACCCCATCATAGGAGGATTTGTGACTAAATTCATGGTCGATACCTCAGTTAGCTATAATGAGGCGGAGCAATGCTTTTTCAAAGGTCCATGAGGTAAGTACTTGAAGTCCTTGAATACCTAGATTAAGATGTTATGGTGTGAAAAATAGGTTATGCAGCTACCTTGATGTTCAGAGCTATGCAAAGCAGAAAAACTTACAGGTACAAAGGGAGAAAGGGTCCTGAAAATAGGTCATTGATTTCACCTCCATTGGGTGATGAAGAGGGAGTAGCGCAAGCCTCTCTGCGAAGTGCTATTTAGTTAATAAGACAAGGATTCCTGTGACTACCACCTCCAACCACACCACCTCCAACTTCACCACCATCACCTGCGACTTCACCCATACCACCTCCACCTCCACCGCAATTCAACATGGAAAATTTAGTGAAGCTACCTTTGTTTAAAGGCTTGGGGAATGAGCACCCAAACCAATTCTAGTTCATCATGAAAGCTATATGGGAAGATCAGGGTGTCACGGATGATCCCATGAAGAAGGAAACAATGGTTAGCGCTTTGCAGGATTGCGTGCTAACCTGGTACATCAAGTACTGTAATGATAACCCAAACGCTGGTGTGGCGGAGATCCAGACCACATTGAATAAATAATTTAGTAGGCCTAAATCTGAGGCACAGTCAATTGTGAGGTTCAAGGAAATCATGATGAAACCACGCAAGACACCTTGGGAATTAGATCACAAGTTGAAGTGTAAAATACGTGAAGCTAATATGAACTTAACAGATGGACAGCACCACGAGTGGTTCGTGGCTTCGCTCCTGCCACACTTAAGGGTTGCACTGTCACAACAGAAGATAAAAACTCAGACAGAGGCCTTGGAGATTGCAATGAGACTGCATGAAACACCGATGCAGGATCTAAATTTGGGGGTTCAGCAGATCCATGTGCAATTGCAAAATCCTTGCATTGAAATGCAAAGTTTGAAGCAAGACAAAACAACTCAGCCGAAGGTGCGCGAAGAGGTATGGTGCTTGAAATGTAAGGGTTAGGGGCATGACAAAGACCATTGCCCAGTGTTTGTGAACTATATTGTAGGAGGGAGACTGATGCCTTTGAGGTTGGAAGCTCAAGTAGGATCGAGCACGAGGCCTGCGTTGTGGTGTGCTATATTTCAGGTAGCAAGAAAACATACGACAAATAACTGTCATTTTTTGCAGAAGTTTGTACAAACACCATAGAAACTGTTTTGTAACTTTTGTAGGTCAGTAGGGAATGATGAGCGCAACTACAAAATTTATGAATTGATGATGGATAGAACACCCGCCTAGAGGTTTCAAGTAGAAACGTGCCCCCCTGACCAGAGTGTAGGGATGACGCGAATAGGCTTTAAGGGGTGCAGATGAGGCGGTGGTGGAGGAACACCTGGCCAAGGTCAAGGATAGCTATTCTGCTACAATTGCGGAGGACCAAGACACTACGCTCACGATTGCACTAACCCAACACATCTATCATGCAAACATTGCACTCCGTTTTATAATGAAATAGAAGACTTTCTTACGCTAATAGCCAGGATACGCAACAAAGGAGTGTTGCCACCTCAGCCGACTTAGAACCTATAGATGATGAGGTCTGAGCCTCACAAAGAGGATCCGAATGTGAATATAGTGCTTTGAAGTGGAATTGCAATAAGAGATGATAAGGGTAAATAGACCAAAGACAACGCATGGGTTCGCAAAGCTCCAGCGAATGAGGTTGAATTTGATTTGGAGCATGCACATGAAACATTCATGGAAGCAAAGAAGAACTTTGCTGAGGCTTCCACCTTAGGAGAAAGGATAAGCCAGACTAGGAGATGGACTCTTCTATTCTTATGACCTTTCTAGAGACCTGCATGAAGTCGCTACGCGATATCAAGGCTATGAAGGGATTACAGGGGCTTACAAATAGATGCGCCAAAAACACCGCAGGTGAACCACACATGGTACGAATGATTGGTAAGCATAAAAAAAAGGATAGGACGAGAGATGAGATTGACCGCGCAGATAGGAGAGTATGAAATGGATTAGGTTATTTTGGATCTGGGGTCAGACATGAACATCCTACCAAATAAGAATTGGGAGTGGATGGGAAGACCCACATTGTAGTGGTCTCTGATTCAATTAAGAATGGCAAATCAGTAGAAGATCATCCCCATGGGGCAGCTGCAAGGGGTGACTATAGATATTGAAGGCGCGAGTGCGTTAGCTGACTTTGAAGTAATAGAAATTTTGGATGATAGCAATCCCTACCTTGCACTCCTTGGCATCGATTGGGCTACTGATATGAATGGGGTATTCAACCTAAGGAAGCAAAATATGACATTTGAGAAGAAATTGCTCCGCGTAATAGAACCCCTAGATCTTGTTGAAGGATCACGCTATACTGAACCAATCTGTGATTATGAGAGAGATGATGATTTGGATTGTATCTATAATATAACAACGCGAGGTGAATATTGGGTGAATCCAATAATGGATGGACGAATTACATGGGATCACGAGAGTTCCTGCACCTCAAACTTTGATGAAGAATTAGAGCGCTGGACGAATCTGTTACATGAAGTAACCATGCTGAGCTGTAACATGACGACCTAGTCGCTGAGCTATGTGTCATCAGAGGTAAGAAATCTGCCCACTTATGATGGCCTGAATGATGTAGATGTATTTTTGGACGCATTTGAGAGGGAGGTACCAAAAAAGTAGTGCTTTTAGGCTTTGGACTAGGCACTGCGTGCTACACCCGGAAAGTGGTGGGGTATGCATAAGGGTAGCTTTAATGATTGGTGCAAGTGTAGGAGGATGATGAGAACATGCTTTGGGAAGTTGAAGGTATGAATAACGGACAAGTATGATGGGAAGGATGATCTGCGTGCACATTTTTCCAAATGGGTGGAGGCTTATGGAGCAAAGCCCCAACCTGAATGGCTGCACTTGTTTTTTCACACCTTGGATGTCATTCCGATAAATTGGTACTTAGAAACAAAGCTCTGCCATGGTAAAAGTGAATGGGATATTCTGTGCGAAGGATCCATAATGAAATTTAGCTTTGAAGATGAGTTTGACTGTATTGATGAAGCGCTACAAGAAGTGAAAGCAGCAATATTTAGGATACCGTAGGATCCTTTGGACTTAATTCAACCCGATTGGACTACTCATATAAGCCATGCACTGGAATGCTATAACGTGACCGCTGAAGAAGAAGATGAAGATCCGTGAAATATTAACATCCCTGAAACAGAAGGTCACCGTGAGGTTGAGGGACCACAGATTGAGAATCCTGATATAACTGCACCACTAAAAATGAAACAGGTAAATATTGGTATGAAGGCAAAGCCCAAATTAGCAAAGATTAGATATTACTGGAATGATGCGATGATGGATAAGGTCGTTGAATTGCTCCACGAATACCAACATTTTTTCCCTACCAAGTTTACGGATCTAAAAGGGATAATAGGAGACTTGGGTGTTATGAAGATCACATTGAAGCCCGACACAAAACCGGTTAAGCAAAGACCTTACCATCTCAATCCGAAGTATAAGGAGAAGGTCCACTTAGAGCTAGACAAGATGCTCATGGCAGGCATCATTGAGCCCATAGAAAAATCTAATTGGGCAAGCCCAATGGTGGTACAAGAAAAGAAGCAGAAGGATGAAATAAGGATATGCGTAGACCTCAAGAAGTTGAATGACTCTTGTGTACATGATCCTTTCCCGACTCCGTTCACTGATGAAGTGTTTGCCAATGTAGGCGTCCAGGAGGCATATTCCTTCACTGGTGAGTTCTCTGGGTACCATCAGATCAAAATCGCGTCGGAGGATTGAAGCAAGACAACCTTCGCGACTCACTATAATTATGTTTGGATTGAAGAATGCACTAGAAATTTTTTCACGCGTAGTCATTGCGGCGTTCAAGGAATTTATTCATAAGTTCCTGGAAGTGTACTTTGATGACTGGACTATGTTTGGGCTGGTGAAATGCCATGTGGCAAGTTTGTGCCTGATGCTAGATACCTGTCGAGGATACCAAATCACGCTCAATCTAAAGAAATGCTTGTTTTTTGTTCCTTTTGGGACCCTACTGGGTCATGTGGTTTGTAGACAGGGACTGATGGTAGATCTTATGAAGATTGCGGTGATACTTAATTTAGAAGTGTCAAGGAGTGTGAAACAGTTTCCCATTATGTGAAGACACTATTGGATATTACAAAAAGTTTATCAAGGGCTATGCCTAGATCACCGCGCCTATGGAAAAGTTGTTGAAAATGGATGTCACATTCTGCTGGAATGAGGACTGTAAGAAAAGCTTGGATGTATTGAAACAAAATATGGTCACCGCACCGATTTTAGTTTTCCCTTATTGGAAGGAGTTTCATGTACATGTCGACGTGTCATGTATAGCGTCGGGAGTAGTACTGACACAGGCTAGCGAAGGAGACTTGGACCATCCTATAGCATTCGCAAGCAGAAGGTTATCCAAGGCGAAGAAGAACTACTCCACCATCTAGAGTGAAGCGTTATCCATGGTATACACGCTCCAGAAGTTTAGACACTATTTTCTGGGTGGCCATTTTAAGATGTATACGGATCATTCCACGTTGAAATACCTGGTCAATAAGCCTGTGTTGGGGGGGAGAATTTGTAGTTGGTTGTTATTGTTCTAGGAGTATGGTATTTTGTAGTTATTGTGAAACCTAGATGACTAAATGCGGGACCAGACCATCTGTTGTGCATTGAAATAGGGGAAGAGGCCACTAATTTGGAGGAGGGATTGCCTGAGGTGCAACTATTTGTAGTGCGTGTCGCCGATGGTCATTTTGAAGATAAAAAACACTTTCTAATGACAGAAACTTCCTCGCAAGGTTACAATGTCCAGCAGAAGAAGGAGTTAGTGGTGCACATGATAGAATTTTCTATCATTGCCAGGCATCTGTACAAAATGGGGTCTGATGAGATATTGCAATGATATGTACCGGAGTTTTAAAGGAGCAGTATCCTCGCGGGCACTCATGGGGGCGCTGCGGGAGGACATTATGTAGGGACAGTGACCGCACAGAAGATTCTATGCGCAAGGTTGTGGTGGCCAACCCTCCATTAGGATTCAAAAGCTTACTGCAAAGCATTTGATGTGTGTCAAAGGACTGGCGGACCATCATGGAGGGATGAGCTACCTCTGAATCTACAGAGGGCATTGCAACCCTTTGAGAATTGGGCGATAGATTTTATGAGACCCATTCAGCCCCAAGGGAAGAAGATGGGAGCAAGGTACATTATCACCACGACGAAGTATTTGACTCGATGGGTAGAGGCACAACCTGTAAAGGATTGTACAGGCTCGACTACTGCAAAGTTCCTCTTTAAGTATGTACTGACATGATTTGGGTGTCCAAAGATTTTGATGGGAGATTGTGGTACGTACTTTCTGAATGAGGCGATCAACGCACTGACAGAGGAATTTTAGGTATATCACCAGAAAAGCATGCCTATCATCCGCAAGATAACGGGACAGTGGAAGCATTCAATAAAGTGCTAGAGGATGTGCTGACCAAGGTTTGCAACACTCAATGAAGTGATTGGGACCTGCGCATACCCGCAGTACTATGGGCCTATTGGACGACATGCAAGAAGTTGACTGGACAAACACCCTTTAGGCTTGTATATGGTGTTGAAGAAATGATGCCCATGAAATACATTGTGCCTAGTCCATGCATAGTGGCAATCATGGGTATGACGGATCAAGAAGCCCTGGAAGAGAGGCTCGCGCAGTTGGCTGAGCTTGAGGAAGAGAGATTTTTAGTTGGATTTCACCAACATGTCCAAAATAAGCGTGAAAAAGCATGGCATGATCGACACATTAAGCTACACACCTTTAAGGTAAATGACCTGGTTTTGTTATACGACAACAACTTTGATAAATTTCCAAGGAAATTCAGAATGCATTGGTTAGGGCCCTATGTCATTAAGGAGATTACCGACGGAGGAGTAGTTCAGTTGGTGAAATTGAATGGAGATCCCTTCCTAGGAAAGGTGAATGGCAGTTGATTGAAGCCATACACTGGCGGTCTAGCCATGTGATTATATGAAGGTAGCACAGTCTTACCACTCTAGGCAGCTAAAAGGAGGTGCAGGACTATAAACTACACTACCCAGGTTGGAGAGTTGCGCGATTGGAGGATTGTGCAAAGTAGGGAAGTGTCACAAGGTTCACGGTAGCATGAAGGGAGCTGCGCTACCTAGGGAGAAATTGCACAGGTCAGCCGAAAAGTGACCATTAAAGTCATTGTTCATGATTTGATGGTAGAAATGCGGCCAAATGGAGTAGGTGGCCGACATTTAAGACGGAATTTATGGATCAAATCCTTAAAAATCTTCCACCAATCCAGCATTAATGAAGTAATGTGGGGGGAATAGTCGGATTTGAACTCAAAATTCCCTATAAATTACAAGTGGCTGCCCAGCGAAAAACACTTGGCATTTTGACAATTGAGTTGTTGAGCTCTCAGGCACACATGAACCACGAATTATTCGAGGCTCTGATAGCGAGTTCAGCGTTTGAGAACTTACCAAAAATGACATGAGCATTGTTGAGTAGCATTATGTCGACACCTGTAACAACTATGGACACTGAAGCAGTGACAACCAAGGAGGATATGTCATAAATTTTTATGGAGGTAGAAGAAGCTACTCCAGTGGTTGCTGAAGTATTAATGAAAGTCCCCAAATAACCAAGGATGCCGAGACCAAAATTGACCCCAACCAAGGAGAGCTCAAAGGATAAGAAGGGCAGGCATCCTGCAATATGGTGCATGCATCGACGAGAGGAAACCCAACAAAGGACAAGCCCAATACACAGGAAGAGGGCAAATTCATCAATCTGGATCCGGAGGAGGAAGAAATCGAAGACATTCCGATGGATGATGAGGACATGGGAATAGATGTGTGGGAAGTTGAATTCTAGGGTGCTGACCCTATCACTCACTTTCTTGAGTACGTCCCTCCACGCAAAGGCAAGACCAAGGTACCAAAAGATATTGATGATAGCAAGGTCCCCTTGAAAACCCTTCTGCTACCAGATGAGATTATCTTCGAAGGACTGCGCATGGGGTAGGTTCTGCTGTTAAAACTCGAAGACTAGGACTTCTCTAACCATGAAAAGTTTTTGCACTTGGCGACTAAGAAACTAATGCATCGCATTATCGATAAAACCACCGAAATGATTGCATTAGAGCCATGGAGGTGGCTCAAAGGAGTAGATAAGGAAGGTCTGCTCAACCTACTATGGGTGCCGTATTACAACCGCACCCCAATTATAGTCTTGGTCATCAAGCAACTGCTATGATTGTTGCATGATGGGCGTTTGTGGCTAGAGGAGCCAATACCCATCACTAACAAATTGATCCACAGGATTACGGAGTTTCCCTACATAGGAGAAAATCCGGCCATGGTGTTTGGCGGAAAAGGTGGCAAGAAGGCCCTCACAGAGGCCATGAAAGAGAAATTTAAGATGGAAAAAATTCACGTGGATATTCCATATCAAGCATCAGTGACCCTACTGTAAAGGTGGCTATGCAGATTTTGGTAGGGAAGGTGACAAGGAAGTGTCATGTTGATGAGGTCTCGGCTCCTATTGTCACGCTAGTAGCCCAGTAATCGGAAGGAGTCTAGTTCAATTTGGTGGACTATCTCAGCAAGACGTTCCACTATGTGTGGCTCTTGCTGTCTATTGTGCTGGTAGCATGGGAGCTGCTAGAGGATAGTCAATTCCCTTCGGTTGCGCCAGACCTACTAGAAGCAACAAAGCACGATTCGCTGTGGGCGACCAAGGATTCACAGTGCATCAAGGATAACAATATCTTCTGGATCTTGATGGAGAGGAACATCTGCATGGCCATCAATCACAAACCACAATTGTCACCTATGGTGTTTGCCAACCTGCAAGGAAAAGCATAGTTTAAGGTAAATTTTCACCATGTGTCCATCAGGGTGTAGAGGGACCTTGCCCAGACATGGTATGACTTGCTTTACCTAGCAACGGATGATGCCATTGATGTAGTACTTGATTGCTGGCCGACAGAATGGCACACTACAACAGACTTGGCGGTGGGAGGAAGCAAGTTTGTCGCGCAGTGCAAGAAGGAGGAGGCTAAGATCAAGATGACGCAGCTGGCCAAAAAGAGAAAGAAGGAGGCCACTGACAAGGCCCAGGTAGTGCATGATGCCACTTAGCAGATGGAGAAGCAAGCAGGTGGAACAGAGCGGGGTTCTAACAAATGCGCGAGGTCACCTTCACCCGAGACAAAAGAAGAGGCAGACAAGTAGATAGAGTAGCACGATGAGGACCCACAGGCAACATCCGACCGCATCAAGCGTCCAAGGGAACAAGAGAAAGGAGGGTCAAGGAAGAAGTTCAAGGCCACTAAGACATCGTTTGACCCAATCACCCTCGTAGAGGGCGACTTGTATGACATTGGAGACACTGTGTGAGATGTCACCGCAGAGGCCCTACAATAGTTTGAGAAGCATCAACAACTAATATTGGGGGCCATCTAGAAAGGTCTGTAGGAGCTGCAGACCCACACATCATAAACTAGCACGATGTCCACTAGCCTCACCATTGACACTTCAGAAATACTGAGATGTTACGCGCAAGGATCTCCAGCGCGATAGTGTTGCTTGATGGAGCACTAACCACAGAGAATGAAGCTGACAGACCCACTGTCAGTGCCCTCAAGGGAGTAGGGTTTAATCTGGTAGCACTACCTGGTGAGGTGCTCTACCTATTGCAGGATGGAGTGATTGTAGAATTGAGGGCCTATGAGCACCGCGCCCTACAGGTGATCAGTGAGCAACAGATTAACAATCAACAGATGGCACTACAACGAGACTCTACCATCACTGCCATGACTGAGGTGACCGACCAAAACAAGCGTATACTTTACGTCATGGAGGAGGCATGTCGAATGGTCCTAGATTTGGCCATTCCTGAGAAGGAACTGGTTGAGGTGCGCATCCGCAAGCTAGCTACAGGGGTGTGCGATGCTAGTAAAGAAATGGCGAGGGTTCAGTTGGATTTGAACCTGTAGATTATCAAATTATAGTTGAACACCCAACCTTCAACTCTTCCAGAAGTAAAGGAGTAGCATGCAACCACTGTTATAGAGGAAATAGCTACGGTTGAAAATGCAGTAGCACGCTACACACAACTCTTTGAATAGTCGTTCAAGGTCCTGACGAGCTTGCAGGAGGACTCTAATGTACATCGACTGGAGACAGAAGTGCGCAAGCTGCAGTAGCGCTATGATGAGGTAAAAGGCATAGTGTTAGGTGTGAGATCCTGCCCAAGGCAAGCTTTGGGGCTTAAAGCCCAAGTTTTAACTAAGTTCGATGTAAAGACTCCGCAATTTATGAGCACGAAGTGCGAAGTTGTAATTAAGTCATAGGGTTGTCCGCCCTTACTTTTGTAATGTAATGTTGGCTTGAGAGTTCTACCCATGGTCCGCGGACCATGGGATTGTATAAATAGAGCGAGTCTCTAAGTGTAAAGAGACAATTGAAGATAGAAGAATCTAATAGATGATGAAGCATTGAGTCTAAAGTGTAAAGTCATGTCTTTGGGTCATCGAGTAGGAGAAGGCTCTTCAGCTGAGTGCGCAGAGGCCTAGTAGTCCATAGCTGAGTGCATGGACCCCTACAGCTGAGTGCATAGGGCATGTTGAGTCTGTAACTGATTGAAGCATTAATAAAGAGAAGTTTTACATTATTTCTATGTATCTTTTCCTGGTTTATGCATTGAAGTATATTGGGTATGAATTGCAAGTTTACTATTTATTTGTTGTGCGAACTTATATGAATGTGTTGAATAAGTGAATATAAGATAAAGTATCTATTTACGCGAAGATAACTAACTGTTATAAGAAGATAAGTAAGATCCGCAGTGTAACTTGGGGAAATAGCACAGATCGCTGCTTTAGCAATGCGAAAGCTCCTTAGCCCCTAGTTAGGGCTGCACGAAAGTGAGTATTACACGTCGCAAAGGCCTCACAGGTCAGGAAAGTGCGTGAAGTGACCTACATGAAGGTATTCACAGTTGGACTAAATCGACCCCTCAGACATCTCAAGGGTGTGGAAACTTGGTTCCACCATCCCCCCATACTGCTTCGAGTGAGACCTCAATCCGCGCTCTGCAAGCTGTTGCCAAAAGGGCCAGTAGCACAGGGATTTGCTTTGGCTAAACAAATCCGAACCTAGGTCATGCCCCCTCAAGCCAACACACAATGTAGATCATCGTGCTCACATAGGGACTAGAAAGGTTGTAGGAGGCCAAGCAGCTGAAAGAACAGGTGGATGCAGTGCAACACAAGGAAGCAGTGCTGAAGGCGTGACTAAAGCCCTAGATAGATGAGGCTTATGCAATTATGGCCTCTATTGAAGGAGAGCTTGCGACTCTGTAAGCAATTAAAAAAAAGCTTCAGGTCGACAGTTCAAGAGGAGTGACTGACCAGATGGTTGAAGAAACGAAGCAGGTGGCCACACAGTGCGCTATCGAGGTTGTTGTCATATAGATCGAGCTGGGAGGTCTTCATGCTAAGATATACGCGCCCACAGAGTGACTCGAGGGCAAGTCACAATTTTTGTGTTGGGGGCCTTTTGGGAACGGGATCCCCCAAGGATGGTTTTGGGGCTAAAATCGCATGTTTTGGGTCAAGTTTTGTAATAAAGTTGTAAAATATCCACATTTTGTGATTGCAGAGGGCAAAGGTGTCACGAGTCGTAAAGATTTGTTCACCCTTATTTTGTAAAGTGTAAATTCATCTGTAAATATCTACCCATGGTCTATGGACCATGGGATTGTATAAAAAGAGCTAAGTAAGTAAGCTCTAAGAAGTTTGGAAGAAGTAAGAAGTCTTGAGTGATGAGGAGGAAATATTTAGAAGTATAAGTTTCGAGTCTTAGCATAGGTAGAGTCTCTGTAGCTAAGTGTGGAGAGGCCTAGGGTGGAAGTTCGCAATTGAGTGTGTGGACCCCTGCAGCTATGTGCATAGGGTAGATAGAGTCTGTAATCATCTGAAGATATGAATAAAGAGAAGAATTCTACAAATTTTGTGTCTTTGTTTCCTATTAATGCATTTTGTCATATTGTGTATGGATTTCATTTACATTGTTTATGTGATGCACAAATGTATTTAATTATGTTGGTTAATTGAATGCAAGTAAGGATATTTGTTTACGTGGCACTAATTATGATTGTTTAATAAGATAAATAAGATACTTAAGATAATTTAGGAATCTTCACAATACGTTGCCCTAGCAGCGCGAAAGTACCTGAACCGCAAGTTAGGGTTGTGCAAAGATTGATCGTACTCTTTCACGGAGTTACTGAAGGGCAGAATAAAGGCTAGACTGGTAGAACCCTAGAACTTAACAACCTATGCAAAAGTAGGAATAGAAGGAATAAACCGACATCACGACCATCTCAGAGTGCAGAAACTTGGTTCTAGCATCCCCCCATATTGCTTGAGGTGAGACTTCAGTCCGCGCTCCGCGGGCTGATGCTGAAAGGGCCAATAGTGTAGGTATTTGTTTGGCTGACTAACGTTGAACCTGTGTCAGGCCCCACGTAGCCAACATTAAGCCATATGTGATGTGAATGAAACACTAACCATATAGATTGAACATGAGGGTCATGGAGAAGGTGAAAAGGGAAATTGACGAGGCTTAGTGGGCCAATCCAATTTTCATATAGAACAAAAAATACTTCCAAGAAATCTGTGTCTATGTGGATCATAGGAGTGATCCAAAATGGATTTTGGATAGAATCCTAAGTCTAAGCATTCCTCATAGAGGAAAATGAAAGTCCAATGAAGTTCCTAGAAATAGTCCCATTGTAGAGATCTTTTCCTTCTGAATCTACTACAACTTGAATGGGCAAAAATGGACATAGGATGCAGAAGTTATTGCAGAATGAAGATGCCCTTTGTTCTTTGGAAAAAGAGGCAAAACCCCCTAAAAATGGAAAAAAAATCCTTATAAAGGGAAATCGCATCGGAGGAGGTGCAAAAGACAGACTTAGGCAGAAAGGGGAGAAAACCCCTATTGTCGATGCCCAACATATCGGGTCAGAGGCAGACATGAGAAATAACAAAGGTAAGGATTGGGCCAAAGTGACATTGCGATCACCAAAATCGGAAAATCGGTGTCGGCGATGGCATAAGACAAGGGACGGAACCCTAGGGCTATGCGACGAGCAATTGTGATATATCGCATCACAACGTCGCATCACGACAATAAAAGGGGCGATAATACATGCACATGCAATCACCAGACTCGATGGGTTTTATAAACCCAGCTTCATAATGTTTGACTTCCATCGTAAAGGGAATTCCTATGTATTGGCACATTTCGGCATGAAAACCAAAATACAAAGGAAAATGCCCCGAAGCGATGCGATGCGATCTAGACCATCGGATTGCGGGATCAGATCAACAGCCAGGATTAAATCGATGATCGGCGATCAACGATCCTCGACGTGGATAAGGGCCAGACCTAATAAGTCTATACGGCCGATTCCATAATGTTTCAAGTCTGGGAATTCAAAATTTCATGTATTTCCTGTATGTTTGGTATTTTACCCAAAACACATATGCGATGAGATACACTGCCTAATGGTGGAACCGATAGGGATTTAGGGGCAATTGAATGCGATTTCATGTTCGGAAATCACGCCCGATAGTGTATTTTGCAAAAATCTCTGTGTAATGAAATTTTCTTTAGTTCTCAGGTTTTTTCCTGGAAAACGGCCCTGAATCCTCTGTAACAACTCTTGATCATCATGTCATGATGTAGCAGGTGTTTTTATAGGCAATGATACATTTTGAAGCCACGGAGCGATAGAGCCAGATGGCCAGTCTAACTGATAGGGAGCAGAGAAGCCGTAGATTTGTAGAGGGATAATGAATCACAGATGAATAACTGAGGTAGCCGAAAAGCCAAAAAAATGCCTCAAAGAAAGCCATAGAGCCAATTGTCAGGGTAGCTAAGCCAAAGTAGGAAGCTAATGCGAAAGAGAGAAAAGAGAGCAAAAAGCGAATGCGCAGAGTAGTCGAGGGAGTCACTTGGAGGTTAGGTGAAAAACCAGAGAGTTGTAAGTTGCAGAAAGCCAAATTCAGAGCTGAGAGCCAAGAGCCAGAGCCAGAGCCACAAGACAGAGCCAAGAGCCAGAGCCAGAGCTAGAGCCAAGACCCAGAGCCAAAGGTTCAGAGCCAGGGATGAGATGGTGGTCTAAAACCCATTGTTTTTGTGTAAAACAGTGGAGTTGAGCCAGGAGCTTGTAAAAGGACATTGCCATAATCCCAGAGAGCTTAGTTGAGTTGACTAGAGCTCATGGAGATGTATCCCAAGAGTTTTGGGTGAACTCCTAATTAACTTTTTGTCTTATGTGTTTGTTTTGTTGTTGCATTATTTACTGTTATATGTATTTATATATCATTTTAAGCACATTAGCTCACAACACAAACAATAGATTTTAAAGCATATAATCAGTTAAAAAACAAATACCAACATACACCTTATTTTGAAGCACATATTTAATTTCACATTGGTTAATCATAAAGATTTGGGAATATTTAAGCTTTAGAAGTGGGAGAGGTTCTTGTAAGTTAGACAAGAAGCCTAAGTGCCCCATTTTTAGATCAGGTGGTATCAGAGCTTAAGATTGGTTAACCTCACCTTCAAGAAGGTGATATTAAAGATGGGTATAACAGAGCAAGTGGTATCAGCTCAGAATGCTTGATTGACAGAGCAAAGATTGCTTGTCTGAAGGGTGTTTGACAATCGAATCCTTGACTGATTGATTGTTTGATTGATTGTATGCTTGTTGTAAACTAACTATTTTCTGAGTTTACAGAGGTGAAGGGAAAGCTATTGATAGCTCAGTCCAGGAAGGACAAGGAGGAAGAATAGATGAAGGAATTCTTCTATCCAAAAGGACCTCAAAGCAATCCTTGGAGCACAAGAGGTTTGTTGCGAAAGGTTGCTTGAATAAGCTCTTTATTAATCTTGTTTGAATTTCTTTTGATTCATTGGTATAATGACAACTTCTACAAGTGAGTCCTCAAACTCCTCTTGCATCACAAGAGTCTTTTATGAAGACATGAAGCAAAACTTTTCCACCATGATGGATATGGTGAGAGAAACGTATGAGGATGGAATGAAGAGAAGCATACTTAGAGAGCAGTTGAATTCCATCGAGGAAGAGAAGCAATTGCTTTCTGACAAATTGCAGAAAATGGAGAGGCAACTTCATATTGAAAATATGAACCTAAAAAGGATGCATGAGTTGGAGTCACATCTATTTGTTGCCAAAGAAGCCTTAGTCAAGTATCAACTTGAAGAAGAGGTAAACCATTCTAGTTTGTCTTCAAATTCTTCTAAGAATTCTTATATTGGTTCTTTTGAAAGCCATACTAGAGGCATAGGTTCCAAGCTAATGTCCAAGATGGGCTATGAAGGAAAAGGATTGGGCAGACATGCACAAGGTATTGTTGAGCCAATAATGTTTGAGGAAAGGCCTAAGTATTTGGGTCTTGGCTATGGACAGTCTTATGGAGAGAGTTCCAAAGTTGCCATGAAGGCCATTGAAATAGCTCCAAGAAGGAGTTGTTGCAGAGTTTGAAGATTGTATTCAAGAGGAATGCAATAGATTGAAACATCATTTGCAGGATGCAGGTGTTCAGAAGCACACACTTGAACTAGAGAGTTGTGGAAACTCTGACAGCCTTGAAGATATTGATAGTGTTCCAAAGGGAGCCACTTCTTCATTTGCTTCACCTCCTCATGAAGGAAATAAAGGTGAAAGAGAAAGGTATAAATCTGGTTCTAATAATCTTCCTTCTGATTTTGCAAAGCATGATAAATTTCCACATATATATGGGAAAAGAATTGCATGTTCCTTTTGTGGTTTGGATAACCATCATGTTTCTAGATGTTGGAAGAGAGTGGCCACATAAAGGAAACTTTTGAAGGAAAGAAAGCAAGAAGCAAAAGGTCCATTGGACAAGGCAAATCATGTTTTCAAGAGGATGCACATGTGTTGCACTTACTGCCATAAGCAAGGGCATCTTGCTGAAAGGTGTTGGACTCTGAATCCAGCAATGCTTCCACAAAAGTTGAAGAAGGTGGAAAGAGAAGATGGAAGAAATGGAAAGGAAGATTCCATGAATGATGTGTCTCAAGATGATTCACATGTTGATGCTGATGTGCAGACAAGGTAGTAACTTTGAAAGGGATTTCTAAGAAATGGTTAGAGCTCTTATCAAATTAAGAATGCATGTCTATTGATGCATCTATTTGCATTTCTTTGTTGATGAGATGCAAGTTTCAGGATTTTACCAAGAAGGTCAATGAAAAGTTTAGTAGGAGGCTCACTTTATTGCTGCAACATTATATTTCATTTCAGCTTCGAAAGTACAGTGTACTTAAGTGAAAGTTGAAGGATGAAATGCATGCGCGAACATGATGTGCATGGACACAGGGATGTTGATGTTTTCCTTGTTTTGAACATGTATGTGTAATTAACTTGTAGGTTTGATTGCTTTGACATGCATGTGATGCAATGTTGACTTGGGAGAAGTTAACTTGGTTTCCAAGATGGAGATAATAATGAAGTGTTTCATCTTTTGAAAAGGAGTCTTGTTGATTTTTTCTTCTACGTTCTTGAATTGAAGGGTCATTTGGTTTAAAGGCATGTTTCGTGTGCTTGTTATCTAGTCCATCATTTGTATGCATATGTAAGACATGGAGGTGTTCACAAGATGTGAAATCTGTTTCCTTTGTGAAGCAAGAGTTTAGGCCATCTAATTGTTGTCTGCGTTTCTGTTGTTGTTAACAATTGTTGTTGACGGCTTGTCAAACAGGTACAAATGAAAGTTTTGTGGAACAGATGTACTTCACATTTGTTTGAGCCACCTTGGATCAATGATCAAGGTAGATAAGTTTAAACTACCTTTTGTGACCATTTCAGCAGGAGTTCTGCAGGAAGGCAAGGAGGAAGATAGTTCTTCCTAGGAGAACCAGCATATCTAGGAAGGAAAGTGGTCAAAGGCTTTGGTTCAAAGTCACTATGCAAGGCAAGTGTATGGAGGCTGAAAGAAGAGGGTGTTGTTACACTCATTTATTTTTCAGATCAGTATATCAGTCTTTTGGAGACCAAAAGTTCTTTTAGTGGGAAGGCCTGATCCAAAATGGATTTTGGATAGACTCCTAAGTCTAAGTGTTCCTCACAAAGGAAAATGAGAGTCCAAGTAAGTTGCCGGAAATAACCCCATTGCAGAGATACTTTCCTTCTAAATCTACTGCAACTTGAATGGGAAAAAATGGACTTAGGATGAAGAAGTTATCGCATAAAGAAGATGCCCTTTGTTCTTTGGGAAAAGAGGCAAAATCCCCTAAAAATGGAAAAAAACCCTTGTAAAGGGAAATCACTTCAGAGGAGGTCCAAAAGACGAACTTAAGTGGAAAGGGGAGAAACCCCCAATTTCCGATCCTCGACATATCGGGTTGGAGGTAGACATGTGAAATAACAAAGGTATGGACCGGGCCAAAGCGACATTGCAATCGCCAAAATCGGCAGATCATCGTTGGCAATGACATAAGACAAGGGACGGACCCCTGGGGCTATGCAACGAGCGATTGTGATATATCACATCGCAACATCACATCGCGGCAATAAAAGGGGCGATAATACATGCACATGTGATCGCCAGACCTAATGGGTTTTATAAACCCGGGTTCATAATGTTTGAGTTCCACCGTAAAGAAATTTCTTGTGTATTGGCGCATTTCGGCATGAAAACAAAAATACAAAGAAAAATGCCCTGAAGCGATGTGCTGCGACATGGACAGTCAGATCGTGGGATCAAATCGACAGCTAGGATTAAATTGGCGATCCCCGATGCCGATAAGGGCTAGACCTGATAAGTTTATAGGGTCGATTCCATAATGTTTCAAGTCCAGGAATTCGAATTTTCATGTATTTCCCATATGTTTGGGATTTCACCCAAAACACATATGCGATGTGATATACTGCCTAATGGCAGACCTGATAGGGATTTAGGGGCGACTGAATGGGATTTCACATCTGGAAATCATGCCCGATAGTGTATTTTGCAGAGATCTCTGTGTAATGAAATTTCTCTAGTTCTTTGGTTTTTGCCTGGAAAATGACCCCGAATCCTCTATAACGGCTCCTGATCATCATGCCACACTACAGTAAGTGTTTTGATTGGCAATGATGCATTTTGAAACCACAGAGCCATAGAGCCAGATGGCCAATCTAACTAAGAGGGAGTAGATAAGCCACAGATCCGCGGAGGGATAATGAATCATAGAGGAATGGCTGAGGTAGTCGAAAAGCCAAAAAAATGCCTCAAAGGAAGCTAGAGAGCCAATTGACGGGGTAGCTAAGCCGAAAGAGAGTAGAGAGAGGAACAAGTGAATGCGCAGAGCAGCTGAGGGAGTCACTTGGAGGTCAGGTGAAAAGCCAAAGAGTTGTAAGTTGCAAAAAGCCAAAGCTAGAGTCGAGAGCCAAGAGTGAGGGCCAGAGCCACGAGCCAGAGCGAGAGCTTCAGAGCCAGGGATGAGATGGTGGTCTAAAACCCATTGTTTCTGTGTAAAACAGTGGAGTTGAGTAGGAGCTTGTAAAAGGACTTTTCCATAATCCCAGAGAGCCTAATTGAGTTGACTAGAGCTCACGGAGACGTAGCCCAAGAGTTTTGGGTGAACTGCTAATTAAATTGTTGTCTTATGTGTTTGTTTTGCTGCTGCATTATTTACTGTATATGTATTTATGTATTAGTTTAAGCACATCAACTCACAACAACAAAAAACATATTTTAAAGCATATAATTAGTTAAAAAACAAATACCATCATACACCTTATTTTCAAACACATATTTAATTCCACATTGGTTAATAATAAAGATATGGGAATATTTAAGCTTTGGAAGTGGGAGAGGTTCTTGTAAGTTAGACAAGAAGCCTAAGTGCCCCATTTTCAGATCAAGGAGTCTGAACATTGCATGTTTTCATGACCCTTTCCCTACCCCATTCAACGATTAAGTCCTAAACAATGTGGTAGTTAACGAGGCCTACTCTTTCGCGGATAGATTCTTTGGTTACCACCAATTCTGTATTGTAGAGGAGGATAAGAAGAAAACCACATTCACAACCGAATGGGGGTCATATTCCTACCATGTCATTCCCTTTGGACTCAAGAACGCAACGATTGTGTTTTCAAGGAATGTAATAAATTCCTTTTAGGACTATATGCATAGGCTTCTAAAGTTTTAACAGGATGATTGGATAGTCTACAGTTTATTGAAAAGACACTCTAGTTTTCTTTGAGTGATGTTTGATTGCTGTAAACAATTACAAATCTCATTAAACTTGAAAACGTGCACTTTTTAAATCCCTTTTGGAACACTTCTGGAGCATATAGTCTGTAAAGAGGGAGTATGTGTCACTCCTAATAAGTTTGTTGTAATCCTAAAATTTCCATCATCAACAAGTGTTAAGCGACTGAGGTCCACCCTTGGTCATGGAGGATATTATCACAGGTTCATCCACAACTATGCCCTGATCACTACATTGCTCGAAAAGTTGTTGAAGAAATGAGAAATTAGTCAGTTACGACTACCTCTCATGGAAATGGTCATACGTTTGAATGACTTACTTAACGCAGTTGAATCCCAAAAATGATATCTAATATAATGCACTGCGTAAATCCCCCATACTTGAAATATGAAAGATTTTCATGGTTCGATGAATGTGAAGTTACTTTCAATATATTAAAGGAAAAGTTGGCAAGTGCACTAATCTTGGTATATCCAAATGTGAACAAGCAATTCCATGACCATATCGATGCATTTCAAATTGATTTGGGAGTTGTTTTGGCTCAACCCAGAGATGAAAACCTCGATCACCAGATCTAATTTGATAAAAAAAAAATTCGTGGTGGAAAGGGACTATACGAAAACTAAGTGTGAAATGCTTGCAATGGTGTACTCGCTACAAAATTTATGGCACTATATTCTGGGGGGAGTTCAAATTCTTTACTGATCACTCCACCCTAAAGTACTTAGCGAATAAGTCTCTACTTGAAGGAAGGATTTGTAGGTGGCTTTTGTTGTTCTAGGAGTTCACATTCGAAGTAATTGCAAAGCCGGGAAGGTTTAACATGGATTCAGATCATATTTCCTGGCAATATTTGGGTGAAGCTAGGGGATAGTGAATGATCAACTACAAGACACTGATCTATTTCGAGTTGAAGCCATACTAGACTATTTGGAGGACATTTGTTTATTCCTAGCCATAAGAAAATGATCGGAGTACATGGAGACATAGTGAAGGCACATGGCAGTTCGAGCTTGAGACTACCAATTGATCATAGGATAGTTATACATTGTGGGCCTTCACCAAATATTGTGATAGTGTGTTCTTATATTCTCTACTAACTGAGATGACTACGTCGTGGAAGTACAAACCACATTATGGGCCTATTGTACAATTGTCAAGCACCTACACAAGTATGTTCCCTTCAATCTTATTTATGGACAAGAAGACATAGTACCCATCAAGTTCATCATTCCCAACCATTTCATTACATGGGATACTCACATGTCATAAGATGAATCAATTATAAAGAGGTTGGAAGAACTCTGGGAGTTGGACGAAGCTAAGTTCCTGGCGGACTTCCACTAGACTGTTGAGAAGGAAAGGAAGAAAGCATAGAATGACTGACACATAAAGTGGAAACACTTTGTAGTGGGGGACTATGTTTTCTTATAATTTCTAAAACATCCTAGAAAGTTGAGAATACATTGGTTAGGACCATTCATTTTTTCAAAAGTGAAAGAATAGAGAGTTGTCAAACTCGTGCAACTGCATGGAGTCCTATTGCTAAGATGGCTAAATGGTGCATGCCTGAAGCCCTTCCATGGCACAACTGGTTCCACGTCAAATTGATTTTATCTCTAAAAGGGGATTATAGTTAGGTCTAGGTAGAGTCATTCAAGTATTTTAGTTGCGTCAATCTCCTTAGTTGGATCAGTTATTTTATTTTGTCAATTATTTCAGTCACGTCAATTAAGAATAAATATTCATACACTATTTTAGCCACATCAAAAACCAATAAATACATGTCAGTTACTTTAGTTGCATTAATCAATTGCCTCCCTCTGCAACTACTTGTCGTCGGGGAGTCACACGTGGCAGTCGTCTTATCCATAATAATTAGTAATAATTCCTTGTGCATTTCAAATTTGAGATACATATCTCCCTTAATATTGCTGACATGATATGGTCATAAAATTATAGCAACCTTCCATCATATCATCATAATTAACCATCATTCCCACCCTCCTTTTCAGTTTTTCCACCATCTTGGTCATGTCTAGATCACAATCATCGTTATTTCCACGAGTTGAATAAAGTATAGAAAGTTGTCGTATTAATTAGTTAAATGGTCTGATAAAAAACTTTTTGTCAAATCTCTCTATTTAGTTTTCATGGTAACAATAAGTTATCCAATAGAAAAGCATAGGTGGTTGAGTTTCCTAGTTTAGTTTCTGTGTCGAATTTCCTAGTCCTTAGCCCAAATTCAAACCTCATGTGTATGTTTTGTATAATCATAGAATTGAAGCCATGTCTAGAGCCGCCATAATATTTGTTCCCACGCATCAATCCAACTCAAGAGTCACTAAAACTGAGCCTCTCTATGGAAAATATGACAAGGCCACACTTGTGGATAATAACCTCTCAAACTCTTTCCACTTCCCCATGCTCAAGCACGATATTTTTAGAGAAGCCACAACCAAGTCAGATGGAAGTTATTCATCTAGAATCAAAGAGGATTTTAGAGGCCTCCATAGTTTGACGCTGCTAAATTTGAGAAGCTTACTAGTGTTTGGCACTTTAGGAGAATCAATGTGATGTACAAAATTCCCCATCACTGAATGCATGGGGTTCCCTCTGGCTTAACAAGGAATACCCCATACATGCTAGTGACATTCAGTGACTAATAGGAATATCTACTACAAGATCCATAGTGTTATATGCATTCCATAATACTTCCAAGCAGGGAAAGAAGATGGGTGACAACAACTAGTGTTATAGACATTTTTGTGCCTTGCAGCACTAAGCATGAAATGTCAATAATCTAAGGGATCCAAAGTCCCTAAACATGTTATTCCTACCCCTAGAGGAACAAGGCCAACTAACCACAACAATTCACAGAAGTTCTCCACCTGAAACTGCTCAAAATCAAGCCAATTCTGGATCATGTCAACTGCTCCACTGAGCATCTACACTGAATGTCAACTGCTCCACTGTCTACCTGCATTGAATGTCAACTGCAACAAAGGCTACCTGCGCTGAGCGAGTTTGGACAAATGGCAGGTTCATTCCTCAATGTGTCAATGCCCAAGAAGCTTCCAAAATGACACTTGTATCAGGGAATTCGACTGGTGATGAGTAAGAGGTTCCAAATCTCCAAGTGGAAGCAAGAACCTCCAAGTGGACTCAAGAACTGAGAGAGGGAGAGGACACTAGTCAGATTCATACCAGCCTCAAGCTGACTCATCCTCTCTCCAAAATAACTATATATAGATCTCTCCTCCATGACATCTAGAGGCTGGAATTTTGTTATTGCAAAGAATTGTTGTTGGTTTGAGACTGGAATCATTGGGTGCTTAATGCTTTGAAGGGAGGTGAAGATAGGAATTCCATTCTGCTGGGAAGGAGATGCTGGATTGGAGCCCTCTGGGTTGTATCTCTTCCTGAACCTTGTTATTTATCAATAAAGCTATCTTGGTTTTCTCCTGTATACTGATGTATCTTTGATGTATGATTGCATTAGTGTATTTGATTTATTTCTAATCCTGAATCATTTATGAATATGAATATCTGCCTTTGTGTTGTGTTCTTCTCTTGTCTCAAGTAGCTGTTCTCTTGTTGCAAGTAGCTGTTCTCTTATGATCTCGCAGGAATCAAGTAGTTGTTCTCTTGGATGAGCGAGGAGGCAAGTAGCTGTGAACACCCAAAGGAGAAGAGGATCTAGATCGAGGGACAAACGGAAGACACCGGTAAGTCCATTGATCTCTCCTCTTTCACATTTCATAAAGGAAGAAACCAGAATAGCTGTCTCTGTTTGTTGCTAAGGCACTGTCACACCTTAGGTGGATAGGATCGTCCTGCATAGGCATTTTTCCCCACAACAAATTGGCGACTCCGCTGGGGAGATTTGTTTTAGTCATTTTATTTGTGTTTCTATCATTGTTTACCTCATAGACTCAACAGCAACAATCGAACTGCTTCTGCAAAGTAGACTGTTGCTGCCTTGATCCTTCACTGGATTTTGTTTATGATCTGAACAATGGACTCACAAATGATTTGATGATCCTTTGTGATAGATCTTAGTACCCTCTCAAAGAATCCCTCTGATTATACCTTGCTTGTGTTTCTGATTTGGCCTGAAACAGTTGATTTTTGAGCATTTTGTGACCCAGAACCCAGGGGAAACGAGAGTTTCTTCTTCAGCGCAACTACTGTGAAGGCAGTCTGCATTTCAACGCAGGTCCCGTGAAGGCTACCTGCGCTGAATGTCAACTCCACAGTGTTGGACTTGCGCTGAACCAGTTTAGCCTTGTGCAGCTGGGGTTCTCTGCTGTCTGTTGCCCTGTTTTGATCTCTGTTTTTTGCAGCCTTTAACCAGCATAGGTACCAGTCTGATAACTCCTTTTCTTTGCTTAGATTCCGCCTCCTTTTGTACAAAATACTGTGAGTGTTTTTATGTGTTTTTACGTCATTTACAGTTTTCCTTTGCATGAGTGAAATAATCATCCTGTAGCCCTTGATTCAGATCTGATTGACTGTGATCTTAGGAGAGAGTTCATTGGCTGTTTACAGTTGATTATACATTTGCTTTTGCTTATTGGTTTGAGTTTGTCTCTTTTAAGTGTCGAAACAAGTATTCATTTTGAAAGTCGCAAAGTGTTGTAATCTCTTCTACCCTTGTTGATTTCGAAAAAAGTAAACTTGTTTGTATTTATCATTTAAAAGCAAATTCAAAGTTGTACAAAAAGCTTTCTTTGTAGGCATCAATACTAGTAAAGCGGAAAACAAACACCTGCATTGTGCATTCGCATTTTGATAAGTTTGCATGCTTGATTTAGGAAGAGTGCATTAGAGTGTGCTGATTGCTCTTTGAGAAAAGATGGTGTCTTTCTTTTCCCTTAGTAGCTAGGATTTTCAAAGTTGAAAAGATTATAAAGCTTGCTTATCATCTTAGACTGCATTTAGGAATTTGTATCATACATCTCGTGGTCAACCTTGAAAGGCAAACTTCTAAAAAGATCAACTTAAAATAAACTGAATGAACCTAACAATGCTTTGCAACATAACGCACAACATAGAGGTCTAGGCTAGAGACATGTTCCGGCGTCGTTAAGCCTAGTGACTGTCGATCTCGTGGAAGGTGGGTGATTCCTCCTGAGGGACGATAGCACTAGTACGGATTGTGCTCCCACGTACTGTCGCGTATATATTGGGAGACCCCTATAGGCATATATCCTTTATCCTTAGGAAGCCGTGTCGGCCACCCTAATGATCGCAATGCAGTGAACACAGCATTCACGAAGATCGACCGCCCGTACCCTAAAAAGTATTCTGCGGTTTTGCGAAAAGTTTGGCACACCCTCTGCCTAGAACTCTAGAGTAGTTTCTTTTGGCCTTTTTCAGACTCTATAACAGAAAAAGTCCATCCGAGCATTTGTCACTTCGGGCTCGTTAAAACATCGAAGGAGACTAGAGTCATCTTTAGCTTTTTCTCGACTCTTTAAAAGTGAAAAAGCAAGCTGTGTCTAAAGCGTCTAAAAATTCATTCAATTCGGAAATACACTTTCCCCTTTTGTATTTTAGTTGATCGAGTAATCTGCAATCGTGGAAGAAAGTCAATTGAAACCCCGTCGTTCGTAGAGGCTTACGAGTCAACCGTCTTTGTCTCCGGAATCGAAAACAGTACGGACAAAGCGAACTCGTTTAACCGGTTCGAAATCTCCTATCAAAGTCAGAACAAGTGTTCCGATGACATCTGAGATTCCGATTACTCCAAACACTTCTGGAAACCCTGCCTCTATTGAAGAAGTTCAACAACCACAGAGGGACAGTGACACTGATCCTAGTCTGAGAACAAGTACTTGTGTAACTGAACCAGTTCCATCTGTGACCGGTCCAGAGAGTCTTGTTCCTCAAACAACTGTCGTTGTCGATTCAACCACTTCTTCGGCACCAGAAATTTTTTACGGACCTGACGGTCTTCCTCTTCCACCTGGTCTAATTGCGATAGAGGAAATTGTAGAAGACCCGCAAGCAAGTACTCCAACCCATTTTGGAGTAGGGGTCACTCTATTTCCTTCTACATCAGAAGTTAGTCCATCACCAGTGGAAGTTCCTGTAGAATCACTAGGAAATCTATTGGATAGACTCAAAATGTCTGAGCAACCATCGACATCTAGGACTGTGTCAAATGACACAGCGACAACAGAACTCCCTGTCGTCACTCCGACGATGTTTGCCGGTGTACCATCTGTCCCAACTAGCTCGTAACCGCTAGAAGGAGTCCACCCAGGAACTATTTCGACAGTGTGGTCTGTTCCAGTTTGTTCCTCCAGAGTAATATCCAGTAACTCTTATGTTGAGACTCGACAAATTGATCCCTATGGAGGTCAATTTGGGCCATCCAGTCCCCAAGGGCAAACAATCCCCTTGAGTTCTGGGTTGCTACCATATGGGGGGCAGTATGCCCTTTCATTACCCCCTCCGGGAGGATATCCGTACGGCAGTTCCCAACAGTATTCAGGTTATACTGGAGTTACGACAAGTGGTTGGGTACCTATGCTACCCCAACAACCAAGAGTTGTGTATTCTATGCAACAATGTGTACCTGTGTCGAACATCCCGACAACACCAGCCATTGTAACAGTGTCACAAGTTCAATCGGTGCCTATTGTATGTCAACCGCAGATTTCTCAGGTTGTAATGCAACAGCCCCTTGACCCTATGACACAACCACAATCACCAACTGGTGGAGTGACACAGGTCCAAACGGGTACAATTACCCCACATCTTGGTCCACCGGTTAGTATAGCACAACAGAACATGGCTTCACAACCGTGGCTGGTGCAATACCAACAACCACAATTCCAGCAAGTGTACCAAGGTTCTGAGCAGCAGATCTTTGCGAACAGTGGACAACCGTACATTCAAAACGATCAAAACCAACTGCTTTACAGTGGTCAAGTCCACCAACCGTATCAGTCATACCAACATCAATTACATTATGCTAGTATGCAAAGGCCTATTGTTCAGGCGATTCCATCGTATCCTGGGTATGCCTCACCTAACCTGAATCAACAGTTACCATTCGTGGCAACTTTAGAATTACCGGATTTACACCGATTAACGAACGATCCAATTGCTTATGCCCCTTGGTGGCCAGCGATTCCTCACAAACTTCCATCGGACATTCCTAAATTTAATGGAAATCCAGGCGAAGATCCATCGAATCACGTGATGAAATTTCATCTGTGGTGTTCGTCGAACACCCTGAACGATGATTCGATAAGGCTTCGCCTTTTTTAGAGGACATTGACAGGTCCAGTGGCTAAATGGTATATTGAATTACCTAGAGCCTCTTTCGACAATTTCAGTTCCCTAGCCACGACTTTCTTAACCCATTTTCAATTACCGATAAGGTATGAAACGGGAACGGAAATATTAACCAACTTCAAGCAAATGACGGCAACTCATATATCCGATCATATACATGAGTGGCGTCATCATCGTAGGATGGTGAAGACTTACGTTCCCGATCAGCTATTAACTGAGTGGTTTATCAAGTCGTTACTTCCTGCCATAACGGAAGATGTGGCCAAGGGGGGAGTCGTAACAGAGGAGCAAGTTATTGCTCGTGCATAGTATCTAGACTTAGTATACACTCAGTCTGGCACGCTCTACGACAAAATACCTGATGCCCCTAGACCGGAATTCTCAATTCCTCCTCCTCCTAAATCAAATAGTGACTCTCATGCCGGCGATGGTGTAATTGGCACAGCAAATGCAAAGTCGACAAAGGCTTCATCTAAGAAAGCCCGTAAGACTTCAGATCAAAATGCAAATCAAGAAATTCTTGCTTCGGAAGTAAATGTCGTATCAGCAGATAAAGGCAAAGAAACCAATCAACCAGGAAGCAAGAAGAAGCAAAACAAAGGGAAGAAGAAGAAACAGGGTGAGTCATCTCCCGGAAAAACTTCTTCAAACCCTCCTGGAAATAGGAAACCCCCTACCACAGGGTGTCAGATATGTGACGAGCGTCATTGGACAAACGAATGTCCATACAAAGCTGAGCTTAAAAGGTTCTTCAAAAGTTCGCAAACCTCAGCTGTGTTAACTGATCCGTTTCCCAATCCAGGTCAAAATCTGGTTGATGGTGGAAATGCTTCCCCGTCGCAAGTGCTAATGTTGTCGATCTCCAAGCAACAAAATGATGCTTTGATTTCGACAAGGAACAAAGATTACGGGAATCCTCCGCTGTCGAACGACAAAGGTAAAGATCAACCAAGTAGTTCGACAACAACTTCGACAGAAGTTGTACCGCCCAACATTCCTGAATTAACAATAAAACCGCCGAAGGGAGTAGTACACAAGTCGACATTTAATCCTCATGCCAGAGCGGCGCATCATTATAACATAGTGGAAGATTTGGCCCAATTGCCATCCGCTATGTCGACTCTTGAAGTACTACAAAATTGCCCATCCCAAAGGCAGGCATTGTTATCGGCTATTGGTGGGGTTGATCCTAAGGATTCCAATCTTGTATCCTTCGGCCACAAAGGATACGATCCTCAGTTACCAGCTCAACTAACTTTCCTTATTCAAGTGAAAGCCCTCAACAAAACTGTTCACCGAACGATTATTGATGAGGGGGCGTCTACATGTATAATGTCGATGAGTTGCTGGAAAACTCTAGGATCTCCAACCTTGTCGCGATCTTCGACAACACTAAAAGCATTCGACGGAAGGACGTACACCCCGTACAGCATCCTAAATAACTTGAAGATTGAACTAGGAGGAAAAACAGTAGAAATAGATGTTGAAGTCATCGATGGGAATCTTGACTATAACATCCTACTGGGAAGACCATGGATATATGCCATGGCGGCTGTAGTGTTGACTTATTTTAGGAAGATTGCATTCCCTTTTCAAGGAGGGATTACGGTCGTCGACCAACAGAACTTCCTCCCTAATGGTTCACAAGTTACAGGAAGCATTCCCATGATCAATGAGAGCAACCATTCGCTTCAAGATATCGGAGTAGGCCTACTGAAAGACCCCACATTGATGGGAACTTTCGCGCTTCCACCTCCCATCTATATAGGAAATATAGCGTTAGTAGCAACCTGCAACATGATATCTTCCACGAAGGTCGCAGAAAATAAAGACATGGATCATGCAATGGTTTTGCCCCCAAGCCCTATAGAAATATTGTAGCAATCAATGTTCCAGGCATGGGAGGCGAACCCGAGTCAACGCTCATCAAGCGTTTGGGTAGAAAGGTCTAGAGAATATGGTACCTGTTACACTAAAAAATGTCACCTTGACTACTTACAGTTAGTATGGCTCAAATCAACAGTCATGCTACCCTCTTAGGCAAGTCTCATGCCTCTGTTATCCATCTCAAACTCAAAGAAGAGAGAAAGTCTTGTAAAAACTATGTTTATCTCTGGGGTCGCAGGTTCTCTCTAGCCTTACCTGCGGGGACGCTGACCATGTTCACAAAAGCTGCGTCCATGGACGCTCTGTATGTTAAGGGACAGGTGCGTCCCTCTGTAAAAGGCAAAATGCGCGAGTTTTATCTTGAAAAAGTTACTTGTGGTTACTTCTAGAACATTCTAGAGGTCGGTTTGATGAAATGGATGCGCCTCCAGTTGGTTCATGTATCTCTATTAAGGGGGAACTTATCCCATCAATAAGGGAGCTATCCCACCCAAAGAGGGGGATGATCCCATTGATAGTGGACCTGAATAACCTCTTTACAGCACTATAAATAAAGGCATTGAGCCAGAAGGAGAGGAGGTTGGAGCTATACATTTTCTTTGGGTAAATGCTGCAGGATTTAGGTCTTCCATTAGAGCCTTTGTGAGGAGAGATTGTCTTCACTTGATTCTACTTGGGAGAGGGTGAGCTTTGTCAAAGTAGAGGAAAACCCTTGATGGACCCTAGGAGGAACTTGCACAACACCAAGGCCAGGTTGTAAGAGTTTCTTTGTTTCGTTATTAATACAAACTGGTTTATTTTTCTCAATAGCTTGTGTTAATGAGTTATTTCATGTGTTCCTTGGTCTGCATGTTGAATATATGTTTTATTATATGAAATGCAAGTGCTTGGTAATTGTTTGATTGTTTGTGGTTGCAGGAATTGACTTGAAGGAGGAGCTCATCCGGATCGTCAAGAACGGACTTCAACAACAGCGTTTTGGAATAAGGTAAGCCTAAACACTTGTAGTTTTCATGTCGTAAAAGGTGTATTTAGAGAAAGATCACTCCTTTTTGTCTTGTTTGTCATTAGAATGTCTTAGACTTCTAGGAAGGTCAGTCGTGTCCGCACCCTTGACAGATTCCGTGTGACAAATTGGCGACTCCGTTGGGGATTCCATTAATGAGAGAGTCTTTTCCTTTATGTGAACTTTGCTTTGAGAAAATCATTTTTATTTTCTGGTTTTTGACTGTGAGAATTAGTATTTGGGTGGCTTAGCTTTAGATTTAGTTAGATTTGGTTTTTCTTAACTTTTCTAGAAGGACGCACTCTCTGAGTACTGCACAGTGCGTCTTTGGACGCGCTGTTGCCGTTTGCACAGAGCGGGCCCGCACCTGTGATAACGGGTGGCCTGCGTCTTCCTGTAAAACTTAAGAAAATTCCATTTTTGCTTTAAATTGCTTTTAGATTTTGGTTTTTCTTAGTGTTTTCTGCCCAGATCCTTTAGTACCCTGTCAAAAATCTTCACCTAAGCTTGTTCCTGCTCTTAGCTTTCATCAATTGGGTGTTTTGAGTCTCTTTCTTGAGAAATTCTTGATTTGGTTTCCTTTGATCATTACTTGGAGGTTTGTCTCAGTCTTTTCACAATTTTGCATCTTTTTGCTTTTGTTTTTGCAAAAAAATTTCCCCCTCATTCGCCGGGGGGGGCTAAATTGTGTATGAGTGTTAATCGCCTTTGAGTGTTTTTATGTTTTGATCTTTGGAACTCTCACCCAATTTTCTCAATTTGCACTTGATTGGTTCTTAGATCACATTAGAATCGTCTTGTGTTTGAGAATTCTTTTGCATAGATCACATTTGCACAATTAGAATTCTCATTTTCAGAATATTATTGAAAAATGTGCATAGATTACATTTGCATATTTTTCGAGTGAATTGTGCTTAGATTACAATTGCATAGTTTACATTCTGAAAAATCTATTGTAGATTTAGATCAACTTTCTTTGATTTGAATTTACACAAAAAATAAAAATAAAAAATGGTTTGGAATTGATTTGCATTAGTTTTTCTTGATAAAATTAGTGCATCAATTTTTTGCATTGTCAGAAGTGAATGGAAACTCTCTCCTTACTCTAGTTAGGATTCATCGAATTGAAAGGATTGCATTATCATATTCGATTGCATTCAGTTGAGTCGGGTCATAACACCATTGGTTTCATCTCCATTTACCCCTTTGAGTAATAACAGCCTTAATAACACAGCGCTTAATTAAAATTCATCTAGTAATTTTTACATTTCTAGGGCTCTGAAACACCAACATAGCTTAGGCTAGGGTCTTGGAGTAGGTGAGTACTTAACTCTCCAAGACTACAAAACCAAACAGATAGTTTATCTTGAGTAGAATAAATCCAATTGTTTCAATTGCACTCTGGGAAAGCTCCTCTTAAAGGAGAAGCACGAGCTCGTGTCCGAACCAGTGAGGGGATCATTCCCCCCTCGTTGGGAACGACGCCAGACAGTACGTATTACAAACGGTAAACCTCGGATTAACCATTGTCGAGGAGCCAGGGGTCACTTATCGGTAAACCTTGGATTGTTGTCAAGGAGCCGGTAAGGGGATTGAGCTTGCTACTCTGCCCTTGCGTGCTGTCGGAGTTTAGACTGTTCCCCCAGGTGTATTTGTTACTGTTGGTGACCTTAGTGACCATAATCTTTAGGGTTCTACCGAGGTGACGGTGGAGGGAAGGTCCCACTGTACCTGGAGCAGACGTCGGTTATACTCACTTGGATTTTCTGGGGGGTTCACTTCACTTCGAGACGGTTAAAGTGGAGGAACTTGTGCCGGTCTATTCATTAAGCAGGTTGCCGGGGTAACTGTTCCACCCGCCATTTCTGTACTGAATTCTGCGAGGTTGGGCTTCATCACCAACTAGTGTTTTCGGTCCGGAGAGCTTACTGTTTGTGTGTGGTTTGACTCCTAGATTTGATAGCGCGTGTTAATTTGTTTGTTTTTACTTTTAGAGACCATAGGTGTGAATTGTGAATTTTAGTTGTTAAGTGTGAACTGTGAATTGTTAATTTTAGTTTTAAATTGTTAATAAAATTCACTGAAGTTGAATATAATGGCAAATGTTCCGGAATTTATCAACCTAGGAACCCCTCCTAATGAGAATCCTAGTACTTTTCCTTACTTTGGAAATGTTGGTCCTCCTTATATGGCTACTTTGTCATTACCTGGATTTACAATAGGTTTACCGATATGGTTATTTTCAACTTCGTTGGCCCAAAATACTCAAATTGTTCCATCTCAACCGGATGCTTCACCTCAACAGAGTTCACCATCTCAACATCACCAACCTTCTGTTGACCCTTTACCCTCTTCGCCTAATTTTTCTTCCTCCATTTCTTCCTCTTCGCCTGGTAAAAGCCTTGATGCTAGTAACCAGGAGGCTAAGAAGAAAAAGAAAGGGAAGAAGAAGAAGAAGAAGAAGAAGCAAGATAAGAAAGAAGTCAACCAACCAACCACGATTGTAAGTGTTAGTGGTGTTGAGGAAAATTCCGACATGCATCGTAAACCCAAATACCCTTGCAGGCTTTGTAAGGGTGACCACTTCCTTGTCAATTGTCCTAGTATTCCAAAGGTCTTGGAAGTATGGTCAGAAAAATCTCATCAACTTTCCGTTGATCCATCAACCAGTGATAGTCAGGTTCCTGGGAAAAAGGGTAAAGTTAGGTTTCCTTGTAAATTATGCAAAGGGAGTCATCAAACTCACATTTGCCCTCACATGGATGAAGCCTCAACATTGTTGGAGAACCTTACTGTTCCACAGCAAGAATTTCCAACTGGTTACCGTAAACTTTCTCCCAACCTACCGTCAACTGACGGAGTGATTGATCTAAATTCAAGTACAGTCGATCACACTCTCCCATTGGAAAGTGAAACTCATGTCACTCAGGTTGATGATCCATTAGTTGATCAAGTGGTCGATTCAATTTCACATTCGGTCGATCACACTCTCCTTTTCGAGAGTAAATTTCATACCGCTGATGTTCTTCTTGTTACATCGGATTCTTCTATGCCGGGGGGCATTTCACCTGTTTCTACAGAACCCCCTCCAAGTACTGAGGTCTTTTCCTTTGATTGGAATAGACTGACAGAACCTCGTCTTCCTTCCTCCATCCCTTTCCAAATCATTGTCAAGGCTGGTGGTAGGGACATACATCGTACTCAGGTAGATGAAGGTGCTTCTGTTAGTATTTTATCCTCAGCTGTTTGGAAAGCTTTGGGTTCCCCTCAGCTTGCGCCTATTACGCAGAATCTGAAAGCTTTTAACAGAACAATTAGTGAACCTTTAGGGATCCTTCCTAAGTTTTCTATTACCTTGGAAGGTAAAACTGTCTGTGTTGATCTTATGGTAGTTCGAGGTCCCTTGGATTTCAATTTACTCCTTGGGCGAGACTATGTTTATGCAATGAAAGCTGTCGTATCGACACTCTTTCGCGTGATGTCTTTCCCTCACAATGGCAGTATTGTGACTGTAGACCAGCTTTCGTTCCCTAGTTTTTTTTCAACTACCAATAATATGACACCCCTAAATGTTCCTGATTCTAAAGTGGTATCTACCCTGCCACGGGTTAATTATGTGGCAACTGGTCCCATGTTTTCAGTTACCGATGTAAGTGAGCCTCTCACTGTTGATTTAGATCCGGTAATTGACATGGAAAACTCTATGGGATTATTTGAACACGATGTTCTTATCCCTCTTGAGTCCCTTGACATGTGTTCCTTCCAGAGGAGTATTCTTCCTTCTGATGAAGACCTCTTGGAGGCCATGATCAAGGTGTGTCCATTGACATGATCAGTGTGAACGAGGATAGTTTGTTCCTCTCTCAACCTCGTTAAAAAATGAAATTGGATGTTATGAGGAAAGTTCCTGTTACTGAGTCAACCTCATTAAAAAATGAATCAGGTAGATAGTAGGTTATATAAGAAAGTAAGGTTTGAGGATAGTTCCTGTTACTTAGTCAACCTCGTTAAAAAATGAATAAGGTTTGAGGATAGTTCCTGTTACTTAGTCAACCTCGTTAAAAAATGAATAAGGTTTGAGGATAGTTCCCGTTACTTAGTCAACCTCGTTAAAAAATGAATAAGGTTTGAGGATAGTTCCTGTTACTGAGTCAACCTCATTAAAAAATGAATCAGGTTTGAGGATAGTTCCTGTTACTGAGTCAACCTCGTTAAAAAATGAATCAGGTATGAGGATAGTTCTTTTCTTGTGTCAACCTCTTTAAAAATGAAACAACTCCCTTTTCAACTTAAATATTGAAAGTAAACCTTCATTTCATCCAGCCGGTTGAATGCAACGAAGCCTGGGGGGCATGTACCTCCTTTCGCATCATTATGCTGGGGGCATGCGAACTTTTAGAGCATAGTTCCTTGTCTTGTGTCAAGCTCGTTAAAAAATGAAACAAGGGTAGGTTAAGTAGGTAGATTGTAGAGAGTAGTCATGAGCATAGTTCTTTATCTTGTGTCAAGCTCGTTAAAAAATGAATCAAGGTTTTTAGAGCACAGTTCCTTGTCTTGTGTCAAGCTCGTTAAAAAATGAATCAAGGTTTTTTAGAGCATAGTTCCTTGTCTTGTGTCAAGCTCGTTAAAAAATGAATCAAGGTTTTTAGAGTAAAGTTTTTGTTAGGTACATTGTAGAAAGTAGTTCCGAGCATAGTTCCTTGTCTTGTGTCAAGCTCACTAAAAAATGAAACAACTCCCGCAAGTCTTTCTAAAATTTTGAAAGTAAAGCTTCATTCCATCCACCTCATTGAATGCAATGAAGCTTGGGGGGCATGTACCTCGTTTTGCGTCATTATGCTGGGGGCATGTGAACTTATAACAAGCATAGTTTTTCGTTTCAAGCTTGCGTAAACATGAAACCGAATCCGAGCATAGTTCTTTTCCTGTGTCAAGCTCGTTAAAAAATGAAACAAATCCTCCTCTACTTGAGTCGAGAGATTGGCTAGATCTCATAAATGTTAAGTGTTTAGGTTAGTTATTTCAGTTTTTTGCATAATTTTCTTACAGTTTTAGGTCGAGTCTTTCAAACGATCTCGTACTTGAACCTTCATTTCATCCAACCAATTGAATGAAATGAAGCTGGGGGGCATGCGCTCTAGCAGTTATGCTTAGGGGGCATCAAGCACAGTTTTATCTCTGTTTCAAGCTTGTGTAAAAAATGAAACTACTTTAAAGCATAGTTTTTGTCTGTTTCAAGCTTTTGTAAAAATAAAACCTATCTCGAGTCAATTTCAGTTATTTTCAAGACTCGTTAAACTCATGAAAATACCGAGATTATTTTGCTATCTTTCATTCTCGTAAAACAAATGAAAATGCCGAGATCTTTCCGTCTTTTCCTACTCGTAAATTAAATTGAAAGTCGGCCATATGAGTACATTTTTATCATTTTTTCGAACTCGTTAAAACTTACGAAAAAGTGAAAACCATGAGTACATTTTTATCATTTTTTCGAACTCGTTAAAACTTACGAAAAAGTGAAACCATGGAGTTCTCTTTGAAGCCCTTTTCAGACTCCTAAAATATGAAAAGATTGCCGAGCGTTTCTTTTACACTCGTTAAAACGGAATTAAAAGACGGTCCCCTTTTAGCTCTTTTTTGACCGTAAAATCAGGAAAAGATTGCCGGGTTTTTGTCGTTTCAAACTCGATAAGGAAATAAAACGACATGTCCTTGATCGCTTTTTACTTTTCAGGTCGACGACACTATTATGAAAGTACTCCTTGGTCGCAAGATCAAGCGGTTCCCCCAGGTATTATTTTATACTTTTTTGGGCTTGAGGGACACAAATTTACGAAAAAGTTCAACGTGGAGTTTCCTTTTGTTTTTTCAGACTCTCTAAAAATGAAAAACGCCGAGTTTCTCCTATACTGGACTCGTTAAACTTTTACAGTAAAGGACCTGTTCAATTACAAACAGGAACGAACCACTCCTTCCTAGGGTTCGAATTTAAACTAGGTTGGACTCGTCCGAAGGATGAGCTTATAATCAAGCATATGTTATCCTCCTCAAGCTTGTTAAAAATAAAGAGGTACTTGCCAGAAATGGTGGGGGAAAAGAGAGAAGAATGAGCCTATTTGTTACCTTTTATCTCAAGAGAAACTTTATTACCACTCTTGAACACGACACTTTTCATTCACCTGGGTTGGGAAATCTTTTACCTCACAGTTGACCAAACCACTTTGAAAGTCTTTAACCGGATTCCGGGGATTAACTTTGAGTTATTCGTCACCAAGCCATCTGTCGTGTCGTTATGTGTTCAAGAGGTCTGCAAGAAAAACTTTCATCTGCAAAATACTTGTCATCCATTTGACCATCCCTGAGTCAGTCCTTACAGCAACATTTCTTCAACTTGAACAATGATTTCGTGTTGTGGGCTTGCCTGCAACGGGTCGCTTTCTATCGACATCGACACATTATCTAGAAAGATGACTTAGGAATCGACAGTACCTTGAAGTCTGCATGCATCAATGGCAGGTTTCGCGCCTTTGACGTCAGTTTACATCATTGACTTTCGATCAAAGGATTCCGTGAAGTGTTCGACATCAAAACATCTATTCACATTTCACGGGTTGTGCTTGGTACTTTGAGAACCATTGACATTACTGGTGGTTTCTCTCACGCTTGTTAACAGTTTACATCATCGACTGGTAATCAAGTGGTTTCTAACATGTTCGACATCGAATCATTTAATCACATGGCTAGAATCGTACCAATTCGGGAAGTAGAAGTGAAGACCCTGGATCTAGTTTCTACCATCCAGGCTACGAGGAGTTTTGTATTCATTATCTATGTAGACTAATCATAAACAGATGGCTGCGTCCATACTGTGTCTACAAAAGTCTATAAAAATGATGTACTGCAAGATCATTCCTGTATCAGAATAGTTAGTCCATTAGTTAAAGTTTTGAATCTGAGTATGGGAATGCCTACCTCAGTGATGATATAATCTTATCCATGTATTTTGTGTTGAAAATTTCAGGTTCCAACCAGGCCATCCACAAGACAATCCTTGAAATGATAAAGCGCTTCACCCTTCCTAGAATTACAAAACCCTACTCTATTCCAGGCTTCGCACTTTAGGGGGCAATCTGTTACACTAAAAAATGTCACCTTGACTACTTACAGTTAGTATGGCTCAAATCAACAGTCATGCTACCCTCTTAGGCAAGTCTCATGCCTCTGTTATCCATCTCAAACTCAAAGAAGAGAGAAAGTCTTGTAAAAACTATGTTTATCTCTGGGGTCGCAGGTTCTCTCTAGCCTTACCTGCGGGGACGCTGACCATGTTCACAAAAGCTGCGTCCATGGACGCTCTGTATGTTAAGGGACAGGTGCGTCCCTCTGTAAAAGGCAAAATGCGCGAGTTTTATCTTGAAAAAGTTACTTGTGGTTACTTCTAGAACATTCTAGAGGTCGGTTTGATGAAATGGATGCGCCTCCAGTTGGTTCATGTATCTCTATTAAGGGGGAACTTATCCCATCAATAAGGGAGCTATCCCACCCAAAGAGGGGGATGATCCCATTGATAGTGGACCTGAATAACCTCTTTACAGCACTATAAATAAAGGCATTGAGCCAGAAGGAGAGGAGGTTGGAGCTATACATTTTCTTTGGGTAAATGCTGCAGGATTTAGGTCTTCCATTAGAGCCTTTGTGAGGAGAGATTGTCTTCACTTGATTCTACTTGGGAGAGGGTGAGCTTTGTCAAAGTAGAGGAAAACCCTTGATGGACCCTGGGAGGAACTTGCACAACACCAAGGCCAGGTTGTAAGAGTTTCTTTGTTTCGTTATTAATACAAACTGGTTTATTTTTCTCAATAGCTTGTGTTAATGAGTTATTTCATGTGTTCCTTGGTCTGCATGTTGAATATATGTTTTATTATATGAAATGCAAGTGCTTGGTAATTGTTTGATTGTTTGTGGTTGCAGGAATTGACTTGAAGGAGGAGCTCATCCGGATCGTCAAGAACGGACTTCAACAACAGCGTTTTGGAATAAGGTAAGCCTAAACACTTGTAGTTTTCATGTCGTAAAAGGTGTATTTAGAGAAAGATCACTCCTTTTTGTCTTGTTTGTCATTAGAATGTCTTAGACTTCTAGGAAGGTCAGTCGTGTCCGCACCCTTGACAGATTCCGTGTGACAGTACCCCGTTAGATCCTTGGTCGAAAGTGCATGGAACTGACGAAGGAATCCTACAATCAATGTTGATTGAAGGGGCACCATGGAATGATCACCACCATCGTTCCCTTCTTCCAGAATATGAAGAAGATACTCAACATGACCTTTATCACCCTTCAGTTTTTGAATTCCTATCAAATACTGTAAACACGGTGGATTCCGAGCGAAACTTATCCAATATTGAAGAGACTATAGCCATAAATATCTCGACTAAAACAAATGTTGTAGAGAATATTTATGTCGGCAAAGGATGTTCTCCTTCAGAACTGGAAATATATAACGCTCTTTTCCGCGAATTCAGAGATGTCTTTGCCTGGTCATATGATGAAATGCCAGGCATTGACTCGAGTATTGTTGAACATGAAATTAAGATGTATCCTGATGTCAAACCAGTAAGACAACGGCTTCGGCAGGTGCACCCCAAGAAAGCCGCTGCCATTAAGGCAGAAGTTGAAAAGCTTCTCCATGCTGGTTTCATCTACCCGGTTCCTCTAACCGATTGGGTATCGAATATTGTCCCTGTTATGAAGAAATAAGGAATGATTAGAGTGTGTGTCGACTATAGGGATGTAAACCAAGCTTGTCCGAAGGACAACTACCCTACACCCTTCATCGACCAGATAATTGATGAATGCGCCGGATGTGAAATCTTTTCATTTATGGATGGATTTTCCGGGTATAATCAAATAAATATCCGCCCACAGGACCAGTCAAAGACTGCATTCATTTGTCCGTGGGGCACTTTCGCTTATCGAAAATTACCCTTTGGTTTAAAGAACGCAGGGGCGACGTTTCAGAGGGCAATGAATTATGCCTTCCATGACATCAAGAACATCGTTCAACCATATCTCGACGACCTTCCGGCTCATTCACGAAAGCGGACTGATCATTCGCAGCATTTAAGAGCGATATTTCTACGTTGCCGACACTACAAGATAAGACTCAATCCACATAAATGTGTGTTTTGCGTCAGTTCTGGTCGTTTACTTGGCTTTGTAGTCTCCAAGGATGGGATTCGTCTCGACCCTTGCAAGGTTTAGGCAATCATTAATTTGCCTCCACCTTCAAATTTGCTTCAGATTCAAAAACTCCAAGGGAAAGCAAACTTTCTGAGGAGGTTCATTCCAAATTACGCGAAACTTGCTAAAGGTTATACTCGTCTTTTGAAAAAGGATGTACCTTTTGTCTGGGATCAGGTAGCGCAAGCTTCCTTTGATGCTCTGAAAGATTCTCTAGTAAAAGCATCATTAATGTATGCCTCGGACTATCAAAGAGATTTTAACCTGTACCTGGCTGCAGCAGATACAACCATTGCGATGGTTTTAGTTCAAGAAGTCGATGGAATTGAACATCCTATATATTATTTAAGTAAGAACTTAAATGATACAGAAAGCAAATATTCTTATGTTGAAAAACTAGCGCTTGCAGCTGTTCAAGCGATTCAAAGATTTCGACATTATGTCCTCTTTCGGAAAACTACCATTTTATCAGATTGCAACCCCATGACTTATATACTGTCGCGACAGTTGCTGGGGGGCAAATATTCAAAATGGATAGCAATCCTTCAAGAGTTTGATCTGGAATTTGTAAAATCCAAATCAAAGAAAGCTCTAGTTTTCGCAGAATTATTATGCGATCTCCCATCGTCGTCCAACGATGAAACATCCGAAGAATCAATCGTGGACGAGAGTTTGTTTCTGATATCTGCAAGCAATGAGTGGTATGGAGATATCATAATTTATCTCCAAACCCAAAAGTTCAGGCCTAACACCTCTCACGCTGAACAGAAACGTATACGATACCAAGCGAAAGACTACATGATCGTCGGTGATACACTTTACCGTCGTGGTATCGATATAGTTCTGAGAAGGTGCCTTACCCATGAGGAGGCCAAAAAAGCCCTGAATGAGTGTCATTCAGGCGTGTGTGGGGGGCATCAATCTGGATATGCAACAACACAAAAAATCTTACGAGCAGGATACTTCTGGCCACCATGTTCAAAGATTGCATAATCGCAGTCAGAAGTTGCCATGCTTGTCAAATTTTTGATAGCAAAACCAGAAGACCACCCGCACCTTTACAGCCAATAGTTGCTGTTGGGCCTTTTGCCAAATGGGGCATCGATTTCATGCAATGTAACCCCACCTCGACCGGGGGGCATGGGTATATTATAGTCGCTGTTGACTATTTTACCAAATGGGCCGAGGCGATGCCTACATTGGATAACACTGGTGAAACAGCTGCCCTTTTCTTTTTTAATCATGTAGTCGCCAGGTTCGGCGTACCATAGGCTATAGTTACAGATCATGGATCACATTTTCGTAATCACATGATGGTTGAATTAGCTGCCAAGCTAGGGCTATCTCATGACAGCTCTACCCCGTATTATTCACAAGCCAATGGACAAGTTGAAGCAATCAACAAAGTCCTGAAGCGTATGTTGCAAAGGATGATCGGAGTTCACAAAAGAAGGTGGCACCTAATCCTGTACTCAGCCTTGTGGGCTTACCGAACATCGGTAAAGAATGTGACTGGGTTCACACCTTTCCAACTGGTGTATGGCCTGGAGGCAGTCTTACCAGTCCAGTGCGAAATTTCGTCGCTTAAACTCGCAATTGATCTCCTCCCCGGAACTTCGGAAGAAGAGGCCCGTTTCTTGGAATTAATCCAATTGGATGAAACCCGTCGTGACGCCGCTTTGGCTAACGAAGCTCATAAGAAATGAGTCAAGGCGCAGTTCGACAAAAATGTCAAACCCCGTGTCTTCTCAGAAGGTGACTTGGTCTTGCTTTACGACCAAGAATCCGACAAATTGGGAGCAGGTAAATTTAATTCTTTATGGATGGGTCCCTATATTGTTAAACGAGTGTTAGAAAAAGGAGCCTACGAGTTAATGGATTATGACGGAATTCCACTGGCGCAACCCCGCAATGGGTTGTACCTCAAGCGTTACTATGCTTAAATAGTAACCTGTGTGCTTTTGTTGTATTTTGTTTTCGCTAAAGTGTTTGTTTTGGTCGAGTAATCCACCTTTTTACATTTATTGCAGATGTCAAACCTTTCTGAGACATGTGTGGGATATGCCGACGGAGCGAGTCGTAGTTCGCGGAACCTGTCCTCCGCGGCCTGGGCCATTTTTGATCCAAGCGGCGAGTTAGTGAGTTTCAGAGGTGTGTGTATTGGGCAATCAACAAATAATATCGCTGAGTATAGCGCGTTGATAGAACTCCTCTCTGATGCCATCACCCATGATATACGCCGACTAATCGTCAGGCTAGACTCACAACTCGTGATACTACAACTCAATGGTATATATTCTGTCCGCAATCCAGCTATTTATCGCATGTTTCTAAGGGTTAAGATTTTGGAAAGACAGTTTGATTTAATTCAATACCAACATATTTCTAGGAACTTAAACACATTAACCGACTCATTAGCAAACTATGTGTTAGACAGACATTTGCGACATTTATAAAAGGAAATGCATCATCAGTATTGTACATATGGATCATATAACTCAACCAGAATAAACCCCGAAAATCAAAATATATATATAAGCTGTTTATCGTTCATACATAATGTTTTGTAACCAAGACAAAAATCGGTCGCATGACCCAAAAACTCAAAAATGCTAGGGGGCACCCTAGCCTAGTGATGCTCATGATAGCACGTCACGGCCTGTGCAATCATGCGCAAGAGATGAGTCCATCGTCTAGGCACACCAGTAGTATGCCGCTGCAACTGTAAAGGTAACTCATCAATCCTCACATCGGGAATGCCGAGAGTAAGGCTCTCAACCTGTTCCTGCACAGCTGTAAGGGTCTCGGTCACGTCAAGATCGTGGAGAATAACCCTCCCAGCAGTCTCTCCTGCTGGGGCAGCGACTGGCGCTCTCGGGCGAATTGCTGGACGAACAGGACCAACATCTGCATGCACACATGAGTTTGATTAAAGTCTTGATAGAATAAAGCACAAAGACATTATAAATAAGAACAGTAAATAGTAATATGGTCGAAGATTTTACCAATAGCACCCCACTGTTCGCCATCCGGCAGTACCAAGTCCGGATCACCTCGGAAATCCATACCAACGTATGGATACTCGGAATAGACCATCTCCTGACGCTCGAACCACCTGAAGAAGGTATCAGTGAAAGAAATCTGAGATTGACCAGCATGCCTAGACATGTGATCAACCCATCTCTGCATGCGTGGCTCGGTAGGAGAAGGCAAGTCAAGTGCAATATACTAAGGTTGCATTAGTGGTATTTTCTCCAAGGCAAAGGCAGTTAGAATAGAACCAAATCCAAAGTTCTTCAGCTTCCCGTCCTTTACCTTGTTCAACTGGCTTTTCATCTGAAGAAGTACTGCATCACACCAGTTGAATACTTTCGGTTGGAGACACTCCAAGGCGTGCTGCACATAAGATCTGTTGGCAACATGAAGAGATGCACTACCAGCCATCCTACCAATAGTATACAGAATGGACCTGAGAGACCTGTCAGTAATCTCACGGATAACAAACTTGCCGTCTCTGCTCGGCTGGGAACCTTCCCTGCAATACTGGCGGACATAATCTCTCACGGAGTCATTCCCTCAGGCCGAACCTGACAAAGAAATGGGGGCACCCCGCCTTGACAACCCAGTCAAGAAGTAAATGTCTACGATGGTCAAGGGGATGGATTTGCCCCTAATCTGGAATACTTGGTTGATAGGATCCCAAGCATCAAGCATATACTGCAGTAAGGAGATCTGTGCTCTCATACTAGAGATACGGAAGAACTTCAGCAGGCCACAGTTCCGCAGTGCGTTCACCGTGACAGGGTCATGGAGGGCAATCATGTCCTCTTCTTCATGTTCTCGTTCTCGCCATGTGAGGGTCATTTTGCTCAAAAGTCCCTGCAAAACAAACAAGAGAAAGAGTAAGATCCTGGATTTGATGAGAAACAGGAAAAAATTTCATCAAAAACTGTGCAACAGAACTGTTTTTCTATGCTCAGCGCAATTGGCTAGTGTCCCACCTGCGTTGAAGGTCAAACTGCCTTCATGCAGCTTGACATTCAACGCAGGTTTCGAATGGACTGCCTGCGTTGATGGCAGAGCGCCCTAACAAAACCCCAGGGGCTCAGGAGAACAGGAAAACAGGCACATAATGGAAAAATGAAACCATGAAAAGAAAGATCTAGGGTTTAGCTCCTACCTGGTCCAGACGGCGCCAAGAATCGTCCACAGAATCTCCCGAAATCAGCTGGTGAAAATCAAGGGGGAAGAGGCACCTCCAAAGCTCCAACAAGCCAAGTTCAAATGAAATGGTAAAATGGGAGGTAAAAACACTTTTTAATTGCTTTTTACGTAGTTCAAAGCGAAATATTAGGGTTTTAATCTCATTTTCAAGCAAATGTCATTCATTTCTAACTAAGTTTGATGCAGCAATTGAGAATGCAGTATTGTCCTTGAAAAGAAGAAAAACTAGTTATGGTAAAAAAATCAAAATTTGACCATATAAACGAGCAGTTTTAGCATAAAGTTCATGCTCGTTAAAAAATAAACACAAGATCCGAGCAGTTTTAGCGCATAGTTCATGCTCGTTAAAAAATAAACATAAGTTTGAGCAGTTTTAACGCGGAATTCATGCTCGTTAAAAAATAAACATAAGCACCACCCGGTAAATAACCACTGTGAATGTAATATCATCAGCCATCAAAGCCTTGGTCGTGTTTGCACCGTCACCTCCACTTTTCATTTGGCCGATCGTTCACCTCCATATGATTGTTTACCCATTTTGAGGAATAGCTGCGAAGAGTGATTTCACCTAGCCATCCTTGTGACACTGCTGTGATTGGAGAATTCCAACCTGTACCTGGAATCAGCTGCTAACCCTGTTTATCACTCGTTCCTCAAAAGACGAGTCTTCTTTAAGCTCTTTTCAACTGACTCGTAAAATATGAAAAGATTGCCGAGTTTTGGCCTTCCAGCTCGTTAAAGCAACCGGAAGAGCTATCCCTCCTCCAGATTTTAATCTTTTTTGGACCTGAGGGATTATTGCACAAAAAGATCGAGCGCTTGTTTTGTTCGGCTCGTTAAAACTATCGAAAACTCATCCCTTCTGTATTGTTTTATACTTTTTCGGACTTAAGGGATTAGATGACGAAAAAGGAATTTTGGAGTTAACTTTACGTACCTTTTCAGACTCTCTAAAAATGAAAAGGGACCGAGTTGTCTTTGTCATTAGACTCGTTAAAATCACTAAATAGCGACAAACTTGTCTTTAGACGAGAACGAGTTTCACTATCGCTAGGCTCGTTAAAACATAGCGATGGGCTTGCCCGAAGGGCAGGTTATAGAACAAGCATATGTTATCCTCCTCAAGCTTGACAAAAATAAAGAGGTACTGGTCAGCAATGACTGGGGAAAATTGGGAGAAAACTAAAGAGAACTTTGATGGTAGCAGGTTGCTCTTGAACATGACACTTTTCCTCCGTACCACAATCGGGTTGGGTTGTTTCATTCACCGGTCACATCACCATGGTCTCGCCATACCATCCATATTTGGGGTAATGCTACCAATCCATCGCATCAGTGTCGCCATATGTTCAAGAGAAGTCGTTCAGAAAGAGTCAACCGGGTCCCATCCACTGCCATACATTATACTTCATTCATTCATGACCGCCACCCTGAATCATATGTCACAGATCGTTTTCACCTCCATTAAAATCATTAGCTCCATTCCGTGTCACTGATGTGGGATTCATTAAGGCCCTCCTTTGACGGATCGCTTCTTGTCGACATCAGCTCATTATCCAAGAAGTTGATCTAGGAACAACCCCTTCAGTACTTTGAAGCTTGCATGCCTCAATGGCAAGTTTCTCACTTCCGGCGACAGGTATACATCAAGGACCTTCGACCAGAAGATTTTGCGTGGTGTTCGACGCCAAGTCCTTTATTCACACCACGTGAATTGTACTGCAGTACCTTGAGGGTCATTATCATTATCGGTGATTCCTCTCGCGCTTGTTAACAGTTTACATCATTGACCGGTAATCAAGCGATGTCTTTCCATGTTCGACTTCAGCGCAATTCTCACATGGATCGACTTGTACTTAGAGTGAAGATCGAACGAGTTTGAAGACCCCGGATATAGTTTCATCCATCTGGGCTGCGATATATATTCAGGAAAGATAAAGACATTTGACATGTACATTATTGCAGCAGATGATCATCCTACTCAAAGGATGATAATTTCACCAAAATTATCAGTCTACCATCAGACGATTGTCTGTTCTATGTACAAAAATGAATTTATAAAGCTGAGCATGGGAATGCCCGCCTCATCTAGATCATGAAATCAGTATGAATCATAATGTATTGTATTGTATCTTATTACAGGTCTCCTCCCAGCAAATGGATGAACTTCGGACCCTCCTGGATAAAGCATTTCACCCGATAAACGGCCTCATACTTTAGGGGGCAACTGTTATATACATTTTTGTGCCTTGCAGCACTAAGCATGAAATATCAATAATCTAAGGGATCCAAAGTCCCTAAACATGTTGTTCCTACCCCTAGAGGAACAAGGCCAACTAACCACAGCAATTCACAGAAGTTCTCCACCTGAAACTGCTCAAAATCAAGCCAATTCTGGATCATGTCAACTGCTCCACTGAGCATCTGCGCTGAATGTCAACTGCTCCACTGTCTACCTGCGTTGAATGTCAACTGCAACAAAGGCTACCTACGCTGAGCGAGTTTGGACAAATGGTAGGTTCATTCCTCAATGTGTCAATGCCCAGGAAGCTTCCAAAATGACACTTGTATCAGGGAATTCGACTAGTGATGAGTAAGAGGTTCCAAATCTCCAAGTGGAAGCAAGAACCTCCAAGTGGACTCAAGAACTGAGAGAGGGAGAGGACACTAGTCAGATTCATACCAGCCTCAAGATGACTCATCCTCTCTCCAAAATAACTATATATAGATCTCTCCTCCATGATATCTAGAGGTTGGAATTTTGTTATTGCAAAGAATTGCTGTTGGTTTGAGACTGGAATCATTGGGTGCTTAATGCTTTGAAGGGAGGTGAAGATAGGAATTCCATTCTGCTGGGAAGGAGATGCTGGATTGGAGCCCTCTGGGTTGTATCTCTTCCTGAACCTTGTTATTTATCAATAAAGCTATCTTGGTTTTCTCCTGTATACTGATGTATCTTTGATGTATGATTGCATTAGTGTATTTGATTTATTTCTAATCCTGAATAATTTATGAATATGAATATCTGCCTTTGTGTTGTGTTCTTCTCTTGTCTCAAGTAGCTGTTCTCTTGTTGCAAGTAGTTGTTCTCTTGTGATCTCGCAGGAATCAAGTAGTTGTTCTCTTGGATGAGCGAGGAGGCAAGTAGCTGTGAACACCCAAAGGAGAAGAGGATCTAGATCGAGGGACAAACGGAAGACACCGGTAAGTCCATTGATCTCTCCTCTTTCACATTTCATAAAGGAAGAAACCAGAATAGCTGTCTCTGTTTGTTGCTAAGGCACTGTCACACCTTAGGTGGATAGGATCGTCCTACATAGGCATTTTTCCCCACAACAACTAGTACAAAATGTATGATACTCAGTGTGGTGGTAAGGGAGCCCTTATTGAACAAATTAACAAGCCTACCATCAAATTCCTCTACTATACAACTACTAGAAAACTAATGTATCATTACTCAAGGAGTGAGTGCACCTTGGAAACCATTTAAATAGAGAAAGCTTGTGCAAAAGGTGAATAGATAAATTGGTGCAGTTATTTGTTTCATGAGCTCTTTGAAGCCTGTGAAGATGTGTACAAGAGGGAAACATATTTTTTATATGGATATCTTGTTGTTTCCTTAGATATGATGAAGTGGTTCCCACAAGAAGGAAGATATATAGCATGACTTTCCAAGGATCAACCCATTGCACTCATATACTTACCATGGTGGACTTCAAGGGGCCCCAATAGTAAGGAAATTATTGAGAATTCTTTTGTTGGATGGTATAAAAAGATGCTAGTAGTCACCAATTCTAGGTCTAGGATCCCACTATTTCTCCAAGATGAATATTCATTGGAAACATGTTTTAGTGTAATCCACAGAAGCACATGGATTCTCCCTAAGTGAATTAACCCAGACACATTCCAGATGCGTGCTCATCCCTTCATTCTCTCAAAGGAGGCATTCCATACTAAAGTCACATCTTGGCCTAGAGTTGCTAGAGAAGTTCAAGATGACAAGATGAACTATTATTTTGAAGGGATGTTTCCTAAGACACTTCCTAACGAAACCCCTTCTACCTCCTGGAATCGAATGGTACAAGAAATGCTCAATCCAGTTCTGAAGAATCTCGAGACAATGATGATGTATTTTCATAATGCTATGGAGGATCTTGGGGCATCAGTAAGTACTTTCCCTTAATTTCCTAAATTTGTCAATGTTATTCCAATTTCTTCCTTGATCTGCAGCCTATCCATTACTTCAAATCCCTTTGTGGGCCCTCATTCTCATACTGAACCAACCATCTAGAATACTGTCCCACTTTCCACCAAGCCACCATTAATTCCCAATAAACCGATTAAATTTGCCTCCACTCAAGTGGTTGATCTCATTGCTGAGGAACCACAATCCCATATCAGCACACCAATCACTGAGGAAAAATAGCCATCCACATCCACTATATCCCCAATGTCGCACAATCCATCACTCCAAAAAACCTCAACCTCATCCACCGTCTCAGAGATGATTCCACCTTGAAATATTCTTAGTGTTAAGGTAGAACTGGAAGCAGACTCTGTAATCTAGTCCATTACAAACATTACAAATGAAGCACTCATAGTTCCCCCTACAAAAATGGAGTCTATTAATACATCTCTATTATCTTTATTAATATCAATAGGCCTATTAACAAAAACCAGTGAATCTATCAGCTCTAACATCCTAGGCATAGAAACCATACACACCTTGCCCCTAACATCCAACCCTAACCTCCTGTCACCATGTTTTGGGGAGTTTTAGCATTTACGCTTAAACCCCTAGACTAGTAGCTAAGTCTAGAACAATAGTGCAAAGCATTCTCTATTTTCCTATGACCAATAGATTAAATAAGAGGCAAAGAAGCCTACCTGTATCTTTCGCTTGATCCTTATCTCCCTTGACCAACTATGTCGCTCCTCTCCATACTTAATCCGCTTGAAGAGTACCTGCACACAGACAGAAGAAAAAAACCGATCAAAGCATATGATAATGATCTGTTGATTAAACATAGCATGGAATCAAGTGCATGATACACATATGAAAGCATAAATGAATAACACAAGCATATGGAAAAAGCTTTGAACACTTTATTAGTAAAAGGAAGAGTTACAACCCATTGCTCGATTCAGCATCACTCCTCCAATTCAATCCCATCCTCTCCTCATTACAAGTAAGACATTTTGACATCATTACAATACTTGAAATCAACTCAAGTCTCATACTAACAACATCTCCCTATAATTCAATGATTTCCAGCCCCTAATCACTTGAATAGTTGACTTTTTATAGGTGAATGAAGGAATTTATGCCATAAATGGTGATAATGAATGCCCTCCCAAACTTAGAATTTAGTTCCATGGAGGAAGGGATAAAGGGATTGATGTTCCTTAACTCCCTTGTCAGCTAAACTTGGGAAAGTTCTAGATGCATCCAATGGATAAGAATATTCCCAAATGCCAATGCACTTTCGCTCAAATTCGTCCAGTGCAAGCAAAAGAGGGACCAAATGTGATGCATAGCACCCTATCAGTGTGTGGTCTGCATTGCAACACACCCTAATGAAGGCCTACCTACACTGATATTCTTAGAGGCAATTTTTGGATGATTTCAATCATGAAACTTCTTAGGAAGCTAAGCATTCTAATTGTTGACTTCGTTAGGTCATGTAACAACTGAATTATGGTTTGATCGACTGCAATAGTATTGATCTATAGGTTGGGGTTGATGTTCCCAAATGGATCTGTAACACACCACCACATTCCAACCCAAACCATATCAGTACTCACACCACCAAGCCCACACAGTGGGAGACCTCACCCCGCGGGAAGTTTGAGAAATTAGTTGCCAAAGGTAAACCACTACAAATTTGGTTCCCTACATCTGCTACTATGACCCTTGTCAACCTCTAGAGTTGGTGATCGTCTCAACTATTTACTTTTATTCAACTGGATGCACACTAAGCAGAGGTGTTGCACCAAAATATTGTAGCCAAACTTGTGCAACAACAACAAGTTCTTTCTATTGCAGCAGAAAGAGATCAAATTCTTTAGGATAAGAAGACCCTATATAAATGTATTGATGAAATCAGTGTAAAGTTCAAGTATCTTTGACCCTCAGTTGTGGAAATAGTAACAAATGCACCAGAATAATTTTCGGTCTGCACTCTATCAGAATGCTATGAACATATCAAAACTACCTACATTGACCTCTTCTCAAGAAACAAATAGCTCAAAATAACTATTTCCGCCACCCAAATGGCATTACAGGATCCCGCAAACTAGTATGCTAGTGATATCGAGCAGAAAATTGTTGAATCATCTTGTCTGAAAACCTCTATTATATAGGATATAGGGGAAGCTGAAGAACTCTTAGCTCAAGTTTGAGACTGGTCAGACTTCCTTGTAAATGAAAATCAACTAGTCTAGCCTTTGTGCCAATAAGCTAATTAGCTCTTCAACCAGACCATAGCAACCAAAGAACTCAACTAGCAAAAGGAGCTTTTAGTACATGCGGATGTCCTCGAAAACTAGATCAATAAAATTGAGGATGAATTATGTGAGACAAAGGCTCTGCTCCATGACCCTATGCCAGCAAAACAAGTCCACTTCAAAAGCTGCAACAGATCAACACAAAGGAAGAAACTCGATGGCATTCCCTCTTGATGACATTCCCTACTCAACCAAAACCGGAACTCACAACACAATTCATTGACCAAGCGAGCACCCTCATAGGTCCATTGTAGGCGACACTTTCTTAGTACATAATTAAAAATAACAACCATCCAATATGTCCCATAGTTGGGTCCTTCATTTGAAGGAACAGGCCAAGGAGGAGTAACCCCAATAGGAGCCCTATAATAGAAAGAAGCACAAGTAGCACCAACAAATGATTGACTAAGGGACTAGTCAATTGATTGTAGTTGGGGTCTATTCTGTCCTTCATTTTGGGGACAATTTTTTTTCATGTTTGATATTTTGACCATATTTTAACCAAATGTGACCGATGGAAAGTCACGGAGAACACAACTGAGGGAGGAGAAGGAATTTACTGAAATCTGGCAGTTGTAGAAGATCATCCAAGGAAACTACGGCACATGAAGTCGTAGTCGAGCCAAAATTTTGTTAATAACAGAGGATGTAGTCACATCCAAGAAACATAAGCAACCTAAAAGGAAGGGGTATAGCATCATAGGAAGATATCAACAATCCAATCGAGTGGAATGCTTAAAAGCTAAAGGAAAATCCAAACTGACAGAGAGGGGAGTGTACTAAAATGTTGTCGTAGAGATTATTGGTGTCAAATGACTCTATAATCACATAGCCTCATATTATATCATATTCCTAGTTCCTTTTCTATGGAGAAGACATCTGATCCTAAATGTAATGATGTAATGTTGGTTGAAATTAATGGAAGAGAAAGTTGTAGGGATGTTTGATGGCCTACTTGTGTTGGTTTTATGTTAGCCCCTTTAAATTTTTATTATGAATGTATGTGAATATTCTATGTTCTTTTGGAAGATTTAGTTGGTGTCTTCTGTAATGATTATATACATGATGCCATAGTTCTAAGTTTGAAGAGTATTGGTAGCATTTGTGCAGTTCCTCCTGATACTTAGTTCCAATCCCTTAACTGTCTAATGTCACAATATTCCTCTAGTGAGATGACTTATTATTCTTGAGTAAGGTGAAAATGTTGGTGCTATGCTAGAATACATCAAACTCTTTGTTGGCCCCTTTTCCTGAACCCAGGGTCTCTACCTATCCATCATTTTTTCACCAACACCTTATTTTAGCTTCAGAGGGATTTAACCTCTAAGTTTCAAATGATGAACTGTCAGGCTTAGAGAGTAGCCATGATTTCCATAGTAGAAACTATTTAAGAAAGAGAACCAAGTTAGGGTAACTAGCAAGTAGTCATGATGATGATTCAGATTGGGTAGAGAGTGTAGGAGATAGAAATATTTCATCAGGATATTGCTTTAATTTGGGCTTTGTGATGATTTCTTCGATTAGAAAGAAGCAGCCATTTGTACTACAGAGGCTAAGTATATTGTATCTTGGTTGGTGAGTTATGAAGTAGTATGGCCTCAAAAGCTTCTTGCAATATTGTCTTGATCAGGTGTAGGTGATGACCATTATGACAAGTGAAATAACAATGGGATCTAGTACCGAGACATGGTATGGAAGGAAGTAGTATGGCTTCAATACTATTCTTAATTCAATCATATTGCTGACAAATCCTATATTCTAGGATGAAGTTTGAATACTTCGAGGACAAGATTGGAGTGATTGAGCATGTCTCTCTCAGCAAGAGGAAGTGATGAAACTGTTTTGTCTAGAAAAATAATTCTCCCTAGATCACGTTGATTAGGATCAAGGAAAATCATCCAGAGTGATAGAATCATGGATAGACATTCTCCTTGTGTCAAGTATTACTGCAATTAGGGAGAATGTTCCAACATAGGAAAATCATTCTTCCTGTGTCAAGTATGTTGACAGGAATTAGGAAGAATGGTCTTAGAGGCCCAAGATCACACAATTGAGTGGGTGTCTTTCAGCATCAAGCTCATAATTCTCTAGGTAGGTTGAGTGAGATTATTTAGAATCAAACCCATAATTACTCAGGTAGAGTGTTTCCTTCGCAGATTCACCATGTGTCAAAAATATTAACCGAAATGATGGTGAACCAAGACTAGTCAATATACCATGTGTCAGATGGACCAGAATTATGGTGACTAGTTGATGTTATTGGTGTACCATGTGTCAGGAGTACGAACCAGGATTATGGTGAGGATACACGATAGTTCAAAGGTATCGACCATAATTATGGAAACTTTTTGATGCTATTTATTTACCATGTGTCAATGTTATTAACTGGGATTATGGTAAGTATATGATGTTGATGTTAATGATGAATTGTTATAACATTTTCTTAGAGAGATTTGTCAATAAGAGAACATCTAGATAGTTATTATGAATAACTCCCTAGCTAAGAGGGAGTGCTAAATTTTTGTAGCTATGGTTGGTCTTCATAATTTTTATTTTAGCCCTTTAAAATATTGTAATGCATTTTCTTGATGTCGGCTTCAAATGAAAGGAAATTTTGAATTTTGAATATTGATTTTTTGGCTCCAAAACATAAATTTGGCCCTCCAAGAAGTTAGGTCAGATTTCCCCTATAGTCACACCTATTCAGCCTCATGGAAGTCCATATATATGTCATTTTTTCCTCCTCCTCAAGCATGAACTCAGATCACTTCTGAGTTAGAGTTCAAATCATCACAAGGATGAGTCTGAGGTCGAATCATACACAAGAAGAGGATGGAATTTGAGGCTTATACAAGGATGAATTTATGGCATGGTGTAGGACCAAATCTTTGAGGAAATTGTGTGTCTAAATCTACAAGGAAAGTGCAGGAATGAATCTCTGACGAAAGAAACATGACTAAATCTCTAAGTAAGGAAAGACTTGTCTAAAGGGAATCTTGACCAAGTGTGACCAAGGACTATTTTACTAGTCATATTGACATTCACTTGATGTATCTATGTTGAACCTAATTATTTCTCTAAGAAAAGGGTTGTTGGGTTTTTCCCCAATGCAGGTTTTCCATGTGTAAAATACGTGTGTTATTGTTTGGTTGTCTCTTTATGATTCTACTGTGTATTGATGAAGATATTCTATGTAATTACTTAATGATTAATGTGAATATGAAATAATTTAAAGTGAATATAATCAGAAGTAATTATCAACTATAAGACCTTAGAGAAATCAACAAGTTGCATAACTAAGATGCTATATACATATTGTTTATAGTTAAAAATGAAAAACCTTGATTGGAAATAATGAATTGGTTTAGTATAATACAATATAAATGAACTATGCAGATGCAAAAGAAAGTTGAATATGCTATGACATGTGGTCATGAAAGTAAAATGGAAGAGGATAACATTTTCAAGATGTAAGATGCATCAAATTGATGCCTTTTGTAGAGTATTTGTGGCATTACAAACTTTTGATGCATGCATTTCCATTGTTGTATTTAGATTAAAGGATGCTAGAACTATAGTTTCATGTTTTCCTTCACCATCATATCATTGAAATTAAAATCAATTTATTAAGAATGAGAATTTGGAACAGATTCAACCTGCACCTTATGAAAGATCTTCATCTCCCAATGTGGAAATCAGCCCATCCTTTATGGATAGGGGGCCGTATCCTTGACTTTCCCCTTCAATTTCATTCTCATCATTGTTGAATATTTGCATTATACTATTTTGCGTGTCTTCAATCCATTTAGTGCAAATTCACAATTTTATGCCTATAGTTTTGAAGAGATGGTAGTAGCCCTCACAAGATGGTTTCAATTACTATTTTTTTCCTACCAAGGATGTTGGATTTGGCTACAGTACATCTCGTTTTGCAAACCAGCTTGGGTGGATTTTTGGTTAAAGTCCAAGGTGAAGGTGTAGAGTCTCCTTACAGAGTTCATCCTTTTACAGGTATAAATGCCTTCTCTGGGACTAGACTACGTGACAATATGACATTGTACAATCCTTTTGATGGATTACTCTTTGTTGAGGAAATATCTATATGGATTCAAATACAAAAGATATTTCAAAACAATCAATAGGTGACATCTGTAAGATAGATATTGCTTTTTAAGTTGGTAATCAAAACATATTATCAAATGAAGATTCTTGATTTGGGTTTGGAGAAAAAAAAAAAAAAACTAGATTTATTTTCAATCCAGTGTTTTCAATAGGTTTCCCTAGTAGGTAAAATAGGTATGTAAGGTTTGATTAAAGGAATAGTTATTGGTTTGACAAATTATGTAATATACCTCCAACAATTTTTTTTTTAAATCATCATACAATCACATCCTTGACTATTTTCCTAACATAATAGTTTATTCCTTAAAATTTTTCTTTTTCTTACAGGTTATTATCTTTAATCTCAAATATTAAGGTTTATTGAGTCCATGATCATATAAGATATCTTTTTTTTTAAGAGATGATTTGTTCTTATTAATGAAAGCATTGCATTTTCCTTCCATTAAAATTGTTGACTTGAATTTACATGTTTATGTCACACTAAGATCAAAATATATCAATATATCCTTATATTTATGTCCAAATTATATATATATATATATATATATATATATATATATATATCAGTCTCATTTCCAAAGTCTCGCCAGAGGGTTTATAATATATCCATTATGTGCCACATATCCTATGTAGATCTTTTGCAGATGTCTTGTACTTGCATAATACATTACCAAACCTTTATTAATACACACGATTTATGCTCATCATTTAAATGTGTGACAATTTTTCATACAACCTTTGGAAGATCTAAGTTACTAGATGGAGATCATATTCTATAGGTTATGTGTTTCATGAGTTTGATGCCCTTGTACTAGACCTATGATTAGTGTCATGAGGTGAAAATTTCTTGTGGAAGGTGAGTATGATGTCCCAAGCATCCTCTTAAAGTAGCGCTAGGATATTTCATGAGGAAGTAGGCCTAAGAAGGACTAACATATGTTATTATTGTAACACAGAGGATAAAAACCACTAAAAGTGACTTAGAGAGGAGTGTTATAACTCAGGTTAGTAGAGCAAGGGGAGTGTTACCCTTTCTACGTGTTTTTCTCCAGATTCCTCACACATCTTAAGTGTTTTTATGAGTTTTTCCGATGGTATTTGTTCAATATTTTTTGTAAAAAATCAGAAGATGTTAACCATCATCTAGAATGTGGTTAAAGTGGAAATATCTCTCTCATTCACTGAAGATAATGGTGGATCAAGTCAAGGATGAAGATATGTTCAAAGTGTCGGATCATTCCCTAAGTGTATGAACAAAGATTTGTTGAGCTCAATACATTGGTAATTATTTAGTTAGTAACTTAAGGTCATTTATATATTGGACAGAGATCAATGATAGAGAGGTTGGTTATGTTAGGTGTTGAGTGAGTGTGAATCTTGAGAGAGGAAAACTGTGTGCAACCTATAAGAGATATGATGCAGAAATTATGAAGTAGTTTGTAGGTATTAGAGAAGGTAGCATAAGTTTATCTCAGCCAAAATTTTATGTAGAGAGAAAGGAGATGAAGTAAGGATTGGTTGCATATATTTTTTATGATTCGTAGTTACTTTTGTATTATCCAGTTTATTGTTTTATGCAACATTTGTTTGTGAGAAGATTTATCTACTACGAAGAGGGTTGTTGCTAGTGTATTCATTAGATTATTTTATGCAGTGTTTGTATTGATTGATTCTATCCCTTATGGAGACTAATATGTAGTTGTTGAGTTGTGAAGTTCTCCTTGTATTCTAGTTTGAAAATTAATGAAAGTGTGGCTTCAATATTTTGAGGAGGTGTTGACCTCCATTAAATGATTTTTGAACAAGATTGGGGTGGTGGCTCCTTACTGGTGGTGGACAGAAAAATAGTAATTAGGAATAACATCCTCATCAAGTGGTGGTTGGATAGTCTAGTGGTAGTTAGGCGATGTTTGATGGGAGTGGTAGCTTTCACTAGGTGGTAGCATATAGAGTCATGTGAGTATAGACTTCCTAGCTGGCAGTTTCCAATAATACTAATCACAAGGGTAGTGGCTCCTTGATGGTGGCAACCATCAAAATAGATGTAAATTATTTGATTATATAATAATAAGAGAACAAGAAGAAATAAATCAACAACAAGGGTGATTTTTGACCTGGAGGGGGTTTTCCAACTGGAATCTTTGTGTCTTGTGTTGAATGTTTTACTTTTTTTTATAATGTTTTGATGCTCTGATCTCCCTTTATATGTTTCAAATCATGGTTGGTTTAAATAATAATTAATTGGAAAAAACCTATATAAATGCCCTCACTATTGATTAACCCCCCCCCCCCCCCAACCTCCCCCCCTATACAGTGCTCTACATTTCCAACAAGTGCTATCAGAGTGGGGCTCCTGGTTGTAACTTAATTGCTAGGGAATAGATCTGGGGGGTATTGGTAGGAATTTTGCTATTTTTTGAAATGGATCAATAAGGAGTTCTAGTTCTTCATAGAGGTGAAACATGGAAGGTGAAATTAGATATATATTTGCGTCCCTTGATGAATATATTTTTCTATCAGTGGATTATGGAATTAAATATGAATTTAATGATATCGATAAATAGATTATTTTCCGTGGGATTTCAATATATAATAATCTTTATGTGAGACACTGTGAAACTAAAAAAGAAATGTTGGATAGGTTTCATAGTTTGTATAGTGGAGGAAACTAGCAGATATCAGAGAAGGGTGAAGGACCCTGCCACTCACATGTTTATAAGGAGAAAAATGTAAAGGATTCTACACTTATAGTAGTGGCAATTCAAGTCCCCTAAAATGAAGAAGATGAAAGCACCAATGATAGCAATGATGGATCAAGCATTGATCTAGAGGGACAACAAGAATAGATTGGAGAGAGAAATGAAGCATTGGCATGCTTAGAAGATAAATGAAAGATAATGGCCCTAGAAGTAGTGATTAAAAGGCTCATAGATGACAATAAATATTAGTGAATTTTATTTCAATTTTTTTAAGAAAATGAGTGTTCCTATAAAAAATAAATTCCATATTTGAAAACTCAGCTGGAATAAGGAAGGAAAATTAAAGGAATGAGGAAGCAATACAAGTAATAGAAGATCAGTATCAAATATTGAAAGCTGAATCAAATTCTACAAGAGAATAATTAGAAAGAGGGAGATCTAGTGTACAAGCTTCTACAAGTAGATCAATAAATAATAGTATGAAAAAGGAGATTCATCAGAAAAATAAACAACCAAGAAAGGAGAAAAAGAATGAGCTAAGAAAGATACATTTACCAAGAAATGTCAAATGTTTTAACTATAAAAAATGTGGACATATAGCAACAAATTGCAGTAGTGGAGAAATCAAATCCTCTCAACAAAAGGCGCAGCCAAAGGAGAAGCAACGTCATGAATACATGAAAATAAGACTACGCTCATCACAAAGTTCATCAATGGTCAAGAATAATAGTATTTTTTATGGTTATTATTTCTTATGCAATGATTTTGGCCATAGGGCTATTGACTACAGGGTATATGCAAGGAATAGTAATCACATCAACTAAAGATACCAATCTATTCCTTAGTTCCTTGGTCACCTAAGGTGTTATGAATGTGACAATTTTCCCATAAGGAAAAGGAATGGAAGTTTCCTGTGTGTTATAGAAATCCAAAAGAGAGAAGAAAAGGCAAGGAAAACCACATAATAAGAAAGAAGGTGATGTACATGTCAAAGATCAGTGTATAAAAGTCTGGATGAGAAGGGAGCAGTAAGAGACTCTCACCAAAAATGGAGACCTACATGGTATCAAGGGGAGAATATGGATTCATCTTGAGTTGTATGAAGGCCATTAAAGGTGCAATCATATTGGAAAGATTGCATAAAGAAAAATTTACATATAAGAAAAGAGATGCATGTGTTCAGAAGAAGTTCATGAAGTTTGAGGTATTGTTTTTTGTTTCTAACCGATTCTTATTTCCGGTTTGATATAAGTTGGATCATCCATATTTGTTAATGATGACTTTAGAGCACTTGTATGTTGAATTTCCGTTGATATTTTTGAAGGCATGTTAGCCACATGTTTGTTCTTATACGCATGGTCAAGCTGTGGTGGAGGATTACATAATCAAGGGTGGGAATTGTTTCTTCCTAATGGAATTACATATTTTTGGCATTGTGTTCATGGTGGAGATACGTATCATGTGTTTACTTGACATGCGTTTATTGCAGGAAAAATGATGAGTTAGGGTTTGTTGCTACTACCATATATTCATAGTAGGATGGGATAGTATGCTTGAATGGAAAAGTTATATGGTGTTAGTACTCATATTGCTAGAACACATTTATGCCATGTACTGTCATGCCTATGAAGTTGTTATCGAGTTCAAATGATGGTGTGTTGGAGTTAGCTCATATAGAGTATGCATATTATTGTTCTAGGTATATGATACATGTTGATGTTGAGATACTGTATATTCATATGGACATTTCATGACGAATTTACGTGTTTTTGTTGCATGGAGTGAGTATATCATTGTCTATGGTGTTTTTGAATCAAGTTATTGATATATTTATGTTGCTTAGGTTTTTTCTCTCATTATATGAGGAGAGAGAGTGAGTTGACTTTGAGAGCATGAGGTCAAGGAAATGATGAGTTCCTGAAGGTGCTATATTTCCAGATCTTATTTTTTTATTGTTGATGCATAGATTAGTTCTCTCTTATTGCTTATTTGGACACGAATTGAGGATGTTGGAGAGATTCCATACAATGTTTTATCTTCTATCAGTGATATTTTTGTTGTTTGTTGTTGTGCCTCTTTGATGATACTATCTATCAATGATGAGGATGTATTTTTTCATATTATTCTTGTTATTGTTGTAAGATGGTTATGCTGCATGTTTTTATGTGGAGCATGTGCTTTCTCATGGTTTTATGGATGAGATAATGAGAAGATCCATGCTATGTATTATACTTCTATTTTTTCTGCTACATAGAGAACATATAATTTCTCATGGATGCCATGTATTTGATGCAATTATTTCATTAGGCTTGCATAGAGGAGAGCATGCTTGGGTGCAGTTGTAAAATCCATGTATCATTTTTGTTTTATCTTGCTAGTGTATTGCTCATGGAGAGACCCATGGTGTCTAACATGTATTGTAAAGTTTGTCAAATCAACTATGTAAGGGATAATGAGTGTCCAACTCATGTCTTATTTTCTATACCATTGATGTAGCCTTATTACATTGGGTAAATGATGTAAACTTGGGTCCATAGAGTCATTAGTTGATGATAGGTATGCTTATATAGGAGTCATATGTTAACCTTATGCACTTATAATATCCATGTATTTACTCCATGAAACCTTGTATATGTATGGCACTTCATTTTATATCATTTCTGAAAATCAATTGGAGTCTTGGTTGATCAAAAGTAGTCTTTTGCACATAGAAAGGAGGCTTATTATAGAGAAGTGGAAGTGTTGCTAGAAAAAAAAAAGACTGTCTTTGCATCTCCATTACATGCTAAGGGGAGAAGGTTCAATATGAGAGATGGCACTGGTATTGGCTATAGACATGTTGGAAACTGAGTTCGTTGTTTTACATGCTTATCTTGCAGGAGAGACATCTTCGGCTTGTATCAATCTTGTATTATTATGGTGTTGAGTATGACATGGGGAGTACTCCTCTCATCTGACACATTATTGGCATTGTTCTTTGTTACAGGACAAATTGACCTCCTAATCAACTCAGAGGAGAAGGACAAGATGATTGAAAGATTGACCACAGTTGTAGGCCCAGAATCCACACTAACGCTCTCTATACATTGATAACCTACTTTATAAAGCTTGTTTACAAGAATAAATGAGCGTTAGTCAAGCTACTAACTCATGTTGTTAGACCAGAGAGAGTGTTAGTGAACTTTAGTGATGCTAAAGTGGTTATGCCAATGAATCTGCCATAAAATATCTAGATATCATTTCCCTAAATTTGTGCAAGAAAAGCAGGGAAACTCCAAAAATCAAGATATTTGGAGAAATTCTATTCCAGAAACAGAGGCAAATGGGAGAAAGCTAGTAAAAGAGGCAGGTTCATGGCTTTTACCCAAATGAACTATAGGTGGAGTTGGGAAGCCCTAATTCGATTGCTATTTAAGCAATGAGAGGGCCATTGCACAATGGTCAGAGCATTTAGAAGGATAGTACATGGTGCTGTTGTGATATTGTCATATTCTTGAAGGAGCTAGCTGAAAGAAGGAGAGAGGGAGAGGAAGAAGGGATAAGGAAGGCTGATGCAACAAGGTTGTTGTAATCATTATTCTATTCTGAATATAGGACTGCAGTTATGTTCCACTACTCAAAATGTCAGTGATATTGTGCATTTATTTGTCCATTCTGATGCTTGTTGTGTTGAGTAGATAAGTTTCACATTTATACATGTTTGTTGCAGATTCTTTCATTAATTGTCAGAAGTATATGCTGTGATTGGTTTTCTTCATTCTTTTGTGCGGGAATCGTCTTGGAGTCGGTTAGGAGAAGTTCTTCTTACCGCACGGAGATCCCCAATAAAATCTAGAAAGAAGCAAAGGCGATCCTTTCTCCATATCCTATCAATATATGTCAGATAAATGAACATGTGTGTAACAGGTACCTTTTGCAGAAAACCTTACGATCTGTCGGAAGTCCTGGGAAGACTTTCGAGGGTAGCTTTCATCCTGTGCATTTTACCCCATAGCAGAACTGGCGACTCCACTGTGGAATATACTTTAGTTCCTAGTTATCTGGACTCCTCTTGGATCTCTTCTCTCTTTTATGAGCTTCCTGCTTCTTCATATCCTTCTCTGATCCACCATCTAGTTTGTTGCATCCCACAAAGTTGCTTTCTCTTCAGAAATTGATCCCAAAAGCCCACTTTTTCAGCTCTTTGCCTCACTAACATAGGTTGTTGGTCTACACAGAGCTTTATAAAGCTCTTTGATTGTGCACAGGGAGCATTAGTGGCCAAACTGAAGCTCTGTTTACACATAGACAGAGCGTTAGTGACCCATTTCCATGTTTTTCAAGAGATTTTGTGGACCAAAAGGGGGGAAACCTGTCCCAAGGGCTAAATCAAGATCTGCAATAGTATCATGCTAACGAATTTGGTGTCTCAAAATTTATTTTTTAAGAAAATGCTTTAGTTTTTCTCTCATAAAAGAAATTTTTATTGAAAGAATCGCTAATACACTGTACATCTCCTTTTGTCAAATTAGTTGTGGGCTACTTTGTTTTGGTTCAACAGTTGTTATGGAATATTGAGAAAAGGAACTTTTGGTTATGCAAAGTGTTCAATTATTTTTAGATGCACTGATGAATAGATGAATATGTGAAATAATACATGTGTAGAATAAAACTTGCTTGCATGAGAAATTGATTTTTTTTTCAAAGCATTGTTCTGCATGGTTTATTGAGTCGAGAGTCTCATAATATTCATATATAAACACCTCCTCCGAAGACAAATAAAAAAATACACTAAAAAATACACTAAAATCAATCAGATACTCTTTTTTAGAGCAAACCAACATTAGATATATTAGAACCTTGGGATAAGAGAGTGAGTTAACTACCCAAGGTTGAAAATCAAACTAGTGTCGTCAAAGAGTGAAAAATCCTTTTGCACTCATATTACTAGGACCACTCCACTCACAATGGGGCTAAATACGAGACAACATCAGATTGTAATCGAAGGTAGCTCGCCTTCTTTTACAACTCCTTTGGGCATTCTACGTAACAGGGGTCCCTTCAAGGATTTCGGAAATGAGTCGGGGACTCAGGTATCCTACCCACATAGCGTGTTGTCTGGTACTATGCCCCCCCGGTAATGTATGTGATTTGAGGTATCTCTAGTGGCCAATACTTCTAGGTACTTACCTAAGGTGACTAGCATGGGCTGTCCTGGTACCTCAAATAGACGTACCTACTTTGTCTTCATTTTTTGGGAGGGTGCTCATCTTCATGAGAGTACTTGGCCCCTTAATCTGAGGTTTGGGCAAAGCTTAAAAGTAACCGTAACCGTACATTTGGCCATCCTTCTCTGTTACTCATTGAGAGATTGGGTTTCATATCTAGTAATCGGTGTTTATCAGACAAGGTAATTTCACTTTGTTTGTTGATTGTCATTTTTAGTGTATTTTTTCTTTTTAGGTACCTGAGTGCTATTGTTTTTTAGACTTAAAGAATATCACCTTAAAAATTTATCTGATAAAATTTACCAGTCATTGTGGCTACATCCAGCCCTCACCGTCAATCCAGATGGTTGTTAGGACTGTAGAGCTGTAACAAGGGTCTTTTTCACCTCTAGTTATCTCACATTACAAGTCAATCCGGGAGCGTTTTGTTATTGTAAAGGGTATCTCAATTTGAGGCTATTTGTCAGAGTAATGCTTAGTAGTATAGGTCTAAGAAATACAAGAGTAAACGGATGCTAAGCTATGGCTAAATTACTTTTGCATAAAAGAATCACACACGGCAATTTTATCAGTCAAGGGTACGGAAGCAATAACCCATCCCTCTAGAAACTGATGAAGGAAAAGGAATTAGAGTATGGATCATGGATCTGGGAGCATAATAGCATCTGCTGTGTCTCACGACAACCTTGATCCTCCTCTCACACCAAACCAATGAATGCAAGTAAAAAGGAATAGCAAGAAAGCAGAATGGAACGGCAATTCAGAAATGGAACAGCAGTAAAAGGAACGGTAGTAAAGAAACTAAATCTCGCGAGTTCAACACTCTCAATTCTATACAAAGAAAGAGCAACCTTTTGTACAAGTAGACAGCTTAATTAAATGGAACAGCAAATCACCATGAACAGGAAACGTCAATCATATATACACATAATCTGAAATAATCACTAGTAGTCCACACACGACATTAATTCCATCTTCTTATGATCATCACTCCATCCATATGTAGCTAAAACGTTCCACTTATAAATTCTGTAACAGAAGTGAACAGCTCAGAACAATGTTATGTGATCAATTCTGGAAATATGATGTAAACTTGTTACAAAGATTTACAAAAGGAAAACTACTGATGAACAAGTATGGAACAACATGTAAGTATATCAGATTATTAAAAACAATAAACAAACCGCACAAAGCCAAACTGTAAATGATACAATCAGCCAGTGTTCGTTGGAGCCGGGCCCTTAGCTTCCAATGGCACACCGCCATAACTTACTTCAGATGCAGGGAGAAAGTAACACCAAATATATTATATTAATGCATCAATGATAGTATAGCAAAACTAAGTCTCAAAGAGACTCGATAGTCTGAGTTTAGCCAACTGTGAAGTCTGTAAACGAAAAGTAAAGATACAAGATAATCAAAAGTCCCTTAAGTCTTCGATGCTGTCCCTTTTTATACAAGTAATAGCGGAGTTAACTATACAACAAAATAATTGAAAGTAACGATCCCTCAGGATCAAAGATCCTGAGGGATCTGTTAAACTGTTAACTCCTCTCTTTTCTCTGCCTAGCCTTCCGAACTGACAGTCCTTCGTCTCGTCCCGGATTGATCTGCCTTGATTTACTCGCCCTGGTCTGGATTTTATTTGGTTTTGGAGGGACAGCCGTTATCTCCTCATGGAATTCTCGTTTTGCACCGCGCTTTCCCACTTTTGTCTTTACCTGCATAGAGAAGATAACTATTAGTGATTGGGTCATTCGTGCTCATTCTCGTTACATTCTCCCTATTTTATAACAAAGAAAAGGTTACAACTATTGCTTGAAACACCACTAAGTTATTCGTTAAAACATACCTTTCCAATGCTCTACACACCCCCCGGCTTACTCTGTTTCATGGCCTCATGAAAACGTTATAATTAACATGGAGAGCGGTAAGAGAATAGGCGGGAGAGGGCACCTCGTGAGGAGGTCTACAACCATGGTGAGCAACCAGATTATCAAAGAAGTGATTCAATTGATCTGCAGGCATATTATACAAGGCCTGGTACCCAGGTGCAGGGTGCCAAATAATCGGGCTACGGAACCGGTATCCTAACCAAGACGGCCCAGCTTGCAGAATGCGCTGGCCATAAAGGGTCAACCGTTCAGCAGCCAGCTCAAAATTCTCATATTTGAATGGCTCCCTGAGCTGGATGCTTGGGGTAGAAATCCGATAGCGGAATTTGGCAGCATCCAGGGCAAAATCCTTAATAGCCAGAAAATATTCCAAGCTACTTCGGATCAAATCCTCATGCATGGGTCCTAGCAGTTCTATGACGCCCGGGGTTCTCATAAGGCTTTTGTGTGATTGCCATAGGTGAACTGGGTCTCTAGGCTCGGCCCTGACCCATAGATCTAGGTTGTTCTCCTACCTCTGAAAGGCATTATAAGCCCTGAGCCACTTTAACTGATTGACCCCAAATGAAACAAAGGCTTGTAGCTGTATATCTCCCACGAAAGGGCCAGGGTTTAAATCAGTTTCCTGTTCAAGCACCATATTGTGCAAATAGAATTCACACAGTAACCGTTGGACCTTAACCCCATAATATTTGCAACAATCAATAAAATCATTAACAGTATTAATCTGAATAGGGGCACCTGCCCTGACAGCTTTTATTTTCAATCTTAAGTATCTTTCAAGGAGAAATAAAGCATAATTCTTTGCAGGGGCCCTGCAAGTCAAAACATCATTATACAGCGAACATACAGTGTCCAATTGTTTAATAACAGCATCTAGTCGACGCGTTACCTTGTCAACCTTTTCCTGTTCCTTCTGCCATCCTTCAAAGGCCTGACTCTCTGATTGACTCATGTTCCGCAGTTGCTGCTGCAGTTCTTCATGTTTTTCCCGAGGGATCATTTGTTCCTTTAACTGCTCAGCTTCCTGCTGCAACTCCTCGTATTTTTCCCGAGGGATCATTTGTTCCCTTAGCTGGTCAGCCTCCTGTCGGGCTTGCTTCATCTCGTGGTGCAAGGCCTTAGTTTTTGGATCCTTTTTCCATGATTTCTCAGAGGCAGGGAGTCTTACCTGGACCTTCACGTTTCGCTTCCTGGAATTCGTATCCCGAATTATCCCTAAAGGTGGTGCCTCAGTTTGGACTGCTTTGTTTTCCCTTTCTTTCTTAACATGAATAAAGGGGTACGATGACCCCTCTGTAAATGGAATGTCGTCTTGCGGCTCGGTTTTGATTGGAACAGCAGTTGATTCCAATGGGCTATTTTGAACAGCAGTCTGTCCCTCAGCGTCAATAGGAACGACATTCTGATGTTCCATTTCAGATGGAACGGCATTTTGATGTTCCAAATTAGATGGAACGGCATTTTGTCCCTCAGTGCCGGTTGGAACAGTCGTAGGTCTATCAGCAGAGTATTGACCTACGAGACGCCTATAAGCCCTTCGCCTTCTCATCTGACAGGACCTTGCTGCGTTTGTCCTTCTTTTTCTCCTTACGGTCCTTCTTATTCTCAGACTGGCTTTCAAACTTCGAATTTTCTGCCGAAGCTGGGCTATAATGTTCAGTAGTCTCTGCTGTTTCTTTCTCAATTTCTTAATTTCTCTTGCCTCGGCAGTGGGCGCATGAGTGGCCCTCAGTTCTGCTCCTCTTTCATCGAGGATTTCTTCTGGCATTCTGGGAGTGAACTGTTCCCGACAAGCATTTTCATTCTCCACGTCATCAGTAGGTGGGTTTTCTTCTGGTGTCTTGGGAACAGATTGTTCCTGGTTGATATTTACATTTTCTTCGTCGTCAACAGGGGGGTTTTCTCCTCCTGCCATTTCTTCATGCAATTCTTCATGCGTCTCTTCCTGAGAGGGTCCTTCAGGAGGGTCTGCTGGACTGGAAGGTGAAGCATAATCTCCCAAGCTGGCCAAGATGGTGGCCAGCTCTTCTTCCTCCGCGTGGTCCTGTGGCGGGCTGTCCCCCAATTGTTCCATTTCCTCCTCCTGAATTGGCTGCTCAGTGGCTGCCCCCGGATAGTCGGCCTCGGCCTCAGAGTCAGAATGTTCATTTCCTTCCTCGGCTTCTGCTTCGTTCTCAACTCGTTCCACATTTTCCCTCGAGGGTTCCTGTTCTGGCGCTGGTGGCTCATCTGTTATTTCGATCGGCTGGTCAATGCTTGGCTGGATTTTCTCTAGCCTGCCTTTTATCCTTGCCAACCGAGCTGACTTCCTAGGCCTCTCGGGCTGTTCGGGTGTGCTGGCCACCTGCTCTTCCACCACCACCTTTCTGCGTTTTTCAGATTGTTTAGGCGTGCCAGAGGAATGCCTACGTTTCGAGGCAGCACGCTCTTCTGTGGCCAGTTCCTTATGTTTTTCTGCATGTCCAGATGCTTTAGAGGAACGTTTTCGTTTTACTGACTCCGTGCGTTTCTCGGGTTGCTCGGGTGTACCCGAGGGATGCTTGGGTTTTGGTGATTCTCTGGGCTTCTTGGGAGTTTCAGAGGTACCAGCAGGATGCTTAGCCTTTGGGGATGGTGATGCCATTCCCCCTCCAATTGCTGTAATAAGCTCCCCCCAGCTACTCTGCTGCTGAGTGAGACTGTGGCTCACTATCAGGCGGATCAACCCATGGTGGCTAACCACTACGTCTTCATGGTGTGCCTTTTTCAGGCTCCGAGAGGCATCATGCAGTAATGAATTTAACAATGCAGGGAGATTCACAGAACATTTTCCTTTTAACACAGCCAGGAGCTTAAGGTGACGCGGTCTTACCACATCTTTTCGCCCCTCGCAGGTGATGTAGCTCTGCACTACCTTTGCCAATTTGCTCCAAGGCTCTCCTAGCGTTGCCGGCAACACTCCTTTTCCCTTCACTGTTAGATTCTGTCCTTCGTCTTGGAAAATTTCTATGATCTTTTGCAACCTCTCTTTCTTTGTCGTCCATATTGGTCCTGAGGCTGGTAATCCTGTTACTTCCGCGATTATTTCCTTCGTGAACATTATCTACTTCCCTCCCACTACGGAGTGTTCTTCCTGCAAATTCTGCAGGAATTCCATGGCCACAGTTTCATTTGATTTACGCAGGCGGCTAAAATAAGTTAGCCACCCCGCCCTTTCTAGGATTTCCCGAGCAGCTTCGGAGACTACTAGCTTACTAGGCTCGCTTCTGATAGCCTTGCCTCCCATGGTTCTGTTTCGGGATCCTAGATGGAACAGCAATTATCTGTCGCAAAAAACGTAATCGCAGCCGAGAGAAAAAAACACAGAGCATGCATGCATGAAAATAAATTGTAAATAACAACTTTTTGCAAAAATAGCATTGTCATGCCGTTAACCCATACCGTACCTTCGTACCATATCATTTCCGAATGATGTGCTAACACGTGGCCGACGGAGTAATGAGGTCACCTCCCCCCTCGCAATATGATAGGCTGTCCCAGCCGTCAAATGGAGGAGGAGCCGCCATCCCGTCACCAAGTCATAAAGGAACAGCATATAGAATTTTGCCATGTTTCAAATTAGACAAGGAAATACCGAGATCGAGGCAAAAGGTAGATCGCGTTTTGCATAAGCCTTCGTGATGTGATGCAAGACAGGAGGATAGGACGTCTGGCACTCATATAAAGTCTGAGGTAGTCATAGTCAATACCTTTGCCATGATTGGTGGTGATAGATATTCATGCGACGTATCCATCAAAGTGTAAGATATAATTATTACGAGGATAGAAAGAAGTATTTGATATGATCCAAATTGGTGTATATATTATGACTCCGATACCATTAACAGAGCTCTGCTGCCGACAGGTGTTCATAACCTTGGCAGAGTTGTTTATTTCACCCTGGAACCATGGTCCTTTGTGTATTTTTTGAAGAGCAATTCTTGTCAAAATGCAGGCCATCATGCTGGCTTGGTAACCAGATACCCATGATGCCATTCACCAGAGAGGCGCGAAACGTGGGCAGGCCGGCTCGTAATGAGACCCCCTGTTCCAAGGTTTGTTTATGTAGTGAACCCGTTGGACCATATCCCTGGTGTGGTGGCCATGATGGGAATGCCACTTCGCTTCCAATCTTATGATCATAGTAGGCTGGTTCTTTAATGAAACCCCCTATCCTGCATTTGACAAATAATTTTTTTTTTTATTTTTTTTTATTTTGCTTTTGCTCTTTTTTTCTTTTGAAACAAACTTTGCTCTTGTGTAATTACACATAAGGGTGGTTCAGCCCTCCTTAAGAGTGGAAATGGCGGAAGAAGTCTTGTCATCCCAATAGGAAGATATAAATCTTCTATTCTTATTTCCAAGTAATAATAGAGAAAATTGTAGGAACTTAACATGATGAAATTTTCCAACAAGGCAGAGGAGGTGAGACTATGACAGCAAAAATGATGAGTGTGTGGATCCTTCCTTTGTTGTTGCATCAATGCTAGGGCTTGTTAAAGATAGTGATTTATGATATGCTGATCTCGATATATCCTGACTTTTATATTCAGTGCATAAATGTATAGCTGCTACTTATGGCCTTGGAAAGAGGATGGACAACACATCCTTTATATGAAAGGGACAAGAGCATACTACTCCTTTTTGAAAGGGAGGGTGAGGAGGAGTTCATCTGATGCATTGTCTTAAAAAGGACAGTAAAAGCACACAAATGCTCTTTCCTTTGGAAAAGGAACAGCCAAAAATACTCAAGTGCTGTTCCTTTTGAAAAGGAACAGCAAAAACACTAGTGCTGTTCCTTTTGAAAAGGAACAGCAAAAACACTCAAGTGATGTTCCTTTTGAAGAGGAACAACAAAAACACACAAGTGCAAAAGGAACAGCAAAAACACTCAAGTGCTATTCCTTTTGAAAAGGAACAGCAAAAACACACAAGTGTTGTTCCTTTTGAAAAGGAACAGCAAAAACACTCAAGTGCTGTTCCTTTTGAAAAGGAACAGCAAAAAAACCCAAGTGTTGTTCCTTTTGAAAAGGAACAACAAAAACACTCAAGTGCTGTTCCTTTTGAAAAGGAACAGCAAAAACACACAAGTGTTGTTCCTTTTGGAAAGGAACGGCAAAAACACACAAGTGCTGTTCCTTTTGAAAAGGAACAGCAAAAACACTCAAATGCTGTTCCTTTTGAAAAGGAACCGCAAAAACACTCAAATGCTGTTCCTTTTGAAAAGGAACAGCAAAAACACTCAAATGCTGTTCCTTTTGAAAAGGAATAGCAAAAACACACAAGTGTTGTTCCTTTTGAAAAGGAACAGCAAAAACACACAAGTGTTGTTCCTTTTGAAAAGGAACAGCGCGCACAAATGGTAAAAACATATATACAAAATTTACAATCTTATATACAAGATATGGTAATAAAAGATGAATTTTTTACTGATCTATAGGTGAGGAAGTTTTTGCTTACTCGCCCATAATCTCAATGTTAGTATCTTGGCGTAGCTGCTGACAAAAAGATTCCCGAGTGAGCGGTTTGCGATACAGACGGACTCGGTGGCTGTTTACCTTAAATGTATGTCCAGATCCGTCGATTGTGATCAGAGTAAGGGTCCCATTGTCATGGAATTTTTGAATCTCGTATGGTCCCAACCAACGAGTCTGAAGCTTCCCCGGGAAATCCTGAAATCTAGAATCATATAACAGAGCCCAGTCTCCTTCATGAAATATCTTGTTTTTGATGAGCGCATCATGCCATTTGGCTCGCTGCTGTTGAATCAGTGATGTACTCTGTAATGCAGAGAGCCTTATTTCATCTAATTCATTAATTTGGTGTAATCGACTTTTCTGTGCTTCGCTTAAATCCAATCCGACTTCTTGGGCAGTTCGCAGCGTTTGGATCTCGAATTCTATATGAAAAATGGGCTGCTTTCCAAACACTAAGTGATATGGTGAATAGCCGGTGGTGCTCCTCCATGTGGTTCGATAAGCCCACAGTGCTTCGGGAAGTCGGGCGGCCCAATCACGCCGATGTGAGGCAACGGTTTTTGTTAAAATAGACTCTATTACCTTATTGCTGCTCTCCACTTGCCCATTTGCCTGCGGATGGTATGGGGTAGTAATTTTATGCTGGACACTATAGTTATTGAGTGTTGCAGCTAATTTATGTCCCACAAATTGTGGTCCTCCGTCTGTAATTACTTCTCTTGGAAGACCATAGCGTACAAACAAATGGAACAAGAATTGTATTACCGAATCTTCTGTAGCTCTAGGCAATGCCTCCGCTTCCACCCATTTGGTAACATATTCAGTTGCCACCAAAATGTAGGTTCTTTGGTTTGATGGCGGGCTGATGGGTCCGACGAAGTCCAGAGCCCAGCGTTCGAAAGGTTCGATCACTAATTGAGGCCGCAAAGGCATTTCGTCGGCTGGACCAGGTCGTCCTACACGCTGAGAGCTATCACAGGCCTGGACAAATTTTTTCGCATCCTTGAAAATTGTAGGCCAGTAATATCCCGTTTGTAATACTTTATGTGTTGTTCTTCGGTCAGCAAAATGTCCTCCACATGGCCCATCATGGCAGGCTTTCAAGATATCAAAGATTTCGTCCTCTCGAATACATCTTCTGATTTCCATATCTGCGCCTGTGTGAAACAAATAGCCCCCAACCCACGAAAATCGAGTGCTTTTCTGAACAATCTGCTTCCGTTCATTGGGGGTTAAATGTTTTGGAAGCTTACCTACTGCAAGATAGTTAGCAACATCAGCGTACCAGGGAGTCTGAACAGCGACAGCAAATAAGTGTTCGTCTGGAAATTGGTCCTCGACTGCTGCTGCTTCAACTGATTTTGGTATTCGTGAGAGGAAATCAGCTACAAGGTTTTCTTTCCCCGGTCGATCTCTGATTGTAATATCAAACTCCTGCAACAGGATCAACCACCTGGTTATTCTTCCATTTGTAACGGGCTTATTTGCTAAATACTTAATAGCAGAATGGTCTGTATACAAAATAACGGGATAGCCTGTAATATAGTGTCTAAATTTATTAACAGCGTGTATCACAGCTAAAAATTCTTTTTCGGTGACAGTATAATTTAATTCAGTCGGAGTCAAATTTTTGCTGATGTAATAGATGGCGTATGGTCTTTTATCCTCTTCTTGGCCCAAAACTGCACCGATTGCTGTGTCTGAGGCATCAGTTGAAATTTGGAATGGTAAATTCCAATCAGGTCCTCGGAGAACTGGAGCTGTAGATACCAGCTTCTTTAATTCTTTGAAAGCTCGATCACATTTCTCTGTCCATAAGAAGTCAACATTTCCAGTTAATGCATGTAAAGGTGCGGCAATATGTGAATAATGTTGTATGAATCGTCTATAATACCCAGAAAAACCAAGAAAACTGCGTACCTCTGTTTGATTAGTGGGGGTCGGAATAAGCAAAAGTATTTGAATTTTAGCCGGGTCTACCTGAATACCAGCTGCTGAAATGTAGTGTCCCAGAATGAGTCCTTCGGTCATCATCATGTAACACTTTTCGTGACTCAAACAAAGTCTGGTAGCAATGCAGCGCTGTAGGACTTTTTCGAGAGTATCTAGAGCTAGATCAAAGTCATCTCCATATGGTGTGAAGTCATCCATGTAGACTTCCAATCCATCATTAATTAAATCTGCAAAGATGCTAAGAACAGCCCTTTGGAATGTGGCTGGGGCATTACATAAACCAAAAGGTAAGACTCGATAAGCGAACGTTCCCCAGGGACAAGTAAAGGTAGTCTTATCCTGGTCTTCAGGGGTAATCTGAATCTGATTGTATCCGCTGAAGCCATCCAAGAAAGAAAAGAATTTCTTGCCTGCTAAGGTGTCCAGTACCTGATCTATGAATGGGAGAGGGAAGTGATCTTTTTGTGTGGCTTTGTTTAATTCTCTATAATCAACACAGATCCTCCATTTCCCGTTCTTTTTAGGTACTACCACAAGTGGAGAGACCCATTTGCTGTCAGAGATACGATAAATAAAATTAACATCTAAAAGTTTCTGAAGCTCAGTTTTTACAATATCTTTTAAATGGGGGTTGAGTCTTCTTTGTGGTTGACGAACAGGTCTTGCATCTTTTTCGATATAAATATGATGTGTGCATAGCTGGGGATCAATCCCTTTCATATCGGGATAGTCCCATGCAAATGCCTCCTGATACTTTCGTAACAGCTGGATGAGTTTTGTCTCTTGATCTGGTGTCAGATTAGCGTTAATATTTAAAGTTTTCCCCGGTTCAATTTGCACTACTTTGCTATTAGCGACAGAAGTCACAGGTATAATTTGGTCATGTTCGTCTTTCAGAGGATCCTCCTCTAATTCGTTATCAAATGCCGCTTTTATCATAAAACATTGTGTATACGATGTGGATTCTGTTTGATTAATGAATTTATTGATGGCATCGTCTTCCGTTTGATCTTTGAAATCTAGCGCTTCCTGGACTGTTAATGGGGGTCTAATATTGTCAGTGATATATGAGGCAGGGCGCAGGTTGGTTCTCATCATCGTGATGCTTGGCTGCGCTGGAGGGTACAAGATTAGATTTTTGATATCCGGCCCTCTGGTTATGGTCATGTTTCCCTGCCGGCAACCAATGTAGGTGTCAGCAGTAGCGAGCCACGGTCTACCTAGAATTAGCGGATGTCCATCTAGTCGGGTTCTTGGATTAATTATCAGGAAGTCGGTCGGGTATTCCCAGGAGTCCACTGAAACCATGACATCATACAAGGTGCCTTCTAGTCTAATTACTGATCGGTCAGCTAGTTCTAACAAAGTGGAAGTAGGTTCTACCGATGTAATTTCGAGCTTCTGGCAAGTTGATGTTGTCAGGATGTTAATTGCAGCCCCTAGATCAACTAAGACATTGGTCAAGGTTTGCCCATAGATTTGAACAGTGACAATTGGGTTTCCAGGGTCCTCGTATTTAACTGGTGTTTCTTTTCCTGATAGGAGGTCGGATAAGGTGCCGAATACCTGGACTCTTGGGTTAGAGGTTACATTTCTTTTTGATTTTCTGCTACACAGGTCTTTTATGGTTTTTGCATATATAGGGATATCCTGTATAGCTTGAAGGAATGGAATTCTTATATACAAGTTTTGTAGTTCTCCCAGAATATCAAAATCTGGATATTGCGTTGGTCGTGGAATGGCCAATCGTTCTGGGAAAGGTGGAGGAGATGTAATTACTTGCTGATGAGCTTGGTATTTATTTACATCTTCCTGTTGTGACGGCTGTTCTATAGGTAACTGATCTTCAATGTGAGTTGTTCTATGTCCCTCAGTTTCTATTATTCGCCCAGATCTTAACTGAAGATCATTGCACTCCCGCAGATCAGGTTCAATTTCTGAGGATTCTATAATTTGAAGAGATTGAACTGGTCTATTATTCGGATTGGGGTTGGGTTGGGCTGGGAGCTGCGGTCTCAGATTAGGCTGGGGATTTTGTTGTAAGGCTGGCAGAGTTGGTTGAGGGAGTGGAATTGATCCTGCTGGCTGATATGTCGATTTTGGCCAGCTTGTCTGCCAGGGTGAACCTTGCGAAGTAGAAGGGGTCCATTGCGGAGGATATGAATTATTCTGCCAATATGGTGGGGGATAAGGTCAGTTTGGCCAGCCAAATTGGTTCATCCAAGGATTCGGAGTAGGAAACATTTGAGGTGACCAATTCGAAAACGGGGGCTGAGACTGATTTTGCCACATATTTTGTTGCTGAGCATTGAACGGCGGAGGTTGAAAAGAAGAGGAGGGGTCTGAAAACATACCAGATTGCCTTGGCTGCCATTGACGACGCTGGTTAATAAAATATGCTGATTCTGGCTCCTCTTCTGCTTCTTTGTATACTGCCTTCAAACCAGGGAGTGAGGGGCAGCTTTCAGTCAGGTGGTCCTTGGTGCAGATAGCACATGTTTGGACTGTATCCAGCGGGCATTCCTTATGGCTATGTTTCTTCCTGCATCGAGGGTAGAAGATCGCTAGATTCTGTTCCGCCTCTGCTTGCTTCTGTTTAGCCTGCACAATATCAAGCTGTGTAGTTAATGTCCCCAGGATATCAGTTTTAAAATTTTCTAGCAAATTTCCAAGTTCCACACGTGTTACTCCCTCTGTTGATGTTCTGTTATCTCTGGTAAAGCGATCATATTCTACTGGTTTTATCCTCGTGCTGCCTCTCGAACTCCTGATACACAGATCAATGATATCAGCAAAATTTTCCTGATAAATGTCTCCTTTCCCCATAATATTCAACGTTTCAATCCATTGTTCTTTCATACCTCTAATTAATGCGGTTTTCAACACGTTATCAGGCAGAGGTAACGATGCATAGGGAGATCTTTGCAAGTTATATTGAAAACGTTCTACATATTCTTCTAGAGTTTCGTTTGGTCTGGCTGACATTTGAAAGATTTCATCTTTTAGTTCTCTTGACCTACAGTAATCCTGATATTTCTTTAAAAAGGCTTCTTTCATTTGATCCCAATTGTTAATAACCCCACCACCTAAGCCCATAAACCATCTTAAAGCAGCCCCTTTCAATGTGGAGGGGAACAATTTTAATTTCTGGGGATCGGTGGTGTAATCGTATCCTCTACATAATACATCAAATTCGAACAAGAATGCATCCGGATCTTCTGATGTAAGGCCATGAAATGTGGGGATATGCTGGAGAGGGATAGCTTTCATGGGCACATTTGCTGCAGAATCTACTATAGGATATTGCAATGTGGAGGTCTGGGTGTTTGGCTGATTCTGCGCCATGGGATCGAATATATGCCAGTAATCTTCAGGAATTTCCAAGAGAGTGTTCCTTGGTTGAGAAGGGGTAGTCTTAACAGGGATTGTTTTGACAACACTCCCTTTATCAGGGATAATGATGGTCCCAACTGTCTGAGGTGAATGAATTCCTTCAACGAAGATTTTTGCAGCGCTTCCTTTATCCGGGCTATTTAAAGGCTGGTTTGGTTCAATAGGAGATCTAGGTTCCCCGGTTTCCCCTGTTTCTCCTCCTCCTTCGCAAAGGTTACTAAGATTCCCTTCGTGCAATAGTCCAGGAGTCAAATTCTCAATTTCTTGAAAGTCCTGCTCCTCTGTTTGACTGTGCACTTCAGCAAAGGCTTCAGATGGTGATCCCGAGGCCTGAAGGGAACTAGTAGGCTGTTTAGAATTGATTTTCCTATAACCTACTGATGGCTGAGATTCGGCTTTCTTATAGATTTCGTCGATGAAGTTCGTTCGTCCAAGGGTCACTGGCCCCTTGGCTTTGGGTGGAGGCTTTTGATCTTTTTCTGGCTTTTTCTGCTTAGTCATGCACTCCAACTAAGCTGCTAAATCCTATTTAACCAATCAATTCTGCTAGGAAAGTGGACGGTGGAGCAGGGCTTTTACGTGCTCCATACGCAGGTTCTTACCTTCCGTTTTTAAAATCCAACCCTCCCCTAGCAGATTCGTACACTACCCTATTTAAAAAGACAAATGGCTATACCCTTTCCCCAGCAACGACGCCAAAATGTAGAGCTGTAACAAGGGTCTTTTTCACCTCTAGTTATCTCACATTACAAGTCAATCCGGGAGCGTTTTGTTATTGTAAAGGGTATCTCAATTTGAGGCTATTTGTCAGAATAATGCTTAGTAGTATAGGTCTAAGAAATACAAGAGTAAATGGATGCTAAGCTATGGCTAGATTACTTTTGCATAAAAGAATCACACACGGCAATTTTATCAGTCAAGGGTACGGAAGCAATAACCCATCCCTCTAGAAACTGATGAAGGAAAAGGAATTAGAGTATGGATCATGGATCTGGGAGCATAATAGCGTCTGCTGTGTCTCACGACAGCCTTGATCCTCCTCTCACACCAAACCAATGAATGCAAGTAAAACGGAACAGCAAGAAATCAGAATGGAACGGCAATTCAGAAATGGAACAGCAGTAAAAGGAACGGCAGTAAAGAAACTAAATCTCGCGAGTTCAACACTCTCAATTCTATACAAAGAAAGAGCAACCTTTTGTACAAGTAGATAGCTTAATTAAATGGAACAGCAAATCACCATGAACAGGAAACGTCAATCATATATACACATAATCTGAAATAATCACTAGTAGTCCACACACGACATTAATTCCATCTTCTTATGATCATCACTCCATCCATATGTAGCTAAAACGTTCCACTTATAAATTCTGTAATAGAAGTGAACAGCTCAGAACAATGTTATGTGATCAATTCTGGAAATATGATGTAAACTTGTTACAAAGATTTACAAAAGGAAAACTACTGATGAACAAGTATGGAACAACATGTAAGTATATCAGATTATTAAAAACAATAAACAAACCGCACAAAGCCAAACTGTAAATGATACAATCAGCCAGTGTCCGTTGGAGCCGAGCCCTTAGCTTCCAATGGCACACCGCCGTAACTTACTTCAGATGCAGGGAGAAAGTAACACGAAATATATTATATTAACGCATCAATGATAGTACAGCAAAACTAAGTCTCAAAGAGACTCCATAGTCTGAGTTTAGCCAACTGTGAAGTCTGTAAACAAAAAGTAAAGATACAAGATAATCAAAAGTCCCTTAAGTCTTCGATGCTGTCCCTTTTTATACAAGTAATAGCGGAGTTAACTATACAACAAAATAATTGAAAGTAACGATCCCTCAGGATCAAAGATCCTGAGGGATCTATTAAACTGTTAACTCCTCTCTTTTCTCTGCCTAGCCTTCCGAACTGACAGTCCTTCGTCTCGTCCCGGATTGATCTGCCTTGATTTACTCGCCCTGGTCTGGATTTTATTTGGTTTTGGAGGGACAGCCGTTATCTCCTCATGGAATTCTCGTTTTGCACCGCGCTTTCCCACTTTTGTCTTTACCTGCATAGAGAAGATAACTATTAGTGATTGGGTCATTCGTGCTCATTCTCGTTACATTCTCCCTATTTTATAGCAAAGAAAAGGTTACAACTATTGCTTGAAACACCACTAAGTTATTCGTTAAAACATACCTTTCCAATGCTCTACAAGGACTTCCTCCACTCATTGTGGAGGATCTACCGAGATCCACTGACTCAGATTCCTCATCTTTGAGGAATCAGTCTCCTAAATCACACACAGGATCATTTTGGACGACCGACGATTCTGATTTGCTAGAGCATTTCTTCACGGAAGGATTTTTTCCTCATTTTAACACTCCATTTACAAATCTGTCAGATCCTGCTATTGTTCGTGTCGTACCAGTACTTCAGTATTCACTGGGAGGAACTCTCCCATCTATTCAGTCAGCACCTCAAGGGTTGTGGAATTATAGAGACATTGTGAGTCCTCTACCACTTCCCCAGTTGACGTCATCACAACACCGGCAATGTGGAACCCCACAATCTCGTTTGTCCTAGGTACTAAAACTCACATCACACCCTCTATCAGTGGAACCCAGCAGATGCCAGGTTCCACACCTATGGTGCACCAAAGCATACCTTCGACTAGTGCCATATATAGTGCTCCATATAACACTCAATGTGGCACTATGGGCACGGTTCTAGTTTACCAAAACCAAAGTCGGCCGCCAATGTATGGTTATAAACCCCAGATTTAGATATCGTGGGTGGTCCCCAATATGCACATGGTGGCGGGGAATGTCATAGTTCCCCGCAGTTCTCAGGCATGCACGGACAGTCATTGATTGACATGAGTTTTGCCTCTATCAATCAAAGCCATATGGTCAGTTCAGTGTCAGTTGGGAATCCACAAGGGATCCCCACCCAATCATGGGGGCACCCTACTCACAAGCTCAAATGAGTTAAGGGGGCATCGCTTATACTGGGGGTAACTTCATACCCCAATATCAAAATACTCACGGTAATCTACTTTACAACACCGTACCACAAAGCAACTGCTACACCTCGCAGCCCATGTACAACATAGGGAACCAAATGATGGGCGGAGCGTAGAGCTCTTCAGGTCATCTGTCATCACAGTGGTCCGAGTTGGGCGCACCTAAGAATTTTCATTTTTTGGAAACATTGGATATCCCCAGCTTATACAAGTTGACTAACGACCCCATCTACCATAACCTACAGTGGCCACTGATCCTGCATAAAAAACCGGTAGATATTCCTAAGTTCGATGGAAAACAACGGGAGGATCCAGGCACTCACGTCACCACCTACCATCTATGGTGTGTTTCTAACTCCATGGTGGATGACAATGTTCGATTGCATCTATTTCCCTACACCCTCACTGGCAATGCTGCAAAGTGGTATATTGAGTTACCACGTGCGTTAGTGAATACCTTTGACGCTTTAGTGTTGGATTTCCTAAAGCACTTTCAATTACCTATCCGTTATGAGACAGGGACAGAACTCCTTACTTTGTTTCATCAAGATACTGCCACCCACATCTCCGATAATATCCATGAATGGAGACATAGGTGGAGGTTAGTCAAAGCCCCCATTCCTAAATTTCTCTTAACAGACTGGTTCTGTAAGTCATTGCTCCCGCAAATCGCTAGAGATTTCACTCTAGGTGGTGCGATCAGGGAGAACCAATCCATACATTGTGCCCAACACTTCGATTTAATTTATTCACAATCTAGCACTCTCTACGACATTATCCCCTATGCTTCTGATAACCCCAATCCTCCCACCACTCAGCACCCTGGAACGCATGCCGACGGGATCGTCGGCCCAACCTCCACCGGCACTGTAAAACAACTCAGTGGGTCCGTTGCCAAGTTCGTAGTAGACCGCTCTACCAAAACGACTGCTCTTCCTACCACTGCGATTAACTCTGTGCAGTCTACACAAAAATCTAGTAGTAAGAACAAGAAGAAATAGAACAAGACTGCTCCTTCTGAGGAGCAGTCTTCTAAGTAGCCCAACTCGAAACAGAAGGCTATTTCACCTACTGATACGGAAAAGGATAAAGGCACCAACTATTCATGCAAACTCTGTCTTGAAGACCAAGAAACTTGGAATTGTCCGCGGCTTCAGGAATGCATGGATTACCTTGGCAAAAGAGATTCTAGTAAGGCACCGACTGTCCCTAAAAATCCTTTTCCTACTCAACAGCAGCAAAATCTTGTTGCCAACCAACACCAACCCACGTCAGGGGGCAACAATGGTTCACAAAATCCTTCAGCTGGAGAAGGATCTTTTTTCATTTACACATTTGGAATGGTAGATCTCACCACAAGAGCCAAATCTTATGGACCAGAACCATCTACAGGTCAAAACCCATCGCCACCCAATGATTTGCGAATTGAAAGGCCAGTTCAGGACTTTATAATTCGACCCCCCAAGGGGGCACTTTGACGCACAATGCAGAACACATCTACACGTGCCACCTAGCACTACAACATCGTAGAGGATTTGGCACAAGCACCGTCGGCCATCTCGGTGCTCGAAGTATTACAAACATGCCCCAGCCAAATGAAATCTTTGCTTTTGGCTATTAGGGGTATTGACCCTACGGATTCCATGCTTGCCATTTTTGACATGGACAAGTGTAAACCTCCCCTTTCCCACCATCTTGAATTTCAGGTGCATATCACTTCGAAAGGTAAAGGTATACATGGAACTATCATTGATGTAGGTGCTTCAACCTGCGTCATGTCAGCTTCATGTTGGCTCCCCAACCCTCTCCCCACCGTCGAACTCCCTTAAAGCTTTTGACGGCCACACCTTTGTCCCAAAAGGATACTTAGCCAGTTTTCCCATCACTTTGGCTGGGAAAACTGTAATGGTGGACATAGAAGTCGTAGATAGACAACTCAACTATAATCTATTGCTGGGTCGCAGTAGGACATATGCCATGATGGCCGTCGTATCTACTATCTTTTGCATCATCCAATTTCCATTGGGTGGAAAGGTTATTATAGTAGATCAGTTGTCTTTCTGTACCCCTGATTATTCATCATTACCAAGTGGCTCTATACCCCTAGTAGGAGGTGGAACTAATAGTTACGTCAGTTTAGGAACCGGTCTACTGAAGGCTTCTTCCTTCATGGGTTGTTTCCCTCTTCATGTGCCGAAGGTTTCACAATCAGTCAACATGCTTTCATCCTTTCCTCATGAACAGACCGATCCATGGATCCTACCAGCTCCTTCAGACATTGACACTTACGGAGAACAAATGCCGCTGTCACCAACTGAATTGGCCTGTGAAGCCATTCAAATTGCATCCGCATCTCCAGTCACTTTGGTTTCAGCCAACGATACCACTGCCCCTCCCATAACCACTCCTTCTTTCGATCCAATCAATCAAGTGCTATCGGTGGACGAAGCTATTAGAGAGATGACGAGGTTAGAAGAGTGACCTTGGGAGGATTTGCACCATCATGTTTTGATATCTGATTTGGACATGATGTCTCTTCAAATCCTGTCACCTGATGCACATGAAATCATTTCCTTTCCATATACGACTATCCAACTTTTAGACTCGGAAGGAAACAGGGGCAATATTTCACAAACATTGCTCCTCAATATTTCTGTCATGACAGGCATCGTGGAAAACATACAGAGTAGAGCCAATCACAATCCTGAGGAAATTGTGAGCTTCACCTTCCCACTTAGGGACTTCCACGATGTTTTTCCTTGGTCTTATGAGGAAATGCATGGCACAGACCCTTATTTTGTCAAGCATGAGATCAAGGAAGGTCGAGCATTATTTTTATGGTATTTTTCTTGCTCGTTAATCCAAAAAACCTCAAGTCTTCTTCTTTGGGCTCGTTAAAATACAAACAAAGATATTAGAGCACTGTTAGGGATATTTTATTGCTCTTTAAAAAATATAAACATCCCCGAACTTTTGTCCTTGTGCTCGTTAAATCTATGCAACGATAAATAGAGCACTATTAGGGATATTTTATTGCTCTTTAAAAAATAAAAACATCCTTGAGTTTTCATCATTAAGCTCATTAAATAGTTTCTAACTATGGTAGAGCACTTTTGGAGACATTTTATCACTCTTTAAAAAATATAAACGCCTCCGAGTTTTTGTAGTAGGGCTCGTTAAATATATATACCACAAACCTGTAAAGCACTTTTAGGGATATTTTATCACTCTTTAAACAATATAAAATTCCCTGAGTTTTTCATCATTTCCACTCGTTAAATATATGCAAACGATGCTCTGAGCACCTACTTTTTTTATCTAGTTCTAGCTCATAAACTGAAAAAGACCAATGGAGCATCCTTTTTAGGCACTTTTTTCTCGCTCTTTAAACTAAAAAAATCCCCAGTTGTGTCTTGCTACTCGTTAAACATGCTAAAGATTACCCGAGCATTCTTTCAGGTACTTTTTTCAAGCTCGTTAAAAAATGATAAATCCCGAGTTTTTGTTACTAAGCTCATTAAAGTGTCATGAAAAAACACGAGTTTAGTCCACCACCTCGTACTCGTAACAAAATGAGGTCGACATCTATTGGAAAAAGGTTTCTCTTTATCCAGGTCCAGTAGATTAAATATGGAAAAGTAACTGATACGGGTATACTATTAACCTTTTGTCGCACCCGTTTAACAACTATGACAAAGGGACCACCATGGAGTCTCTCTTTACGATATTTTCAGATTCTCTAAAGATGAAAATATCACCGAGTTGTCTAGTTTGGACTCTTCAAATACACAGAAAAGATATAGAGTCATCCTTTTTACGATACTTTTCAGACTCTTAAAAGATGAAAAAATCAAAGAGTTTGCTTGTCTGGACTCATTAAACTAATCAGATAGGGCAAAGAGTCATTCTTTTTTGCGATCCTTTTCAGACTCTCTAAACATGAAAAGATCGATGAGTTTACCCGTCTAGACTCATTAAAAATCAGATGGGGAAAGTGGAAATACAATCGTATTCTGAAGCATGGTTTGGCAACAAAATTTCCCTTGAACATGGCACTCCCTTAGATAAACCATCATTTTGATAGCCTCTCAATATGAACCCTACCAACCTATGATTTTTTAGCCTATATACCCTGATGCCATTGCATCTCTATATCTTAAACACTCTGTAGTGTTCATGAGTCTACTGCTGTCTGGTTAAAACCATTGTCGTGCCTTCTATTTTTCAAGGATCCCTACTTGTTTCCTCAATAAACTAACCCTACATATCCTTTCATGATTCCCTCCGTAATTTAGACCCAAAAGCTCAAAAGTTTCTTCAGGAAACAAAATCATCCTTGTGTGGTTTCGTGTCGACTAATGTAGGACATGTCATTGCCTACCTTTTGACAGGTTCCTTCCTATCGACTTCAGCACTCTATCTAGGAAGATAACCCAGAAACACATTCAGTGCCTTGGTGCTTGCAGACATTAGTGGCAGGTTACCTTATGCTTGATCATGGGTTTTCATCATTGGCTCTTGGTTAAGCGATTCTACGAGTGTTTGACAACAAAAAATCTTTCACACTCACTAGTTTGCACTGTGCATCTTGGAGACCATCACCATTATCGGTGGCCTTCCTCACATCTGTTAATAGTCTCCACTATTGTCTAGTAATCAGATGATTTCGTGCATGTTCAACGTCAACTCATTTTATCACATGTACCAATCTATGCTGTTCGATGAGGTAGGAATCAAGACCTTGGTTAGAGGCTTACATCATTCAGCCTTGTTTCCTCTCCCAAGCTACGATATTGTTCTTTGAAGACAGCCATTTCAAGATAATATATTATGAGACTAGATCCACTCTGTGCCATATTAGCGGCCAACATTGATATATCTCTAAGGAGAAAGTTACTCTGACATAGCTATTGAGCATGGGAATGCCCGACTTAGGACATGATTTTAGAAGTTCATATATATATGTACTTTTGCTGTATCAGGTTTTCCTTATCGCCCGAAACTTCTCTCTCTCTCTACAAAGATTTTGACAGGAAACTACAGTATTTTCATAAAGTATTTTGGCCATCATCTTTGCCTCTGATCTCATACTTTAGGGGGCATCTATTATAGGACAAATTGACCTCCTAATCAGCTCAGAGGAGAAGGACAAGATGATTGAAAGATTGACCATAGTTGCAGGCCAGAATCCACACTAATGCTCTCTGTACATTGATAACCTACTTTATAAAGCTTGTTTACAAGCATAAAGGAGTGTTAGTCAAGCTGCTAACTCATGTTGTTAGACCAGAGGGAGCGTTAGTGAACTTTAGTGATGGTCAAGTGGTTATGCCAACGGATCTGCCATAAAATATCTAGATATCATTTCCCTAAATTTGTGCAAGAAAAGCAAGGAAACTCCAAAAATAAAGATATTTGGAGAAATTTTATTCTGGAAATAGAGGCAAATGGGAAAAATCTGGTAAAAGAGGCAGGTTCATGGTTTTTACCCAAATGAACTACGGGTGGAGTTGGGAAGCCCTAATTCGATTGCTATTCAAGCAACGATAGGGCCATTGCACAATGGTTAGAGCATTTAGAAGGATAGTACATGGTGCTGTTGTGATATTGTCATATTCTTGAAGGAGCTAGCTAAAAGAAGGAGAGAGAGAGAGGAAGAATGGATAAGGAAGGCTGATGCAACAAGGTTGTTGTAGTCATTCTTCTGTTCTGAATATAAGACTATGGTTGCATTCCACTACTCGAAGTGTCGGTGATATTGTGCATTTATTTGTCCATTCTGATGCTTGTTGTGTTGAGTAGATAAGTTACACATTTATACATTTTTGTTATGGATTCTTTCATTAATTGTCAGAAGTATATGCTGTGATTGGTTTGCTTCATTCTTTTGTGTAGGAATTATCTTGGAGCCGGTCAGGAGGAGTTCTTCTTACCACACAGAGATCCCCAAGCGAATCTAGAAAGAAGCAAAGGTGATCCTTTCTCCATATCCTGACAATATATGTCAGATAGATGAACATGTGTGTAACAGGTACCTTTTGCAGATAACCTTACGGTCTGTCGAAAGTCCCGGGAAGACTTTCGAGGGTAGTTTTCATCCCGTGCATTTTACCCCATAGCATTCCTCAATGTTGGTATTTCCCTTTTCCATTGACATCAAAGAGAGAAAGGATTTGGAATGTATGGAGATAAAATTCAAATTTTTGGAGAGTGTGTGGAGATTAGCCTCAGATGTTGGAGATCAGATTGAGGTTGACATTAATGCCAAAGGGGGAGCTTGTTGGCATTTTGGTGTTGAAATTCATGTCAAAAGGGTCTTATAACTGTTTTTCATATGTTTGATGATATATTGATGATGGTATTCCTTGTGATTGTGATGAGTGTTCATTGGTTATTGTAGTGATCATGTTTTGATGTGTTACACTAAAAAATGTCACCATGGCTATTTACAGTTAGTATGGCTCTATCAACAGTCATGCTATCCTCCTGGGCAAGTCTTATGCCTCTGCTCTCCATGTCAAACTCCAAAAAAAAAAGAGAGAAAGTCTTTGTAAATGTGTTTATCTCTGGGTACGCAGATTCTCTCGGCCTTACCTGCGTATACGCACCTAATGTTCACAAAAGCTGCGTACTTGTACGCTCTGTATGTAAAGGGACAGGTGCGTACCCCTGTAAAGGTCAAAAGGCGCGAGTTTCATCTTTAAAAAGTTACTTGTGGTCATTTCTAGAGCATTCTAGAAGGTTGTTCGACATGTATTGAGCGCCTCCAGATGGTTCATGTACCCCTATGAAAGAGGAACTTATCCCATCAAGAGAGGAGCTATCCCATCCAAAGAGGGGATTATCCCATTGATGGTGGACCTGATTAACTTCCTCTTGAGCACTATAAATACAGGCATTGGGCCAGAAGGAGGGGAGGTTGAAAGCTAAACATTTCTAAGGGTAGATGCTGCAGGAATTAGGACTCCCATTTAGAAGCTTGTGAGGAGAGATTCCCATCCTTTCCTGTTTCATTTGGAAGTGGGTGAGCTTTGTCAAAGTAAAGGAGAACTCTTGAGGACCCTGGGAGGGACTTGCATAACACCAAGGCTCAGGTTGTAATTGTTCCTTTTGTTTCCTATTAATGCAAATGAGTCCATTCTTCTCAATAACTTGTTATTTATGAGTTGTTTCATGTACTCCTTGGTCTATATGTTAAATATGTTTTATTTTATGAGATTATCAAGTGCTATTTAATCGTTTGATTGTTAGTGAATGCAGGTTTCGAAGTGAAGGAGGAGCTCATCCGGATCAGCGAGACTGAACTACTACAACAGCGTTGGACTACAGGTAGGATCTAAACACTTGATTTCTTGTATGGTAAATGCATGTTTAGAGAAGGATTGCTCTTGTTTGTCTTGTTTGTCACTAGAGAGTCTTAGACTCCTAGGGAGGTTGGTTGTGTCCGCACTACTGACTCTTTCCGCCTGACAAAATGGCGACTCCGCTGGGCACTCCATTGATGTGAAAGTTTTTTCCTTTGTATGCAACTTTGATCTGAGAAAAGTCATTTATTTTCTGGTTTTTGGCTGTGTGACTTTGTATTTGGGTGGGCTAGCTTAGGGTTAAATTAGATTTAGTTTTTCTTGGTCTTTCCAGTAGTACGCACCCTCTGAGTATTGCACAGTGCATACTTGTACGCATTGTTGCTGTGTGCACAGAGCGGGCCCGCACCTGGCTTAACAGGTTGCCTGCATACCCTGCTAAAAATCAAGAAATTTCCATTTTTTACATTTTTCCTCTTAGATTTTGCTTTTTCTTAGTTTTTACTGCCCAGATCCATTAGTCTCCTGTCAAAGATTTTCACCTGAACTTGTTTCGATAGCATTGAGTGTTTTAGTGGATTTCATAGAAGTTTAAGCCCTAGGGTTTGATTTTTGAGTAGGTCCTGTAGTGACTTTGGCAGTAGAAGTTGTCAAGCCTTAGATCTCTCTGGTTTTGTCAGCCTTCTTAGGAGTCGGACCTGTCATAAAAGTCTACCTGTGAGAGCGATTTACCTTTGAGTTGTCTCTTTGGCGAATTTCGAAGTGCTTGTTGATTGAGTATTGAATTCCATTTTACAAAAAGAACAAAAAGATTTGAGTTTTGTTTTGACTGGTTTTTTTTTATTCTGCATTAGCTGGTCCTTGGCTTGATTGTTGTCAAGTAAAACAACCTAGAATCATCCTTGTAGGCTTTTGCCTCGTTAGGTTTGCCTTAGAGTAAATTTCCTTTTGATTTGCTTGTGAGTCAATTTTTCATAGATTTTATAGATTTTGAGATTGTTTTTTATTAAAATAGATTTATATGCTTTATTAAATAGGGAAAATACAAAAACATCTCCTTTGAAAAGTTTTGTTTCAAGTAGCTTTTGGAGTATTTTGAAAGAGAAAGAATTTTTCGTGCACATAATGAGTGGTCATGTTTGTATGCTTGGAAAGATAAAGAGTTTTATTTCTCTGATTTTCGTTGCCAATAGAGTTGTTTTTATATAAATTTGCATTCTCTAAACTTTCTTAGCTAAGAATTTCATTGAAAAAGAAAAGTAGTGTAAATCATCCTAAGTGCATCTTTGTAGTGGTTAGAGTCGAGTCTACACACCATTGGTTTCATTTCCGCTACCTTTTGTCTTTAAAGAAAACCATAAAAATTAACGCTTAAAGTAAAATCAACATAGTAACTTTTTCTTTTACTAGGGCTCTGAAACACCAATATAGATCAGGCTAGTGTCTTGGAGTAGGAGAGTAATTAACTCTCCAAGACAGCAAAACCAAACAAGTAGCTTATCTTGTGGTAGGATAAATCCAACTGTTGCATTTATACTCTGGGAAAGCTCCTCTTAAAGGAGAAACACGAGCTCGTGTCCGAACCAGTGAGGGGATCAATCCTCCCTCGTTGGGAACGACGCCAGACACGCACGTATTACAAACGGTAAACCTCGGATTAACCATTGTCGAGGAGCCAGGGGTCACTTATCGGTAAACCTTGGATTGTTGTCAAGGAGCCGGTAAGGGGATTAAGCTTGATACTCTGCCCTTACGTGCTGTCGGAGTTTAGACTGTTCCCCCAGGTGTATTTGCCACTGTTGGTAACCTTAGTGGCCATAATCTTAGGATTCTACCCAAGGTGACGGTGGAGGGAAGATCCCACTGTACCTGGAGCAGACGTCGGCTAGACTCACTTGGATTTTCTGGGGGGTTCACTTCACTCGAGACGGTTAAAGTGGAGGAACTTGAGCCGGTCTATTCATTAAGCAGGTTTCCGGGGTAACTGTTCCACCCTCCACTTCTGTACTGAATTCGGCGATGTTGGGTTTCATCTCCAACTAGTGTTTTCGGTCTGGAAGGATACTGTTTGTGCATGGTTTGACGCCCTAGATTCTTTAGGCGTGTGATTCAAATTTGTTTGGTTCTTTAGCGACTTTAGGTGGTTTGATTTGAGATTTTACTTTGTTTTCGTGTGTAGTAGTTAAAAGTTTTTAGCTGTGGCGGAATTACCGAGACAGTCCCGTAGACTTCGGGGCAAGTCACTTGAGATTGTTACCGGAACTGATTTGTTGAGGAAACTCCGTAGATCGCGGGGTGGACCTCCTGAAGACGTCCCGGGTCAGTACAAAGGATTGAAGGTCCTTGTAACTCCTCCTAGTGGCAGTAGAGTAGGATCACCTGAAGAAGGAGAGTCTTCCTTGGTAGTCCATCCAGATTACCAAAGTCTAGAGACAGGTTATAATCCCGAAGCTGTTACAGTTTCCGAGCTTGCTGGTAGTTTTTCATCTACTAGTGATTTAGGTGAGGAACCTGAAATATCTGAGCCTGTTACTCCAACTTCTAGTGTTCCAGATTCACCAAGAGTAGAACGAGTTATCACCGAAAATCTTCCTACTGGTTTGATTGCCATTGAAGAACTTGCTCCAGAGGAAGAAATAGGTGTCTCTAACCTCAAAGATCAACTTACTATTGATCTAAGGGAGCGTGAATCTATCTTTTACAGTCCTCCTAGAAGTACTACTTGGTACCTTTCGTTAACTAACTATTTAGACAACTCAGGGTTATGTTTTTCTCCACCTCGTACTCCTTTTCCACCTGGAGGTATCTATACTCCTGTAAATATGTCTGGTCAGTCATCCGTGTTCACTCAATCTTCTGAATCTTTCTTACACGGCGGTCCTTCTGTTCCCACCGGGTATCAGTCACTCTCTGGTACCTTTGCAGGGGCATCTCCTCAACCCGTTGATCATGGGTTATTAGCTGGAAACAATGGTAATAGACCGTTGGGTGTAGGGGACATTTACATGATGTCAGGATCAGTTCCCATTTCTCAACCTCAAGGTGGCCAATTACCGCCTGGGGGGCAGCCTCAATTAACGCCTGGGGGGCAACCTCAAGGTACACAAATTGTGTCTGGGGGGCAACCTCAAGGCCAGTATGTACCTATGGTACAATACATGCCTCAAGGTCAACCCCAGCCTCAATATGTACCCCAGGGTCAACCTCAGTATCAATATCAACCTCAAGGGTATCAACCTCAAGGGTATCAACCTCAAGGTCAAGGTCAACCCCAGTATCAGTATTTACCCCAAGGTTATCAACCTCAAGGTTAATACTCGAGTCAAGGTTATCAACCTCCTCAGGGTCAGTCTTATGTTCAAGGTCTGGGAAATGTACCTTTCAATTATCAACCCTACCCTCAACCTGGTTACGGATCTCAATATCCTCAACCTGTTACGGGTCAATAACCCGGAATGATAGTGTGGGATCCATCACAAGGTCAACAGGTGTTGCAGCCAAGTATACAGTTGTTACCTCAAACTGGACAACCCGTAGTTTCTGGTCCACCCCAGCAACCGCAACCTGTCCAGTCAAATGTTCAAACTTCTGTAACCTCGGTAGTTACTCAGCCGCCAATTGCACCTAGTACTCCATCTCAAACGGCTGCGGCAACTACCGCAACATCTGCCGCACTTACTTCTGGAGTATCAACAGCTCCTGTTTCTACTGTCTCTGTAACTACTCCTCAGACATCTTTACCCTTATCTGGATCTACGATTCAAACTACGGTTCAGATGCCTGTAGGTCAGCCTGGTATAAGTACGGTTGTCACTACTCAACCACAATTTGTTCATCAACCGTACCAGGGACAGTACCAATATGGGCAAGTTATCTAGCAGCCAGTTTACCAGTATCAACCGTATCCTGGGTACCCTTATCAACAACCTCAACAACCCCAGTACGGTCCCGTTAATCCTTGTTTTCCAGGAGGATACAATATCCCGAATGCAATGCCTATTCCAAGTTATCCTGGATATCCTCCTCCTGGGGCTGGTGTCATGACTCAGAGTTTTAGGGATCCGAACCGGCAATTGCCGTTTATCGCAACTTTGGATTTACCAGACTTGTCGCGCCTAACGAACGATCCAATCAATTATCTTCTGTTCTGGCCGCCAATGCCAAATAAGTTTCCCAGTGATATACCCAAGTTCGAAGGTAAGTCTGGAGAGGACCCGTCGAATCATGTGATGACTTACCACCTCTGGTGTGCTTCAAATTCTATCTCGGATGATTCGATCCGCTTACGTCTTTTCCAGCGTACACTCATTGGTCTCGCAGCCAAGTGGTACATTGAGTTACCACGGGCCTCTTTTTACAATTTTAGCCAGTTAGCTACCTCGTTCTTAACTCACTTTCAGTTGCCGGTCAGATACGATAACGGCACGGAATTATTAACTTCACTAAAACAATCGACATCCACGTATATTTCTGATCACATTCATGAGTGGAGACGTCGAAGGAGGTTAGTGAAAGTTTTTATTCCGGACCAAATCTTAGCTGAATGGTTTGTTAAATCATTATTACTGAAGATTACTGAAGATGTAGCTAAGGCCGGAGTAGTTACTGAGGAGCAAGTCATTGCTCAGGCGCAGTACCTTGACTTAGTTTATACTCAGTCGGGTACGTTACACGAGAAGATCCCAGATCTTCCAAAATCGAATCAAATTGCTGCTGCTCCTTCGGGATCTCATGCCGCTGATGGTATGATCGGCACGGTGAACACAAAGAGTAAGAAGAAGTCTTCCAAGAATTCTACTACTCCTATAATCACCTTGCCTGATTCCTCGACAGGAGAGTCTTCTCCTGAACTTTCCGCCGATATTCACGCTGTAGAGTCATCTACGGCCAAATCAAAAAACGGTGGAAAGAAGAAAGGAAAGAAGAAGGCTAAAGCAGACAAGGCTCCGAAGGAGAAAATGGAAAAGTCGGAAACCAATGACGAAAAGCGCAAACCTCGATATCCTTGTCTTATTTGTGAAGAGGATCATTTTACAAGAGATTGCCCTCATCGGGCCGAGGTTGTGAAAATAGTCAAAAGTTCTCCCACTCCTGCTGTGTTGAAAGATCCATTTCCAAAGCAGGAGAGTAAAATGATAGGTTCTTCCTCGACTGCCAGTGAAGAACCCATTTTGATGATGTCTCATGTGAGGATTGCGACTCGGTCGCAAGATTATGGTAGTAAGAATCCTGTTGATGGTAAGGAAGCAGAATCTTCTCATTCTAATCCATCAACCTCAACTCCTGGTTCCGATCCACTACAGATTGAAAAACCTAACCCGGACTTAGTAATCAAACCGCCCGCCAAGGGTGTACTTCGAAGGTCTGCTTTCAATCCACATGCAAGAGCGGCCCAGAATTACAACATTGTTGAGGACTTAGCTGTTTCACCCTCAGCAATGTCGGCTTTAGAAGTGCTGCAATCATGCCCAGCACAACGGAAATTACTTTTGTCGGCTATCGGAGCTGTTGATTTTCAGGACCCGAATCTGATAATCTTCGATCTAGAAAATAGTACACCGCGCCTACCCCATCAAATGGCTTTCCAAATTCCAGTGATAGTCAAAAACAGGCCTATTCATCAGACTGTAATTGATGAGGGAGCTTCCACGTGTATTATGTCGATTCAGTGTTGGAGATCGCTTGGTTCTCCTTCGCTGAACCAATCCCCGACCATCCTTAAGGCCTTTGATGGCCGTGGGTTCCGTCCGTTTGGTATTCTACAGGAATTTCCTATAGGGGTAGAAGGTAAAACCGTTAGTCTGGATGTGGAGGTGGTTGATGCCCCTCTAGACTACAACCTTCTTTTGGGTCGAAGTTGGTCATATGCTATGACAGCGGTCGTTTCATCAGTCTTCAGAGTAATAAAGTTTCCACATAATGGTAAGATCGTGACAATTGATCAGTTGACATACTTTTCATCCGACCCAGCCTCTTCAGAGAGTATCCAGCATGTCAGTAAGACGACAATCCCTTATAGGGACGTTGGCGTAGGTTTAGTTAAAGATTCCGGTTTACTGGGAACTTTTCCTTTCCCTCCAATCAACGCAGACCCTTCAATTGCATCAATTCATATGATTACATCAGACACCATTATTTACGACGATCCTTGGATTGTCCCATCTGAATCTGAGATAGACTCATTCGGTGATGCTATGCCTTTGAGTCCATATGAAATTGCTTATGAAGCCGTCGTGTCTTTTACCGACTCGCGTTCAACCCAAATCGACCAAATGAATGTGGTCAGTGAGGAATCACTTTTCACACCAACCTCAGAACGGATAGCGTTTCCCGAAGTCGTGTCATCTGACGAACAACTTCGCAAAATCCTAAGTGTAGACGATCTACCATGGGAAGATCTCCATCATAGATCTTCGTTTTTACCTGAGGGTGATGCTTTTGAAAACGATTTCTCATCTATTTTTACCGCTGAATATGTCAAAGACGCTCAGAATCCAACGAAACATCCTGATTCAGAGTTGAATTTAGGGAATATTTCTCGCACTATTCCCATTGACATTTCAGTGAAGCCCGGAATTGAGGAAAACATTCATATAGGTGCCTCATGTACAGAAGATGAAATTCAAACTTACAAGGCCCTATTCCAAGAATTCCGTGATGTATTTGCCTGGTCTTACGAGGAAATGCCAAGAATCGATCTTGCCATTGTTGTTCATGAAATAAAGACCTACCCGGACGCTAAACCCGTCCGGCAACGGTTGCGTCAGATTCACCCTCGAAAAGCAGCTGCGATTAAAGCAGAAGTCGAAAAGCTGTTGAAAGCAGGTTTCATTTATCCAATCCCGTTAACAGATTGGGTATCGAATATTGTTCCGGTTAACAAGAAACAAGGAACAATAAGAATATGTATCGACTATAGGGATATAAATCGAGCTTGTCCAAAAGACAACTATCCTACGCCCTATATCGATCAAATAATTGATGATTGTGCCGGAAGTGAAATGTTTTCCTTTATGGATGGTTTTTCGGGCTATAATCAAATCAATATTCTACCTGCCGATCAACCAAAAACGGCATTCATTTGTCCATGGGGGACATTTGCTTAGTGCAAATTACCTTTTGGGCTTAAGAATGCCGGAGCCACTTTTCAACGGGCGATGTCTTATGCATTTCATGACATCAAGCACATTGTGCAACCGTACCTCGATGATTTGCCTGCTCATTCTTCACATCGAGCTGATCACCTCGTCCACTTACGAGCAATCTTTATGAGGTGTCGGCATTATCGTATTCGGTTGAATCCGCACAAGTGTGTTTTCTGTATAGAAGCGGGTCGATTGCTGGGATTTGTTGTTTCAAAAGCCGGCATTCGCGTCGATCCCTCGAAGGTCGAAGCCATCATCAAATTACCTCCTCCTTCGAGTTTGCGCCAACTCCAAAGTTTGCAAGGGAAAGCAAACTTTTTACGCCGATTCATTCCAAACTACGCCGAGGTTACTAAGGGTTTTACACGGTTGTTGAAACAGAATGCTCAATTCTTTTGGGACGAGATTGCCCAACAATCTTTTGATGCACTTAAACACGCGTTGACCCATGCACCGTTGTTGCATCCTCCCAACTACAACCAGGACTACTTCTTATACCTCGCGGCTTCGCATTCCACTATTGGAATGGTGTTAGTCCAAGTAGATGAATTCGGAACGGAACATGTGATATATTATCTTAGTAGGACGTTAAACCCCACTGAGCTAAAATATTCGCATGTGGAGAAATTGGCCCTGGCAGCCGTTCAAGCTGTCCAACATTTTCGTCACTACATTCTTCTCTGTAAAACTACAGTTATTTCGGATTGCAACCCTATGATTTATATTTTGACTAAACAACTGCTAGGGGGCAAGTACTCTAAATGGATCGTTATCCTGCAAGAGTTCGACTTGGCGTTCGAGAAGTCCAAGTCTAAGAAATCCTTAGTTTTTGCGGAATTGATGTGTGATTTCCCGCGTACTGACACAGAAACTGTGGCAGAGGAGTCCATTGCAGACGAATCTTTGTTTCTTATCAGTACTTTAGACCCGTGGTATGGGGATATAATCATCTATCTCCCAACCCAAACCTTTCGGCCTAAAACTTCAAAGTCGGAGTGTCGAAAAATTCGGTTTCAATCCCAGCAATACAGAATTATTGGAGATACACTTTATCGCCGGGGGGCAGACTCGGTTTTTCGACGTTGTTTAACTCACGAAGAGGCTGAGAGGGTTTTGAATGATTGTCACTCTGGAGCGTGTGGTGGTCATATGTCTGGGTATGCCACAGCTCAGAAGGTGTTGCGTGCTGGCTATTTCTGGCCGTCCATGTTTAAAGATTGTATCATTGCGGTCCGAAAGTGCCACAACTGTCAAGTGTTCGATCGCAAGATGCGCGCACCACCTGCTCCTCTCCATCCCATAATTGCCGTTGGTCCTTTCACCAAATGGGGTATCGATTTTATTACTTGTAACCCTCACTCGGCCGGGGGGCATGCGTATATCATCCTCGCGGTTGATTATTTTACTAAATGGGCCGAGGCGATGCCTACATTCGACGCAAGCGGCAAAACAGCTGCAGTTTTCGTATTCAATCACATTATAACTAGGTTTGGTGTCCCGCAAGCGATCATCACTGACCATGGGAGCCATTTTCGAAACATCATGAAGACTGAGCTTACAAGCCAGCTTGGTTTGCGCCACGATAGCTCTACTCCTTATTATCCGCAAGCCAACGGTTTGGTTGAGTCTATCAACAAAGTTTTGGTTATCATGATCCGACGAATCATTGGCATTCATCGGTCGAATTGGCACAACATGTTATTTTCAGCGCTATGGGCATACCGAACTTCAATGAAAACTTCAACAGGGTTCACTCCTTTCCAGCTAGTTTATGGCTTGGAAGCTGTGTTACCCATTGAATGCGAAATCCCATCACTTCAAATGGCTGTCGAATTACTCCCAGCTACTTCCAAAGAGGAGAAACGTTTATTATACTTAGCTCAATTGGATGAGACTCGACGTGACGCTGCATTGGCAATCGAGACTCACGCGAAGCGAATGAAAGCTCAGTATGATAGAAATGTGACCCCTCGAAGTTTTTCGGAGGGAGACCTAGTGCTATTATATGATCAAGCTAACGATAAGCTAGGTGCTGGAAAATTCGTTCCTATGTGGCATGGACCCTACATTGTAAAGCGAAAGCTAGCAAAAGGGGCCTATGAGCTGGTAGATTTTGATGGGGACTCTTTGGGTAAACCCAGAAATGGACTTTACCTCAAGAGGTATTATGCTTAAATGATGGGTATGGAGAATTTTTAGTTAGGTTAGGTTTTCTTTCTAGCTAGTATGTTTGTTAGTTTAGATAGTGTGCTTAGCTTAGAAAGTGTGTTTTTCGTCGTTATTCTGGCTTATCTTGGTTTTACTCTTGATATTGCAGATGTCGACGCCTCTCCAAACGTACATTGGATTTGCCGATGGTGCTTGTCGTAGTACACGGAATATCTCTTCCGCAGCTTGGGTTATCTATTCGCCCTCTGACGAGTTAGTTTCTATGCATGGGGTGAGCCTCGGTCAAACGACGAACAACATTGCATAATACAGTGCAGTGGTTGAATTATTGTCTGAATCTATTTCATTTGGAATTCGACGTTTGATAGTGAGGTTAGATTCTGAACTCGTTGTATTACAGCTTAATAGAGTATATGCCATTAGAAATCCTGTGTTATTAAGGTTGTTTTTGAGAGTGCGTCTCTTGGAACGTGAATTTGATTACATTGAATATCAGCATATTCCAAGGTCTTTAAATACATTAGCAGATGCAATTGCTTCTCGAATGTTGGACAGACATTTGTGATAACCATGCAAGTAAATTTAAAAGCATTTCATCACATATGTTAAACAAGATAAGCTGGTAATAATGATATATATATAGATAGGAGTGTGTCAAAAATATACATCGTCTTCGATCATAGGTTGAAAAACACCTTATGATCGGCAAAAATGATAAGTACAAAAAACCAAAAATGTCATATGTGTCTACAAAAGTGACTAGCCAATCACTGGTGATGCTCTCTATACGACACCACTGCACGGGCTACTCTACACAAAAAACTCCTAAAGGGTCCCGGGACTGCAACTACATAGCGCTGCAATCTGATAGGAATGTCATCTATGGTCGTCTCCGGTATACCCGCCGCCAGACGCTCTAGATCCTGCTCTAACTCAGCCAGTGTCTCTGCAGCTGCATCCTGTGGGGCCAGTGCCGGTGCAACTGGTTGTCTCCTCTCAAAAGCCCGGAGATTGGCCAGACGCCGTGGACCTACATCTGCATTTTGAAACATTTTACTGTCAGTTTTGAGACGATATATATAAAAAACAAAAAAAAATATATAAATTAAAAAACTTGTGAATAATGAAGTACCTCTGTCATCCCACTGTTCTCCCTGTGGAAGAACCATGTCCGGATCATTCCGAAAATCCATTCCGGCATAGGGAAAATCCTGAATAGCAAAGACCTGGCCCTCTACCCAGTGAAAGTAACCATCAGGAAATCGAACAACTGCTGTTCCCTCATCAGGATGCCGGGCCATTACCGCAACCCATCTCGTCAACTTAGGCTCCCGAGGAGCCCCAACTGGGACAGTAAGATGCTGGGGGATCAGCATCGGAACTCTCTCTAGGGCAAAGCTCACAACCAAAGGCCCATATCCAAAGGTCTTCAATCGTCCGGTCTTTGCCCTAGTCAGTTGGCCCTTCATATTGGCCAACACAGCATCGCACCAGTTGAAAATGGTGCCTTGGAAGCAATCTATCGCCATCCGCATTTGGGACCCGGTGGCATTGTGTAAGGCGGCTGTGCCACAAAGTCTGGTAACAGTAAAGGCTATCACCATAAGTTCAGGTCGGGATATGTATTTGATTTCTATCCCCTTCTCCTGGTTTTGATTGTTGCACCACTCTAGCCGGAGGCTAGCAAGGGATTGGCCACCCGGCCTAGTCCCGGACAGAGTCAGTTGCTCGCCCCTATTAGGCAAGCCAGTGAGAAAATATATGTCGGAGGACTCTATCTCGAGCTGGTTCTCTCCGATGTAGAAACATTGATCCTGAATGTTCCACCTTTCAACCAGCCACTCAAGGAATGCTACCTGGCCCCTCATGCCAGGTATGGCCCAGTATTTATACAGAACGCATGCTTTTAACGCATCAATAGAAGGTTGATGATTTATTGCGGCCAAATCAATGTCCTCGTGTTCTCTTTCTCTCCAATCTAGCATGGTGACTGCCCTACACACCAAGAAACAATAGTTAGAATTCATAATTTTAAATTTGGTTGGTTGATTTGGGAGATTGGGGTTTCAAAACATATGTTTCGCGGGGTACGCACCCCGCGTTTAGCACACAGAGTGGCGGTATGCAGCTGGGCTGAAGGTGGGCTGCGTACCCCGACCTTTTTCCTATGTAGAAAAAAGGTCGGGGCCCGCGGGTCACCCATAGGGCACCTGCGTACCCCGAGAAACATACCTCAAAACCCTAAACCCCCTAAAAAATAAAATGAAAACTAGAAATGAAATTCTAAATGGATGAAATTGAAGAGGAGGATGTTGTGGAATACCTGAAAGAGACGGCGCTCGATTCTGACGGTCGGATTCTCCGCAATGTCCACGGGAAGTTTCTTGCCAAAAGCCCTTTTCTCAACCTCAACAGTAAAATGGTAAAAATGACATGGTAAAAAGTCTTTTTATAGGTTTTTTGGATGAATGAATGCTAAGTTTGTTTATTTTTCACCATGAAAGGATATTTTTCAATGTATTTTTGCCTATCTTAAACAGGTATGAGTAATGTGTTGTTTTTGTGCAGGACAAAAGGATTTAGAGGGAAAATTGTCATTTTTCACGAACGAAAACATCAGAGTCATCTTTTAAGCCCTTTTCTGACTCCTAAAATATGAAAAGATCGCCGAGCGTTTCTTTTACACTCGTTAAAACGGAATTAAAAGACGGTCCCCTTATAGCCCTTTTCTAACCGTAAAAACAGGAAAAGATTGCCAGGTTTTTGTCGTTTCAAACTCGATACTGGAAATAAAACGACGTGTCCTTGATCGCTTTTTACTTTTCAGGTCAGTGACACTAATCATGAAAGTACTCCTTGGTCGCGAGATCAAGCGGTTCTCCCAGGTATTATTTTATACTTTTTCGGGCTTGGGGGACACAAATTTACGAAAAAGTTCAATCTGGAGTCTTCTGAAGTTTTTCAGACTCTCTAAATTTGAAAAACGCCGAGTTTCTCCTATACTGGGCTCGTTAAAATTTCACAGTAAAGGGCCTGTTCAATTACAAACAGGAACGAACCACTCCTTCCTAGGGTTCGAATCAAAACTAGGTTGGACTCATCTGAAGGATGAGCTTATAATCAAGCATATGTTATCCTCCTCAAGCTTGTAAAAAATAAAGAGGTACTTGCCAGAAATGGTGGGGGAAAAGAGAGAAGAATGAGCCTATTTGTTATCCTTTGTCTCAGAAGAAACCTTATTACCACTCTTGAACACGACACTTTTCATTCATCTGGGTTGGGAAATCCTTTGCTTCACAGTTGATCAAACCACATTGAAAGTCTTCAGCCGGGTTCCGGGGATTAACTTTGAGTCATTCGTTACCAAGCCATTTGTTGTGTCGTTATGTGTTCAAGAGGTCTGCAAATAAAACTTTCATCTGCGAAATACTTGTTATCCATTTTAACCATCCCTGAGTCAGTCCTTACAGCAATATTTCTTCAACTTGAACTATGATTTCGTGTTGCAGGCTTGCCTGCAACGGGTCGCTTTCTATCGACATCAGCACATTATCTAGAAAGATGACTTAGAGATCATCAGTACCTTGAAGTCTGCATGCATCAATGGCAGGTTTCTCGCCTTTGACGTCAGTTTACATCATTGACTTTCGATCGAAGGATTCCGTGAAATGTTCGACATCAACTCATTCATTCACATCTCATGGATTGTATTGGGTACTTTGAGAACCATTGACATTACTGGTGGTCTCTCTCACACTTGTTAACAGTTTACATCATCGACTGGTAATCAAGTCGTTTCTACCATGTTCGACATCAACTCATTTATTCACATGGCTAGAATCGTACCAATTCGGGAAGTAGAAATGAAGACCCTGGATCTAGTTTCCACCATCCAGGCTGCGAGGAGTTTTGTATTCATTATCTAGTAGACTAATCATAAACAGATGGCTGCGTCCATACCGTGTCTACAGAAAGTCTACGATTATGATGTACTGCAAGATCATTCATGTATCAGAATAGTTAGTCTGTTAGTTAAAATTTTGATCTGAGTATGGGAATGCCTACCTCAGCGATGATATAATCTTATACATGTATTTTGTGTTGAAAATTGCAGGTTCTGACCAGGCTCTCCACGAGATAATCCTTGAAATGATAAAGCGCTTCACCCTTCCTAGATAATACAAAACCCTAATCTACTACAGGCTTCGCACTTTAGGGGGCAATCTGTTACACTAAAAAATGTCACCATGGCTATTTACAGTTAGTATGGCTCTCTCAACAGTCATGCTATCCTCCTGGGCAAGTCTTATGCCTCTGCTCTCCATGTCAAACTCCAAAAAAAAAAGAGAGAAAGTCTTTGTAAATGTGTTTATCTCTGGGTACGCAGATTCTCTCGGCCTTACCTGCGTATACGCACCTAATGTTCACAAAAGCTGCGTACTTGTACGCTCTGTATGTAAAGGGACAGGTGCGTACCCCTGTAAAGGTCAAAAGGCGCGAGTTTCATCTTTAAAAAGTTACTTGTGGTCATTTCTAGAGCATTCTAGAAGGTTGTTCGACATGTATTGAGCGCCTCCAGATGGTTCATGTACCCTTATGAAAGAGGAACTTATCCCATCAAGAGAGGAGCTATCCCATCCAAAGAGGGGATTATCCCATTGATGGTGGACCTGATTAACTTCCTCTTGAGCACTATAAATATAGGCATTGGGCCAGAAGGAGGGGAGGTTGAAAGCTAAACATTTCTAAGGGTAGATGCTGCAGGAATTAGGACTCCCATTTAGAAGCTTGTGAGGAGAGATTCCCATCCTTTCTTGTTTCATTTGGAAGTGGGTGAGCTTTGTCAAAGTAAAGGAGAACTCTTGAGGACCCTGGGAGGGACTTGCACAACACCAAGGCTCAGGTTGTAATTGTTCCTTTTGTTTCCTATTAATGCAAATGAGTCCATTCTTCTCAATAACTTGTTATTTATGAGTTGTTTCATGTACTCCTTGGTCTATATGTTAAATATGTTTTATTTTATGAGATTATCAAGTGCTATTTAATCGTTTGATTGTTAGTGAATGCAGGTTTTGAAGTGAAGGAGGAGCTCATCTGGATCAGCGAGACTGGACTACTACAACAGCGTTGGACTACAGGTAGGATCTAAACACTTGATTTCTTGTATGGTAAATGCATGTTTAGAGAAGGATTGCTCTTGTTTGTCTTGTTTGTCACTAGAGAGTCTTAGGCTCCTAGGGAGGTTGGTTGTGTCCGCACTACCGACTCTTTCCGCCTGACATGATGCAGAGGTCTTAATTCATGCTAAGGAGGTTGACCAATGAGGCCTTCATGTTCTTGAATAAGTCTTCATGTTGATGAAATTATGAAAATGGGTCTTGTGTGTTATTGATGATGTATAAAAGTTAGAAAAGGATCTACAGGTTCTGGAGGAAGTTTGACAGGTTTTGGAGATGGTGTAGGAGGCCCTACAGGTGTTGTAGATGTTGGACAAGCTCTAGAAGACCTGAACTACTAGATGGCTATAATCTAGTATAGGTTATAAGTTTCGTGAGTATGATTCCATTGTGAAAATACCAATGATTAGTGTCATGAGGTGAAATCACTTGTGGAAGGTGAGCATGATATCCCAAGCATCCTCCTAAAGCGGAGCTGGCAGATTTCATGAGGAAAAAGGCTTAAGCAGGACTAACACAGGCTATTAGTGGAACATAAGGTGTTACTAACATTGGAAATGGATAGAGAGGAGTTTAATAACTCAGATTAGTAGAGAAAAGGGTGCATTACACTTTCTGGGTATTTTTCTTTGGATTCCTCGCACATTTCAAGTGTTTTTATGAGTTTTTCCAATGGTATTTATTCAAGATTTTTGGTAAAAGGTCAAAAAAGGATAACCATCATCTATAACGCAGTTAAGTGGAAATATATATCTCATTCAATGAATATAGTAGAGGATCAATTCAAAGATGATGATATGTTCAAAATGTCGGATCATTCCCTGAGTGTATGAACATATATTTGTTGAGCTCAGTACTCTTTGGTAATTATTATGTTAATCACATCAAATCATCTATTTATTGGAGAGTTCTCAATGATAAAGAAGTTTGTTTTGCTAGGTGTTGGGTGAATGAGAGAGAGGAGAAGTGTGTGCAACCTATAAGATATATGATGTAGATTTTCTGAAGTAGTTTGTAGGTATTGGAGAAGGTAGCAGAGGTGTATCTCAACCAACATTTTATGTAGAGAGTAATGAGATGAAGTAAGGATTGGTTGTAGATATTGTTGGTGATTGATAATTGCTTTTGTATTATCCATTTTATTGTTTGTTTGTTTGTTTGTGAGGATATTTATCTAATACAAAGAGGGTTGTCCTTGATGTATTTATCAGATTATTTTATGTAGAGTTTGTACTGATTGATTCCATATTTTATGGAGATTAATACATTATTGTTTAGCTACAAATTTCTCCTTGGATTCCAATTTGAAAACGAATGAAAGCATGGCTTCAAGAGTTTGAGGAGGTGGTGGCCTTTGTTTAGATATTTCTAAACAAGATAGGGGTGGTGGCTTTTTCCTGGTGGTGGCTAGAAAAATAGTATATTGGTATCTAGGTGAGCCTTGGTGGGAGTGGTAGCTTCTAGTAGGTGGTGGCATGTAGAGTCATGTGAGTATAGACTTCCTAGCTAGTGGTTTCTAGCAATATTGATCATAGGGGTAGTGGCTCCTTACTAGTGGTAGCCAAAAAAATAGATATAAGTGATTTGATTATATAATAATAACATAACAAGAAGAAAAACAATGGTAGCAAGGGTGGTTTTTGACCTGGAGGGGGTTTTCCACTAGGAATATTTGTGTCTCATGTGTTGAAATTTTTATGGTTTTGTGCAATGTTTTGATGACATCATTTCCCTTTATGTGTTTTAGATTGTGAATGGTTTAAAGAATAATTAATTGAAGAAAATTTATATAAATTCCTTCACTACCGATTCACCCCCCACCTCGCCCCCTCTTAGTAGTGCTCTACATTTCTAATAGAACCCTATTATGCCTCTTGGATAAAAGTGAACTAGGATTATTTCTTTCAATTTCCAAATAATGGTTATGAGTTGACAAGAGATATGTAATTTGACAAACCAATCTGTTATGAGGAATTTGGTATCTTCGGATAAATACTAATTCCCTAGGTAGGTAGCTATACCTTGAACAATAGATTTAAAGCACTTATCCTTTTTCTATAAATTATAAATAAGACAAAGGGATCAAAGGACCTACTTGTTATTTCACTTTCCTTTCATCTCCTTTGTTTGATTCTCGTCGCTCCTTCTCTGACTTAACTCACTCAAAAAGTACCTGCAAGCATAAACAAAGGACAGAGAACCAATCAAAGCAAGAGATCTATTGAATACAAGTAAATGGAATCAGATACATTCACGCATATAAAGATCATATATCAAGATAATCATATGGAAAAAGGGTGTAAGCTACTTTATTGAGTGGAAGGAAGAATTACAACCATGAAGTCTGATCCATTGTCACTCTTCTAGCTATGGTCTTGTTATCACTCAGGTTGTTCCCTGGCTCCTAAGGGAATACGGCCGAGGTAACCACTAACCAATCTTTTAGCTACAGGTCCTAGCCTACATGCAACCAAAGAGGGCTCTCTCTTTGTAAGTTTAGCTTTGTTTATGGAGTATTTTAGGCTAGCTATTATGCACACTTTTTGTTTTGAATTTGTTGGAGGGTATTTCAGGTGGAACAAGAATGCAAGTATAAAACAGCTTCTTCCATTGGGTAGATGGAGTCAGAGTGAATGAACTGCTGAAGTGTTGAAGTGCTCTTTTGGGTAAAAGTAGTTTGCTACAGAGCAGGGTAGTCAATTTAGGATCAATTTTGATATCTAAAATAGTGAAATTAAGTCAGAGAATGAAAGGCACTGAAGAATCTTTCATTATGCTGGCAGGGGCAAAGTGCATGAAGATTACTAAGGAGCAATGAAGAATTCCTAAGAAATATTCAGAATGAAAGAACTAATGCAAATAGGGGCAATTAAGAATTCCTATTTATGATTAATTCTGAAGAAAACATATATAGTAACTGAGATTGAACACAGAGTACCCTTAAGCCAATTCTGTGCTATTCCTCTTCTCTGCTACCAAGTTTATGGAACATATATGAAATTGCACACATAGAAAACATAAAAACACAGAGAAGAGAGACTTATTGATCCATAAAAGATGCAAGAATTATGTAGTGCTCCCAGAGCTTCACTTCCACATGTAGATGGTTCAGAACAATGGAATTCCAGCAACCTTTGTATTATATAGCTTTGATAACATACATCGCAGTTCAAAAATAAAAATTACCAACCCCAAATACATGTTTTGGGGGGGTATTTATTAAAAAGGAAGATACAAAATATCGTGAGGATAACCTTTCAGCTCATAACTTTCTTTACCAACTATTTAAGGAGCAGTAAGTGAAGGAATAAATATTGTAGTAAATATGAATGCTCTAGCTGTCCAATTTGTCAAAGGAGTTTTGACTTTTTGGGCTAAATGAGTCGGCTCCCTGCTGCGCATTTATTCTACGTGTGTTGTCCTGTTGCTAGTATGCTGCTTGTTGTTGTCTTTGTCTTTGTCTTCGTCTTCATCATCGGTGCTCGGCCTCTTTGCATTTATTGGGCTATAGTGATCATTTTGTCTCTACCTTGCACTGTCTTTTCTACCCCTTAACAGGTGGAGTATACCATTTGTATGTGCTGACCTATAGCTTACAAAAAAGAATTAATAATACAAGTCATCTGAGCAATGTCTCCATCATTCCTCTCCACCAATCCTCTGTAGGTAGCTGATGCCTTTGTATTTTGATCAGTGTCTCATCACCTTCAGTGTACCTATAAAAGTTCGGTTGGGCTTCAAAGAGATGGTTTATCTCATGTACAATATAGAATAGATTTTCTAATTTATCAAAGACACTCTGTCCAGATGGAGGCCCTGTTTCTTCTGATGTGCTTGAGGAAGCTGTGATTTGATTGGAAGCATAATTGTTCACCCTGTTGGCATAATGCTCATGTGACAACAGTCTTCCAGCACTGGTTACTAGGCTAGGTAGCCCTCTGCTCTGTAATGTTGTGATCTTTATTCTGAGCTCATCCACCTCTGCTTGCATCTCTTGAAACTTTCTTTCCAAAGTCTGCACAAAATTCCTTAGGGTCAACACCCTTTTTACTAGTCCTATTTCTGATTCCTAATGCTGCCAACTGCTCCTTGGTGTGAGTGTTCAGAAATTGGATCATCCTATTAGCCTGCTCAAGCATATTACCCAGAGATGCTCTAGCCTTTTGATTTTCAAATTGAGCTATGCCTATCAAATCCATTTGCTCATGCATGGTTTCAATGGATTTCCATTGGTCTGTAATGGATTGGCCAATCTTGGCCCACAGAATTTTCTTGATATTAGCTAGAGTTCTATCAAATGTGAGCTCTTTCTCCAGTTCTTTTATCCTTTTTTCCAGGTCTTTTACTTCCCTTGTCTTCTTAGCTACCTCCTGCTTTGACTTGTCATATTTTTCCTCAATTTTAGCTAGCTTTTCTTTGGTTTCTTTCAATTCTTCCATTTGCAATTCTAGGGCTTCTATTTCTTTCATCATATTGTCCATTCTCAAGCTGGTCCCTTGCTCTGCAGGTGCTGTGGTAGTTGTTGAAATTGGTGCTGAGCTTGAAGTACCTGCTTCTGATGCTAGAGTAATGGGAGGGACTGTTGTGGTGGTCGTAGGGGGAGCAGTTGTAAAGATCTGAGCCGTTTGAATTGGCTGAGAGGCCAACTCTCCCTGTCTTCCCTGTAATGATGCCTCCAAGGCACTCTCTGTCTCTACCAACCTTTTATTCAAGGTCATAAGAAAAGCTACCAAATCCTGTTCTTCCTCTTGTTGTGCCACCTCTGTAGTTTGAGGATGCAATGTAGATGGCAGCTTGATTTGTCTTCTAAGGGCGGCTATGTCGTCATCCTTCTTTTCTATCAAAGCTTGCACACCCTTTGGATCAGTGGGATCATGGCCCAGCTCTATAATAATCTCCTCCAAGGACTTGATTCTATTCTCCTTGGCCTGTGATGAAGCTTTCTCCAATTCTAGTTGGGCAGAAGTGTTGTGCAAAGAGTTTTGGAATTTATGGGCTAGAATGTTTTATTTGCCAAGGTAGAATATACCATTTCCCCGGTCTGCTTGTGTAATTCAATCTGGTCCATCGGATGGATATCTTTGGCGAACACTTCCAGATTGGTTCTAATATAGTTAGCAGCTGATTGGGGTTGCTGCATTGTAGGTGTGAAATGACTAAGAGTCATTTTGCCTTCCTGGATGTCATAAGCTGACATAAGCCTTTGATGATTGGTGGGTGCCATCCTTAACAATTGATTGTTCAGCTGGCACCTCACTAGCTCATTTCTATTCTTGATCTTAGTAAATGCCTTTTTGATGTCAGAGCCCTGTCGGCTCTATTGGCTGGTGGATGTTACCTCCACCCCTTGTTGCCTCTCTTGCTCCTGCTAAAAGGAGCTGGCTGATGTCTCCATGCTGGGGGGAACTTGTTGTTCTGTTTGTCCTTCTGGCATTTCCTCTTCTGAGAAAGGATTCAACCTCTGTCTCTTTTCCCCTTACTGCTTGGTGGATGTCCCTGGAGGAGTTTCTTCTTGTCTATCACTTTTCTTTGCCCTTTCCTCATTAAGAGGTGTCTGTAACACTAGGATTTCTATTGCCTTTGCCTGAGTAGAAGGGTATTGCCCTTGACTTTGTTCATCAGTAGAAGAAGGCCGATCTGCCATCGTTTCTTGATGTTCCAAATTTTCTACTTGCTCTTCCGAATGCTACACCCCTTTACCTTTATCTGTGGTTGTTGTTGGGGCACTTACTTGGGCAGGTTGCTGGGAGGTAGTGGCAGATGAGGTGCCTTCTCCAAGATGCCCAGGGGCTGTGAAAAATACCTGTCCAAAAGATTCCAAGTCAACTACTTTTTCAAGCTCTTTGATTGCTTTTTCTGCTATCTCTTCCTCAGAAAATTCTTCAACTACAGTGCCCTCTACCCATTCTTGTTGATTAGCATGTTGTTCAATTTGAGGGATATTGAAGTGTTCATATGCTGCAAGCCTATATTTGATCCTTCTAAAGCTTATGAAGTGATTTGGATCATATGGTGCCCAATAAAAGCTTTTTTTTAGTAACAGAAAATTTTTCAACATTTTGTCTGCCTCCACCCATGCTTCTTCTCTCTTATTGAAAATAAATGGGCCCAATTGATGCCTAATCTTGAGCTGTGCCTTTTTTCTTCTACCATAGAAATGAATCATATCTACATTACCAACTTTCCGGAAGTATTCCAAGGCAAAGAGTCTCATGGGGACATATTTGGGCAGTCTGTAAGGGGCCAATTCACAGCCATAAATTCTGATTACTGTGTGGTTTTGGTAAAAATACCAGTCACCAATGTTGTAGCTTTTAGAAAGTTGCAGGATCTTTTGCATCTCATCAGTGAGCCTAGGAGGAGGAGTGCGCATCAGTAAGGAGGAATCTGGGTGTATAAATAGGTCAATAAACTCGCAGTAGGTATATGAAGAATAATAAACATGGTGGCAGACTGATGACCAAAATATTACAGACCTTCGCTCCCCCTTGGCATCTAGTTTTCTGAGGAAAACTGGGAAACTATCAGGCTGATAGTACAACAGAAAATGATATAGATAGGAGGTATGTTTGAACACCCTTTCTCTCTCCAGGTTCATGAATTGCTCATGAATCTTATCAGCAATGAAGGTGGCATAATCATACTGGACAGCAGGGGGCTGTCCTGGAGCAAACATGGACAACATTACTAAAACTGTCTCATCAACATACTCACTGGTATTGAATCCTAAGATGTAGGATATGATGTTTACTAGCATTCTCCCTATTTCATTAAACCATACATGCAGATAAGGAGGAGGCTGCCGGGGCTGAAAATCTGGTTGGATGAATAGCTGGGCAATTTTTGTGATTTGTGAGCTGGGCAGCTTGGCACCTTGGTCAAGTAGAATTTTCATGGAGAGAGGAACCAGAGGCTTCGTTGGCTCAAAGTAGCATTCTGTTTATGGCTTGAGGGGTGATGTGAAACAAAACAGTCCCATATGGAGCCAAAACTGCTCTTTGGGTGGGCTCATAATTCTGACAACACTGATGGATAAGGTCATGGAATACATTTACTTGTGGGAGATAATAAATTGGCAGATTGGACTCCCAGATACCAAGGATATCAGCATTGCTCATGTATCTTTTTCTTAACTCACAAAAGGTTTCAATATGATATTTGTTAGTTAGTTCCACTATTTGATAATCCCTGTCAGCAAGGGGCAGCCATTCCAGGTTCCTATGTGGTGCATTCAAGGGGGCAATATTTAATGCTGTGGGAGTGGCCATTTGAAGCTTTATATTTGTTTAGCCTTGGAACCAGGATTAGTGTAGCAACACACTAATGGAAGAGCTGCTGAAGATTTGAAAAAGAGATGCAGACTGAGTTTCAATGGGGCAATGGTCTTCACTGTTTGTAATTATGATATAGAGGCAATTCAGAGAGTTTAGACAGGCCTTTCTTTTCTTTGATGAATTCACAGGGATTTAAAGACTGTGGGCAAACTGCAGAGGGAAAAGGGAATTATTTTAGCCCAATGACTGAAGTTTTTTGCAGGGGATATTGCCAAGAGGAGTCACTGGAGGGGCAGTATGAAGATTCTCCTGGAAAAACTTAGTTAGAAATGATTTTTGACTGTGAATTTTGCAAATGGACGCGGATTCGTAGAGTTCTTTTGAACAGGAGGGTTACTCAATGAATTTAGGTAGTATTTAGGTGCATAAGTGTTTTTAGTTCGGGAATTTGCAAAGTTATAAGCAACTGAAATGGAGAAATCTGCAAAAACAGGGGTAAACAGGTAGAATTTGGGCAAATACCTGGTTTTTTATAGCGCCAAGGGTGTTGAGCTGGTTCAATGGCAAGCAATGGAATCGAAATTGCAGGCGGCAGCAGCTTGGGTGGTCGAATTTGCACTTGGGCAGACAAACGACGTAAAATGGCATGCACAGAGCTTCCAAATTGTCCAATGAAAATGAAAAAAATGGTCGAAACGCTTGTTTTTATGAAAATTTTGGCATATTTGGCGCTTTTGACGCTTTTCTCTGATGACATCACCATGATGTCATCGGCGGGCCCCGGGTACGGCCAGGTGACGTGGCAGTTGACTGGGGCGATGACGTGGCATAGGACACAGTGGCAGGATGGGGATGCAGACAGATGAGGTGGCAGTGACACGGAGAAGCGGCGGGTTGACGCGGAGGTGACGTCACGGGGACGTGGCGCCAAAACAGAAGGCGGTAAATGGTTTTATCGATCCGCCTTCTGTATGGGGGTGGTAAGTGTCAGAGGAGGCCCAATGCAATGAAAACAGGACACACGTCTTTTGTACAATGGTAAAACCGCCGTGCTATCGGACGCTAACTCCCGTACATCGAGGGTGCTTCGAAATCAACTTGGATCGTCGGATCTGGGAGAGCGGATTGGAGGGCCGACGGAGTGGGAAGCTGGTGGCAGGTTAATGTACGGGGGCCCGCTGCATATTATATTGATTTATTTATGTGGCGGGGGTTCAAACCTTTGGAAAGCGGGTTATATGCGTTATACGTGCCGGAGGAGTTTGATGTTTAACAAACATTTAAACACCCAACTTTAAAAAATGAACGTGGAGGGTGTAATAACAAAGTTTAATGAGCGAAGAGGTGGGCAACGGTTGTTAATTTAACCAGAGGTTACATTAACTCTAGGTTAGGACGCGGAAGGGTTTATATTAGTCCCAAATGGACTAATATCTCCCAAGACTATGTTACATAGCTATAGTGCTATAGGGTGGGATATTTAATATGTTTTTGGGGTTTTACATAGTCTTTGTAAAAAATAGGGGTGGGAACATAGGTTAGGGAGCTATATAATAAAATTAGAAGTTAATATGACTTTGTGGAGTTAAAGTGTAGGGGAGAGGCTAAGTTTATGAAATGAAACTTAGACATAGGAAGTGAATGGAATGTAAAGGAGTGATTCTACACAAGAAATGTGGCTTCTTTTCATTTGAAGAAAGTCAAAACTTGACTTGATGTTTTACAAAAATGGACTGAAAGTAGGACTTGTTGGGCAGATCCCAAGGTCCTCAAGGGGGTGTTAGTAAGAAACTTTGGGGGGGGGTGAAAGGGAGTTAGACATGCTTCCATAGTTCTGCCATTAGACAACTGCTTTGACATTTCTGTTATTGCTGAGATGAGTTCTGATTGACAATACATGAGGTGATCAAAACCTTGCTTCTGCAACCTCAAACTACTTACCCAGCCTAATACACTTAACATTTTTTTTTTCTTTTGAAGGGGTGCACTTAGACTTGCAGACCCTGATTATCCTCTTTTCTTTTGACTGTCCTCCTATCTAAATGTACCCTTATTTCTTCCAAGGACCCAGATTAGGCAGTTGGGCTCCTTCATTTCTCTATCTAGCTACTCATCTGCCAAGCTTAAACTGTTTGGACAGGTATTCATTCTCTAGTCTAGAACAAGCAATTTAAAACATGGCATGGTCCAGATTGAACTGTTGGGCCATCCATCAAGCTAGCAATGGCATTTTGGCTAGCCACTTTCCTAGTCATTCTTTGGGGTTCATTTCTATCATTTTTTCTGACCAATTTACTCTTTTTGCCCTTTGATTTTTCTTTTAGGGCATACCCTCTTTACATTTTTTAATTTTCTTCTAATGTTCTTACAAAATATGGAACCTTTGCAGCATGAAAAGATGAACATATTTGGCACTTCCCAGGTCAATCATGAAAAATGAAACCTATTGGTATAGGAACCTAAGAGTGGCTCCACTTGGGGATGGCCTTTCCTTGTGAAAGGCCAAGAACAGCAGGTCAGATAGCCTTATTTTTCAACTTTTGCTGTAGCCTAAAAGTCCCTTCTCTTGGAGACCAATAATCTGAATCTTTGTGACCTGCATGTACTACCTTTTTGAGCTGTTCTATGCAAAATTATAGCTTTTGCTTCTTGCTAGTTTCTTTGAGTGCTTATCAACATCTTTAGCCTTCCCAAATCCTTTTCTTTATTTATTATGGTGGACTCAAAATACACATCAAAAAATGATGTAGTTCCCTGATTTTCCTTCAAAATTTGCTGCATTTAGTTTCTTATCTAGCCGTTGTAAATAAAAATACTGGAAGTACAAATATTTATGTACAATATATAGCTATGCTATGTTCATCAAAGGGGATCAAAATAATGCTTGAGCATTCTCTCATTGACTGTGCCTTCTTCAGTATTAGTTCCATCCAAACTCCTCAAAAAATAAGTGTTATTACATTGTACAACTTGAATAATATATGGCCCCTTCCATAGGAAATCAAACTTGCCATGTTTCCCTTTGTCCTCTCTTCTAGAATCCCATCTCAGCACTTTGTTTCCTATGAAGAAGTCTTCAGCCTTCGTTCTTTTGTCAAAGATCTTCTTGAGTTTATCTTGTAGGACCTGGGTTCTCTGATATACTTCTTCTCTTGTCTGTTGCAAATGAATAGTTTGATTGATCCTTCTTTGAATATCATTAGGTTCTTCTTGTATTTCTTGTAATAACTTGATTACAGGGATTCCTAAAGATGAAGGAAATCTTGCCTCCATTCCATAAACCAATTCATAGGGACTTGCACCAATAGATCTTTTAGTGGTCAATCTGTCTGCCCAGAGTGCATTTACCAGCTTCTTATGCCAATTCTTTTTGTTCTCCTCCAAGACCTTTTTGATGATGTTGATGAGGCTTTTGTTGGAGGACTCAGCTAGGCCATTGCCTTGAGGGTAATAGGCTGTGGAATGGCCCAAGGTCATGTGGTATTTGTGGCAAAAGTTGTTCATTCTTTTGGATTTGAAAGCAGCAGCATTCTCTGTAATAATTTTATCTAGACAGCCAAATCTGGACAAGACGTTGGTTTCTAAGAATTGTATGATAATAGAGTCATTGGCTTGCCTACAAGGGATGGCTTCTATCCATTTGGTAAAGTAGTCTGTGGTAGTCAAAATCCACCTGTGTTGGCCAGAGGATGAAGGGTGGATTTCACCTATGAAGTCTAAACCCCATTGTTGGAATGGTCTTTCAGTCGAGATAGGTTTGAGGGGTAAAGTTAACAGCTTTCTCTTGCCTTCAAAGACCTGGCATTTATGGCAAGACATCACAAATTTTTTCACATCAGCAAACAGGGAGGGCCAATAAAATCCAGCCCTTAGGATTTTGTCAGTTGTTGATTTCTAGTATAAGTGTCCTCCACAGTCACCTGCATGAAATTCCTTGAGGACATTGTCAGTTTCATCCAATGTTAGTCAATTGAGTAAAATTCCTTCATGATTTTTCCAAAACAAAACATTGTCTATAATGCAAAACTTTGATGCCTTCATTTTCAAGAATCTCTTTTTGGTTCTGGAAAACCCTAGAGGAGCTTGCAGGTTTAACAATACAAAACATATATCAGTATACCAAGGGGATTGTAAAAAGGCTTGATTGATCTGTGGAGTCGCCATCTCCTGTTCGTTGTCCAGTTCATTGATATCAAGGGCTTGGAAATTAGTTTCAGTCATCAGTTTGGCTAGCCCTTGTCCTTTTATTAATTTTGTAGGCTTGATTTCAATATCATACTCTAAAATATTGGCTATCCATCTGTCCCTCTTGCCTTCAATTCCTTCTTGAGTTAAAATGTCTTTAACCACAGCATTTGGGACATAGGCAATCACATGAGAGTATAGAATGTAAATTCTGAAATCCTTGATGGCCTTTACCAGGGCATAAGCTTGCTTTTCCATGATCTGATATTTTAAGGGAGCATCTCTCAGAGCTTTTCTGAAGGAAGCAATGGGCTTCTCACACCCTTGGTCATCTTTTTGCAATAGGACAGCAGCAATTGTATGCTCAGATGCAAAAGAAAAAATAATGAAATCTTTATCAAACCTGGGACTTGTGAGGACTGGTGTATTTGTCAAAGCTCTTTTGATGTCCTCAAAGGCTTGTTTGGCTTCCATAGTCCACTTGACTTTAGAATCTTTCTTCAGCATATTGTTTAACAGTCTTATGAGCTCGGCCAAATTAGGAATGAATCTTCTTAAGAAGTTAATCTTCCCTAGAAAAGCTTGTAGTTCTTTGATATTTCTTGGATGAGGCACTTGAAGGATAACTTGAATTCTGTTCGAGTCGATCCTAATGCCATCTTTTGAAATGATGTGACCTAGGAGCTTGCCTTCCTCTAGGCCAAACAGTGATTTCTTTGGATTCAAGGATATGCCATATTTTATGCAAATTAGAAACACTTGCCTCAAGTGTTCTAAGTGTTCTTGGTCTAATTTTGAAAAGGCAGTAAGATCATCAAGGTATATGACTAGGAAATCATGGATTTCTTTGGCAAAGGCTATGTCCATTGCTCTTTGAAAAGTGGCCCCTGCATTTTTAAGCCCAAAAGGTATTTTCACATATTTGAAGGTTTCCCAAGGCATTGTAAAGGCAGTTTTGTCTTGATCATCTGGGTGTACTAAAATCTAATTGAATCCTGAGAATCCATCTAACAAGGAGATCCTAGAGACTCCTACTACCCTTTGTAGGATATGGTCCATTTTTGGTAAGGGGTAATGGTCTTTGAGAGAGACCTTGTTCAAATTTCTTAAGTCAACACACAGTCTTATCTCTCCCATTTTTTTCCTAGTAGGCACTAGATTTGAAATCCATTCTGAGAACCTAATTGGAGCTATGATTCCTGCCTCATACATTCGTTTAATTTCCTTTTCAATTAAGGGAAGAAGGACAGGGTTCACCCTTATAAGCTTTTGTTTAAACGGTTTTTGATTTTCTTTCAAAGGTATAGTATGTTGGATAACTGAAGTGTCATAGGACTTTAGGTCTTCATAACTCTAGGCAAACACATCTTGGAATTCCTTAAACAAGTCAATGTATTTCAATTTCTGATCAGCAGGCAAGGCTTTGGAGAGTTTTACCATTTTGGGATTTTGTGTGGTTCCAATGTTACAGTCCTCAATTTCAGCATTCGGCGGTTGTATTTTTGGCTTCCTTGAAATGTCATTTGAATCGAATAAATCCTCTAAAGGGGTTAAACCTGTGGGCAGAAAATTGTCTTTTAGATTAATTACTTCAGCTTCTCTCTTAGCTATTTCATCAAAATCTGTTTGCTTCAGCTGTTGTACATTCTTGTCATCAAAAATTGTTTGATGCAAGACCAGATTTGTTGTTTCAGCTGATATATTTTGCTCAATTTTGTCTGTCTGTTGTTGATCATCCACAGTGCTTGTATCAATGTTGATGCTGGAGAATTCTTCCTTCAAAGTCAGGAAGTTATTTATCTGTGTGTCATTTTCAAAGATCTGCCAGTTTTTTACATTATCTGGGACTGCAAGCCTATGTTTGATTTCAGTAGTGAAATTGTGGTTGGGTTCAAATGGTAGCTTGCATGTGCTGGCAAAGGTTGCCAGGCTATGTGCATGTAAATTGTGCTTTCTTGAGATTTTGGTGAGCTGAAATTCTAAGAAAGTGTTAAGTATTTCAATGGCTGCACCTCTGTAAGCCCTCAACCTAGGATCATTTGTGACAAAATTTCCCTTCATCTGCTGTATGATTAGATCTGAATCCCCTAAAATTGAGACTTTGATTGCACCCAGGTTTTTGATGAGCTTGATTCCTAACAAAAGGGCTTCATACTCAGCCATATTGTTTGTGCATTTGAAGTTTAATCTATATGCATGACCTTCAGCATGGTCATTTTGCATGTTGTGCATCCAGACCCCTGCCCCTACCCCTAAGTTGTTTACTGAGCCATCAAACTCTAAGTACCATAAAATTTCTTGGTTATGGCTCGCATTGAGAGTTTTGGAAATTTGTTTAGTGGGCAGATCGGGTTCCTATAAATCATATGATGTGTCGTTTTTCTTTATTGCATTAGTCATATTGACAATTTTTTGATCTGGATCAGCAGACTGTTCATTCATGCTTTCTGGTTGTGCTGATATTAGAAGTTTGGCATCATTTTTGGGGCACATGTCAGCATTATATAAAATTAATGAATCCATGTAAGAATGTATTGAATAGATGGGAAACTTTTGGGGATTTTCTTGACTACTTACCACATATTTCATCAGTGTTTCACGGTATAATCTCTTTGGCTGTCCAAATACTGAGATAGTGGCATAGGACATGTCTAATTGCAAAGATCCTTGGAGTTTTTCACCCCACGATCTTGATAAAAGCATACCTTGCTTGGGTGGACTATTAGCTACCACCACATCCATTAGAATTGTTTTGGTTGGGTATTGGACTAAGGATACACAAAGGTCTTTGATTAGGCCTAGACACCTGACCTGGCTGGAATCAAATGAGAACAAATCTTTATAGGGTCTTGTGATGTCTAGATCTAGTCTTTCCATCAAAGATTTAGGCATTAGGTTATGGGAGGCTCCTGAATCAAACATTGCATTGTGTAACACCTTGTCATGAATGTTTAAACTGACATTAAAAGGTGGAACTCCTCCATTTGTTGTTTTTCCATTAACTTCAGGACCAAAAAGTAGTTCAGGTTGATCATCTAAAACATTTACAGCATCCCTATTGTCTGGTATTTGGAGGGACCTATTGATTTGTTGTCTATATACTTCATGTTTGGCTAATTCAGCGAGAGGAATAGCAATTTTCAGCTTGCCAATTTCTGTTTCTAAATTAAAGGGTTTTTTCTGTCTGCAGCTTTGTGTTGTGGACAGCAAGCTTTTCTTTTATTGAATTAAGCTTTTCTTTTCAGCTGGATTTTCAATGATCTTCTCTTGATTTTGAATGTTGTTTTGAAATACCTCTTTTCGAGAGGTATTTTCAGGAACACTGTTTGAATTTGCTTTTGAGGGAGGATCTGTAAAAGTCTGATTTTTTGTGGGCTGTACATCTGATATATCTTCCACAGTAACTTCTCTTAGGTTAGGATATGTTTTATCAGTGGATTCTGTGAGCGCAGCTTTATCTTTTCCTTTCTTTGGTTGCTTAGTAACCTTGAGCTTGGTAGGTTCAGGCACATCTGTGGTTCTACTTCTTAATTTGTATTGTTTATGAACCTCATAGACTGCTGCATCATAGCCTTCTCTAAAATCGAATGACTCTCCTAATTTGGTTTGAAATTGATTTAAATTATGGGCCTCTTGATCTTCTTGTGTTAGAAAGACTTGGTGTTCACTGTCCAAACCCATCAAATTGATATGACGGTCCTCTGTTGGTTCACTATATGTTGAGGCTTCGGCATAATTTTCTTGAAAGGGAGGTCTGATGCTCTGGTCGGGACCAGTCCTTCCAACATGTGGATTTTGATTCTTTCTGAAGTTTGGGTTCCTTGCAGTACTTGGTTGACCTTCCCATGATGACTTTCTTTCGATGGTGTCCACCCTATCCCCGAGTCTGTCCATGCCTTTGATGATTGCATCCAATTTTTGTTCAAATGCGGAAGGTTCCTCTTTGAAAGTTGTTCTTCTTTCAGCTCTTGCTCTATTTCTTTTAGCAATTAGTTTGCCTCCACACTAACAACTATATTTTGCATATCTGCTAAGGTTAGGGGGGCTCTTTCCCTCAGTTGATATGCCATGTCAGAATCAAATCCATCAGGGAATTTGATTAAGGCGAAGTCAGGTGGAGGTCTAAGGTTTTGAGGAATGGCATTGTAAACATTATTGAATCTTGCACAATAATCTAGGACAGTTTCTTGTGGGCATCTTTTTATAGTATCATACTCAAATAAAATATGCGATGGATCCTTCTTGTTTTCCCATATATTCAAAAATGACTGGTAAAGAGCATCATGATTGGCTATAGAGTTGACAACAAGTGCTCTAAACCAAGTCCTAACATCACTAGTTAGACTTTGGACGAAAATCTTCATTCTTACATCATCATAGTCAATTTCATAGTTCTCAATAGTCTTGCATTTTCTTTGTATGCTGTTGGGCTGTATATGTACCAGTACCATCAAAATAAGTAATCTTACTTTGATAATCTTGAGGCATAGCCCCAGGATTTCCAGGTAACTGTAGAGGGGCATATCTATTTTCCATATTTATAGGGACAAATGGGACAACAGGAAGAAATGGGACAGCTGGAACTGCGGGAAATGGAGTTGAAATATGTGCAGTGGATGGAGGGGTAGGGAAAGTGCTTTGAGAGGTGGATGAGGAAGAAGGAGAAGTAGGAGCAATGTGAGGACAGACTGAAGCTTTAGCAGGGGTTGAAATATAGTTTTGCTGAACTGTTTCAGGGCCAGAATCAGCAAAATCTTCTTGTTCCTCTTGTTTCCTAAGGATCTTAGGGATTAAATTAGGATTGTCAAAAACAGCTGGAGGATCTCGGTCAGGATTTGACCTGGTATAATGAGTTTTCTTCTTTGGAGCCAGCTTCCAAATTTATTTTTGGTATTTTTCTGGGAATATTTCAGATTAGAAGGAAAATGGTCAAATTTTTGGAACAGGTGTTTACAGCTTAAAACTAGAATGAAGATGGACTGAAGCAGCTTTTATTTAATCCTGTAAATGCAAAGAAAGAACAGCTTTAAAGGCTTTCCGGCTAACATTCAGGCTTCATCTGTAATTTTAAGGAATAGACAGCAATTGAAAAAATTCGTTCTTCCCTAGTGGAGTCTCCAATGATGTTATCACTCAGGTTGTTCCCTAGCTCCTAAGGGAATACGGCCGAGGTAACCACTAACCAATCTTTTAGCTACAGGTCCTAGCCTACCTGCAACCAGAGAGGGCTCTCTCTTTGTAAGTTTAGCTTTGTTTATGGAGTATTTTAGGCTAGCTATTATGCACACTTTTTGTTTTGAATTTGTTGGAGGGTAATTTTAGGTGGAACAGGAATGCAAGTATAAAACAGTTTCTTCCATTGGGTAGATGGATTCAGAGTGAATGAACTACTGAAGTGTTGAAGTGCTCTTTTGGGTAAAAGTAGTTTGCTACAGAGCAGGGTAGTCAATTTAGGATCAATTTTGATATCTGAAATAGTGAAATTAAGTCAGAGAATGAAAGGCACTGAAGAATCTTTCATTATGCTGGCAGGGGGAAAGTGCATGAAGATTACTAAGGAGCAATGAAGAATTCCTAAGCAATATTTAGAATGAAAGAACTAATGCAAATAGGAGCAATTAAGAATTCCTATTTATGATTAATTCTGAAGAAAACATATATAGTAACTGAGATTGAACACAGAGTACCCTTAAGCAAATTATGTGCTATTCCTCTTCTTTGCTACCAAGTTTATGGAACATATATGAAATTGCATACATAGAAAACATAAAAACACAGAGAAGAGAGACTTATTGATCCATAAAAGACGCAAGAATTCTATAGTGCTCCCAGAGCTTCACTTCCACATTCAGATGGTTCAGCACAGTAGAATTCCAGCAACCTTTGTATTATATAGCTTTGATAACTTACAGTGCAGTTCAGAAATGAAAATTACCAACCCCAAATACATGTTGTGGGGGGGTATTTATAAAAAAGGAAGATACGAAATATCGTGAGGATAAGCTTTCAGCTCATAACTTTCTTTACCAACTATTTAAGGAGCAGTAAGTGAAGGAATAAATGTTGTAGTAAATATGAATGCTCTAGCTGCCCAATTTGTCAAAGGAGTTTTGACTTTCTGGGCTGAATGAGTCGGTTGCCTACTACACATTTATTATACGTGCGTTGTCCTGTTGCTGGTATGCTGCTTGTTGTTGTCTTCGTCCTCGTCTTCATCATCGGTGCTCGGCCTCTTTCCATTTATTGAGCTGTAGTGATCATTGTGTCTTTGCCATGCACTGTCTTTTCTACCCCTTGATAGGTGGAGTATACCATCTGTATGTGCTAACCTGTAGCTTACAAAAAATAATTAATAATCCAAGTCATCTGAGCAATGTCTCCATCAATCCTCTCCACCAATCCTCTGTAGGTAGCTGATGCCTTTGTATTTTGATCAGTGTCTCATCACCTTCAGTGTACCTATAAAAGTTCGGCTGGGCTTCAAAGAGATGGTTTATCTCATGTGCAATATAGAATAGATTTTCTAATTTATCAAAGACACTCTGTCCAGATGGAGGCCCTGTTTCTTCTGATGTGCTTGAGGAAGCTGTGATTTGATTGGAAGCATAATTGTTCACCCTGTTGGCATAATGCTCATGTGACAGCAGTCTTCTAGCACTGGTTAGTAGGCTAGGTAGCCCTCTACTCTGTAATGTTGTGATCTTTATTCTGAACTCATCCACCTCTGCTTGCATCTCTTGGCACTTTCTTTCCAAGGTCTGCACAAAATTCCTTAGGGTCAACACCCTTTTTACTAATAAGATAGTATCAGTCCTATTTCTGATTCCTAATGTTGCCAACTGCTCCTTGGTGTGAGTGTTCAGAAATTAGATCATCCTATTAGCCTGCTCAGGCATATTACCCAAAGATGCTCTAGCCTTTTGATTTTCAAATTGAGCTATGCCTATCAAATCCATTTTCTCATGCATGGTTTCAATGGATTGCCATTGGTCTGTAATGGATTGGCCAATCTTGGCCCACAGAATTTTCTTGATATCAGCTAGAGTTCTATCAAAAGTGAGCTCTTTCTCAAGTTCTTTTATCCTTTTTTCCAGGGCTTTTACTTCCCTCGTCTTCTTAGCTACCTCCTGCTTTGACTTGTCATATTTTTGCTCAATTTTAGCTAGCTTTTCTTTGGTTTCTTTCAATTCCGCCATTTGCAATTCCAGGGCTTCTATTTCTTTCATCATATTGTCCATTCTCAAGCTGGTCCCTTAGTCTGCAGGTGCTATGGTAGTTGTTGAAATTGGTGCTGAGCTTGAAGTACCTACTTCTGATGCTAGAGTAATGGGAGGGACAGTTGTGGTGGCCATAGGGGGAGCAGCTGTAAAGATCTGAGCCGTTTGAATTGGCTGAGAGTCCAACTCTCCCTGTCTTCCCTATAACGATGCCTCTAAGGCACTCTCTGTCTCTACCAACCTTTTATGCAAGGTCATAAGCAAAGCTACCACATCCTGCTCTTCCTTTTGTTGTGCCACCTCTGTAGTTTGAGGATGCAATGTAGATGGCAGCTTGATTTGTCTTCTAAGGGCGGCTATGTCTTCATCCTTCTTTTTTATCAAAGCTTGCACACCCTTGGGATTAGTGGGATCATGGCCCAGCTCTATAATGATCTCCTCCAAGGACTTGATTCTATTGTCCTTGGCCTGTGATGAAGCTTTCTCCAATTCTAGTTGGGCAGAAGTGTTGTGCAAAGAGTTTTGCAATCTATGGGCTAGCAATGTTTTATCTACCAAGGTAGAATATACCATTTCCCCGGTCTGCTTGTGTAATTCAATCTGGTCCATCGGATGGATATCTTTGGCGAACACTTCCAGATTGGTTCTAATATAGTCAGCAGCTGATTCGGGTTGCTGCATTATAGGTCTGAAATGACTAAGAGTCATTTTTCCTTCCTGGATGTCATAAGCTGACATAAGCCTTTGCTGATTGGTGGGTGCCATCCTTAACAATTGATTGTACAGCTAGTACCTCACTGGCTCATTTCTATTCTTGATCTCAGTAAATGCCTTTTTGATGTCAGAGCCCTATCGGCTCTGTTGGCTGGTGGATGTTACCTCCACCCCTTGTTGCCTCTCTTGCTCTTGCTGAAAGGAGCTGGCTGATGTCTCCATGCTGCGGGGAGCTTGCTGTTCTGTTTGTCCTTCTGGAATTTCCTCTTCTGAGAAAGGATTCAACCTCTGTCTCTTTTCCTCTTGCTGCTTGGTGGATGTCCCTAGAGGGGTTTCTTCTTGTCTATCCCTTTTCTTTGCCCTTTCCTCATTAAGAGGTATCTGTAACACTGGGATTTCTGTCTCCTTTGCCTGAGTAGAAGGGTCTTGCCCTTGACTTTGTTCATCAGTAGAAGTAGGCCGATCTGCCATCGTTTCTTGCTGTTCCAAATTTTCTACTTGCTCTTCTGAATGCTGCACCCCTTTACCTTTATCTGTGGTTGTTGTTGGGGCACTTACTTGGGCAGGTTGCTGGGAGGTAGTGGTAGATGAGGTGCCTTCTCCAAGATGCCGAGGGGCTGTGAAAAATACCTGTCCAAAAGATTCCAAGTCAACTGCTTTTTCAAGATCTTTGATTGCTTTTTCTGCTATCTCTTCCTCAGAAAATTCTTCAACTAGAGTGCCCTCTACCCATTCTTGTTGATTAGCATGTTGTTCAATTTGAGGGATATTGAAGTGTTCATATGCTGCAAGCCTATATTTGATCCTTCTAAGGCTTATGAAGTGATTGGGATCATATGGTGCCCAATAAAAGCTTATTTTTAGTAACATAAAATTTTTCAACATTTTGTCTGCCTCCACCCATGCTTCTTCTCTCTTATTGAAAATAAATGGGCCCAATTGATGCCTAATCTTGAGCTGTGCCTTTTTGCTTCTGCTATAGAAATGAATCATATCTGCATTACCAAATTGCCGGAAGTATTCCAAGGAAAAGAGTCTCATGGGGACATATTTGGGCAGTCTGTAAGGGGCCAATTCACAGCCATAAATTCTGATTACTGTGTGGTTTTGGTAAAAATACCAGTCACCAATGCTGTAGCTTTTGGAAAGTTGCAGGATCTTTTGCATCTCATCAGTGAGCCTAGGAGGAGGAGTGCTCATCAGTAAGGAGGAAGCTGGGTGTATAAATAGGTCAATAAACTCGTAGTAGGTATATGAAGAATAATAAACATGGTGGCAGACTGATGACCAAAATATTACAGACCTTCGCTCCCCCTTGGCATCTAGTTTTCTGAGGAAAACTGGGAAACTATCAGGCTGATAGTACAGCAGCAAATGATATATATAGGAGGTATGTTTGAACACCCTTTCTCTCTCCAGGTTCATGAATTGCTCATGAATCTTATCAGCAATGAAGGTGGCATAATCATACTGGACAGCAGGGGGCTATCCTGGAGCAAACATGGACAACATTACTAAAATTGTCTCATCAACATACTCACTGGTATTGAATCCTAAGATGCAGGATATGATGTCTACTAGCATTCTCCCTATTTCATTAAACCATACATGCATATAAGGAGGAGGTTGTCGGGGCTGAAAATTTGGTTGCATGAATAGCTGGGCAATTTTTGTGATCTGTGAGCTGGGCAGCTTGGCACCTTGGTCAAGCAGAAGTTTCATGGAGAGAGGAACCAGAGGCTTTGTTGGCTCAAAGTTCAGCATTTTGTTTATGGCTTGAGGGGTGATGTGAAACAAAACAGTCCCAGATGGAGCCAAAACTGCTCTTTGAGTGGGCTCATAATTCTGACAACACTGATGGATAAGGTCAGGGAATACATTTACTTGTGGGAGATAATAAATTGGCAGATTGGACTCCCAGATACCAAGGATATCAACATTGCTCCTGTATCTTTTTCTTAACTCACAAAAGGTTTCAATATGATATTTGTTAGTCAGTTCCACTGTTTCCTTCATTTGATAATCCCTGTCAGCAAGGGGCAGCCATTCCAGGTTCCTATGTGGTGCATTCAAGGGGGCAATATTTAATGCTGTGGGAGTGGCCATTTGAAGCTTTATCTGTGTTTAGCCTTGGAACCAGGATTAGTGTAGCAACAGACTAATGGAAGAGCTGCTGAAGATTTGCAAAAGAGATGCAGACTGAGTTTCAATGGGGCAATGGTCTTCACTGTCTATAATTATGATATAGAGGCAATTCAAAGAGTTTAGACAGGCCTTTCTTTTCTTTGATGAATTCACAGGGATTTAAAGACTGTGGGAAAACTGCTGAGGGAAAAGGGGATTATTTTAACCCAATGACTGAAGTTTTTTGCAGGGGATATTGGTAAAAGGAGTCACTGGAGGGGCAGTATGAAGATTCTCCCAGCAAAACTTAGATAGAAATGATTTTTGACAGTGAATTTTGCAAATGGACGTGGATTCACAGGGTTTGTTTTGAACAGGGGGTTACTCAGTGAATTTAGGCAGTATTTAGGTGCATAAGTGTTTTTAGTTCGGGAATTTGCAGAGTTATAAGCAACTAAAATGGAGAAATTGGCAAAAACAGGGGTAAACAGGTAGAATTTGGGCAAATACCTAGTTTTCTATAGCGCTGAGGGTGTTGAGCTGGTTCAATGGCGAGCAATGGAATCGAAATTGCAGGCGACAGTGGCTTGGGTGGTCGAATTTGCACTTGGGCAGACAAACGACATAAAACGGCATGCATAGAGCTTCCAAATTGTCCAATAAAAATGAACAAAAACGGTCGAAACGCGTGTTTTTATGAAAATTTTGACATATTTGGTGCTTTTGGTGCTTTTCTGAGATGGAGTCAGCATGATGTCATCGACGGGTCGCGGGTACGGCTAGGTGACGTGGCAGTTGACTGGGGTGATGATGTGGCACAAGACATAGTGGCAGGATGGGGACGCAGACAGATGAGGTGGCGGTGACACGGAGCAGCGGCGGGTTGACGCGGAGGTGACGTCACGGGGACGTGGCACCAAAATAGAAGGCGATAAATGGTTTTATCGGACCCCCTTCTGTATGGGGGCAGTAAGTGTTAGAGGAGGCCTGACGCAATGAAAACATGACATGCGTCTTTTGTACGACGGCAAAACTGCCATGCTATCGGACGCTAACTCCCATACGTCGGGGGCGCTCTGAAATCAACCTGAACCGTCGGATCTGGGAGAGCAGATCGGAGGGCCAACAGAGCACGAAGCTGGCGGGAGGTTAATGTATGGGGGCTCGCTGCATATTATATTGATTTATTTATATGGCTGGGGTTCAAACCTTTGGAAAGCGGGTTATATGCGTTATACGCGCCGGAGGAGTTTAATGTTTAATAAACATTTAAACACCCAACTTTAAAAAATGAACGTGGAGGGTGTAATAACAAAGTTTAATGAGCGAAGAGGTGGGCAACGATTGTTAATTTAACCAGAGGTTACATTAACTCCAGGGTAGGAAGCGGAAGCCCAAATGGACTAATATCTCCCAAGGCTATGTTACATAGCTATAGTGATATAGGGTGGGATATTTAATATGTTTTTGGGGTTTTACATAGTCTTTGTAAAAAATAGGGGTTGGAACATAGGTTAGGGAGCTATATAATAAAATTAGAAGTTAATATGACTTTGTGGAGTTAAAGTGTAGGGGAGAGGCTAAGTTTATGAAATGAAACTTAGACATAGGAAGTGAATGGAATGTAAAGGAGTGATTCTACATAAGAAATGTGGCTTCTTTTCATTTGAAGAAAGTCAAAACTTGACTTGATGTTTTACAAAAATGGACTGAAAGTAGGACTTGTTGGGCAGATCCCAAGGTCCTCAAGGGGGTGTTAGTAAGAAATTTTTTGGCGGGGTGAAAGGGAGTTAGACATGCTTCCATAGTTCTGCCATTAGACAACTGCTTTGACATTTCTATTATTGCTGAGATGAGTTTTGATTGACAATACATGAGGTGATCAAAACCTTGCTTCTGCAACCTCAAACTACTTACCCGGCCTTATACACCTAACAATTTTTTCTTTTTCTTTTGAAGGGGTGCACTTAGACTTGCAGACCCTGATTATCCTCTTTTCTTTTGACTATCCTCCTATCTAAATGTACCCTTATTTCTTCCAAGGACCCAGATTAGGTAGTTGGGCTCCTTCATTTCTCTATCTAGCTACTCATCTGCCAAGCTTAAACTATTTGGACAGGTATTCATTCTCTAGTCTATAACAAGCAATTTAAAACATGGCATGGTCCAGATTGAACTGTTGGGCCATCCATCAAGCTAGCAATGGCATTTTGGCTAGCCACTTTCCTGGTCATTCTTTGGGGTTCATTTCTATCATTTTTCTGACCAATTTACTCTTTTTGCCCTTTTATTTTTCTTTTAGGGCATACCCTCTTTACATTTTTTAATTTTCTTCTAATGTTCTTACAAAATATGGAACCTTTACAGCATGAAAAGATGAACATATTTGGCACTTCCCAGGTCAATCATGAAAAATGAAACCTATTGGTATAAGAACCTAACAGGTTCCAACCAACATCACATCAATAGCACAACACTCTAGCAGCATAACGCTACTTACTTACAATCTCAATCCTCACACCAACAATATCTCCTTACAAATTCTCAAAGTCCAGCCCCTAATCACTTAGATGAGTGCTCAATTTATAGGCCAAAGAAGGAAGTTTTGTCATAAATGAGGGTATTGAATGGTCTTCCAAACTTAGATTTAGTTTCCATGGAGGAAGGGATGAGAGGATAGGAGGTAACTTAACTCATTCCTCATCCATTTTTGAGCTCATAGGAGATGATAAGTCTGGGAATATTCTAGATGGCTCCAAAGGATGAGAATATTCCCATAACCCTATGTGAATTTTGCTCAATCTCACCCAGCATAGGTCAAAGTGGGCATAGGTTCTCTGCAGAGCACCCTGACATGGGCCTATGTCCACTGAAGCACACTTACCCCCATCCAAGGCTGTGTTGGTCCCTCAAGGAGGAAATTTTGGAAGGTATCAGGCCAAAGAACTCTCAGGGAAGGGGGCATTCAAAGAGGTGACTTATTTAGGGCATGTAGAAACTGAATTAGGGTTTGATGAGCCCTAATAGTACTGATCTGAATGATGGGAATGATGTGCCCAAATGGATTTGTAACAAATACCCCCTAAAGTATGAAGTCGAATATAATAATGTCAAGTGATATGCTTTACGATGTGATGAGGAGGTTCTGAAGTGGTTGGTGACCTGCATCAATTACAATACATAATACCATGATATTTTTATTTTTTCTCATGAATCGCTAAGGGAAGGCATACCCATCCTCAGCATATAAAATTTCATTACACGTACATAGACAGTCATCGACAGATATAGACCCATGATTGGAATGACTGTCAATGGAAAGCCATTGTACGGATGATTTGGTACATTTCCTGAAATTGTAGCCGGAACGGATGAAACTAGATCCCAGGTCTTCCATCTTGTTCAATCGTTCACTCAAGTACGATTCTAACCATGCGAATATGTGATCTGAAGTCAAACATGGGAAGAGACTGTCTAATTACCAGCCAATGATGTAAGTCGTTAACAGACACGAGATAAATCACAGATAATGATAATGATCCTCAAGGACTGCAGTACATTTTGCATGGTGTGAATGGATGTTTTGATGTCAAACACCATACAAAGTCTTTTGATCGAAGGCCAGTGATGTCAACCTATCGCCGGAAGCGAGAAACTTGTCATTGATGCATGCAAACCTCAAGGTACTAGAAGGGTGTTTCTAATTCAACTTCTTAGATAATGTGCTGATGTCAACAAGAAGCGACTCATCGCAGGAGGGCCTTGATGTATCCCACATCAACAACATGAAATGAGTGTAATGACTTTGGAGATGAAATTTGATTGACAACACAAAGTTTAGGGATGGTGGTCATGAAAATGAAGGTTTATGGTATTGCAAAGGATGAATTTTAACTGAGTGAATGTTATTTCAATTTTTTTAAGAAAAGGAGTGTTCCTATAAAAAATAAATTTAATATTTGAAAACTCAACTGGAAGAAGGAAGGAAAATTGAAGGAATGAGGAAACAATACAAGTAAATAGAAGATCAATGTCAAATATTGAAAGTTGAATCAAATTCTACAAGAGAAGGATTAGAAAGAGGGAGATCTAGTGTACAAGATTCTACAAGAAAATCAATAAATAATAGTATGAAAAAGGAGATTCATCAGAAAAATAAACAACCAAGAAAGGAGAAAAAGAATGAGCTAAGAAAGGTATATTTACCAATAAATGTCAAATGTTTTAACTGTAAAAAATATGGAAATATAGCAGCAAATTGTAGTAGTGGAGAAATCAAATCCTCTCAACAAAAGGAGAAGCCAAAGGAGAAGCAACGTCATGAATGCATGAAAAGAAGACTACGCTCATCATAAAGTTCATTAATGGTCAGGCATAATAGTATTTTTTATGGTTATTATTTCTCATGCAATGATTTTGGCCATAGTGATCCAGGTGGATATTGGTGGCCACCTGCCAAGTCCACCTCCCCCACCATTGTCTTTCTTAGCATTTTCAATTTCCTTAATTATAACACAACTTACTATTTTTAGCAGTTTTTCGGGTCCTGAACTTCCAGAGTCATTTTGAGGCCCTAAATGACGTTTTTTGGGGAATCCGGGGGCAACATGGGTCCATTAGGGAATGGACCTATGTTTCCCATTCCAACAATGGTAGTGCTCGGATAGATCTTTCTAACGAGCTATTGTACGCGTCAAACGGAGATCGTATGCCAACGTTATGACCCCGGGAAGTTGATGTACCAATTTACCCCAAACAGGGCCCACAGTTTGGCGTTTCATCTCCTAGGGTTAGGTTTTGGAATGTTAAGGGTTTTCCATTGTTTCTCAACAATAAATAGGCCTTCGAGCCTCATTGTAACACAGTTCAGAGGCATGTAGCCACCACATCTCTTCTCAGAGATAAGCTACCATCGCCCTAGCTGGTTTATTTCCATTTTTGGTTGTAAGCATATTTCAGTATTTTCCATTAATGAAATGAAGTATTATTTCCGCTGCATCTTTGTGTATATGGTGATCTCTGTAATTTGTTGCGTTCCTGTTTAAATCCGGATCAGTGGTATCAGAGCGGTCTGCTTTTTCTCTGTTTTTCTTTGCATGTCCCCAACAAGGTCAGGATATAAGGAGTTAGGACTTGAACTGGTTGAACCTTTGCAAGACCAGCCTCGCAAATCTCAACGGCCTCCCATGGCGGATGAGAAGAAAGACGAGGGGGTAGGAGATCCCATCAAAATCTTGCTCAAAGAAGCCCTCAAGCGACAACGGAACGCGATGATGGACAACTTTGCCCAGATCCTTCAGCGGCTACCCAGAAGCGACGCATCGGCTTCCAGCAGCTACTCTAGAAACGCCACACCCTTTAAGGTACAAGTTAATTTGAAATCACCATATTCGAGGGTCAGATAGACGCAGAAGCCGTAGATAAATGGTTAAATCTGCTAGAGGGTTATTTTTCTGTTCATGATTTTTCGAGTCGGGAAAAGATTGTTTTTGCTCTTCTCAAAGTAGCCCCCCACGTCAAGGACTGGTGGGAAACCTACTGCGAGCAGAAGGATGAAAGTACTGGCTCACTATTTTCAGTCGTACCCACCTGGAATTCATTCTGGGATGCCATCAAGGAGCAGTACTACCCTGTTGGAAGCTATGAGGATGAATACATAAAGTGGACCATGCTGCGGCAGGGAAGGGACCAAGACATGCCGGAGTTCACCAATCTTTTCCATACCCTTCGCACAAAGTTGGGTATCAAGGATTCAGAGCAACATTTGATACTCAAATACTGTGGCTGCCTGCACAAGTACATCCAGGAAGAAATACAATTCCTGAACATCTCCTCGCTCGGCGCAGCATACCGATATGCCGTCAAGGTCGAGCAGAAGTTTAAACAAAAGAAGCGAGACTTTGGGTCTACGAATCCAAAGCAGGGGAAAGGTGCCCCTAAACCACAGAACAAAGGACAAAGCCAAGGCGGGACAGCCCAAGACAACCAGCCGAAGCTGCAAGAAAAGAACAGCGCCACGAAGCCGAGAAAGGACACTGGAAAATGGTGTGAGTTCCATAAGAGCTCCACTCACAACACAAGTGAGTGTCGGGCCAAGCAGTCACTGGTGGCTGAGCTAAAGGTTTCAGAATCAGATGCATGTTCCGACTCTGAGTCAGAACCCGATAAGGGGAATGAAAAAGGGAAGCAGATCATTGATGCGGATCCCAACGCCACTGTTGCTACTGCCAAGATCCAGAAAAATGAACCCGAAGATCCAAAGGAGGAGGAGCGTCTCTTCCACTCCCAGATGTGGGTAAAGGGCTCCCTGATACAGTTCATTGTTGATAGCGGGAGTCAAAAGAACCTCATTTCGGCAGAGGTCGTGAAGCGGTTGGGCTTACTGACCACAGCACATCCACAACCATACACCATTGGGTGGCTTCACCAAGGACGAGATCTTCGTGTGAGCCAGCAGTGTCGCCTTCCATACAACATCAAGCCCTTCACAGATGAGGTATTGTGTGACATTGCTCCCCTTGAAGTTTGTGATGTATTACTAGGACAACCATACTTGTGGAAGCGACATGCTGTGTATGAATCAAGGCCCCGTGCTGTTATTATTACATTGGGAAATAAGTTGTACAGGATACCAGAGTTAGCACCACCTACCGCCATCTCTTTGATTACTGCAAAACAATGCAGTAAGATCATTTCCAAAACCAGGAATTTTTTTTTCCTGATGATACGCCCTCAAGGAAAGAAGAAGACAGTGGCCGCGGCATCTAGACGGGGTCCCTCTACACGACAACTACAGAAGGACAAGGTTGTGGAGGAGTACGAGGACATCTTCACCTCCCCTGCAGGGGTTCCTCTGCACTATCAAGTCAAGCACTCCATCGATCTGACCCCAGGTGTGCCGCTACCCAATGGATCAATTTATCGGCGCTCCATTCTGGAGAACAATGAAATCAAGAGGCAGATTCAGGAGCTCCTGCAGAAAGGTCACATCCGTCCGAGTTCATCGCCTTGTGGGAGCCCGATCGTGTTGGTACAGAAGAAGGATGGGACGTGGAGACTCTGTATTGACTATCGGGCGCTGAACAAGATCACTGTCCGTAATAGGTACCCGATCTCGCGGATTGATGACCTCCTAGACCAACTAAAGGGGGCGAAATATTTCAGCAAGATCGATCTGAAGTCAGGATATCACCAGGTACCAATCGAACCCTCTGATGTGTGGAAGACTGCCTTCAAATCCAAGGAGGGCCTTTTCGAATGGTTGGTTATGCCTTTCGGATTGACGAATGCTCCTGCAACCTTCATGAGGCTAATGGATGACATCCTGCGGCCGTTCGCCAACTCCTTTGTAGTAGTATACTTGGATGACATTCTGATCTTCAGCTAGAGTTGGGAAGAGCACCTCCACCACATCCGACAGGTTCTCCAAACACTGCGGCAACACAAGCTATGTGCCAATTTGGAGAAATGCACTTTTGGCATGACCCAGGTTTAGTATCTGGGATACATCATTGATGAACAGGGGGTGCATGTCGATCCAGCCAAGATCCAAGTCATTCGGGATTGGCCCTCTCCAACCACTCTAACAGAGCTCTGCAGCTTTCTAGGTCTTGCCAACTTCTACCGCAAATTTGTGTTGGGGTTTTCTCATATTTCTTGGCCCTTGAGTCAAGTCACCAAGGGAGGGGCGAAAGCAAAATTCTTTTGGTCTGAATCTCAACAGAAGGCATTCATGGAGTTGAAGGATCACCTCTGCACGGCACCAGTGCTTGCGTTACCAGATTTACAACAACCATTTGAGGTCGAGATAGATGCCTCTGACTATGCTATTGGGGCAGTCCTTACTCAACATGGACATCCAGTGGCATATCACAGTGAAACACTTTCAGACACAGTCCGGAAGTACCCCACTTATGATAAAGAGATGTATTCCATTGTACAGGCCTGCTGATAATGGAAGCATTACATTTTGGGGAAGGAAACGGTCATCAACACAGACCACCGACCCCTGTAGTTCATACAGACCCAAGGGAAATTGCAGAATGATCGCCATCAGAAGTGGTCTACATACCTGCAACAGTTCCACTTGAATATCAAGTATAAGAAGGGCAGCACCAATAATGTTGCAGATTGCCTCATTCGACCACCGATCATGGCGTTAACCACTGTGCTCAACTCTTGTGGGCACGAGACTTCTGATTGGCCACTTCTCTACAAAAGCGACCCAGAATTCGGCCCCACATACTAGACACTCTTGGAGGGTCGGCATGTTCCAGATTTTCACCTCCAAGATGCCCTATTATGCCACCTCGGTCACCTTTGTGTTCCTTCAAGCGAGTGTGCCAAGATGATTTGGGAAGCACACTACAGTCGGGCTGCTGGGCATTTCGGGGTTGAGAAAATAGTGGCAGTACTGCAAAGTTATTTCTATTGGCCGAATCTTCGACAGGATGTTGGGATGTACATCAGATCATGTACTGCCTGTGCCATCGCCAAACCGACCATGAAGAAGCACGGCCTCTATACCCCGTTGCCTACCCCTAGTTGACCTTGGGAATCCATCTCCATGGATTACATGTCAGGCCTTCCTTCCACTAAGCATGGAAATGACTGTGTTTTTGTGGTCGTCGACAGGTTCTCGAAGATGGCCATTATGGTGGCCTGCAAGAAGAATATCACAGCAGAAGCCACTGCTAAACTCTTCTTTGAACGAGTGTGGGTGCACTTTGGGATCCCACAGTCTATCATCTCAGATCGGGACAGTCGGTTTCTCAGCACATTTTGGTCCAGTCTCTGGTCAATGCTGGACACCAAACTCACGAAGTCCACAGCCTTCCATCCTCAAACTGATGGCCAGACAGAGGTTGTCAATAGGATGATTGTGCACATTCTACGCATGTATAACTCAAAGCATCCACGCACATGGGACGAGAGCCTCCCCTATGTTCAGCACAGCTACAACCGAGCTCTTCACAGCTCCACTGGCCATAGTCCTTTTCAGGTGGGTTTGGGATTCCAGCCACTATGCCCCATTGATGTGGCCATGCCACTTGCAGCTACTCACATAAATTCAGCTCATGTCCAGTCCGAAACAGATAAGGCCACCAGCTTCATTGAGCGCATCCAACATATTCGCCAGCAGGTCCATGACATCCTTGAGAAATCAAATGCCAAGTACAAGCAGCGACATGATCAACATCGGGTGCCACACAAGTTTCAGGTGGGCGACAAAGTCTGGTTGCATTTGCAAAAGGAACGCCTTACTGGAGCCTATCGGAAATTGAGACCACTCCGATATGGTCCTTACACCATTACTAAGGCTATGGGAGACAATGCATTTGAGCTCAGCATTCCTCCATTCCTTGGCCTGCACCCAGTGTTCAATGTGGACCGCCTTCGGCCATACTTTCCACCATTGCTAGACACATCCGACATTGCAGAACAGCTCAAACCCACAGAATTAAATCCAGATTGCATGGAACAAGCTGCAATTGATCGGATCATGGACACACAGATCAAGAACACTCGCCAGCAGAATATCCAACTGTATCGAGTTGTCAAAGTAGGCCAACTCCTTCAGCAAGGCAAGTGGCTCACCAGGGAACAAGTTCAGCAAAAGTTTCCTCATCTCATGGAGGAGCTCAACGTAATGGGGACCATTGCTTCCTAAGGGGGGAGGAATGATCCAGGTGGATATTGGTGGCCACCTGCCAAGTCCACCTGGACCCCCACCATTGTCTTTCTCAGCATTTTCAGTTTCCTTAATTATAGCACAACTTACTATTTTTAGCAGTTTTTCGGGTCCTGAACTTTCGGAGCCGTTTTGAGGCCCTAAACGACGTTTTTTGGGGAATCCGGGGGCAACATGGGTCCATGGAATGGACAATGTTGCCCGTTCCAACAATGGTAGTGCTTGGATAGATCTTTCTAACGAGCTATTGTACGCGTCAAACGGAGATCGTATGCCAAAGTTACGACCCCGGGAAGTTGATGTACCAATTTACCCCAAACGAGGCCCACAGTTTGGCGTTTCATCTCCTAGGGTTAGGTTTTGGAATGTTAAGGGTTTTCCATTGTTTCTCAACAATAAATAGGCCTTCGAGCCTCATTGTAACACAGTTCAGAGGCATGTAGCCACCACATCTCTTCTCAGAGATAAGCTACCATCGCCCTAGCTGGTTTATTTCCATTTCTGGTTGTAAGCATATTTCAGTATTTCCCATTAATGAAATGAAGTATTATTTCCGCTGCATCTTTGTGTATATGGTTATCTCTGTAATTTGTTGCGTTCCTGTTTAAATCCGGATCACATAGGGTTATTGACTATAGGGTATATGCAAGGAATAGAAATCACATTAGCTAACGATACCAATCTATTCCTCAGTTCCTTGGTCACATAAGGTGTTATGCATGTGACAATTTTCCCATAAGGAAAAGGATTAGAAGTTTCTTGTTTGTTATAGGAAATCCAAAAGAGAGAAGAAAAGGCAAGGAAAACCACATAAGAAGAAGGAAGGTGATGTACATGTCAAAGATTAGTGTATAAAATTCTGGAGGAGAAGGGAACAATAAGAGAATCTCACCAAAAACGGAGACCTACATGGTCTCAGGGGGAGAATATGGATGCATTTTGAGTTGTATGAAGGCCATTAAAGGTGCAATCTTATTAGAAATATTACACAAAGAAAAATTTACATATAAGAAAAGAGATGCATGTGTTTAGGAGAAGTTCATGAGGTTTGAGGTATTGTTTTTTGTTTCTAATCAATTCTTATTTCTGGTTTGATATAAGTTGGATCATCCATATTTGTTAATGATGAATTTGGAGCACTTGTATGTTGAGTTTCCATTGATATTTTTGAAGGCATGTTAGCCACATGTTTGTTCTTATATGCATGGTCAAGGTGTGATGGAGGATTACACAATCAAGGGTGGGAATCTTTTCTTCCTAATGGACATACATATTTTTGGCATTATGTTCATGGTGGAGATACATGTCATGTGTTTACTTGACATGCGTTTATTACAGGAAAAATGATGACTCGACTGGAATTTTATAAGATCTAATCAAAGACTCGAATTGGAAATTTGTTCCAAGGGACCTTGTTTCATTTTTTAATGAGGTTGACACAAGACAAGGAACTCTGCTCATATTCCTTGTTTCATTTTTTACTGAGCTTGAGACAAGACAAGGAACTATGCTCATATTCCTTGTTTCATTTTTTAATGAGGTTGACACAAGACCAGGAACTATCCTCATATTCCTTGTTCATGACCAATAAGAGGTCATGACTTCCAAGAGGTTCTCATCAGATGGGAGAACAATGCTCTGGAAGGGATCATTAGAGAGATCTAGTTCCAATGCCTCGAGTACATAATATACAACATCATGGAATTGATCGTTCGTCGATGTAGGCACAGAACGGGTTGCCACATAATTGACCTGTGGCGTGGAAGATACCATTGGGACAGAATGACCATTTGGGGAAGATGGTTGACTGGGAAATGAAAACTAGTTAACAGTGACAATTCTCCCTTCATGCGAGAAACACATAACTCGAAAGAGTGTTGAAACAATAGCTCCCATGTCATAAACATAGTCACACACAAGTAGTAAATTGTAATCTAAAGGGCCTAAGACTACCATCACATTGAGATAAACAAATTTTCCTCCCAAAGTAATAGGCAACTGAAGAAGGATCCCTAATGGTTGACTGGTTCCTCTGTTAAAATCCAACAAATTCTGGGTAACAAGCACAAGTGGTGGTGAACCGAGCGCTTGCCAATAAGTGGAGGAAAGGACACTCACTGATGCACCTTCATTATAATAGTATGAGGTAAAATAATATTACAAACCTGTACTATGATCTAGAAAGGCACATAAGAGGGAAGACAACATCCTGCCAATCAAGTCTAATCAAAGGAAGTGATCAAACTACTTGGAGGGGGTACCATAAGAATGGGAAAATTACACCCTTGAGTTATGAGAATGGGGGATTTTCCTCCTGTTTTGATGGAACAGGAGGGTTTCCCCCAAGCTCATTTGAATCTGAAGAAATGAAGAGAACTTGACTGGTATCATACTCACTCTCTGTGGGAAAGGTATGATTAACTGAAGGTGAAATTAGGTCAATTTTTACCTCGACCTGTGATGGGGTGGGTATAGACTCATGGGATTCACATTCAAAGAGAGTGGGTTTGATTGATGGTAGATTTGGGTCAGTCACTTTATCAACTAGTGAAGGATTAAAGGATAGTTTCCTGTTACCATATGGAAGTCGCTGCGGTGAAGCAGGATGATTATCCAACACATTTTTGGCTTCATCCAAATAGGGACAGAGGTGAATGGGGTGATTCCCTTCACATAACATACATGGAAACTTAACTTTACCCTTATTTCCATGAACTTTACTACCAGTAGTTGATGGTGTGTCACCAGCATGATTTCCAGAAGTTGATGACATAGGATGATGTGAACGAGAAGACCATTCTTCTAATATCTGAGGAATATGAGGAAAATTTTGAAGAATATGGTCTCCTGTACAAATTTTGCATGGATATTGAACTTTATGAGGCTTATCGAATAGTTTCTCATCAGAAGTTACATTCAAAGCAATGGTTTCTTGGTTGCCCCCTTGCTGAATTTTCTTCTTCTTCTTATTCTTCTTCTTCCCTTTCTTCTTCTTTTTTATCCACTTTTTTTACTAGTACTAATACTTTCACTAGGCGAAGAGGAAGAAGGGGAGGAAGAAACAACCCAGGAAGAAGGCAAAGGGCCACCTTTAGGATCAACTAGAGGTTGATCATGTCCAGTTGGAGGATTACTTGATTGTGGAGAAATCATGACATTTTGAACTAAGGAGGTTGAAAGCAACCATACTAACAAGCCAATGGTAAGTCCTGGAAGGGACAATGTAGCCATATAAGGAGCACCAATATTCCTCAAAGGTGGAAAAGGACTAGGATTCCCATCAAAAGGAATTCCTTGACCAGTGGACTTTGGATTTATCACCATATCTCTCAACCTAAGATCAATTAAGGAGTGAGTGTGGAGGATGTTATCCGGGGTCAATTAATTTTATTTTAATAAAAAAACTAACAAAAAAAAAGAGGGATGATCTAGGAAAAAGGATTACCAAGAAACTGTGAACTGTGGAATACCTCGTAGCGAACCAAGAAGTACACGCAGTCAGTCTCCCCGAATGCTATGTTTGGTGTATCGCGGTGTACAAGGCAGCTGACTCGGTTACCTAAGGATGGATAGAAACCTAGTGTTTTCCTCCCATATATACCCAAAAGTACGTGGAGGCCCAATCTGTATTAGTGTTGTCTAATGTGAAATTGCATAGTGAGAGCATTCCCATATACTTTACGTTTTGTAACACCGCCCTATATACCCGAAGGTACGTCGACAAGCTATGATATACTCACGTACATGGAATGAGGTATCACACTCAGGATGTATCACAGACAAGTTAGCGACGGCTGCTATGTTTTACGATGCTGGAAGACATCTCTAGCCAAGAACCTCTAAATTTTTTGCGTTAGGTGACAATGCTCCATTAGGTTAATTCAGATGAATTTTAAGTTGATCTTCTTAGCAATTTTCCTTTCAAGGTTCACCACGTGATATATTTTTGCAATTCCTAGAATGAAACTAATATGATAAGCATTCTTTTCATTCAATTTTGATAATGAAATCCTTAGCTAGTAGGGATAGAGCAATCAGATTATTGTAATCAAAGAACAAAGAACACATCAAATGCAATTTCCCTAAACTATCCCTATGAGCACACACAAACTTTTTCAATGCACAACGCAAGTTTTTCCTTTTGATTCCCTTTATGTTATGATGAACAAAAAGGACTAATGCACATACAATCAATCAATATTTTTACAAGGACGAAGACTTTACGACAATTCTGTTTTGAAAGAAATGAAGACTTTTACGACACTTACTTTTGAAAAAAGACCAATCGAAATCTAACTTTGAAAATGAATTGATAGTGATAAAGAAATCATTTAAGAAACACTAAAAAATCAAAGACAAAGTAGGGCTGGAAAAGGAAACACAAATTGATTTCAGAGAGACAAGCATCATTGATCTTTCAGAAAGCAGAAATAGAAGGAAATTTGGCAAAAAATCAACTCAAAGGATGGATTTTTGTCCTAAGAGGGATCAGCACAGCCTTGAATGGGAGACAGTGCACTTCAAAGCACTATCCTCAGGCCAAGGGTGCTCTACAGTTCTCTGTCTCTAGACCAAGCCTGTGCTGGTGCCAAAGAGGCCATCCTAGGGGCTTACAAGCACAAATTTCACCAAAAAACACTTCAAAAGGCTGAAACAAGATCAATGGAAGCAAGTAAGGTTTACTAGAGTGTACTAGGATGAAGGTAAACTACCCATAACAATGATCATTCCCCAGTGGAGTCAACAATTTGTTATGAGGAATTTGGTATCTTTGGATAAATACTAATTCCCTAGGTAGGTAGTGTTGTGGCCACAACTACCACCCTATTAAAACATGCCCTGATAGCAAATTTTAAATGGGCCCCCTATAAGTTTGATATATCATCTCTAAATGGTCCTTTTCATCCCTGTAATTTTAACTCTATGGAGGGCCCAATCTTCCATTCACAAACAGGTAAATCCCTTTGACCAATCCCTCACTTAAGCCTTTCATTCCTATGTTTATCTGGATTTGTTTAACCCCTCAAAACCCTCATCTCATTATTATTCCCACCATAATGACTTATACAGGAAATCCTTCACGAAGCATGCATAAACCATTTTGGGGGCCTATCGTAATAACACAAGGCATTCATGGCTTCCAGACCTGATGGGTTTTATTAATTCAAATGTATGAATTTCGGGTCCGGAGCCCATCATAGATCGCTATCTGCCCAGCCCCAAAGCCATGTGTATAAATAGCGAACCCCTGGTCTCCGGACCCGCCGACCCTATGAACTGCATTGTATATATTGTTAGGTCTGGCCCCAATCGCATATCGCATATCGGCAGAGCCCCGGGCCTTATACATATTATGCGCAACGATATAGCGGACCCACTGACCTATCAAATATGATATATATATATATATATATATATATATATATATATATATATATATATATATATATATATATATATATATATATATTTTTTTTTTTTTTTTTTTTTTTTTTTGGGTCCGAAGCCCTATCACACATTGCGATCAGCGAAGCCCCAGGCTTTTTCCTATTGCGATATGCAATAGGTTGGACCCAACGATATTTATAGACTCCATCATATAACTTTTGAGGTCCGACCTAAGTGATCAAGGCAGAATTTTCAGTGTTTTCCCATGTTTTTCAAAATTTGCGATATAACAAAGGATCGGGTTTTCAGAGTAAAAATGGGCCTATGGAGTCTTGATAGTGCAAATGCACATTGGGGTGGTGGAAGGCATGGGTCCTGTGACTTGAGAAGGGGTCGATACCAGATTGCGATAAAAGGAATCCCTCGAGAATTGTGCCAAGCCTATGGGTTAAGCGGGAAATTTTATTTTGACCGTGTATCAAGAAAAAATCCTTTTCATACTTTTTCTTTGGTATTATAAAATGAAGGAAGGTGGCATTTGCGTTTGATTAAGAATTTTTCTTTTATTTTTCACAATCATCAAGCTAATGATAGCTATCCTTGCAGGTGAGAAGTAAAGGACACAGGAGGGGATTCGAATTGCCATTGTATGCAGAAGTGCTGCATTTAAGGGTCTGGCCACAAGCATTCCGAGTCAGAATCCCATGTGTTGCCTACACATTTTGTAGGCAAAGTTGTCTTGGTCTTCATCATGATAAGGCAACATATAGTCCCCCTTTTTCCAACATATGTTCTCTTCCTCAGGGAAGGAATTGATCTGGCCGTTATGCTTTCTACGTGCTAGCGGTCACATTGGCGGTCCTTCTCTGTGTATTTGATTTGTAGATCTAAAATAGTGGGAAGATGAAGAGGCAGGGTAGATATAGAGTCAGGGATTTTTGCATAAGTATTACCTCCAAAGAGGAGAAATGGCTTTTTATTTTCGAGAAGAACAATTTTGCTTTATTGTGAATGAGGAGGACTATTTTTGAGGGAAGAATGAGCCTTTAGTTTCAGATTCATTATATTGTTTTGGATGAGAGTGTTATTACTAGCACGAAAGTAAATGTGATTTATATTTATGCATATTGATGACTTACAGTTCACTATTAGTCTTGTTAAATTGAATGCGATTCAGTTTCATGGTTAACTTGTGAATGGTCTCTGGTTTGAAACTAAGTTAAACATCAATTGCAAGTTTTAATTTCATAAGAGAATGTGGATTCCTATATGAGTGATTGGATTGCAATTCAGCTTTAATGCAGTCCTGTCTAGATGTGAATTCAGTGATTGATTCATTTGGACTTGATTCTATACATGATGTTTAATCTTCTTTATCATCCTCCTGCGAAACATATATAATATGTTTAAACCTTTGTATTATGCTTCTGTAGGATAGATTAGGATAGCTAGGACTAGATTAGAGTATTTAGAAGTAGTATAGATAGGATTTAATACATACAGGTTAGTTTTTTTATCTTTTTTGATTTAACTAAAGTCTTCCTCCCAGAAGCAATCTTTCGAATGTTCAAACAGTTTACGGGGTCCCTTAAAGCCCGTTGAAGCTAGCCATTCCAAATGAAAGCAGGTCTAATTGGGACTTGCGATCGGGTTAGTTCCCCTCATTGGCATTGTGCATATTTGCCATGTCAACAAATTGGTGCTAGAAGGAGGGCCTGAACCGCCCTCTCTAGCTTTTCAAGATTTCATTTATAAGTGCCATGCATGGATTCAAAAGGATTAATGTATGGATAGTAGAGGTTGGAGAGATCCTACTACAAATTTGAAAAGCCTTATTTTGAAGAAACAGAGACCCCTCTAAGTCCTATTTCCGGGTCACCCAAAGAAGAGAGACTGTGGGAGTATCCTGTCACACAGGAAAAACTTGTTAGAGCACTTACCTGGGCTTACGCTCATTCCCTCTCTCAGCTTCCCATCTTTCACTATTTACCTCCGATAACTAAGAGAAAGCCTAGGATATTTACCTTGAGTGAAGATACATCTGCAACCACTTCTCTTGAAGATATTGTGCTAGAATCCTTGCAAAATATCGATACTCCTTAGGAAGAAATTCCTGAGGATTCCCCTTCTAAAGGTAACTCCTCACTTGATTTTGAGAATCCTAATGAAGAAGCCTCCGACCAAAACTTCCCTGTCCATAATATGGCCAACGTTCCTCCTCTAGGTTGGAATCAACCTCCACCTCCTCCTCCAGGTGGGAATCAACCTCCACCTCCTCCTCTAGGTGAGAATCAACCCCCACCTCCTCCAGGAGCACTCCCTCCCTGCCTTGCATAGGATGCTATAGCGGTACTTGGGTAGCAGCATCCCTTACCCAAAAATACAAAAAGATTGTTACCCAATTTCAACCTTGAGCAGGGAGATACCACTGATAACCATATTCGCTCTTTCTTCCTAGCCTTATGTAGGTTGGGGGTCACCGACGAAGATGTGGTGTGCCACCTATTCTCTTTTACTTTGACTGGTGTAGTCTCCACGTGGTATTTCAGCTTGAGAATAGGGTCAATCACCTCCTGGGATGCTTTTCAGCAGGTCCTTTTAGACAAGTTTGGTGATGACAAAACACCTACAGCCTTAGTTTTAGAACTATCCCGTCTAAAACTGGAAACTAGGGAGAAGGTTAAGGATTTTAACATCCAGTTCAACACCTTGTTCAACAAAATCCCAGTCACTGCTATACCTACTAAAGAGGTGCTAATGGAATTCTATATCTCTGCTCTCCCTGTCCCTATAGTGATGTGGGTTAAAAGGAGTAATGTGCAAACCTTACAAGGTGCTATTGATGAAGCGGTGAAAGTTGAAAATGAAATGATCAACCTCACAGCATGCCACCCTACAACTGGAGAAAAGAAAGTCTCTCAGACATCCAAGAAGAATAATGGAAATGATAAAAAAGGGGCTGAAACTAAAGACAAGGACACCACGGATGTGGAAGGGTTGCATCGGATCATTAAGAAACTTACGAACACACTCATTGATAAGAGGAGGAATCATGGAGAGAGTACTAGTGGTAAGGGAGGAGATTATAATAATAGAAAACCATTCAAACCTTTCTACCAGAATAAAATAGAAGGTGGTCATGGTCAGCTTGTATTGCCTAATCCACCTAATGAAGGGGCTTTAAACATGAAATAATTGGCTCTGATTGGATCACTCCTCAACAAAGAAGAACCTTTATTGGAGCTCAAACTAGAACAAGGAGATGAGGAGGAATACCAAGTAGAAAAACCTTCAGATGAGGAAACCCAAATTAATGTGCTGTGGGATTTCCATAGTGATGAGAATGATGACGAGGGAGATAACACTACAGAAATCAATGCTAATGAGATCCACACACGCAGTAAAGGGCCTCTTCCAGGTGTGACAAAGCCCTTAGACCAAACAAAGAAAGATGTTCACCCCATGAAAGCATCCCCTCCCAAAGTTCCTGTCAAGAAGAGTAGGGCTAGCGGTCAATCCAAGAATATCCATGTTGCAAGTCACCCAGAGAAAGAAAATGCATCTCCCACTGCAACAAAGGCCACTCAACATCGTAAACTCCCACTTAAAAATGAAAAAACAAATATGTTTACTCTACCCTATCCTATTTATAACATTGATTATAATATTGTGGATGATCTCAAGAAGTCTAGGGCCAATATCACATATTTTGACTTGTTAAAATTAACGCAGCAAAGAGATTTGCTGCTAAAAGCTATGAATGAGCCGAACTGCAAAACCCCCACCACCTCAAGCACCCAAACCAAGAAGCCAATGTCCCAACCTATTAGTACCACTAGCACAACCCAAATACCATCAGCTATGGAGGCCACATTATCTAAAATGAATCAAAAACCCCAAGATGTTAGCACAACCATGATAGGGAGGAAATTGAAATCTATGACTCCACCGTTCCTCATTACATTTGAAATTTTCAACATGAACGTCCACAATTTCTTGGTAGATTCTGGCGCCTCATCCACTGTCATGCCTTATGTTGTTGCTAAAAGACTTCAGGCCATACCTGAAAAAACTAGAACTCGAATCATGCAATTAGATAGGACAAATGTGACAGTAATTGGAGAATTGAAGGATGTGTTGATTCGGATGGCTGCTAAACCACAGTACACACAGGTCATTGATATAGTGGTAGTCGATATACCTGAGGCCTATGAAACACTGCTTAGTAGGGACTGGTCAGCAAAATTGAATGGATACATCTCCACTGATTGGTCCCATCTCTTCTTGCTCCATAAGGGAAAGGGCGATATGCTGAGAGTCGATAGGAAAAGATACATGAAGTATATGGTAACGAAAATAAATGGTTCCAATGATCCTGTAATGTTTACCAACTCCATCCTTGGGAACTATAGTTTCAATGTTTATGCTACAGAAACCTGTTTTGGAGAGTTTCATGTAGAAAACGTTGAAGAAACCTTGACACACACACAATTGGAAATTCCCTCCCATAATCCAACTAATGAGCCACCCTGTATTATAGTAGATGATAGGACCAATTTCTTAGATAGTAGTTCAATTGATGTAACATTAGATGTAATATTCTAGACCCTGTATTTTGATGGTTCTAACTTCCTTGAAGGTGCAGGTGCTAGAAGTGTTCTCATTGACCCGCAAGGGAACCAACATCTAATGGCCAGCTGGTTGGAGTTCGCATGCACCAACAACACATTGGAATATGAGGGCCTGCTGCAAGGCCTGAAGAAAGCCACTGGTATGAATGTGAAAAATCTTAAAGTTTCTGGTGACTCACAAATAATCGTAGATCAGGTAAGAAAAGGATGCATCGCAATTCTCCACACCTGGTAAGGTACCAGCATGAGGTATGGGATTTAATTAACAATTTTGATTCCTTTAATATTACATACATACCTCGAGGCCAAAACCAATATGCTAATCTAATGGCTAATATGGCTATTAAACTTTTGCTTGATTTTAGATTGAAGAAAAATAAATGTTCTGTTGAATTGATTTTCAGACCGTCTGTGCCTGATAACATATCAACTTGGCAGGTTTTCGAAGATTATGAGAAAATCCTTGAGTTCCTAAACTACGAGAAGACATTCAAGAGTGCAGTCATTAATGAAAAGGAGCGTGACAAGCTTATGAGTGAAAGGGAAGATGAGGAAAAGGATCAACCTAATGTGATTCCAAAATCAATGGTTAGGATGGAGCACTTGTAAGAGTTGCATGATAAATTCAAGAAACCTACTAATTGAAAAACACACAGCTCATCCATGAAGTATGAAACGGTCAACATTGGGACCAAAAAATACACAAAAAATGTCAATTTGGGCCTGGGGTGCTCTCCACAAGAAAAGGTTGCATTTGTCAAACTATTTAAAGAATACAAGGATGTCTTTGCATGGAAATATGAAGACCTAAAGACCTTTGATACCAGTATTATGCAGCATGTGATCCCTTTGGAAAAGGAGGCCAAGCCCTACTAACAAAGGTTGTGTAAGATGCATCCAAGCCTTGAACCATTGGTGAAGAGAGAAATGAACAAGATGCTGGATGCTAAAATCAAATTCCCAGTCAGACACACCAGCTAGGTAGCCAATCTCGTGCTAGCGAGAAAGAAAAATGGAGACATCAGGCTGTGTATTGATTTCAAAAACTTGAACAGAGCATCTCAAAAGGATAACTACCTTGTCCCTTCTATGGAACACATCCTTCAGTGTGTTTCTGGGTCTGAAATGTTGTCCCTATTAGATGGGTTTTCAGGATATAATCAGGTACTATTATCTCATGGGGATCAACTTAAGATAGCCTTCAACACCAAATGGGGCGCCTACACATACCATAAAATGCCTTTTAGGTTCATTAATGTGGGTGCCACATTCCAGAGAGCTATGGCCATAGCCTTCCGATGGCTGATGAATAGATCGGTAGTGGTGTACATGGATGACATCATTGTGTATTCATATTGTAGGAGGGATCACATTTATCACCTGAGGCAGATTTTCGAAAGATGTCAAAGGTATGGAATTTCTTTGAATCCCACGAAGAGCATCTTTGAAACCATAGAGGGGAAACTGCTGGGTCATATCCTTTCTAAATATGGGATTGTGATTGATCCTGAAAGAATACAAACCATCATGAGAATACAATCCCCTGCCAATAAAAAGGCCATGCAATCTTTCTTTGGGAGGATTAATTTCATTAGAAAATTCATCTCAGGCTTTGCAGGAATAGTGTGCCCCTTGCAAATGATGATGAAGAAATATGTTGTGTATAAATGGAATGATGAAGCCAAGGAAGCATTCCAGTGAATCAAGGAAGCCATTATTGAAGCTCCTATGCTGGACAACCCTAATTTTTATAAAGGATTCTTCTTATACACCTTTTCTTACGACCTTTCATATGCCACAATTCTCACTCAAAAAATGATGATGGCAATGAAGTCCCCATTTCCTACATGAGTTCAAATCTCCAAGGTGCGGAACTGAATTACCCAGATGTGGAGAAACAGGGTTATGCAGTTTTCAAGGCCATTAAACATTTCCGTCCTTACTTATTGAAGGCCAAGACCAAAGTCATTGTGCCCCATCCTGGTGTAAGAGCCCTCTTCATATAGAAATAAATGGGTGAAGGAAGAGGGAACTGGATAACCGCCCTTCAAGAGTTCGACCTAGAGATAAAGTTGGCACAGATAGTTCAAGGGCAGGGACTTTGCATGCTCGTGGCAGAAGCCTTAGCGGACCAAAAGAAGGCATCCAAAGAATCAGGAACGTTGAGCGTGCAATATGAACAAAGGGAACTCAACGAGGAGCTCTTATGGAGTAATGAAGCACTGATGTATGAGCGAGAATCATCAGAAACCTTTTTGGACCCTGAGTCGTGGTACCACAACATACGCTTCTATCTAGTGCGGGGTTCATGTCCTAAATACATGGATGCATCACAGAGGAGAACACTCAGATTTAAATCCAATCAGTATCATTTGGCTGACAGCACCTTATACAGAAAAAATCATGATGGAATATGGCTTAGATGTTTGGATAAAGATGATGCCAACCATGTTTTGAAAGAAATGCACGATGGCCTAGCACGTGGTCACTATGGTGGAGAGACCACTGCTCACAAAATATTGAGAGCCGGATACTATTGGCCCATAGTGTTAAGAGACTCACATGCCTATGCTCACAAATGCAAGGTGTGCCAAACCGCCATAGGACAAGAAATAAAGCCCGCTGTTCCCCTCAAGCCTGTCATGACTTACTGACCATTCTAGTAATGGGGCCTAGACGTCATAGGCGAGATCACTCCAAACTCCTCACAGCAGCACAAATATATACTCACAACGACTGATTACTTCACCAGATGGACCAAATCCATCCCTCTCCGGAAGGTGAACAAAGATAAGGTAATATCATTCATTGAGAAATTCATTATCAATAGGTATGGCATCCCTTACCCTCTCATCTTTCATAACACTTCTTACTTTTCATCTCTAAGAATGATTGAGTTTGCCATTGATAAGTCAATCCACATAAAATATGCAGCAAACTATTACCCCCAGGGAAATGGAGTTGCAGAGTCTTCCAATAAGAACCTTATCCACATAATCTGCAAGACAGTCACTGATAACCAGAGGAACTGGCACAACATCTTGACAAATGCCCATTGGGCCGATAGGGTCACCCCTAAAGTGGCCTTGGGAAACTCTCCATACTTCTTAGTCTATGGACAAGAATCCATCTTGCCCCCAAACGTTGCCCTTCCATCCTTATAGCTCTCCCAAGCTTCAAGAGGAACCCCTTCAGCCCCACTTCAAGAAAGGATCGACCAACTGATGAAGTTGGGAGAATTAAGGGATAGAGCCAGAATTAAATTCAAAAATCACCAAATGATTGTAAAAATATGGTTTGATCATCATCTGGTGGGAGATAAAGATTTCCAAGTGGGGGAACTAGTTCTGAAATGGGACAAGTTGAGTGAGCAAAAGGGTAAACACACAAAATTCCAACACCTATGGCTGGGCCCATTCCAAGTTGTTGAAAATATTGGTCAAGGGACTTACAGGTTGAAAACATTACAGGGGGAGACTAAAAAGCTCCCTGTTAATGGCCAACATTTGAAGAGATACTTCTAGTAGCCACCGCATTGTTGGCTACCTCCTAAGTAGGTTAGAGTTCATTTCATTTTTTCTATTAGTTTAGTTGTATTTCTGTCCTTTCCTTTGTTTTCTGCCAAGTCTATTCTCCTGCTGTTTTGAATTACATTCCTTTTCAGCCAGCTAATTGTAGTCCTCTGGTCTCATTCTACCTTTCAAATTTTCCCTCATTCGCTACTCTCGGCCTTTCCTTGCCTCATTAGCTTGCTGATGATTCTACTGTTCCTGAATCCATCATTTCCCTGCAAATCAAACAAACCTTCTATCAGCCCATGAGCACTTGAGAATTAGTAGTGGAATGCAAACCGAAACCCCTCATTAGCATCTGTTGGGAACTGTGTGAGATTTTTTGATAGCTTGAACATCTAGAGCATGTAGGGGCATCTTTATAAAACAAAAATGTGTAACTACAGTTGGACTACCATGGAGGAATGCTACATTTAAATAAATCCCACTCAAACCTAGCCTATACTTGCTTGTAAGGTTTACATTCATTCTCCATTGGTCCCATCCACCACATTAAATGGTCCAATACCTGTTACTCACAAGTAAACCTCCTTTCATGGGCTAAGCTCACTGTCTCATACCCTATGGCAAATCTAATTGTGCTCTAGTCCTTGTGCCTGAAACGGGAAGGACTTATCTAAAAGAAATGAAATGTCAAGTCCTTGTGCTAATCTGGAAGGACAGGTTGTTTGTGAAGACGGTTAGAGTAAGGACTATTGCTGGGCTCAGAGTACCGGTTGACACAACAAGCCCAACCTTGCTTAAGCGGTTTAAAAATATGGCATGATATATGACTGTGACCCATTCAGTCAATAAATATAGCACTGAAGTTCTCATATAAAGTGCAAGAAAAACATGTCTACATCAAGCTTGATGAGCAATAAAGATTTTAGGAACACACCTAAAAAGGTATGGATAGACTAGTGACAACACCAAAGGGATTTTTGAAAGTGGGAAACAGGTAGAGGAAGGTTTATAAACCCCATAATACTGCCATTGGAGAATGCCTGTCAAAATCATGTCAGCAAGTAGAAGCTATTTGTCTCTATCCCTTCTGAAGCAGTAATGTTTAAGTGGAACCCATGCTTGTTCATCTATATAGTTTGCATTTCAAGTTTGTTTTAACATCTTGATGTTCTACTAATCTTAAGGTTATTTGGAAACAGAGATAACTGGTTCGCCCAGCAGTTTGCCATTTTTTGTGGCCAAAACTACCACCCTATTAAAACATGCCCTGATAACAAATTTTAAATGGGCCCCCTATAAGTCTTCTATATCATCTCTCTGAATTATCCTTTTCATCCCAATAATTTTAACTTTATGGAGGGCTCAATCTTCCATTCACAAATGGGTAAAGCCCTTTGACCAATCCCTCGCTTAAGCCCTTCATTCCTATGTTTATCGGGATTTGTTTAACCCCTCAAAACCCTCATCGCATTATTATTCCCACCATAATTCCTTATAGCGGAAATCCTTCACAAAGCATGCATAAACCCTTTTCAAGGCCTATCGCAATAACACAAGGCATTCATGGCGTCCAGACTCGACAAGTTTTAATTAATTCAAATATATGCATTTCGGGTCTGGAGCCCATCGCAGATTGCTATTGGCCCAGCCCCAAAGCCATGTGTATAAACAGCACACCCCTGGTCTCTGGCCCCACTGGCCCTATGAACTGCATTGTATATATTGTTGAGTTCAGCCCCAATCGCATATCGCATATCAGCAGAGCCCCGGGCCTTATACATATTACACACATCAATATAGCCGACCTATCAAATATGATATATGATATATGATATATATATATATATATATATATATATATATATATATATATATATATATATATATATATATATATATATATATATATATTTGGGTCTGAAGCCCTATCGCACATTGCAATCAGTGGAGCCCTAGGCTTGTGCCTATTCCAATATGCGATAGGCCAGACTCGGTGATATTTATAGACTCCATCATATAACTTTTGAGGTCCGACCTAAGTGATCGGGGTGGAATTTTTAGTGTTTTCCCATGTTTTTCAAAATTTGCGATATAACAACAGACTGGGTTTTCAGTGTAAAAACGGGCCTGTGGAGTCCCGATAGTGCAAATGCACATTGGGGCAATGGAAGGCATGGGTCCTGTGACTTGAGAAGGGGTCAATACCTAATTTTGATGAAAGTAAGCCCTCGAGAACTGTGCCAAGTTTATGAGTTAAGTGGGAAATTATATTTTGACTGTGTATCAGGCAAAAATCCTTTTCATACTTGTTCCATGGTTTTATAAAATGAACGAAGGTAGCATTTATTTTTGATTAAACATTTTTGTTCTATTTTTCACAATCATCAAGCTAATAATAGCTATCCTTGCAGGTGAGAAGCAAAGGACGCAGGAGGGGATTGGAAGGGCCATTGTATGCAGAAGCGTTGTGTTTAAGGATATGGATGCAAGCATTTTGGGTCAAAATCCCACGCGTTTCCTACACGTTCTGTAGACAGAGTTGTCCCGGTCTTCATCATGAGAAGGCAAAATATAGCCCCCCTTTTTCCAACATCTATTCTCTTCCTCGGGGAAGGAATCGATCCAGCCACTATGCTTTCTACGTGCCAGTGGTCGTGCTAGCAATCCTTCTCTGTGTATTTGATTTGTAGATCTGAAACAGTGGGAAGATGAAGAGGCAGGGTAGATATAGAGTTAGGGATTTTTGCATAAGTATTACCTTCGAAGAGTAGAAATGGCTTTTGATTTTCAAGAAGAATAGTGTTGCTTTATTGTGAATGAGGAGGACTTTTTTTGAGGGAAGAAGGAGCCTTTAGTTTCAGATTCATTGTATTGTTTTGGATCAGAGTGTTATTACTGGCACAAATGTAAATTTGATTTATATTTATGCATATTGATGACTTACAGTTCATTATTAGTCTTGTTAAATTGAATGTGATTCAGTTTCATGGTTAACTTGTGAATGGTCTCTGGTTTGAAACTAAGTTAAACATTAGTTGCAAGTTTTAATTTAATAAAAGAATGTGGATTCCTATATGAGTGAATGGATTGCAATTTTATCTTTAATATAGTCTTGTCCAGCTGTGAATTCAGTGATTGATTCATTTGGACTTGAATCTATACATGATGTTTAATCTTCTTTATCATGCTCCTACCAAACATATATATTATATTTAAACCTCTATATTATGCTTCTGCAAGATAGATTAGGATAGCTAGGACTAGATTAGAGTAGTTAGAAGTAGTATAGATAGAATTTAATACATATAGTTTAGCTGCTTTATCTTTGTTGATTTAACTATAGTCTTCCTCCCGAAAGCAATCTTTTGACATGTTCAAACAGTTTACGGGGTGCCTTAAAACCCGTCGGAGCTAGCCATTCCAAACGAAAGCAGGTCTAATTAGGGCTTGCAATTGGGTTAGTTCCCCTCATTGGCATTGTGCACATTTTCCATGTCAATAGGTAGCTATACCTAGAACAACAAATTTAAATCACTTATCCTTTTTCTATAAACGATAAAAGAGACAAAGGGATCAAAGGACCTACTTGTTCTTTTGTTTTCCTTTCATCTCCTTTGTTTGATTCCCGTCGCTCCTTCTCGAACTTAATTCGCTCAAAAAGTACCTGCAAGCATAAACAAAGGACAAAGAAACAATCAAAGCAAGAGATCTATGGAATACAAGTAAATGGAATCAGATACATTCACGCATATAAACATCATTTATCAAGATAATCATATGGAAAAATGGTGTAAATTGCTTTATTTAGTAGAAGGAAGAATTACAACCATGAAGTTCGATCCATTGTCACTCTTCCAGCTTGGGTTCCAACCAAAATCACATCAATAGCACAACACTCCGGCAGCATAACACTACTTACTTACAATCTCAATCCTCACATGAATAGTATCTCCTTACAAATTATCAAAGTCCAGCCCCTAATCACTTAGATGAGTGCTCAATTTATAGGCCAAAGGAGGAAGTTTTGTCATAAATGAGGGTATTGAATGGCCTTCCAAACTTAGAGTTAGTTTCCATGGAGGAAGGGATGAGAGGATAGGAGGTAACTTAACTTATTCTTCATCCATTTTAGAGCTCATAGGAGATGATAAGTCTGGGAATATTCTAGATGGCTCCAAACGATGAGAATTTTCCCAGAACCCTATGTGAATTTTGTTCATTCTCGCCCATCGTAGGTCAAAGTGGACCTAGGTGCTCTATAGAGCACCCTGACATGGGCCTACCTGCACTAAAGTGCACTTACCCCTGCCCAAGGCTGCACTGGTCCCTCAAGGAGGCAATTTTGGAGGGTTTCAGGCGAAAGAACTCTCAGGGAAGGAGGCATTAAAAGAGGTGACTTGTCTAGGGCATGTAGCAACTAAATTAGGGTTTGATGAGCCCTAATAGTACTGATCTGAATGATGGGAGTGATGTGCCCAAAATCGATCTATAACACAATCCATTCCAAAGGATGGGTAATTTATTAGATAATTCCTTTGTAACCCATAAATTTATTTTCATCGAGTTCAATTTATGATTCTCAAATTTACTTAAAACCCTATCTTTTAAAACTTGCTAAAGGTGAATTCTAAAAGTTTGTTTTCCATATTTAGGTTTTATCATGTTTTATTTTATTACAATTTGTACTCACAATTGAATTTCAACTATGGTTTTTTATAATATACAGTTTGTAATTAAATATGTTTATTTACACTAGATAAATGTATCATATTGAAAATTAAGGGTTTGACCTTATAGTTATGTAGGGAATATTCATGCGTTGATATGAATAAACTTGAGTATATGGGGATACGAAATTTATAAACTAGCATTAGCCTTTGTCTTTTTTTAATATTTTAATTTACACATTTATAAAAGGAAGGAATCATTATTGATATACTCTATTGTATTATTTGTAAAAGCCTAGGTCAAATATCCTCTTGGCTTGTTCATAGTTCACTGTATTTTTGGACTATTAATAAAAAAGTTTCAATAATTTTTATTTTTCATCTTCATTCTTTATATTAGTATACACCTATGTCTATTCGTTGTTTAAATTATGTTTTTCTAAATTTTCCATGAATACTGTATTACCAAGGCTTTTGTTTCAACATTGTAGATTCTTGGGTGTGTTCAGGAAATATAGGTTTATTTGAAGATAATTATATACAATTTTTTTTCTTTTGTCTTTGATTGTCATCTTTAAAATAAACCCTAAACATTGTATATATATTAATCCATGTCTCATTTTTTCTTTTCTTATAGGTAACTATTCACAAATCCCACAGGATGCTCCCTTTCCTTCAATGTTTCCAAGTTTGAGTTACTTCTACAACTCATTAAATTTTGTTAGGTCCCTATAATACTAGTGATTCCCCCATTACTATTGTCATTATATTGTTTATTGTTATTTTTGTGCCCTTATATTATTATTCTTAGGTTGGCTTTGGTTATATTGTGACCCCTTAGACTCCTATATATAGAAATGAGGTTTTGTCATTTGTATCATCCAAGAATTGTTCATTTATGTAATGTAAAGGAGGTTTCCCCCTTGAAGAGGTTGGTTTCTAAGTTGTTGATCTATCTTTTCTACATTTTTGTGAGATGGTTTCATAACATTTGGTATCAGAGCTTTGGATTCTAGGGTTTCGCTGCTCCAAAAAGGTCATTGTGGCATTTTTGCTATAACGTTTTCGCTACGAAGTTTTAGAAACTAAAAAAAAAACCCATTTGAGAAGAAATCAGTATAAACCTTGGGTTTGAATTTAAGATATTTTCTCCCTGTATTTTTGAATCTATGATCTGAGGAAGTTATGGTTTTTGCAATCTCCAAAATTTCATCTCAAACAGGTCATTGTGGAAGTTTCGCTATAATGTTTTGTTTACGAAGGTTAAGAATCTGAAATTAAAACCCATTTGAGCTGAAATTGTGGTGAAGCTTGGGTCCTAATTTTAGATTGTCAGACCAAGAAGTAACTCCTCAGAATCAATTCGTTATATTCATTCAGGTTGGTCTTTATTATATACATGAGGGAGAGACTGTTCATTTCATCTCCTGGTGACTCTTCATATTTTCCATTATTTATTTACATCAGTTACACTTATTCACCCAATCCTAATGATTAGGTGTGAACATTCCCCCCCTTAATCTAAAGGGATGTTGGTGAGTACAAGCATCATTATGAATCATTCAAGCTTTTCTCTTCCAAGCGCTTTGGTGAAGATGTCCGCAATTTTCTCATTAGTGGAATAATGGAAGAGATGGATTGTTTTGGCCTCAACATGATGTCAAATCAGATGATATTTAGTATTGAGGTGCTTCGTTCGATCATGGAACTTTGGGTTCTTGGCCAAATTTATTGTCGAGGTATTGTCAATCATGAGTGGAGTCAATGTACTTGTTTTACCTGCAAATATTCAAGAATTTTCCTGAGCCACACAATTTCTTTTGTTGCCTTAGCTGTTGCCATATATTCTGCTTCTGTTGTGGAATCTGTTGGAACTGATTGTTTGCATTATCTCTAGGAGACAGATCCTAATCCAAGACTCATAACATAACCTGAAGTAGATACCCTAGTTTCTTTGTCTCCATCAAAGTTTGAATTAGAGTATCCAATCAAGCTGAAGTCGTCCACCTGTGTATACTTGATTCCAAAGTCTTGAGTTCCCTTCAAGTACCTTAGAACTCTTTTTGTAGCAGACCAGTGTCCCTCACAAGGCTTTTGCATATACCTGGAGAGGATTCCAATAGCAAATGAAATGTCTGGTCTGGTAGTAGTTAGGTAGCTGAGACTTCCTACAAGCCGTCTATACTTTGTTGCGTCCTCAAATTCTTTTCCTTCAATGGATGGGAGCTTTAAGTTTTGTTCCATTGGAGTGGTAAGAGGATTGTATTCTGTCATGCCAAACCTGTTCAACAGATCTCCAATGTACTTCTTTTGAGAAAGAAATATGGACTTTGGATGTTGAGTTACTTCAATACCAAGATAGTAATGAACATAGCCCAAATCAGCCATTTCAAAACCTTTCCTCAATTCCTTCTTTATGGATGCAATGTAGCTTTCATTGTTCCCTGTCATCAAAAGATCATCTACATATACCACAAGATATACAACTGTTTTCCCAACTTTCTTGAAAAATAAAGTTGCATCATCAAGATCATAATGTTTGAAATTGAGTTTCAGAAGATGCTCAGTTAGTTTTTCATACCAGGCTCGTGATGCTTGTTTGAGGCCATACAATAATTCCACAAGTTTGCATACTTTGTGTTCATGTCCTTTCACAGCAAATCCTTTAGGCTGGGACATAAAAACATTCTCTTTTAGATCTCCATTCAAGAAATAAGGTTTTACATCCATTTGATGGACTTTCCAACAGTTCTGAGCTACTAGCGCAAAGAGTGTCCACATGGTAGCCCATTTTGCTATGGGGGCAAAAGTCTCCTCATAATCGACCCCTTCATTCTATGCAAAACCTTTTTCCACAAGCCTGGCTTTGTGCTTGTCAAGTGAGCCATCTGCTTTATACTTGTTCTTGTAGACCCACTTGCAGCCAATTGGTTTGGTTCCTAATGGAGGATCAACCAGCTTGGAAGTGCCATTATTTATCAGGGAATCATAATCCTTTTGCATCACTTCTTTCCATTCATCATGAGAAGAAGCTTCTTTGAAGAAATTTGGTTCGAAATTCGTAGACAAATTCAATTCACAATCATAAGAAACATCCATATCAATAGGTGAATCAGAGTCACCTACATCACCTCCATTTTTCTGGTTTGAATTTATAGTTTCTGTCTTTCCAACCTCGTCAAGATGAACACTTTCAAATGTCTTTGTTAGCCACTTTGGGGGACCTTTTGCAGATGGTCCAGGCTACTTCGTTGATTGAGTTGGGACTGAATCAAGATTGAGTCTCCCAATTCTATCGATCACATCACTTAAAGTATCATCCATTGTTGGAGTTTCATGTGGGGGAGAGAGTTCTTTAGAAGAAGATTCCACATGCCGATTTAGTATAGGAATCCCCCCTTCAAGATGTGGAATCTCATTATCAAATTCTTGAAATGCTTTTGCATTTGTGAATCTATCCGAGCGATCAAGTTGTCACTCAATAACATTGTCAGTTTTGGATGATTCAAGAAAGATTACATCTCTAGATACAAAAAATGTTTTATTGAATTCATCATAGAGACGGTATACTTTGGAGGTGTTTGAATACGCCAAGAAGATACACTTATGACTTCTTGTACCAAGTTTGTTTCTATGTATCTTTGGTATTAAGGCATAACAGGTGGAACCAAAGACCCTGAGATGCTTTACCGAAGGAATGTGCCCATACCACATTTCATAGGGAGTCCTGTTTCTAAGAGAATTAGATGGACATCTATTCTTTATATATACAGCACATAGAACTACTTCAGCCAAAAACATCAATTTTACACTATTCTTTATATATACAGCACATAAAACTACATCAGCCCAAAACATCAATTTTACATTCTTGAAAAACATCCTGGAGTGTACCATATTTAAGATTGTCCTATTCATTCTTTTAGCTACACCGTTTTGTTGGGGATTATAAGGCACATTTGTTTGATTTTTGATCCCATGTTGGCAAAGATAGTTTTCAAATTCATTTGAAGTGTATTCTTTTCCATTATCAGTGCGACTAGAGCTAATATGAGATTGTGCATCATTTTCAATCCATTTATGAAAGTTCTTGAATGTTTGAAAAGCATCATATTTGTTCTTCAATAAATAAACCCAACACATTCTGGTGTGGTCATTAATAAATTTCATCGTATATTTGTTTCCATTTGCAGAAGGAACAAGCATTGGAACACATAAATCTGAATGAATGAGTTCAGGTTTTCTATGTGCTCTTGAATGTGAATCATGAAAAGACTATTTGCTATGCTTTCCTAGAATACAAGTATCACATTGCTTAAGTTTCCTAGGAATTGTAGGCAAACCAACAACACTATTTTTCTTCAACAAGCGAAGGCTATCATAGTTAAAATGTCCAAATCTAGCATGCCATAATAAACTTGATGGAAGTGTACCTTCTTCATAATGATAGTTGTATGAGAAATGTTGTGCACAAGTAGAGGTACCCTGCGGCTTGAGAAGCCTTTCTTCTTCTATCCCCCTCATGACAAGTGAGTGGTTAGATGCTTTTCTCACCTCAAGCTTGCCATCAAACATATGAATGGAGTGACCTTGCTGGTGGATGTGGACCAAGGACAACAAGTTTCTCTTCAGTTGTGGAGATATAGAACATGATGCAGAAGAAAGTCTAGAAGACCAGGCAATTTGAGCCTGATTGTGCCAAGCTCTGATGGCTTGAGTTTTGATTGGTCTGCAAAGTATACTGCTCCATCAACATTGTCAGTAAATTCTTCAAAAGAATATTTTCTATGAGTCATGTGGCAAGTTGCTCCTGAATCAAGCAACCAATCGTTTTTCCAAGAAGCAAGTGAAGCATTAAATAATTTTTCATTTACTTCAATATTACATTGTGCCACAACATAATGAGTGGATTCAGGTGCTTTACCTTTGTCTGTGTCATTAGTTATACCTTTGGTTTGGTTTCTTTGCTTCTCAATTTTGTCCCAAGGTAACTTGCATGTGGAGGCATCATGTGATCCATTTCTTTTGCAGTGTATGCAGTGGAAATATGCCTTTTCTCCTTGAGAGTGTCTACCCCCCTTGCCTCTAAAATATCTTCCTCTGGAAGAATCTTGGGCAAGATTATTTTCTTTATGAGCAAGGCACATAGCCTTTTCAGAAGAAGATATGATTGAATGCATTGAAAAATCTAAGTGGTAAAAATAGTTCTGCTGGCAATATTCTAAATTCTTATGACAACCAAGAAACAAGCTGCAATATCTTACAAAACAGGGGCACAAAATCGTGAAAGAAATTGCAGTGGCCAAAAAAAATCATAGGTCAAGTTCTTGTACACACGATCATCAAAATATAAATAATCTTTTATATCCCAACCAATACATTAATCGATTTTTACAAGAGCTCAACGTATATGGTTATTGCAGCAGCATTTGACATTCACCATTACAAACACACACACTGCACTAACTAGATTGTTCAACGCACCATTCGCACTCTCCATACAATGCACTGCCAACTTTGACCAGCGCACAAAACTTATGCAATCCAAACGAAGTTACTTTTCTAAAACCTTAGTATTCACCCTTCAAATCATTAACAACATCATATGGAATGGGTGCGGATGGTGCACCAATGCATGATCTGCTCAAGAACTGCTTCAATGGCTACCACAATTTAGATTCAACACAATATTCAACATGTTCAAATATTTTAACACAACAAAATAGGAGGGCAGTGTATTGCGCATTCAACAACATTCAATGCATCATTCAAGGTATGGCGACCGGTGGAGAGAGCTAAATGTGTATGGCAGCGCAATATTACACAATAGAGGCAGCGCGCATGTATTAAAATGATGTAAAAAAAACAATGTATTAAAACCATCAACGGAGCAGGCTTACAATAGTAATACTGCACTCTTAGGCAATCTCAAGCAAAATGACCGAAGTCACCTACTAGTCTCAAACTCAGGCTTGTAGAATTTCAACACGTTCTCAATGACCTTATGCAAGAGTTCCTCATTCGATGCCTCCCGCTCCAAGCCGCTTATAATTGCAACATGAGACAGAGCGTCTCTCCAACTCTGAATTCTTTTGGAAAAACGACCCACAAAAACTCACATTTTGGCTCCTCCTTCTACAGATTCTCACTTTGCTATAAATTGTGGAGGCGGACAGAAGATTTTTTCTATCAGAGATGCTTTTGAGCCAGACAACGAATCACTTGATAATACGTCATTTTATGTCAGCAATACACAGAAGTGGGGAGTGAGTTATGCTGGATGTTTTATGGGCAGCAAGCAATTAGTCTCAATTTACAAAGACATTAAACTCAGAATTGTATCAGACAACATACTTATCTCCTAGCTCACTTCGATACTATGGTTTAGGGCTCAAGAACGGACCATATATAGTAAAAGTACATTTTGCAGAGATACAAATTGGAAATACAAATAGTTGGAAGAGTGTTGGAAGACGCATTTTTGATGTTTATGTTTAGGGGCAGAAAGTATTCACAGATTTTGACATCCGAAAGGAGGCAGGGGGCTCAAATATAGGTGTTGTTAAATCTTTCAACACGACCAATGTGACAACAAACTTCCTCGAAATTCATTTATTCTAGGCTGGTTGGAAAAACGAATGTCATTGCTAATAGTAACAATAACGCCGAATATCAATGACATAAATGAAATGTGCGCAATGCACCATGAGCATTTTGTATGCTCTGATACCTGCGTAGCAGAGAATAATAATAGTGAATAGCAGGTGGAGCAGCGACAGGAGTAATAATAGTGAATAGCAGGTGGAGCAGCGACATGAGCAACGTTTTTATGAAAGGCAAAACATAGGCATAATAGGGAGTTACAAAGCAGGTGGAAGCCAAAATGGCACTGGCTCTGATACCATGTCAGACCAGGCAATATATCCTCAGAATCAATTTGTTATATTCATTTAGGTTGGTATTTATTGTATACATGAGGGACAGACTGTTCATTTCATCTCCCGGTGACTCTTCATATTTTCCATTATTTATTTACATCAATTACACTTATTCACCCAATCCTAATGATTATGTGTCAACACAGATATTGTCTCACTATATTTTTGGAGATATAATCTGAGGAAGCTAGGGTTTGTGTAGACTCCCGAATTAAATTCTAAATAGGTGACCTTGGGAAAATCGTCAGAACTTTCTCTCTAAGCATCAGATTGAAATTTCATAATAAACTATAGAAAGAGGATGAAATGTACTTTTCGTTGTATTGCTTTTAGGTTCGAAGGTCGAAATAGTAACACATGGCACTTTGTACAAGTTCGCTCTACTGAATAAGTATATAAGAAGGTCATCTTGGGAGGTGGGGCATAACCCTTTTTTGGAAAAACCAAATTTTTATCAAATTGGTGGCATTAGAAAGAGGGCACAGAGGGATATTGAAGGTCATAATTTCAGACCTTGGAGATCTGAAATTACAGAGCTACAGTCATTCAATATCGAGCTCCTACAAAGTGAAAAAAGGTTTGTAGTTGTTTTAAATTTTTGCATAAGTTTGGTTTGAAAAATTAGTTTGAAGGAATTCAAAGGGCATAGTGAAACATTATTATCAGTAATTTATGCCCCAAAGAAATAAAATGGAAACACCTGGTAAGCAACCTAAAAGCTATAGCATGACTCATGAAGAAGAGGAAGAAATAAAACATGATATATCAAAATTACAAGAACAAGTGCAACAAATTTCACTCGCACAAAAAGTGACAGAAGCTAAGATGGATGGTTTAAAGAAAGATGTAGAAGCTAAGATGTATGGTGTGGAAGCTAAGATGGATGGTTTAAAGAAATGTGTAGAAGCTAAGATGAATGATGTGGAAGCTAAGATGGATGGTGTGGAAGCTAAGATGGATGATTTAAAGAAATGCGTGGAAGGTAAAATGGAAGATTTGACAAAACTTCTACAAGAAATGCTTACTAATGGCGAAAGAGTAGTAAAGGAAACTCATGATGAGAAAAAAATAAATTTTAATCATGATTTCATAGAATCTAAAGTTGGATCGAAGAACCACCATGTTCCAAAGATCGATATGAGGAAGTTTGATGGCAAGGATACCTCAACATGGATATTATAGATGGAGCAATTTTTCGATCTTCATAATGTCCAAAACACACAAAAGGTACGCATTGCAACTTTATATTTGGAACCAAATCAGTTTGTATGGTATCGATGGCTTTTCTCTCGTAAACAAATTGTCACTTGTGCTATTTTTACAGATAAAATGATAGCACATTATGAGGATACGAAAAACAACACTTTTTTTAGCCAATTGATAAATCTCAAATAAAAGGGTTCAATGATGGAGCACATTGAGGACTTCCAAAAATTGAATATAAGGGTAAAAGATATTCCAAAGGAGCATATGATTGATGCGTTCATGGGGACTTTAAAGGATAATATCCAACATGAGGTTCGCCTTTGGGAGCCTGATTCATTGGAGAAGGCGTTCATGTTGGCAAGGAAAATGGAAAGCAAAATTATGGCAACAAGGAAGCCTACCACTCACAATCATAAATATGGAAGTGTTTTTGCCCCTAGCCATCCACAACCTACAAGGTTGACACCACAACTATTGGAAGAAAAAAGAGCAAAAGGGCTTTGTTATAGTTGTGATAGAAAATACACTAAAGGCCATAAGTGTGCTGAGAAGAAATTATTTTACATAGATTGTGAAGAGGAGGAAGAAAAGGAACAAGAAACATTTTTTAGAAGAGGATATACACTAGGAAAAAAACCTAGAGAAAGAAGAAGTGAATCCGACCATATCTTGTAATGCATTGGCTGGAATTACCACTCCTCAAACTATCGCGATCGAAGGGCGTATCAAGAATAAAAAGGTAATAGTGTTGATTGATTCAGGTAGTACCCATAATTTTATTCATTGTAAGATAGCCAAGGAATTGAATTGCTTCCTATATCTAGCACCAGAGTTTCAAGTGATGGTTGCAAGTGGAGGGACCATAACTTTCTCAGGAAAGTGCCATAATATCAAGTTGTCCATGGGAGAATATGTATTGAATAGCCCAATGCTTTCCATTCCAATGGGTGGTGTTGATGTTGTACTAGGAGTCCAATGGCTACAATCCTTGGGTACAATAGCTTTTAATTTTCAAGAACTTTCCATGAAATTTTCTTCAGAAGGAAAGGAAGTTGAATTAAGTGGTATCGCAGGGAAACCAAAAAGGATAATTAGCTCTAACGAAATGACAAAGCTTCTAAAGAAAGAAAAATGAGGCATAATTGCACAATTATGTTCACTAGAGGTTCCCATATCGAAATCATCTATATCTCTAAATCTCCAAAAAGCCAAGGACAATCATTCCAAGGTATTTGAGACTCCCAAAGGCCTACCACCTATTCATGATCATGATCATGCTATTCATTTGATTCCAGGAAGTGTTCCTCCAAACATCAGGCCTTACAGATAACCCTATGCCCAAAAGAGTGAAATTGAACGTATGGTTGCAGAAATGCTAGAGGCTGGTAAAATTCAACCTAGTCAAAGTTCTTTCTCTACTCCAGTAGTATTGGTTCATAAGAAGGATGGATTATGGTGCATGTGTCTAGATTATAGGGAGCTCAACAAGCTTACTATTAAAGATAAATTTTCCATTCCTATCATTGATGAATTATTGGATGAATTGCATGGATTAGTTTACTTCACCAAGTTGGATCTTTGTTCAGGATATCATTAAATTAGAATGAAGACTGAAGACATTACAAAAACAACATTTATAACTCATAAGGTTCATTATGAATTTTTGGTCATGCCTTTTGGCCCTACGAATGCATCTTCTACATTTCAAGGTTTGATGAATTCCATTTTCAAACCCTTCCTTAGAAAATTTGTGTTAGTATTTTTTGATGATATACTAATCTACAACAAGTCTCAGAAGGATCATGTTCAACATGTTGACAAGGTTCTCAAACTATTGGAGGAGAAACAATTATATGCAAAAAGCTCCAAATGTTTCTTTGGAGTACAAGATGTGGAATATCTAGGTCATATTGTATCTCATGAAGGTGTTAAGGTAGACCCTAGAAAAATTAAAACCATAAAGGAATGGAAAATCCCCACATCCATAAATCATCTACTAGGATTTCTTGAGTTGACAGGGTATTATCGCAAGTTTGTTAAGAATTATGGGAGAATAGAAGCACCTCTAACAACATTATTGAAGAAAGATGAATTTTCTTGGACTCCAGAAGCAATGAAGGCCTTTGAACATCTTAAAGACGCAATGTGCCAAGCACCGGTCTTAGCTACACCAGGCTTCACAAAAACCTTTATTGTGGAATGTGATGCCTCGGGAAATGGAATTGGTGTTGTTTAATGCAAGAAGAAAGACCCATTGCTTTCAAAATTCTTCCAATCAAAGGGAAGTATTTACACAAAGCTATTTATGAGAAGGAAATGTTGGCAATACTACATGCACTTAAGAAATCGCCACCCTACCTAATGGGGAGACACTTCAAGGTAAAAATAGATCATGATAGTCTTAAATGCTTTTTAGAACAAATATTATCTTCGTAAGAGCAGAAAACATGGGTCACAAAGATGTTGGGTTATGACTTTGAAATCATCTACAAAAAAGGGAGGCAAAATGTTGTGGCATGTGCACTCTCAAGAAAGGATGAGGATGTGGAAGAATTTCTTTGCACCATTTCTATTATCCAACCAAATTAGAAAAAGGAAGGAAGGGATGAATGGAAGAATGATGAAGAAGTGTAGGCACTCATTCAAAAGTTACAACAAGATCCCAGTACATTTGATACATTTAGCTGGAAAAATGATTCGTTATGGTACAAAGGTTGGTTATACCTATGTAAGAATTCCCAACTCAAACAAAAGACTCATAGGGAATTGCACAACTCTCCCTTAGGAGGGCATTCTGGATTTCTAAAAACTTACCACAGGGTTCAGAAGGAATTCTTTTGAGTTGGCCTTAAATCAGATATTCAAAAGTTTTTGGTAGAATGTTTGGTTTGCCAACAAAATAAAGTTGAAACAATTAAGACCCTAGGTCTATTACAACCTTTATCCATTCCAAGAAAACGTTAGGAGGAGGTTTCAATGAATTTAATCACGGGTTTACCCAAGTCCGAAGGAAAGAGTGTTATCATGGTGGTAGTTGATAGATTTACCAAGTATGCACACTTTTGTACATTATCTCATCCTTTTAAAGCGAGTACAGTTTCTATCGCATTTATGGAAATAATTCAAAAGCTACATGGAAACCCTAAAATTATTGTAAGGGACAGAGATCCCATTTTCACTGGAATTTTCTAGACAAAATTATTTTCTTGTCTTGGTACTTAGTTAGCTCATAGCTTATCTTATCATCCTCAATTTGATAGGCAAACTGAGATAGTAAACAAATGTTTAGAAGGATATGTACGTTGCTTTGTATCTGATAAACAGACACAATGGGTCAAATGGTTGCCTTTGGTAGAATGGTGGTATAACACTTTGTTGGCAACAGATCCCCCAAGGATAGCTTTGTGGCTAAAAGCCCATGTTTTGGGTCAAATTTTGTAATAAAGTTGTAAATTCTCCACATTTTGTGGTTGTGGAGCACGAAGGTGTCATGAGTCATAAAGGGTTGTCCACCCTTATTTTGTAAAGTGTAAAGTCAGTTGTAAAGATCTACCCATGGTCTGTGGACCATGCGATTGTATAAAAAGAGCTAAGTAAGTAAGCTTTAAGTAGTTGTTAGAAGTAAGAAGTCTTGAGCGATAAGGAGGAAGTCTTTAGAGAATTCTAAGTTTTGGGTCGTAGCATAGGTAGAGGCTTTGCAGCTGAGTGCGCAGAGGCCTAAGGTGGAATTCTACAGCTAAGTGCATGGACCCCTACAACTATGTGTGCAGGGTAGGTAGAGTCTGTAATCATCTGAAGATATCAATAAAGAGAAGCATTCTATAAATTCTATGTCTTTGTTTTTTTGTTAATGCATCTTGTCATATTGTGCATGAATTTAATTTACAATTCTTATGTTATGTGTGAATGTATGTAATTACGTTGGTTAATTGAACACAAGTAAGGATATATTTTTACACGATGCTAACCTTGATCATTTAATAAGATAAGTAAGACACTTAAGGTAGTTTGCGAATCTGCACAATACGTTGCCCTAATAGCATGAAAGCACCTGAACCAAAGGTTAGGGCTGTGTGAAGGTCAATTGTACCCCTTCACGGTGGTATCGAATGGCAGAATAAAGGGCTAGACAGCCAGAGCCCTCGAACTTAACGACCTACGTGAAAGTAGGAACAGAAGGAATAAACTGACATCATGACCATCTCGAGGTGCGAAAACTTGGTTCCAGCATCCCCCCATACTGCTTCAGGTGAGACTTCAGTCTGTGCTCTGCAAGCTGATGCCAAAAGGGCTAGTAGTGTAGGGATTTGTTTGGATAACTAAAGCTGAACCTGGGTCAAGCCCCATGCAGCCAACACACTTCCTTCCATACTGCAACAAAAATGCCCCCATTTATGGCACTTTAGGGATATCATCCACCATCCATCACATCATATTTAAGAGAAAATTCTAAGGTTCAAGCAGTGGAAGATCACATAAAGCATCAACAACAAGTTCTCCAACTCTTAAAGGATAACCTCACCTTGGTGCAGAATAGAATGAAACAACAAGTAGATCAACATCACAGCAAAAGAGTTTTTGATGTAGGTGATTGGGTATTCCTATGGCTACAACCGTATAAACAAATGTACCTCAAGCAAGCTAAGAAGGATAATAAATTATCACCAAATTATTATGGTTCCTACAAGGTTTTTCAAAAGATAGGTACTATGGCATATAAATTGGAGCTCCCTATAGCTTCCCGAGTGCACCTAGTTTTCCATGTGTCATGCTTAAGGAAGGTTATAGGTGACAAAGTCCTAGTTCAATAAATATTGCCAGAACTTGATGATGAAGGAAAAATCATATTGGAACCTGAAGCAGTCAAACAAACAAGAACTCGACAGCTATGAAATCGATCAATTTCAGAGTATCTCATCAAGTGGAAGAACTTACTTGTTGAATATTCCACATGGGAGGGTGAGAATTTTATACAGAAGCATCCAGAACTACTCAAGCATTGAGGACAACAATTTTTTGAAGGAGAGGGGCATGTTAGGTCCCTATAATACTAGTGATTCCCCCATTACTATTGTCATTGTATCCCTTATTGTTATTTTTGTGCCCCTATTGTCCCCATATTGTTATTATTGTGCACCATAGAAGCCCACTATTGTTATTTTTGTACCCTTGTAGTATTATTGTTAGGTTGGCTTTGGTTATATTGTGACCCCTTAGACTCCTATATATAGAAAGGAAGGTTTGTCATTTGTGTAATGTAAAGGAGGTTTCCCCCTCGAAGAGACTAGTTTCTAAGTCGTTGATCTATCTTTTCTATCTTTTTGTGAGTTGGTTTCACAACAAATTTGCAACTTACTCCTTCCAGTTCGGGCATTCCAGCGCTTGTCCTTACATTCTTCCCAATGAATTTACAATGTTCGAAGACCGTTTTTTCAGAAGGTTTACTCTAAAAAAAATTTAATACTTAATGCTTTAATATGTCTCTTTCAAGTTCTCAATTCTACCTAAAAGTGGAAATAATTTTTTATAAGGCTACAAGTCTCTATTGTAAAATAATATTTATGGGCAAACAAAATTTCCATATAATATATATTATATTTCATTAACTAATTTTTCTCAATTATTATATCTTATTTTATAGGGGATATTTCTAACCCTTTGCATATTATTTTTTTTGTATACACTCTGAGCCTTTGACTATATTTTTCTGAAGCAATTTTCTAATATCTATATGATTTCCATGTTATTATATTCACTTATTCTCTAACTATCTACTTTTCTGAATAATATTTTATGTATATTAAACACACTTTCTCTCTCTCTCTCTCTCTCTATATATATATATATATTCGGGTTACTTTCATGCCTCTATTTCTTTTATAAAAGATACCTTTTCTCTACTTAACTTTTAAACTAGTGCTACTTTCAAGAAAAATAGTTCTTACAAAATATGTAATATTCTATTCGATATATTCCCTAAACAATTAATATGTATATATATATGTATATATATATATATATATATATATATATATATATACATATATATGTATATATATACATATATACATATATATATATATATATATATATACATATATATATATATATATATAGATATATATATATATATATATATATATATATATATATATATATATATATATATATATATATATGTATATATGTATATATATATATGTATATATGTATATATATGTATATATATATGTATATATGTATATATATATATATATATATATATATATATATATATATATATATATATATATATATATATATATATATATATAGATGAGTAAGACATTATAAGAAAAATTTGTCTATACATAGAGTATTTAATGATACTTATTAGAACTTCTAGTCTAGTTGTAGTTATCTTACATGTTATACAAATACACAGGTATTTAGGTACACACATACTTTTTTGTACTTATCTATTTCCCTTCTATACAAAAAATTCTTTGCTAACTAACGTCATGATATAAAATTTCTATCCTATGGTTTTCTCCTCTATTTCACATACTATTTGATTTAATTCTCTTACATAATTCAGTGCAAACTCCCGAATAAAAATAATTATCAGTGCTTCTTTTTCTTTTGTTCAACCATACTATATCTACAACTGAAAGCATAGAAACTTTATTTCTTTTCAATATACATAACTTATAAACAAAATCATAATAATTTTATTTTCTCTGCTATAACTCAAAATTCACAAATAGAAACCCAACTGTTACTTTTTCTCTTTTGTTGAACATAAACTACAAATAAAATCATAACTATATTTTTAGAAATCAAACATAGTAGGTAAGAATGCCGACTTGAAATCAATTATATGGGAAATTAATTTATGAGTAACTAGTTCCTCCCAACCTTGATACTGCATCCAACCACTATCCCCCTAGCATAATAGGTCTGCAAATTCCTTCTTGTCTTTTCTTTTACTTGCCTCTCTTTAGTCACTTTGGTTCTCTCAAAACGAGACAAAAATAAGCAAGCAAAAGGATTTTTATGAATTACCCATCTACCACTCTTTTGGTGGTTATTAACTACCCCCACCTCACCAAAATGTGCTAGATAGTTATCGACTCATTAACAAGCTTTGTTTCCCACTCCTAAAGAAAACTCCGTGTACTTTAGGGAAATAATTAATTAGCCAATATCATAATTCCTCATTAAATCTAATCATCTAGATTAGATGCATAGGAGTTATTCATGGGTAATAATTATCTAGCAATAGTCTTGCATCCTTTATCTCTTTGAGCCATATGTACTCGGAACTAATTTTCCATATTTCTTTATTTACAAAAATAAAACATCATAGTTACATATTTATAATAAGTAATTATTAGTAATAATTAATTTCTTCAAATTTCTTTGATACTAACACATTTATCAAGGAACACACATATACACATTTAGTTACATAAAATATTAAGCTAGAGGATATCACATCTTCCCCTGCTTTAATTTGACATTGTCCCAGTGGCTGATCAATTTCCTTCTAGAATACATTATAGTTTATCAAAACATAGAAGGATATGCTTCTTTTAAAGCATCCTCTAACTCCCAAGTTTCCTCTTCTGGACTGAAATGTTTCCATTAAATTTCTAGTTGCCCTATCTCTCTATTCTTAAGCATGACTGCCCTCTAGTCTAGGATACACGCTAGCTCTGCTTGGAACTCTCCTGTTGGTTCCACCTATACAAAATTCCAATCAATGATGTGAGTTGGATCATGTGCATACTTGTTTAGTAAGGACACATGAAAAAGATTGTGAATTTTTATGTTTGCAGGAAGGGCAAGTTGATAAGAAATAGGTCCAATTTTGGCTAAAACCTCAAAAGGTCCACAATATCTAGGTGAGAAAATAGCACAACTGCCAAGTCTAAGTGTCCTTCTCTTGGGTTTCACTTCCAAATACACACTATGTCTCACATTGGATTCTTTTGGAAGTCTTTTTAAGTCTGCATAACTCTTTTGGTTGTCTTGTGTTGTTTTTAAATTTTTTCTAACTTGTTTAACCACTTCTTCCATATAATTTAAAATGTTTGGCACCAATACCAATCGATCTTCAAGATGGTCCTAACTCAAAGGTACTTTGAATTTTCTACCATATATTACTTCAAAGGGACTCATCTTTAAAGAATTTTTATATCCATTGTTATAAGCAAACTCAACCAGGTGAAGTAATCTTACCACTTGGTTGGTTTGTCCACAACATACATTGTCAGCATATCCTCTAAGATCTAATTAGTTATTTCTTGTTTACCATATGTTTGAGGGTGATAAGTTGTACTGAAATTCATCTTTGTCCTCATTCATTCAAATAGTCCCTTCTTAAACTTTGAAGTCATTGAAGCCTCAAAAATCATTGCTACAACATGGGGGAAAACCACTCGGTCCAGACCTTGGTTGGAAACTCCTTTTCTATTTGGTGTAGTGGCTCCGACTAGGGATAATGGGACCAGTTTCCCAAAAAGAGATTTTGATAGTGTTGAAGGGGTGATATATGATGTAATCGGGGAATGATTAAGCTAAGTGTTATCTAATCTAAACTATTTGAACACATGCATATATCCTAGTTTAAACACTAGTAAACTATAACTATGCCTGGGAATAAAGTAAAGTATGCGATATACAATAATGTCCTATAGAAATTGGTAATAAAGATCATTCAACTGAAATAAGAAGTGAAATCATTTAACAATAATCGTTTTGGATAAATATTTAGCCAAAAAGATTTTGAAAGATATATTGCATATAGAATCATTCATATATTCAACAGAAAATTAAAGCCAACACCATACAAAAGTGCAATAATGCTAACTAAAATTCAAACTTTCATACATAAAACAAATGAAGAAAAGTTATTTCCTTATACATAAATAAAACAAAATCACAAGATAAAAGAACCATATCTGATAAGTTATGCTCATGTGTTTTAGAAATATTGACCTAATTTGAATCAATCCAACATCATCTAAGAGTGCAAAAGTGCAATTTCAGTAGAACATGCCAAATATTCAAAAGAAAATAGTTTCCATTCCATTCATTCTACCAGAATCTCCTCAAAGGTACAAATGTGCATGTTTTGAAGAATGTTTTTGACAAAATTTATGGACCCCTCTCTAAATGCATGAGAGGGGTTTAAATACTAAAACCATAGGTCCTAAAATAGATTATTACAAAAATAGCTGAGGAGGTTTAAACGACCTTCCTCAGTTTATGCTAAATAAAACAAAGTGACTAACTCCTTTGCATTTGATCCTTAAGATCGCAGATATCTATCATTTGTTTGAGTTGTGTCAGTTGGCCGATCGCAGATTTCAACTGTCTAGCAAATATAGCGTCCGTCAGTGCTGGCACCATTTTTTATGTGGAGGTAGTTAAGCATCGCAAGGTCATCCACTGGCTATATGGTTTGACTAAGAATTTCCAGTATGCTTCCAGTTTAGCTTTCTCAATTGTATGATCACCTCCTCCCTTTCCTTTGTTGCTTGTCTTTATTGCTGCTCTAGTTGATTGGCATTTGGAAGAAATCCTGATATAAATTCTGCAACGAGGTTGGCACCATGTAGATTTTCGTTAATGGCTTCAATGATGTTGTTTGCTACTACTGTTGTGAACACTGTTGCCCTTTCTGCTTGCTTGAGCTGAGAATCCCAGTCTACAAATATAATTTCTTTATGAAATTCCTCCAGTTTTGGGAAATCAGTCTTTCTCCCAGCTTCTGAATCTTGCTAGGAGATAAAGTCATAAATCCTTTTATGGACTTCTTCATACTAAAGTCTCATGTCCACTACTTGCCTTGTTAGCTTATTATTGATCTCACAATAAGGATTTATTTGTGAGATTTTATGGCACAAAACTTCCTTTTGTTGCATTAGTTGGGTGTTAAGGTTGAGTTTTTCTTTTATGAACTGATCGATTTGCAAACTATATTTCTACTTCTCTATCATAGCTTGAATCCGCACATCATTTTCTGCTAGGCTGGCTTGATGTTGTATTTGCATCTGTTCAAACTCCTGCTGTAGTTTTGCTATTTATAACTCGGCTTGTTGGTTAGATTTTTCTTTCTCTAATTATTGTTCCAACAACAGGATCTTTTGTTCCTTTTCTCTTAGCATCATTTGGACCTCTGTTGATTTAGCAATAGTTTCCTTAAAATAGGCTCCCACAAATTTCAACAGTCTCGTAAGGTTCTCAGATGGGTCCATGGGAAAACCTTTCCAAACAATGTCCACTGGTTCGTTGTCGAGAGTGGTAATAGCTACAACATCTAGCTTTCTTTTCTTCCTCTGCCTTTTGATGACATCTTTATGGGTAGGGCTATAAAACACATATAATGGAGGAATTTCCTCAATTCTCAAAATGATTTCAGAAGCAGGGATGGAAGAAATGAATTCTACATCCTGAGTGCCTATAGTTTTCTCCACTTCAATTTCTTGAGTTGATTTGTGTTGTGGAGTCTATATCTCAGATGTCTATTCCTCTGTATGGAGCTTCTTATTAAAATTCTCCCATTCTTTTTCTAGATCAACAACTGTGGGTTTCACTGACTGAGTGGAAGTAGAGGGAATTTCAGCCTATTTCTTTGTCGAGGTTTACTCGACTGCTTTTTCTATGGTTCCAGTTATGTCCCTTTTAGACTCTCTATTTTTATTGCTCCCATTTTGAGACTGTAGTTTTGAGTGCTCTGACTCACGAGTAGATTTTCTAGGAATCTACTTTGGAATTTTCTCTAGAGCTTTTGTCTAAGCTTATAGTTAGCTCCCTTATTGGTTCAATTTGTAGTAGGTCCAATGGGACCTATAATAATCTCCTTTCCTTATATTCACGGAAGGCTTTAAGATCATCTGGGAAAAAAGTAATGATTCCATATCCGTCACTTCTGAAAACATCTCTTTTTGTAGGAAGAGGTCATTGAAGGTATATTCCTCATGGGTAAATGGTTTCAATTTCACCATAGTAATGAAGTCTTTGGCAGTGCAATTTGGGTCATACTGTCTTCCTGGGAATGTAGTCAATTTTAGAGATTTCATAATCTCTGCTTCCTTGCATGCATGTCCAAAATCGTTTAGTGAAAACACACCACATTGCAATGGAAATGTAGGCCAAATGACCCTTTTTTGTTCCTTCAATCCTTTGCTTAGCCCACCTTCCCCTGTTGTTTGGTAGGCTATATCCCTAGCCATTAACTTATCGGGGACATAGTATGGAAGGACATACGTGAAGAAATGCTCTTGAATACTTTGATATATGTAAATTTATCCTCCCCAAAACATCTAGCTACAAGTAGGATATCTACTTCATCTTCTCTAGAAAATCTAGAGGCATTCCTGTTGTAAACTTGTTTATGAATAGGCAACATAACGCCTTGACAAATTTTGTAAAAATGGGGGTGAAACTAAGATTCCCACATACTTTTATGATATATAGGGATAGGAAACGAGTCTTGGACAATCCACTTCCATCCTATGATAGGAAATTTGGAACCAAAACATATAGTATCCATTATACAGCCACTCATGAAAAATGGAAGGTAAACCCTAGAGAGATACTCCTCTTTCTCCTATACTCCATTATGGATCTCGCCAAATTATCAAATAAATTTTGGGCCCAATTCATTATTTTTGCATTTAAAGCTACATCTATTAATAGTAGCCATTCTAGGGAATATTTAATACTATTGGGCTTGCTGAACATTCTACATAGCATGGCTACTACTAAACTATGAGGGAAGAGAGAGATGTTGTAGAATACATACCCATCTTATCCTTTTTGATCTTGCCTTCCTTTTTAGTCCAGGTTCGAGTGACATCTGTTGGGTCTTCATTCTCCTTAGGAAATTTCTCGAGGAACTGTTTATTGTAGAGATTTTGTGGCTCTGGTAGATTGTACATAAGCTGTAGAATGTCTAGTGAAAAGGATCCCATAACCTCCTGCCTATTATTCTTGAATTCTCTATCTGAGACATCCACCTGATCAATTATCCACTTAACTATCTGTATATGGAATTATCTTTGGCCTTGCGGCTATGCGGTGCAAAAATGAGCATGATGTCTCGAGGAAGGAGGCGTCAGAGGAAATATGACCATCAACTTTGGCCTTTGTTACCATAGGTCTTGGTTTCTCTTCTTATAATAAATCATACATGGCCTCCCATGTTGAGGTTCCTCTGTCTTTGCTACATGTAGTGTCAGAGAACAAAGAGATCATTTCTGATTTTTAGACGTGACTACCTTTCCCCTGTTTTCCATTGCTCCTAACAAATCTTGCTATGGTTTGTTCCTAAAAATGGAGTGAAGAAAAAGTTATCGGATAGACACAAGTAAAAATGAACATAAGAATGAAAGATACAGATGACTTTGAAAAGGTGACAAGAAAGGAGTTTTTATTAAACACAAGTGAGAAGGTATTGTATCACATTGAACAACTTTTCAAACATAAATTCCATTAACCCGTACTAAATGCCTAGTAATGGTTCCTTATCCCTAGCTTTATTTCTCATTAATTTTTTGCATCGTAAGTCGAGAAAGAAACTTATTAGGGTGGCGAGCGTTTTTATTTGTGATAATGTCAATTTTGCGATTTCCGATGCAATATCATAAATCTTATTATCACATTTCATGTGTGTGCTTTCTTTCATATTCCTTTGGTTTCTATGAAATGTGATATGTGGGGAATTCTTTATTAGTTTTCAAAGCATAACTTATTTGATAGGGTTTTCTTTGTAAAGCCTTTTTCGTTGCACAATAGACTTGAGTGTTTTATAACATAGTTGGCAATCGGGTCCGGGGTCCCATTGCATTTCGCAATATCATAGGGTTGATAAGTTTCCAGATCTTTCTTAAGGGTTTCCAATGCAATGTGATAAGGGTGAACGTGTCATTGCAATATCACATATCACATGGTTAAAGATACTTTGTGAGGGTGCATTCTTTACAAGTGGCGATATGTGATGTAGGCCTTACTTTAATAAGAAACATTTTAGGACTTAGTTCAAATGAAAAGTCTAATAGTTTCAAGGTTAAGCACGGTAATCCCTTTCGATCGCTTTTCTTCATGAGTTTTGGTTGTTAATATGGGTTTTGACACGCTTGATCATGCCATGTGTGAAAAGGCAAGCATTTTCTAATTTTTCAAAGGGTTTAATCTTGATATCTTGCTTTATTCCAAAAAATAAAAAGAAAATGCCTAAATGTTAAATTTATTTTTTTGGGGGGGATTTTTAAGGGTCCCCATTTATTAATAGAATATTAGCTATTATGTTAACAAATGGGGGGTTTTTGAATAACACAACAATTGGCAATTATCTAGAAGAACCAGTTATCTCTGATAGTTTTTGAAATTTCTAAAAAACTTCCAAAATAAAGGTAGTTTAGAAAAATGAAAATACATGAAATATAAGATAAGTAACACTACTTTGAATCATAAAAACAACATCTACCTAATTATCATTCTTTTCAATATGAAATTTTATTTGTCTACATCAATGATTACTTGGTTTTGACGATAAAAATAGGGGGACTCTCACAAATAAGCTTTTAGGTGTACTCAGTTGTCATAGGTAGAGCCTCTTCTGCCAGTAGGCGTCTATAGCCTCGACCGGGTTACCTTTTAACCAACAATGATTCAGTATCCCATCTAGATAAGAATGCAATCCTTAAAGATAAGTTCAGATTTATATACTTGTTTTTCTAAACAATTATCTTTTCTTTAAGGTTTTCATTTTACTCCTTAAAGGCCATTGTCTTGGTTTGGTGACCAAAATTGACAATGCCATTCACTGGTTGTAACTTGGCTAAACAAGTTGGCTTCTTATGAGACCCCTTATCTTTTGATTGATGGAATCTCATGCCATTACCCTATTTTGATATGTAGTATTGGTAATGTCAGCTAGTTATTTCCCAATGATCATGGTAAGCCAGCTCTTGATGAGACCTCTTATCCTTTAAGTTTAAGCATATTTTAGAATTACACTCTGAGCATGAAATCTTACTAGATGGGGAGAATCATTGACTCCTTAAGAGTTTCTGGATGACAATTGTAGAGTTGAAGATGCTTTTCTATAGAGAGCCTTTGCTTTGTTGAAGATAACTTTCTTGATTGATGGTAGAGCAAAGGTTTCTTTATAAAGTTGAGGTTTAGCAAAAGAAAAATAATTTCAGCGGAGAACAAGCATTTTCAGAGCAATAAAACTTAACCCATGTTTCAAATGTTAAATTCATCTTCTTAACCATCTCTACTTATACAAGAAAAAAGTCAAAATATAAAAGAGCCTATTATTTGTAAAGCCAAAAGTAAATGCTACTCAACTTTTATTTTTTCTAAAAAGTAAAGTCAATAATATACAAGGAATAGGAGAGGTGATATTTTATGAAAAATATTTCTTAAGGATCTACCCATTAACAAGTAGAGATTCTCTTTTGCCTAATAAATCTTGTAATAAAAAGGTTGATGTGCCTATATGTTCCACAATTTGAAATGGGCCAAGCCACATTCATTGGAACCTTCTATGCTTACCTTTTTCCTCATGTGTTTTATCCCATTTCAATACTAGGTCTCCAAGCTAAAAGGATTTTGTACTTACATAATTTGCATCAAAGGAAGCTTTGACTAACTGTTGATGATGTGCATGTGTAATTTTGGAGTTTTCCCTTTCTTCTTCGAGCTTAAGGATTTGTAATTGTCTCACTTGCATAGAAGAGGAAGGAGTTTCTTCAATAAATCAAACTAGGGCTAGTGAGGGAATAGCTACATTTGTTGGGAGGAAAGGTTCTTTCCCATAGACCAAATTAAAAGGAGAAGTGCCTATGGACGCCTTCTATGTTATTCGATTTGCCCATATAGAAAATATTAAAGACTTATGCCATTTTTTCTGACATTGATCAACGATTCATTTAATATTTTAATAATCCTTATGAGATTTTTGTTTATAGATCTGTCTAAGCCATTTCCTTGAGGTTAATAGTTAGCAAAGTATTTAAGTTTAAAACCTCTTTTAAGAGAAAATTTTGTCATAGAATTGCCTGAAAAATAAGATGTGTTATCAAACATAAGGGCAGATGGAAGACAAAATATGGTAATAATAAATTGATCAATGAATTCAATAATGTTTTCAGAATTGGCTACCTTAAGCGGAATTTCTTCCACCCATTTTGTGAAGTAACCAATTGATGTTACAATGTATCTATGCTACTTAGAGCAATGAGGAATGATCTCACCTATTATGTCCAATCCCCATTGTTCAAATGGATGTTCAATGTTGACTGGTTGCTATGGTAATGTGGGTTTCCTCTGTCTACCAGCAGTTGTTTGACAAACTTTGCATTTCCTTACATAACTGTGTGCATCCTTGAATAAGGTTGGCCAATGGTAGCCAGCATGCAGGAATTTATGTGGAGTTGTATCCCCTCCAAAATGTCCACCAGCTGGTCCATCATGGAGTTCTTGCAAAATCTTTTCTGCCTCAGATTTTTCAAGACATTTAAGCAAAACAGAATCATAATTTGTTCTTAATAAAACATTATTGATGATTTGGTATTGTCTAGCTTTTAGCCTCAAATCCATTTTTCTTTGGTAACTTAGTTGTGAAGGGGCATACCCATTTCTTAAATAAAAGATGATATCAACATATATGGATTCAGTGTCATTAAGTCTTACCTCATATACTTGTATATCGTTACCTGAATCTTGTAGCACTGATAAGTTGGATGCTCTTGCTAACATTCTACAAAAACATTGACCTTTTACAATTTTAGCTGGTCTGATTTCAATGTCATATTCTTGCAGTGTCGTTACCCAATTTTCCCTCTTCTCACCTACATCCCTTTGTATTAATAGATTTCTCACTGCTGAGAATGGTACTACTACCTTGTGTGGGTTTTGAGGAGGAAGGGTTTGAATTGCTTTATGGATTTGAAAACAGCAAAAGCTTGTTTTTCAACATCTGAATAGTTCAATTTAGCCCCTTGTAAATTGGAGCTAAAGAAAGAAATTGGTGCTTTGGATTTATCATCATTGACCTATGTTAATATAGCTGCATATGATTTCTCGGAAGAAAAGGTATATAAAATGAAATGATTATAAAAAATTGGAGTTGCTAAAGAGGGAGAATTTATGATTGCTTGTTTAATCAAATCAAAGGCTTCATGCTCTGTGTGTCTCCATTCAAAAAAATAATTCTTCTTAATCATGGATTGAAGAGTTAAAACAATTCGTGAAAAGTCAGGGAAAAATATTTTGACAAAATTTATCTGACCTAGGAAAGATTACATAGAATTTTTGTTATGAGGTAAAGGAATTTTAGAAATTTCTCTTATTCTATCAGGGTCAATGTGAATCCCTTCTTTAGATACAATGAATCCAAGGAGTTTTCCTTCACTTAACGCAAAGAAATATTTCTTGGGATTAAGAGAAATTTCGTACCTCTGACAACACTCAAAGATTTGTTGTAAATCTACTAGATGATTGCTACACTTTTTGGAGTATACAATTATATCATCTAAATATATGACCACTGATTTGTTTACCAAACCTTTGAAAGTTATGTCCATGGTTCTTCAAAATGTTGCACCAACATTAATTAATCCAAATGGCATCTTTTGATAGGCGTAGGTTCCCCATTTGGTTGTAATTGTAGTCTTTAGTTGGTCATCTCGATGTACTAGAATCTTATTATAACATGAAAATCCATCTAGGAAAGACATTAATTCTGAGCCTGCAACTGATTACAATATCTATTCCATAGGAGGCAATAGAAAGTTGTCCTTTATACAAGCTTTCCTGAGATTTTGGAAGTCTATACATATTCGAATATCACCATTATTTTTCCTGACTGGGACAAGGTTGGAGACCCGCTTGGAATTTCTGACTAGGAAAATAATCTTGGCTTTTAGCAGTTTATTCAATTCAAATTTAATCTAATTTTCTAAATTGGGATGAATCTTTCTCAATTTTTGTTGCACAGTTTTTCATCAGATGTCATGGGGATGGTATGTTGAATTATAGAAGTGTCTTATGTTTTAAGATCTTCATAGTTCCAAGCAAAGACATTCTTATATTTCTTCAACAAATGTATGAAGGCTAATTTTTCATCGGATGGAAGACCAAGACCTAGATTGATATTTTGAGGTTCAAGGTCAGTTCCAAGATTAACTAATTCAAACCTCAAAGTTAAACTCTAAAGTTTTGAGTTGGTCGGTATTTTGAATCTATCCTTAAGGTCATATAACTCTCCAGCTTAACAACAAAGTTAGGTATAGCATTCATTGTTGCTTTTCGCTTAAGTTGGTTGTCATGTTGATCTTCATCAATTATCTGATTATCATAAGAACCTTGTGATGTCAAAATGCTTATGATATCTGGATCATTATTAAAGACTCGCCAATTGGTGACATTGTCAGGAATAGAAGGCCTAAAAATCAATTCAATAGAAAAGAAATGAGGACTGTAATCTCCTAGTGGAATGAGCTTGGAGGCCACATTAGCCAAAAGATCGGTGCTTGTGTTTTGGAGTCTTGGGATGGGGAAATATTAAATGCTGTAAAGTGAGAAGTAAGGTCTTAGACTAAAAATTGATAATGTTTCAAATGTCTAGAGAAACAATGTACAGTATTTCTTACCCATTTTATCACATTTTGTGAATCCCCAAACACTTGAAGGTGTTTGATATTAAGGTCGATGGCTTTATACATACCTTGAACTAATGCTCATATTCAACACTTTTGTTTGTGCAATCAAATTCAAGTCTGCATGCTAACATAGTTTTTTCCCCTTCTAGGCTAACTAATTTCCAAAATAAAGAGCTAGCTATAGGTTTATCTACAAAATTTATACACTTAGAAGTATTTGTTTGAGAAAAGTTTTCAACTTGCGATACAACAAAATTTTCCAAGAAAGGTGAAGTATTTTCATTGAAATTTCCTAGAAATGATTCGACTGAGTAGTTTATGATGATATTGTTGCTATACGTGACTGGTTCGTTCTCTCCTTCTAATTCTGTAACAATATACTTTTGATTTTTTTCACGATCAACCCTTATTTGATTTGGCTTGCCATTATAGGGAAGCCACATGTGAGACTAGTCAGTCGCAAAATAACCATGGAGCTTCTCTAACTAGTCTCTACTAAGGATTAAGCCATAGAACTTAGGAATATTAGCTACAAGAATGTCAATGACTTGACATACTTTAGGGTTCAATGAAATTCTAATTGTAACTTGATTAAGTTCCCCTATAACTTTGAATTGGGATCGGTCTAACTGCACAATGCACACAACAAATTTTTGAGGCTGAACATTTAATTTCGCACAAACTTTTCTTGGTAAAATATTAGATGAAGCTCCAGAGTCAACTAAACAGTTGTGTAGATTTTTGTTGAAAATTTCAAAAGTCAACAAAAATGGAGTATGGTATTTAGATCTTCCTCCGATTAGAGCAATATCAATAGGATTGATTCTGTCTAGTGAAGTACTAGGGGGGCTTCCCATTTCTTGGGCAACTTGTGAGACTATAGTGGTAGGAAGAGTCAAAGTAGGGACTGCTTTGAGTTCTTTGAGAAGAAACTTATGTTGATGTTTCAACTTGCTAAGCTCATGAAAGGTAATTTTTTCCCTAGTCTTTTTCATATCATCCACAATGTTGTATTCCATTTCATCGGATGCTATGAGGGTCTTAGATGGAGGTGAAGAATTTGATTGAAGAGGAGTGGTTTGGGTAGATTTGGATTGAGACTTCTTACCTGTTGTTTTGTCCTTGGGAGCCGAAGTTGATACCTTCTACTTTGGGTTGGTTTGAGGTGAATTAACAGGGTTTCCACTCCACGTCGCTACAGGTAGTGCTCCTTGTGTATCTTCATTAGGAAGGATAAAGTCCCACGTTCCTTGTAATTAGACCACTTCTTCATCATCTATTTGTTCTTCAGTTGTTGAGACTTCATCATTCTCCATATCTGATTCAACATTTGATATAGTGCTTGGAGGCTTAGGATGAGTGGAGAGATTCCTTTTATATGGTTTGCAATATTTCTTGGAGGAAGTCTCTGCTACTTGTTTCTTGATATCAACCATTTCATTAGACATGGTTTTGAGGACTTTTTGTAAACCTTCAAGATCAAAAGGATATTTAGGTGCTTTTTTCCCGGATTCATCATTAAAAGTCACTTTCTTGGATTTTCATTCTTCTAAATAATTTTTCTTATCTAAGTCTAGAATTAATTTTTCTACAACTATTGCTTCTTTCATGCTTTCTGCGAAAGTTGGTTTGGGAGCTCTATCGACGAAAAGAGTTGTTTTTGAAGGGAGGGAAGAAATGTACCATTCATTTTGGAATTCATCATTGGGCTTGGATGTCATTGGTATTTTATTCAATAACATGTTGAAATGAGAATTGAAGTCTTTGATTGGTTCTTTAGGTTCATCTTTCAAATCGGAGAGATCATTGAGAAGGGTAACTGTGGATCTGTCATCTCCAAATTTGGTTAGGAACTTCTCTTGAAAGGCATACAAACCATTCGTAGAACCTGATGGTAATGCAAAGTACCATGATCCTACTGATGCTGGTAACTTATAAGGGAATAATCTTACAACTACATCTTCTTCTACTACTTCATTTAGGTTAATGGACAACATAAATTGTTTATGTGTTCCTTAACTTGTAGGACATTATCAAGATTAAACTTTGGTAGCCACTTTTCAGGATAGGCTGGCAATTGGTGTAAAGGCCTTACCATCCATATGGCTCCTGGATTTGTCCATGGCCTTGGATGGTTTTGAGCCATCTTTGGTATCTGCATAGAGGAATATGTTCTAGTGGTTGAAGGTGATTAGGTAGAGGAGGCTTGTGCTCCAGTACCTGTGTAAATAATGATATGGAGTTGTGAGGTGGGTGATTGACCTTGTGATGAGATGGATGAAATGAATTAGGATGATTGAGGTGATGATGGGAGAACCTCACTATGGGATTCAAATGGTGTCTTATTCGCCCTCTTACAGCTTGGTAGAGGGAGTTCAAATTGAGGGATCCCAAACTTTTCACTCTGTGCTCTAGTCAATCTTTGAGATGAGGGAAACTAAGAAGTAATGCTATCTTGGGATAACTCAGATTCTTCTTGAGATATGGAAATCCCTTGTAACTTATGAATCAAAGATTGGACTTTAGGGGTTTCTATAGAAGAAGAATGATCTGGCTTCTGTAGAATTTCAATAGTGGGTTCTAAGGGTGTCTTTACAACTTCTCACTTAGGATTCAGAGATTTGGAATGCGATCGAGAAGTTGGAGGTGAGGGTGAGGGAGTTTTACTCTTAGAATGGCCTGTTGGTTTGAATTTACTTTCCATTCATAGTTAGGCCCTCCTTCTAGCGCCAAAATGTTGAAGCCTCGAAAATCGTTGCTACAACATGGGGGAAAACCACCTGATCTGGACCTTGGTTGGCAGCTCCTTTTCCATTTGGTGTAGTGCCTCTGATTGGGGATAATGGGACCAATTTCCCAAAAATATATTTTGATAGTGTTGATGGGGTGATATATGATGTAACAGGGGAATGATTAGCCTAAGTGTAATCTAATTTAAACTATTTGAACACATGCATATATCCTAGTTTAAACACTAGTAAAATATAACTATGCCCAGGAATAAATTAAAGTAAGCAATCTACAATAATGTCGTATAGCAATTGGTAATAAATATCATTCAACTGCAATAAGAAGTGAAATCATTTAACAATAGTAATTTTGGATAAATAGTTAGCCAAAATGATTGTGAAAGATATATCGCATATAGAATCATTCATATATTTAGCAAAAAATTAAAGCCAACACCATACAAAAGTGTAATAATACTAACCGAAATTCAAACTTTCATACATAAAACAATTGAAGAAAAGTTATTGCCTAACACATAAATAAAATAGAATCACAAGATAAAAGTGCCATATATGATAAGTTCTGCTCATGTGTTTCAACAATATCGACCTAATTCGAATCAATCCAACATCATCTATGAGTGCAAAAGTGCAATTTCAGTAGAACATGCCAGATATTCAAAAGAAAATAGATCATGTTCCATTCATTCCAACAAAACCTCCTAAAAGGTATAGAAGTGCATGTTTTGAAGAATTTTTCTGATAGAATTTATGGACCACTCTCTAAATGCATGAGAGGGGTTTAAATACTAAAACTATAGGTCCTAAAATAGATTATTACAAAAATAGCTGAGGAGGTTTAAACAACCTTCCTCAGATTATTCTAAATAAAACTAAAATAAAAATAAATAAATAAGTGACTAACTCCTTTGCATTTTATCCTTAAGATCGCAGATTTCAATTGTCCAGTAAATATATCATTCGTCAGTCTTGGCACAATTTTTTGTGTGGAGGTAGTTAAGCATCACAAGGCCATCCACTGGCTGTATGGTTTGACTAAGAATTTCCAGTATGCTTCCCAGTTCAGCTTGCTTGTTTTTCTGATCACCTCCTCTCTTTCCTTTGCTGCTTGCCTCCATTGCTACTCTAGTTGATTGGCATTTGGAAGAAATCCTGGTATAGATTCTGCAACCAGGTTGGAGCTATGTAGATTTTCATTAATTGCTTCAATGATGTTGTTTGTTGCTGCTACCGTGACCAATGTTGCCCTTTCTGCTTGCTTGAGCCAAGAATCCCAATCCACAAATAGAATTTCTTTATGTGATTCCTCCAATTTTGGCAAATCATACTTTCTCCCATCTTTTGATTCTTGCAAGGTGATAAAGTCAAAAATCCTTTTAAGGACTTTGTCATACTCAAGTCTCATGTTGACAACTTGGCTTGTTAGCTTATCACTTATCTTACAATAAGGATTTATTTGCAAGATTTTCTGGCAAAAAACTTCCTTTTGTTGCATTAGTTGGGCGTTAAGGTTGAGTGCTTCTTTTACGAATTTATTGATTTGCAGACTGTCTTTATATTGTTGGAAATAATGCTGAGAGGGGACTGAATCAATATTATCTGATCAAAAAAATTTCTTTTCTCAAACAGATTTATATATGTTACTTCTGTGAAGTGAACTAGTGTGTACACAGAACTATGATTAGAGAAACCAACGTACACCCAAAAAACTTGTGATTTAGACAATTTATCATGTGTTTATCTTTAACCAGTGCATCCGTAACTTATTAAACAAAGCAGTAAAAACAGAATAAGCCATCACAGATAAGAAACACACATGAACACCAAGATTTAAGGTGGAAACCCAATGTGGGTGAAAACCACCTGCTACTGTCATCTCTGTCTTCTTTTAATAATAAGAAAATATGTTTACAATCTTGTAATAGTGCAGGATCATACCAGTACATAGGCACCCACTTGTAGAATGCTACAATCTTCTCTTGTTTTCCAGCTTCTATTGGAAGGGAGCTACAACCCCCTATCTCTTGTACTAGCCAATGTGATTAGTAGTACGTAGGCACCTTCCTACAAAAGGATACAACCTTCTCTCTTCCTCCAGGGACCATGTTTCATAAATTTTCAGAATAGATGCTCTTGGTACACAACAATACATATGAAGGCCTTGTTTCATCAAATTTTCATACTAGACCCATCATACTTTGAAACTTTATCTACATCAACCAACATTCAATTAATCTGAACAATCAAATTATTGTCACTAGAACACTATGTTGAACCCAGAAACCTGCATCATCATTCAGAACTAGCTGTAATCTAAAAAAATCATGCATCAAAATGTACATGCTACTTTACTGAAACCAACCTACATGTATATGCTACTTCTTGTAATCAAACATGCGTAAACCTTCAAAAATACTGAAAAATAATACTTCTGAATCAAGTTTGTACCAACCAGAAATATACTAACCATCTACTATCTATTTACAGAGATTTACATAGGCAGCAATAGAGATCACCCTTCTCACTTATACAATTAATCAATTGGATACCAAACTCCTTATGCATTCTGATTTAAATTCAGATCTAAGAAGACTTCATTGACAGACAGCAGTAAAGCAACAGAACTGATCAAATATATCAATCAAGTCTAAAGAATAAGGATTTTCTTTTGTATACGCTACTTGGAAGAGTATAACCTGCATGTACATGTGCTTTTACCGAGACAAACCAATGTACATATCTGCAAATATTGGCTCATAACTTTGCTGCAATTTCGAACTTCAGAAAAACCCAGATCATGACATTTAAAGAATAAAACAGATGTACATAATCAAATCTAGCCAACCGATATCATATCATTCAATGATAATTCATTTCAGGTCTCATGATCCTGATCCAACATTGAATTCAAGGTGCACATAAATATTTCAGATCAAATCACCAAAATAGCTGTTGCAACATAAAATATACTTCAGATAGAAGCATTCCTTAGAAACCCATTCATTTGCACACTGTGGCCTAATGATCTTCTCCTCATAATATAGTTTTAGGCCTTTCTCAACACCTCAAACCAAAACCACTTAGGACCAATAGCTTGGATCAAATACCTCGAACCAATACCTTGGACCAAATACCTCGGACCAAATAACTTGGACCAAAAACTTCATTTTCCAACCTGTACGTGTTTTTCCTCTTGTGAGAGTGTGTGTATACATATACGCTCTTTTTGTTTTGTGTACCAGCATGTATACTCTGTTTTAACTAAGTGGACCTACGTATACTTCTTAAACTGCTTTACATAAACCTTTTCCTTCACCTTCTTTATTTTGATCAGTAGACCTCAGTTCCATCTTCTTGTTCTTCTGTATCACTGGCCTGTTACCTCTGAATATTCTTGTTGTACTGTGAGTTTCCTTTTATCAAACCTGAATTGACTTGTAAGTGAGTTGCCATCAAGGACAACACTTGTATCATAATGCCAACAATCTCCCCCTTTGGACTTTATGGCAACCATGATGGTGTTGATTACTGCAAGCTATAGAAACTGTTAGAGATAACATGAAACACCAAAATACTCTCCCCCTTTGAAATCAAGGGCAAAGGGTGGACCTAGCAGCTTTCCTCCTTTGATATACATTATGTTGTCCAGACTCGCCCTGAGTACATGCCAGTTCTGCAGAGATATGATTCAAAGGAATAACATGACTCTATAACTCAACTAACTCAGTATGACCTCCTTATGACCAATGACTCATATATACATCAATAACCCAACCAAGTGGGGATACACCACATTTAAATCATCCACCCTACTAATTGGGGATATACAATTTGTTTATACATGACAGAAATACAACAAATATTACATCATCCATCCCATGCAAGTGGGGATACAAATTACATTGTTTGTTTCTTCGCTACTACCACACTTAAGGAGTGCGTTGTTGCAACAGAAGATAACAAATTAGGTAGAGGACTTGGAGATTGCTATGAGGCTACATGAAACCCTGATGAAAGATCCAAATCTAAGAGTTCAGCAGATTCATGCCCAACTAAAGAACCTATGCCTTGAGATGCAAAGTTTGAAGCACGAAAGGACAGTTCAACCAAAGATGTGTGAGGAGGTATGGTGCTTGAAATGCAAGAGTCAGGGTCATGACAAAGACCATTGCCCGGTCTTTGCAAACTACATTGCAGGAGGATGACCGATGCCTTTAAGGCAAGAATCTCAAGCAGGACCTAGCGCAGGGCCCTCATTATGGTGCACTATCTGTTAGGTAGCCGGAAAACATGCCACAAATAATTGTCACTTGCTACATAAGTTTGTACAGACACCGAAACAGCTATTCTGCAAATTTTGTAGGTCGGTAGGGCATGATGAGCACACCTACAGGAGCTATGAACTGATGATGGATAGAACTCCCACTTATAGGGTTCAGGATGAAACATGGCCCCTTGACTAGAGCGCAGCGATGGCATGGACAGGATTTAATGGGTACGAAAGAGGCCAAGGCAGAGGAGGACCTAGTAGAGGTCGAGGACAATTGATTTTCTACAATTGCAGAGGACCAGGACAATATGCCCACAATTTCACTAATCCAACACGTCCGTTGTGCAATTATTGCACACTGTTTGATCATGAAATGGAAGACTGTCCTATGCTGATAGCTAGGATACATGACAAAGGAGCACTACCACCTCCACCGACTCAGAACCTGTAGATGATGAGGTATGAACCATGCAAGGAAGATCCAAATGTAAATATAGTGCTCAGAAGCAGAATCACGATAGGAGATGACAAGGAGAAACCCACCAAAGCCCACCACACAGGAGAAGGGAAAGGCCATAAACCCATAGGCAGAGGAGGAGGACATCGAAGACATCCTGATGGATGATGAGGATGTCAGGGTTGAAGTAGAGGAGGTTGAAACCTAGGGTACAAACCCTATTACATGGTTTCCAGAGTATGTCCCTCCATGCAAGCCTAAGTCCAAGGTCCCAAACGACATTGATGAAAATAAGACTCCCCTGCAAACCCCTCTTCTACTAGATGAAATTGCCTTTGACGGTCCGCGTTTGGCATGGGTGCCGATATTGAAGCTGGAAGACTAGGACTTGGCAAGCCTCGAGAAGTTCCCACACTTGGCGACCGAACAGCTGATGCACGGCATCATAGAAACGAATATGGGGATGACAATGTTAGAGCAGTAAAGGTGGCTCAAGGGGGTAGAGAAGGCAGGATTACTAAACCTGCTTTCGGTGTCGCACTATAACCACACCCCCATGACAATTTTGGTCATCAAGTAGTTACTGTGCTTGGTGCATGATGGGTGTCTATGGTTGGAGAGCCGATACCCATCACTGATATGTTGATTCACAGAATAACACGTCGGTTGTATACAGGCAAAAATCCCGCTATGATCTTTGGCGGCAAGGGTGGCGAGCAGGTGCTCGCAAAATCAATGAAGGAAAAAATTAATCTAGTAAAGAAGTTTTTAGTTTCAATATTTGCATCCTTCCATCAATGATAAAAAATCCTCTTTTCATATCATTTTAAGGGTCCCACTTAGATTTTTTTATCATTCCACTAAGTCATGCAAAAAATTAGTCATTGATGGTAGTCCTAGTCCAAAAATATCACTCTTCCCTAAATGTCATTACTTGCTGGCATAGTTTCATATCTTGTTGATTGTACATCATCCATAAAGTTATTTTTATGATGCCATTTGTATCAATCATAAGGTCATTATGTCATCTTGAAATTTATTCCTTCAAGGTTTCATTAAGTCTTTAGGGTTACCAAGGTTTCATTAAGTCATTAGGGTTGCCAAGGTTCCATTCCATTGCATAATACAATCAAGTAAAGGGTGATCAAATAACATCCCTTCACCATGTGAAGATGATTTGTAAAGAGAAATGCTTATTTCATTATTTAATTTTATGTCTTTCAAATATAATAATTTCACCATCCCAAGATGTTAGCTTAGTGTTCCAATGATTTGGATTTAAATAGGAACGCAACAAATTACAGAGATAAGCATAAACACAGAGATGCAACGGAAATAATAATTCATTTCATTAAAGTAAAATACTGAAATATTCTTACAAACATAATTGAAAATAAACTAGCTAGGGCGATGGTAGCTTATCTATGAGAAGAGATTTGGCGACTACATGCCTCTAAACTATGTTACAATGAGGCTCAAAGGCCTATTTATTGTTGAGAAACAATGGAAAACCCTTATCATCCCAAAACCTAACCCTAGAAGATGAAACGCCAAAATGTGGGCCCCATTTGGGTAAATTGGTACATCAACTTCCAGGGGTCGTAACTTTGGCATATGATCTTCGTTTGACGTGCACACTATCTCGTTAGAAATATCTATCCGAGAACTGCAACTTTGGGAAGAGAAACATCGGTCCATGGACCCATGTTGCTCCCAGGTTTCCCAAAAAATGTCGTTTAGGGCATCAAAACAGCTCCTGAAGTTCAGGACCCGAAAAACTGCTAAAAATAGTAAACTGGGCTACAATTAAGGAAACTGAAAAGCTGAAAGAAACAATGGTGGGGGTACAAGTGGACTTGGTAGGTGACCACTAATATCCACCTGGATCAGTCCTCCCCCCTTAGGAAGCAATGGTCCCCATTGCGTTGAGTTCCTCCATGAGATGAGGAAACTTCTATTGAAGTTGGTCCCTGGTGAGCCACTTGCCCTGGTTAAGGAGTTGGCCTGCTTTGACAACTCGATACAATTGGATATTCTACTGGTGAGTGTGCTTGATCTATGTGTCCATGATCTGATCTGCTGGAGCTTGTTCCATGCAATCTGGATTTAACTCTGTGGGTGTGAGCTGTTCTGCAATGTTGGATGTGTCTAGTAATGGTGGAAGGTATGGCCGAAGGCGGTCCACATTGAACACTGGGTGCAGGCCAAGGAATGGAGGAATGCTGAGCTCAAATGCATTGTCTCCCACAGCCTTGGTAATGGTATGAGGACCATATCAGAGTGGTCTGAGTTTCTGATAGGCTCAATTAAGGCATTCCTTTTGCAAATTCAACCAGACTTTGTTGCCCACCTAAAACTTGTGTGGCACCCGATGTTGATCATGTCGCTACTTTTACTTGGCATTTTATTTCTCTAGAATGTCATGGACCTGATGGCGAATATGTTGGATGTGATCAATGAAGCTGTTTTCCTTATTTTTTTGAATTGGACATGATCTAAATCTGCGTGAGTAGCTACAAATGGCATGGCCGCATCAATGGGACATAGTGGCTGGAATCCCAAGCCCACCTGAAAAGGGTTGTGGCCAATAAAGTTGTGGAGAGCCTAGTTGTAGTTGTGCTGAACATAGGGGAAGCTCTCGTCCCATGTGCATGGATGCTTTGAGTTGTACATGCGTAGAATGTGTACGATCATCCTGTTGACAACCTCTATCTGGCCATCAGTTAGAGGGTAGAATGTTGTGGACTTAGTAAGTTTGGTGTCGAGCATCGACCAGAGACTAGACCAAATGTACTGAGGAACCTACTATCCCAATCTGAGATGATAGACTGTGGGATCCCAAAGTGTACCCACACTTGTTCAAACAAGAGTTTAGCAGTGGCTTCTGTTGTGATACTCTTCTTGTAGGCAGCCAGAATGGCCATCTTCGAGAACCTGTCAACAACCACAAAAACACAGTCATTTCCATGCTTAGTGGAAGGAAGGCTTGATATGTAATCTGTTAGAGTCGGTCTAGTAGCCCTCCACCAGCGATCAAAGCTCTTTGCATTTGCGTAAGTAGGTGTCTCATCAGTTTCATCTTATTGCATTCCATTAGGCATGCCATAACCCTGATGGAGGAGCTGGTGTCTTTATTCCCCTCTTGGCACTGCTGGATCAAGTTGTTTCAGTCATTAAACTTTTTCAAAGTTACTTGTCTTGTCTTGAGAGCAAAATTCTAGGTCTAGGGTTTTGGTCAAGTTTGTCCTTAAGGTCATGTTTCTGAAGGTCAATAGGTGCCCAGCAAGCCAGAGGGATGATTTTCAAAGTGTTTCTTCGAAAGATTCTATCTTGTACAGTTAATTTTCACCTTGGATTTAAAAACCCTGTTTTTAAAGCCAAGGTTATTTCTCAAAATTTTGTAAAAAATGGTAAAATTTCAAAAGGCTTCAAAGGACAACATGTAACCCTGGCTCCCTTGCCAAGATCCCTCAGATGCTATCCCTGCAAAAAGCATCAAATCAGTCAATTTCAGGACAAAGGAAACCAAGAAAAAGTCAAGTTTATAAAGTGTCAAAGAAAAACATTATAAAGTGGGTTTGGGCATGAAATTAATTCAAATCAAAGTTATAAAAGCCCAATCCCCCTCCATCGACCCTCATTGTGCATCCAAGTCGTTGAGCAAGTGCTTGCAAGTGATTTCGAGCTGAGTTTGTGAGCTTGACAGGCGCGCGACCCATCAGACCAGGCGCGCGACCTGTCAGAGGTGCGCGACCCGTAGAGTGCCTTCCAGCAGTGTTAATTTCTAACGGGCGCGACCCATCAGTGGCGCGCGACCCGTCAGCATCCTCCTTATAAAATCTCCTGCAAATTCATCCAAGGAGCCAACAAAATTGCCAAATTGCCTAAGCATTTTACCAAGCAGAAACAGCAGTACATTTCAGCCACTTTGCTCCTTAAACAATGTCAGAAACCGAAACCTATGAGCAGAGGGATGACCATGCATCAGCTTCAGAGATTGAGGTACAGAGGAGGCCTCATAAGGGTGGAAAGGGTGGTCATCATAAGAGAGAGGAGCCCACTTCTTTGACAGATTTACAGGCTTGTCCTATGGCAGTCTCATGTTTCCGGTATATGTATTGTTATGAGTTTTGCGAGAGGATCTCTCAGATTCAGCATCACAGAGAGTTAGCTCGCCTATTTGTTTTACATTTTCATGATGGACATGTCAACCTTGCTGAGGTGCACTTTACATTGACACCCAAGACAATTGCACAGGCCACAGGGATACCTAATGTCAGAGAGGTATGGAATAAGAGCAAGGTGTTGGACAGTGCTCATTTTGAGCCTTTCGTTAGACCAGCACTCATGACGCCCTTGACGGGTGTGTTTCCCTTCAGATTTCTCAGGAGTGAGTATGCTCCCATGATGAGGCTCATCATGCTCTATTTTAACTGTGAGGGCAGATTTTCACAGGTATATTCGTACCATATTCGCCTATTGATGCACTTCACACGGGTACGGATGATGAACATCCCTGTTTTCTTCTGCCAGAACATTGAGAGGATGGTGCCTGTGATGCAGCGGAAGGGCCCAGCATAGCAGTATAGGAGCCTTTACCATTATGGTTTGATTCAGCTTGTGGTCTTACATCAGTTGGCTCAGCAGGGCATCTCATGGGAGGAGTTCATCTCTCGTGAGCTTTTCACAGCACCACCCCCGCCACATCCTGAGGTTGTTCACGAGGAGGGAGGACCATCACAGCAGCATGACATCCCCGTCACTAGACATGTCAGCTCCTCACCTTTGGTTACTTATCAGAGAGGCCAGTGGGCCTTATTTGCAGCAGCTCGGCGAGTACTTTCTCCACAGCATATGGAAGGGGTCTCGCTTTCTTCACCGGCTCAGCGACCTCTCCACAGCAGGTGGAAGGGGCCTCACTTTCTTCAGCAGCACAGGTATCAGAGAGGGGCAAGTAGCCCAGGATTGATGAGGGACCATCAGGTGTTCCAGATATAGAGCTCATTGATCTTGATGTCAGTTCTCCTAGCCTAGAGTCAAAGGAGATCATTCAGCACCTTAGAGCTGAAAATGATGCATTGCAGAGGAGATTAGAGGGGGCACAATGGACAATCTCATATCTAGAGCAGCGCAACAACCAGTTGGAAGATGAGTAAGCTCTTGATGAGTTGTGGAGGATTCGTGGAGACCGCATCTTGAATAGAAGAAGACCCGGTGATCTATTGCCCGCTGAGCGAGAGTCCATGCTTATCCGGCTCAATGCTCACTTGGAGAGGCTGTTGGCTAAGGCCAACAAAGATAAGAAATTGTTGAGAAACATGAAGAACCATTATTGGGCGAGGATGCACGTGTGCAAGGCGAAGATGAAGATGTTCCAAAGGCGGTTGGCCAAGGCACAAAAAAGGAGAAAAAGGCCGGATCCCCTCCACATCTTGGCCGTAGCTTCCTTGAAGGAGCAAGGCACTAAATAGCTCAGCCACAGCACAAATCCCAAGAAATTTTGAACATTTTGGGTCAATTTTGGTTTTTTCAGGCAATTTACAGGTTTTGTCCATTAATGGGTCTCACCCCCCGCGCGACCCTTTCTCTTGGCAACTCCATTTTGCAAAAACTCAGCATTTCCAGATTTTTCATGAAGAGTTACATATGCTCATCCATTTCCAAGAGATTTTATGAAGTTTTGGGCCTCTAGAAAGTCAAAAAACAAGCAAAAAATGACTTTCTGCCACATTTTTGAGACACAGAAAGCAGTCTTGGGAGCTTGCCATTTTGGAGGGGCAAATAACCACCAAATTCAGAAATTCTAGTTGGGTTGGAAAGTAGACTCACAGATATTTCCAACAAGCCTACTCTTGCGCAATTTGGACACCTGGAAGTGCCCCAAAAGTTCCCTCAAAGGCGCGTGACCCGTCAGGCAGAGGCGCGCGACCTATCAGGCAATTTTCTCAAAATTTCACTGTACAGCTCAGAAAAACGCAGATTTGACCATGTTTGACTTTTTGGAGTAGATTGTTATCCTCCTTGATGTAAATAATGTAATTTTTTGATACTTTTACACTTGTGTATCTCTTCTAGGAGATTCATTCATGAAATAGGTGAAAATTAAATGAATGAATTGGTTTCCTAGCTTATAGAGGCAAGTTGTTTTGACTACCTAGTTTTCAGTGCTTAGTTTAGAAGTGGTTGAAACAGCTCCTAGGATAGTGAGCTCGACCCCTAGAGGTAGGGAAAGATGTTAGATGATCTATATTATGTACTTTCTTGCTCATTTTCATGGTTGGACTCTTGAGGGAGAAGCTCTTATTGTATTACTCACTGTATCTCTACAATTTTTGGCAAAGGAAGACCAGGGTTTTGCAGTCCTTTTTGGGATTCTTGTGGTCACATGTGTTGATGGTGTGTTTCTCTTTGTACTTGTAAGTGTGTTATGTGAATCATTTCCTTACTTTTCCTTCTGCAAATTAGGCAAATGAAGTGGTAAAGTAGAATTCATGACTGTCATGCTCTGCTTTTAAGTTTGCTTAATATAAATGTTTTCAACTGTTTAAGGGGAATTCAAGGTTATTGCTTGCTCTCCTTAACTCCTCACCGGTCATTCTCATCCATCCACCTCTATCAAAGGCATCAATACAGTCTCCTACCTTGCCCCAAAGAACCCCCTGCAAAAACTGTGTCTAATCCCCGCACCCAGAATTGCCTTTCCCCAATTTTCCACCAAAACCCTAAAAATCCCAAATCAAACCTTTTTATCAGTTTACTAGCCTAAAATCAGTGTTTCCTCATTGGTTATCTCACCCGTTGAAGATCTTTACCGAGATAGACCGGAGAGAGCCCTCTCCTACCCCGTAGGGCTAGCTAAGAGGCTAAGTGGTTTGATGTTGCCTTGAAGTTTACCTTTCTCAGCCTGAGGTGAAATTTCAAGTGCTAACATACTGGCGACCATACTGGGGAGAACAATTTGTTTGCTCACTGATGTGTTTAATTCATAAGTCTTAGACGGAGTCTGAAGATACGCCAGGTAGCCTTCGAAAACGCTCTTGCTTTGCATCAGCGCAAGTAGATAAACGCTGCTTCAGTCGACCTCCATGAGCTTGTGAATGTAACACTTCATCTGTAATTTACCCCAGTACATGTATCAAGTTCAGATCTGATTGTTGATAGTGGACAACGATCAGACACTGACAAGGCTGAAATCATTCATTGGCGACTCTAAATCAGTTTTGAGATCAGATCCAAAGACTCCACTGGAGGATGATCCCGACCAGCAAAAACATGAAAGGACAACATGGACAGATCAGGTATTCAAGTTGGAATTTCATCCAAGACATTTTGTTCTTTGTCATAAATTATTTCTTCTCTTTTCCCAAGAATGTCAAGAAGGCTTTGCAAAGTATAGTATGTTTGAGAAGAGATCCTCAACCTGCAGTTGATTCTTTCTCTTTGAAGATTGTGAATACCAAAGATTTACATGCCTTTGAGCTTGATCGGGACCCTTTTTCCAAATTTTGTGATGACCATCTTCAAATTGATGAATCTCAAGCAACCAAGACTGATTCTATACCTGTTGTACATACCCCTACACCTTGTAAAATTCCAGATCGGTATAAACCTCTTGTTTTACCTTCTGTTCTCCATGCTTTCCCCAAAAACTATGATCTATACTTGCCGATGTTCGATAGTGAAAGCAAGAATGTCAATGCCAAGCAACATGTGCAGAATGTTGAGAATTTTCTAGATCTTTTTGAAGTTGATGAAGAAGATGTTAGTATAAGGCTTTTTGCTCTTTCTTTGCAAGGCAAAGTGAAGAGTTGGTTCAAAACCCTGCCTGATATGAGCATCTCAGATTTCCAGCAGTTCGTCAAAGTTTTTCTCGACAGGTGGATGATTAGACAAAACCTTTTCTTGATTGTAGAAGAGTACAACCAGCTGAAAAGACTACCAGGGGAGACAGTACAACAGTTTTCAGCCAGATTTAACCAAGTTTATTATTCGATGCCAGTTGATATAAGACCTTCTCCTAGATCTGCCCTCTTGCACTATCCGGGTGCCTTTGATCCGGAGATGGAGTTTCAGCTGAGAGAAAGGGATATTGCAACACTTCACGAGATGCAAAACAGTGCAGTAAACATAGAGGCGCATCTGCTGATCCGACGGGCAAGGTTGAAGGAAGAAGAGATGAAAAACATAAATCCGGAAAAATCGACATCTCTAGAGGTGAAGCTTGACATTTTGGTAAGTGCAGTAGAAAAGATGATGGACAAGATCACCGCAGGAAATGATTATGATGTTCAATTCCATGGCTCGCTGATTGAAGAAGAACAAGTTGCTGATCCAAAACATTTTGTTTCTTATCCTAGTTGTCATAGATCTGATAATGATTGTTTTGTAGATCACCTTGGCGAAGAGAGATCTGTTGATATGACATGTATGCTTGATGATGTCTTTTATACTGATGATTTGCCTCAGTTTGATCAGTATGATGATGATTATGTTCTCCAAAAAGAAGCTAATCTTACAGACAAATCAGCAGCTAGTTTGTGGGAGGAAGAAGTTCATTTTCAGCAGTTTGAAAACAATGTTCAGCCATCACATATCAGCTATGACAGTGACGAGGAAAGTACAGCAAAGTTTGAAGTAAGTGAAGGATCTTTGCCTTTTTGTTCTGATTCATTTCAGTTCATCAGAGATAACTACCATGCAATCAGAAATCAAATGTCAACAAGTCTTGATTTGAATCATCTTGAGAGCAATGAAGATTTTGTTCAAGACTTCTCATATTCAGATTTGCAACCCCCGAAAGCCATTGATTGTCAAGTTGCAGCTGAAGACTTAGAGGTGGACACACATGATATAATGATTCAAGGTGACTCCATACCATTCTGTTTTGAATCATTGCAGTTTTTGAAGGGTAGATTGCATAGTAAATCTTCAAATGAACAGCCTATAACAAATCAGCAATCTCTCAGTGTTAATGTTGAGGATGAGACAGATAACAAAATTCTTGAGCAGCCTATAGCATCATATTTACAGCCACCAAATGAAATTGAAGGACAGATTACAGATGAAGTTGTGGAAGACGAAATACATGATTTGATGATGCAGGAAGATTCTATACCCTTTTGTTTCGAAGCATTTCAGTTTATAAGGCAGAATTCTCGTAAAATCTCTCAAGAACAAGATGAACAGCTAGAAGGATGTCATACATTTTCAATGGATACATTACAGCAGTCTTTTCAAGTTTTTCATGATCCAATAGCTGATGTTTTGGATGAGGTTTGCAGTCAAAGTCTTTCTACATTAACATGTGAGCTTGAAACATGTGCTGATATGAATTTGATCCGGCAGCCGGTTTCTTTGTCATTTTCAGCAGAGGTCTCGTCACAAGGCTCAGATCAAAGTTTGCATTCATGGTATGAAGAGAAGAGAAGTAATCCATTGGATGAGCTAAGTTCCAGTGTGCTTGAATTTCAAGATCCTTATGCAGTGTTTTTGGAGGTGGATAGAGAATTCATATCATTCAACGGATCTGTTTCCAAGTTGTCATGGGAGTTGCCTTTCAGTAGTTCTCTCTTGTTGTTCATAAGTGAGCACTTGCAGAGAATTCGACCAACAGACGGGATACTTACTTGGTTGCATTGGTTGTTTCATTTCACTTGATCTGGTGATGAATGAAACTGTTAGGGTAGGTTGTGATGAATAAGCTCCCCTTTGAGCATCATTTTCAGTTTGTCAGTTGTGTTTAAGTATTGAGTCAGTTTTTAGTTGAGTGAGAGTCAATTTGTGTTGTCAAGTCATCAGTTTTCAGTCATGCATTTCAGCTTGAGTTTTTGACTCCATCGCCCAATGGTTGAAAGCACTGGTCTGCTCTCCCAGAGGTCTAAGGTTCTTGGTACCTCCAAGGAGCTACCATCCCCATTGGAGCCAATGTTAGAGTCGGTCTAGTAGCCCTCCACCAGCGATCAAAGCTCTTTGCATTTGCGTAAGTAGGTGTCTCATCAGTGTCATCTTATTGCATTCCATTAGGCATGCCATAACCCTGATGGAGGAGCTGGTGTCTTTATTCCCCTCTTGGCACTGCTGGATCAAGTTGTTTCAGTCATTAAACTTTTTCAAAGTTACTTGTCTTGTCTTGAGAGCAAAATTCTAGGTCTAGCGTTTTGGTCAAGTTTGTCCTTAAGGTCATGTTTCTGAAGGTCAATAGGTGCCCAGCAAGCCAGAGGGATGATTTTCAAAGTGTTTCTTCGAAAGATTCTATCTTGTACAGTTAATTTTCACCTTGGGTTTAAAAACCCTGTTTTTAAAGCCAAGGTTATTTCTCAAAATTTTGTAAAACATGGTAAAATTTCAAAAGGCTTCAAAGGACATCATGTAACCCTGGCTCCCTTGCCAAGATCCCTCAGATGCTATCCCTGTAAAAAGCATCAAAGAAAAGCATCAAATCAGTCAATTTTAGGACAAAGGAAACCAAGAAAAGGTCAAGTTTATAAAGTGTCAAAGAAAAACATTATAAAGTGGGTTTGGGCATGAAATTAATTCAAATCAAAGTTATAAAAGCCCAATCCCCCTCCATCGACCCTCATTGTGCATCCAAGTCATTGAGCAAGTGCTTGCAAGTGATTTCGAGCTGAGTTTGTGAGCTTGACAGGCGCGCGACCCGTCAGACCAGGTGCGCGACCTGTCAGAGGCGCGCGACCCGTAGAGCGCCTTCCAGCAGTGTTAATTTCTAACGGGCGCGACCCGTCAGTGGCGCGCGACCCGTTGGGTGAGGCGCGTGACCCGTCATCATCCTCCTTATAAAATCACCTGCAAATTCATCCAAGGAGCCAACAAAATCGCCAAATTTCCTAAGCATTTTAATCAGCATTTTACCAAGCAGAAACAACAGTACATTTCAGCCACTTTGCTCCTTAAACAATGTCAGAAACCGAACCCTATGAGCAGAGTGATGACCATGCATCAGCTTCAGAGATTGAGGTACAGAGGAGGCCTCATAAGGGTGGAAAGGGTGGTCATCATAAGAGAGAGGAGCCCACTTCTTTGACAGATTTACAGGCTTGTCCTATGGCAGTCTCATGTTTCCGGTATATGTCTTGTTATGAGTTTTGCGAGAGGATCTCTCGGATTCAGCATCACAGAGAGTTAAATCACCTATTTGTTTTACATTTGCATGATGGACATGTCAACCTTGCCGAGGTGGACTTTACATTGACACCCGAAACGATTGCACAGGCCACAGGGATACCTAATGTCGGAGAGGTATGGAATAAGCGCAAGGTGTTGGACAGTGTTCATTTTGAGCCTTTCGTTAGACCAGCACTCATGAGGCACTTGACAGGTGTGTTTCCCTTCAGATTTCTCAGGAGTGAGTATGCTCCCATGATGAGGCTCATCATGCTCTATTTTAACTGTGAGGGCAGATTTTCACAGGTATATTCGTACCATATTTGCCTATTGATGCACTTCACACGGGTACGGATGATGAACATCCCTGTTTTCTTCTGCCAGAACATTGAGAGGATGGTGCCTGTGATGCACCGGAAGAGCCCGGCATAGCAGTATAGGAGCCTTTACCATTATGGTTTGATTCAGCTTGTGGTCTTACATCAGTTGGTTCAGCAGGGCATCTCATGGGAGGAGTTCATCTCTCGTGAGCTTTTCACAGCACCACCCCCGCCACATCCTGAGGTTGTTCACGAGGAGGGAGGACCATCACAGCAGCATGACATCCCCGTCACTAGACATGTCAGCTCCTCACCTTTGGTTACTTATCAGAGAGGCCAGAGGGCCTTATTTGCAGCAGCTCGGCGAGTACTTTCTCCACAGCATATGGAAGGGGTCTCGCTTTCTTCATCGGCTCAGCGACCTCTCCACAGCAGGTGGAAGGGGCCTCGCTTTCTTCAGTAGCACAGGTATCAGAGAGGGGCAAACAGCCCAGGATTGATGAGGAACCATCAGGTGTTCCAGATATAGAGCTTATTGATCTTAATGTCAGTTCTCCTAGCCTAGAGTCGAAGGAGATCATTCAGCACCTTAGAGCTGAAAATGATGCATTGCAGAGGAGATTAGAGGGGGCACAATGGAAAATCTCATATCTAGAGCAGCGCAACAACCAGTTGGAAGATGAGCAAGCTCTTGATGAGTTGTGGAGGATTCGTGGAGACCGCATCTTGAATAGAAGAAGACCCGGTGATCTATTGCCCGCTGAGCGAGAGTCCATGCTTATCCGGCTCAATGCTCACTTGGAGAGGCTGTTGGCTAAGGCCAACCAAGATAAGAAATTGTTGAGAAACATGAAGAACCATTATTGGGTGAGGATGCACGTGTGCAAGGCGAAGATGAAGATGTTCCAAAGGCGGTTGGCCAAGGCACAAAAAAGGAGAAAAAGGCCCGATCCCCTCCACATCTTGGCCGAAGCTTCCTTGAAGGAGCAAGGCACTAAATAGCTTAGCCACAACACAAATCCCAAGAAATTTTGAACATTTTGGGTCAATTTTGGTTTTTTCAGGCAATTTACAGGTTTTGTCCATTAACGGGTCTCACCCCCCGCGCGACCCTTTCTCTTGGCAACTCCATTTTGCAAAAACTCAGCATTTCCAGATTTGTCATGAAAATTTACATATTCTCATCCATTTCCAAGAGATTTTATGAAATTTTGGGCCTCCAGAAAGTCAAAAAACAAGCAAAAAATGACTTTCTGCCACATTTTTGAGACACAAAAAGCAGTCTTGGGAGATTGCAATTTTGGAGGGGCAAATGACCACCAAATTCAGAAACTCTAGTTGGGTTGGAAAGTAGACTCATAGACCTTTCCAACAAGCCTACTCGTGCTCAATTTTGACACCTGGAAGTGCCCCAAAAGTGCCCTCAAAGGCGCGCGACCCGTCAGGCAGAGGCGCGCGACCTATCAGGCAATTTTCTCAAAATTTCACTGTACAGCTCAGAAAAACACAGATTTGACCATGTTTGACTTTTTGGAGTAGATTGTTATCCTACTTGATGTAAATAATGTAATTTTTTGATACTTTTACACTTATGTATCTCTTCTAGAAGATTCATTCATGAAATAGGTGAAAATTAAATGAATGAATTGGTTTCCTAGCTTATAGAGGCAAGTTGTTTTGACTGCCTAGTTTTCAGTGCTTAGTTTAGAAGTGGTTGAAACAGCTCCTAGGATAGTGAGCTCGACCCCTAGAGGCATGGAAAGATGTTAGATGATCTATATTATGTACTTTATTGCTCATTTTCATGGTTGGACTCTTGAGGGAGAAGCTCTTATTGTATTACTCACTGTATCTCTGCAATTTTTGGCAAAGGAAGACCAGTGTTTTGCAGTCCTTTTTGGGATTCTTGTGGTCACATGTGTTGATGGTGTGTTTCTCTTTGTACTTGTAAGTGTGTTATGTGAATCATTTCCTTACTTTTCCTTCTGCAAATTAGGCAAATGAAGTGGTAAAGTAGAATTCATGACTGTCATGCTCTGCTTTTAAGTTTGCTTAATATAAATGTTTTCAACTGTTTAAGGGGAATTCAAGGTTATTGCTTTCTCTCCTTAACTCCTCACTGGTCATTCTCATCCATCCACCTCTATCAAAGGCATCAATACAGTCTCCTACCTTGCCCCAAAGAACCCCCTGCAAAAACTGTGTCTAATCCCCGCACCCAGAATTGCCTTTCCCCAATTTTCCACCAAAACCCTAAAAATCCCAAATCAAACCTTTTTATCAGTTTACTAGCCTAAAATCAGTGTTTCCTCATTGGTTATCTCGCTCGTTGAATATCTTTACCGAGATAGACCGGAGAGAGCCCTCTCCTGCCCCGTAGGGCTAGCTACGAGGCTAAGTGGTTTGATGTTGCCTTGAAGTTTACCTTTCTCAGCCTGAGGTGAAATTTCAAGCGCTAACATAATCCATGGAGATTGATTCCCAAGGTCGACTAGGGGTAGGCAGTGGGGTATAGAGACCTTTCTTCTTGATGGTCAGTTTGGCAATGGTGTAGGCAATGCATAATCTGATGTACTTCCTAACATCCTGTCGAATATTTGGCCAATAGAAATACTTCTACAGTACTGCCACCATTTTCTCAACCATGAAATGTCTAGCAACCCGACTGTAGTGTGCTGCACAAATCATCTTGGCACACTCACTTGAAGGAACATAAAGGTGACCCAGGTGGCATAACAGGGCATCCTCGAGGTGAAAATATGGAACATGTTGACCCTCCAAGATTGTTTGGTATGTGTGGCTGAATTCTGGGTCACTTTTGTAGAGAAGTGGCCAATTAGAAGTCTCGTGCCCACAAGATTTGAGCACAGTGGTTAATGCCATGATCGGTGGTCGACTGAGGCAATCTACAAAATTATTGGTGCTACCCTTCTTATACTTGATATTCAAATGGAACTGTTGCAGGTATGTGGACCACTTCTGATGGAAATAATTCTGCAATTTCCCTTGGGTCTGTATGAACTATAGGGGTCGGTGGTCTATGTGGATGATCATTTCCTTCCCTAAAATGTAATGCTTCCATTGTCAGCAGGCCTGCACAATGGAATACATCTCTTTGTCATAAGTGGGATACTTACAAACTGTGTCTAAAAGTGTCTCGCTGTGATATGCCACTGGATGCCTGTGTTGAGTGAGCACTGCTCCAATAGCATAGTAAGAGGCATCTATCTCGACCTCAAATGGTTGTTGCAAGTCTAGTAATATGAGCACTGGTGTCATGCAGAGGCGATCTTTCAACTATGTGAATGCCTTTTGTTGAGATTCAGACCAAAAGAATTTTTCTTTTGCTCCTCCCTTGGTGACTTGACTCAAGGGCCAAGTGATATGAGAAAATCCCAACACAAACCTACGGTAGAATTTGTCAAGCCCTAGAAAGCTACAGAGCTCTGTCAAAGTGGTTGGAGATGGCCAATCTCGAATGACTTGGATCTTGGATGGATCCACATGTACCCCTTGTTCATCAATAATGTATCCTAGATACTTAACCTGGGTCATGCCAAAAGTGCATTTCTCCAAATTGGCACATAACTTGTGTTTCCAGTGTTTGGAGAACCCGTCAGATGTGGTGGAGGTGCTCTCCCAAACTCTAGCTGAAGATCAGGATGTCATCCAAGTATACCACTACAAATGAGATAGTGAATGGCTGCAAGATGTCATCCATTAGCCTCATGAAGGTTGCAGGAGCATTCATTAATCTGAAAGGCATAACCAACCATTCAAAAAGGCCCTCCTTGGCTTTGAGGGCAGTCTTCCACACATCGGAGGGTTTGATTGGTACCTAGTGATATCCTGACTTCAAATCGATCTTGCTGAAATATTTTTCCCACTTCAGTTGGTCCAAGAGGTCATCAATCCGTGGGATTGGGTACCTATTATGGACAGTGATCTTGTTCAATGCCCAATAATCAATACAGAGTCTCCAAGTCCCATCCTTCTTCTATACCAACACAATCGGGCTCCCACTGGGTGATGAACTTGGACGGATGTGACCTTTTTGTAGCAGCTCCTAAATTTTCCTCTTGATTTCATCATTGTCCATAACAGAGCATGATAGATTGGTCCATTGGGCAACGGCGTACCTGGGGTCAGATCGATGGAGTGCTTGACCTAACAGTGTAGATGAACCCTTGCGGGGAAGGTGAAGATATCCTCGTACTCCTCTACGACCTTGTCCATCTGTAGTTGTCATGTGGAGGGGCCCTGTCTAGAGGTCGTGGCCACCATCTTCTTCTTTCCTTGAGGGCGTATCATCAGGAAAAAAAAATTCCCAGTTTTGGAAATGAGCTTACTACATTGTTTTACAGTAATCAAAGAGATGGCAATAGGCATGCTACCTCCGGTATCCTGTACAACTTATTTCCAAAAGTAACAATAACAGCACAGGGCCTTGATTCATACACAACATGTCACTTCCATAAGTAAGGTTGTCCTAAAAATACATCACAAACTTCAAGGGGAGCAATATCACACAATACCTCATCCGTGAAGGGCTTGATGTTATATGGAAGGCAACACTACTGGCTCAAACGAAGATCCCATCCTTGGTGAAGCCACCCGATGGTGTATGGTTGTGGATGTGTTGTGGTTGGTAATCCCAGCCGCTTCATGACCTCTACCAAAATGAGGTTCTTTTGTCTCCTGTTGTTGATAATGAACTATAGTGGGGAGCCCTTTACCCACATTTGGGAGTGGAAGAGATGCTCCTCCTTCTCTGGATCTTCATGGTGGAAATGGTGGCATTGGGCTCCACATCAATAATCTGCTTCCCTTTGTCATTCCCCTTGTCGGGTTCTAACTTAGAGTCAAAACATGCATTTGATTTTGAAACCTTTAGCTCGGCCACCAATGACTGTTTGGCCCGACACTGACTTGTGTTGTGAGTGGAGCTCTTATGGAACTCACACCACTTTCCTGTGTCCTTTTTCATCTTCACAATGCTATTCTTTGCTTGTAGCTTTGGCGGGTTGTCTTGGGCCGCCCCACCTTGGCTTTGTCATTTGTTCTGCGATTTGGGGGCACCTTTCCCTTGCTTCGGCTTCACAGATCCAAAGTCTCGCTTCTTCTATTTAAACTTTTTCTCGACCTTGACGACGTATTAGTATGTCGTGCTAAGTGAGGGGATGTTCAGGAATTCTATTTCTTCCTGGATGTACTTGTGTAGGTAGCTGCGGTATTTGAGTATCAAATGCTGCTCCAAATCCTTGATACACAACGTTTTGCAAAGGGTATGGAAAATATTGGTAAACTCTGGCACATCTTGGTCCCTTCCCTACCGTAGCGTGGTCCACTTTATTTATTGATCCTCATAGCTTCCGACTGGGTAGTATAACCCCTTGATGAAATCTTGGAATGAATCCCAAGTGGGTGCAGCTGAAAACAATGAGCCTGTACTTTCATCCTTCTGCTCGTACTAGGTTTCCCACTAGTCCTTGACGTGGGGGGCTGCTTTGAGAAGAGTGAAAATAATCTTTTCTTGATAGGAAAAATCATGAATAGAAAAATAACCTTCTAGTAGATTTAACCATTTATTGATGGCATGTTCGTCTATCTAACCCTCAAATATGGGGATTTCAAAATGAACTTGTACCTTAAATGGTGTGGCATTTCTAGAGTAGCTGTTGGAAGCTGATGTGTTGCCCCTGTAGAAATTTTGAATAATATGACACATATTCAATGGAGATTATCCTGATCATGTACTATTGCAGAATACATGAGCTCCTCTACGTTGATCATCAATTTACAGAAGCAGAAACATTCACAGGCGCACATAGAAGCATCAATCAAACTCATTAACACAGTATGTATCCCAGGGTGTATATTATATTGATTGAATCATGTAACATTACAAAGTACAATGCTTATCACAAGCAATCTAGTACCAGCTCCACCTGTTACACACAATACAGCTTAGATCGGATCTCCAAATCTATTCCACTGCTTTCCTGCCTCCACAGCTCAATACCTGCTCAAGAATGAACGAGAATGGTTTACCAAACTCGTATTTAACCTCCAAAGAATCACTCACACTGGGAAAGATGTGAGCAGAGGCTATAATACTTGGTATTGGCCAATTCATTGGCATACTCAATCCCTTTGATTGTGCAAATCATCATGCACAACTATAGTCACAACTGATAGCAATCTGATCCTCTAACACCTGTCCATGCTAAACTAAACATGCACTAACATGCAACTGAGTTAACTGATGTATTCTATAGTTGCATTATGAGTTAATAATTATTTTAACAACTCGTCATTAGTTTATTTGCAATTAGACTAATTACAACTAGTTTAACCAAGTCAAACTGAACACAACTTCATTAACTCTACAATCAACTCCACCAAACTCATTTAATTGAGTTCTAACTGAAGTCATGCATGCAACAACTCAACTGACCCACAAAGAAAGCATACTTCCTTCTGACAGCTGCATGTGCCACATCTGTAGCTCAAACTGAAGTTCTCCAAGAGAATAAGATCAAGTTTATAGTCCAAATATTATTATGAGACAATAATATTTGACTTTTCTATTTTTGACAGCCAGTCTAAAAATAGACTTTGATCACTCCTGTTGTGATCACTCCTGCTGTGATCACTCTTGCTGTGGTCACTCCTGCTGTGATCATCCCTACTGTGGTCACTCCTGCTGTGATCATCCCTGCTAGGATCCAAAAATAGAACTTGCGCCATAATTTGCCTACGGGCCCACTTAGTGAAGGCGACTCTTTTCACTAAGCTCCATCATCTTGTTGCATTCTCAACAAGCATTTCTTGTTGCACACTTTTCAACACTCCCTCTCAACAAGAAAGGCTTCCACTCAAACCCGATCCTGTAACTCTGGAATGTTCTCCATGCAACACATCTGGCCGGTCCACTTGCTCTGTCATCAAAGTCTCTGACTGCTATTGCCTCTGTCGACTGAAAACTCTGCATCTCTGTACTCTTCACTATCTAACTGCTCTAGCCTCTATCACTTTGATCTCTAACTACATCTGTGTTGCTGCTAGTTCTATATCCCAGCATTGCATCTGCACTGCACCTCCCAACTGACCTCCCTGTTGGGCTAGAAACATCCTCTGATGCTGAAGCTCTACCTACTACTGAAAAGTGCTCCCTCTCTGACATCTGCGCTACTACAACATCTCCATGCATCTCGCACCATTGCACACTTCTCTGTGCCACCTGTTAGCCTCCTATATCAATAGGTTTTCATTTCTCATGATTGATAGTGGAAGTGCCAAAAATGGTCATCTTCCGTGGTACTAAGGTTCCATTTTTTTGAAAGAAGCAGACAGTTAAAAAATGTAAAGAGGGTATGCCTTAAAAGAATAATCAAAAGGCAAGAAAATGAATTGGTCAAAGAAAAAATAAAGGAAATGAACCCCAAATAAAGACCATGAAAGTGGCTAATCCAAAATGCCACTACTACTTTAATGGGTGGTCCAACAGCTCAAGCTGGGCCTCACCATGTTTTAAATTGCATGTTGTAGACTAGAAAGGAAGTACCTGCTCAAACAGTTCAAGCTTGACAGATGACTAGGTGGATAGAGAAAGGAAGGAGCCCAACTGCTTAATCTGGGCCCTTGGAAGTTATAAGGGCAGACTTAGATAGGAGGACAGCAAAAAGAAAAGAGAATTATCAGGGTTTGCAAGGCTAAGTGCACCCATCCAAAGGAAGAAAGAATTTTAGGCATATTAGGCAGGGTAGCCAGTTGAAGGTTGTAGAATACAAGATCTAAGCATATGACATGAGAAAAATCACATATGATGTCACTAGTAGGAGAAAGGCAAGAGCAATGGCCTATTTGGCAAACTACCAAACCATCACTAACTTCCCTCATCCCCTTCAAAAGTTTCTTACTAACATCCCCTTGAGCACTGTAGGATCTGCCTAAACAGTCCTCCTTACATTTCACATTTGTAAATTTCATGTCAAGTGGTGGCATCTCCCTCCGAAAAGAAGCCACATTTCCTGTGTAAAATCATTCTTCATTCCTATCTGCTTCTGAAACTAAGTTTACTCATTAAACTTAGCTCTTTACCCCTCTCTCACATCCCCAATTCATATTAATTTCTAATTTTACTATATAAATCCCTAAGTGCTACCCCTCCCCCTACTATTATAGCATTCTATGCAAAAAACCCAGAAAATGTATAAATATCCCCTCCCTTTAGCACTATAGCTGATTAGCACTTATATGGGAGACATTAGTCCATCAGGGACTATAGTCAACCCTTACTTGGGAATTACTCTAACCCCTAGTTAGATTAATAGCCTACACTAAACCCTCTCCTACCCCTTTTCCGAGAAAACCTATGAAAACCACCTCCCCGCACTCAAACCTAAGGTTAAATGTTTGATCAAACCCCGACATATTAACCCATATGCATTAAAACCCCCTAACCCAAAGTTCTAAACCCGCAATATGTAAATGATTATTTTATTGTCTGGCGGTCCCCACCCAAACTTGCACGCAAGGTCGGGGCGCCCGCTAGCCACTGATCTTCCCATGCCCCCTATCCAAAGGTGGGCGGTCATTCTCCGCTGTGGACCTGCCGCGCTTTAGCGTCCGGTGAGCGGGTGGTTTTGCTCCCGTACGCTGGACGCGTGGCTGCCACCGGGGTTGTTCGGAGCCCCTCTCCCCATTACCGCCTTTCCTCAATAGCGGTGCGGGGAAACCATAAACCGCTCTCCTGCAATCCGCCTCCCCTGTCATGTCACTCCCGCATCATGATGACGTCAGGCCCAAGGCCCCCGCCACCTCGCCACCTCGCCCTCCACGCCATCTTATGGCCCCCGCGCCCCTCCACCGTGTCCCGCCACTCTGGCATCCAGCTCAGCACCCACGTCATCATCTGTACCCGGGCCCGTCGATGACATCATGCTGGCATCATCGCGCAAAAGCGCCAAAACCCATATTTGCCAAATTTGCCATTATAAACTCAAAAATCAACTGTTTTTGTCATTTTCGCTGGAAAGAAAGAGAGTCGTTTGACTCGTTCGCTCCAAAAAATTGCCTCCACGCTGCGAATTCGAAGCTTGAGACGCCGCCACTCACCAATTCAGCTACGTTCTTCGTCCATTGCTCAACCCGGCAACATCTCGGCGTTAATTATCCAGGTATTTGCCGAAATTTACCCATTTGCCCATGTTCTTGCCATTTTTCTGCAAAATTCTCCACTAAATACCTGGTAAATCCTAAATTAAAGACTGTCATTCAGTTAATGCTGGCCCAAAACAATCCACATTGTCCCCTTGTTCAAAATTCACTGTTGAAAAACCATTCTCGGCCTTAATTTGCAATTGACCCTCCAACTGCCCGGCATTGTTCCCTTTTGCCGAGTATATAATTGAAGAACTGAATTTTACTAGGTTATAGTCCTACCCCGCCCTCTGCAATTTATCCTCATTATTCACAATCCTTGTGAATTTACCAGAGCAGAACAGAGGCAAGTCTGCTTAATCTACCTACTCCTCTTTGAAGATATACCTGGCATCACCTACATTCAGTCTGCCACCTGACTTCTAAAAAGATTTACAAGCTATTACACTCACATTGTTACATTCAGAAACTGTATTCTAAAGATAGCACCCAAAGGCTATACAATGGCTACACCCACAGCTCTCAGTGTTTCCCCCATGAATCCACCAAACAAAGAGCTTGAGGCCCTACTTCTTTCTGATAGAGATTACCTCATCCAAGACCTTGTGGGTGACAGGAACCATTTACAGACCTTCCGGGAATTGAGGGATAACTATTTGAGCAACAATGACACATATGGGATATGGGAATCCAATCTGCCTCATTACTTTCTCCCATCTGTTAACATTTTTCCAGAAATCATCCGCTTATGTGCTGAGAATTATGATCCAAATCATAGAGCTGTCAAGTCTCCATCTGGGAGCATACTCTTCCACATCAATGCTGAATCCATCAACCAGATGCTCAACTTCAAACAAACTCAGCTGCTGTATCCCTTCTCCATGAACTATCTACTGGATACAGGTGCCAAGCTTTCCACTGCTGACATTCAGAAGATCACCAAGACATTTATGAGAGCTGACCGCCAGCCCACAGGGCCACCTCCTTTCTTGCATGTCCATTTTACTGATGTGGGCCAACTTCTGGTTGACATGATTTCTTATGTGTTGGGCTATAAAACCAGTGAGCACGTTGATGAGACAGTGCTGGTGTTATTAGCTGCTTACAGCCCAGGCCAACCTCCTGCTTACAAGTATAACTTTGCTAAATTCATAGCCAACAAGATACATGACCAACTCTTCAAAGTGGACAGGGAGGGTATATTCAAATATTCATCATATATCTACCACTTGTTCATGTATTATCAGTCCGAGGCTTTTCAATGCCCTATCAAAAAGCTGGATTCTAGGGGAGAAAGAAGGTCTGTCATCTTCTGGTCATCAGTTTTCCACCAAGTCCAAGATTCACCATATTCATATTGTGAATTTATTGATCAATTTGTCTACCCGGTCTCTTGCCTATTGATGAGATCCCCTCCTCCTAGAGTGTCATTGGAAATCCAGAAAACTCTGCAGCTATCCAAAAATTATAAAATAGGTGATTGGTACCTATACCAAAATCACACAGTCATCAGAATTTATGGCTGTGAGCTCTGTCCATACAGGCTCCCAAGATATGTACCAATGAGACTAATCGCCTTGGAGTACTATAGGCAGCTTATTAACTCTGACCTCACCCACTTTCATAGTGCCAAGAAGAAAGCGCACCTCAAGTTCAAACACCACCTGGGCCCCTTTATCATGAACAAAAAAGAGGAATGGCAAGAGGCTGAGCAAATCCTCAGAGATAAATACAAGTTATCAAGAAGCTTCTGGTGGGTCCCTTATGACCCTGAAGGCTTTATCAGTGCTAGAAGAGTCAAGTACAGGCTGCTAGGCTATGAGCACTGTAAAATTCCACAATTTGAGCAGTATGCTAATCAGCAAGAATGGTTACAAGACACATTAGTTGAGGAACTAACTCAAGAAGAAATAATGCAAAGAAATGTCAAGGATTTGGAAAAAACTCTTGACTTAGATTCTGTGCAGCAGGTAATTTTCAAGCAGCCGCATCTAGTTGGAGAAGGAACCTCAAAAACTACAACTGCACCAGCCACCCAGGCGCCATCTACAGCAGCATCAGGCACAGACAAGGGCAAGGGAATAATGGGTGCTGAAGAAGAGATAGTAAAAGAAAAGCCTGCCTCCTCAATTGGGCAGCAACAAGAGCAAACCCCTCCACCACAAACAGAACCACCAGCAGTGCCTGCATTGCAGACCCCTGCACATGAGGAAAGGGGCAAGAAACGGGACAAAGAAGAGTCCACTCCTGCTAGTGGATCCTCCCAGCTACCTGAAGCCAAGAGGCAAAAGGTTGACTCCCCAGTCATAGAAGAAATAAGCGAAGAACTTCTTGAGAGTCCAAGGAAAGAAGGAGGATACAGTCAGCAAACGGCTACAAGCACTTTTCAACAAGAGCATGGATTACAGCTTGGTATGCAGGTGTCCTCCTCCACTCAGCAGAGCCAGAAGCCTTCAAGCACCAAGGCTTCCTTCAAAGAGATAAAGGCACAAAATGAGCTGTTGAGAATAGAGGTGTACAAGCAATTCCTCAAAGCAACACCAGCTAAGCAAGAGAGGTTGATGTCAGTGTATGATATACAAGAGGAAAAGATAATCCTCAGCCACTTCAAACCCAAGCTGCCGCAGCCTCACTCAGCTCCAGATTTTGTAAAAACAAAGCTGGAAGTCATGGCAAAAGACATTCACCCCATGGACCAGATAGAGCTGCACAAACAAACGGGGGAAATGGTCTATGCCACCTTGGTAGACAGGGCCACAATGGCCCATGAATTGAAAGAATCGCTGAATAACACCAACATTCAGTTAGCTTTCGAGAGAATGTCCTCCACGGCCAAGGACAACAGGATTAAGACACTGGAGGATATCATTGTGGACCTAGGACACGATCCTAAGGACCCAAAGGGTGTGAGGGCCCTCATGAAAAAGAAGGAAGATGATATTGCTGCATTGAAGAAAAGGCTGAAACTGCTCCCCACTGAGCACCCCCAAACAGCAGAACTGCAAAAGGAAAAAGAGTCTAAATATCAGCTTGATCTAATAATGCAGCTGAATCAAAAAGTCATTGATCTAGAGAAGGAGCTAGAAGAGGCACTGCAAGACAAACAGGGAGAATCAACCTCCCAACCTCCTCAAACTACCTCAACCACTGCCACCACTACAGAGGAAACAGTAACCCCTGCAAAAACTACAGCAACAACGGAAGCAGCAGCAACAACAACAACAGCTCCTGACTCCAGCTTAAACATGGATGATTTGACAAAGGCTATCAAAGAGCTGGAACTTCAGGCAACCGAGATCAAGCAGGCCAAGGAAAAATTGGCAGAACTAGAGGCCAAATATGACAAATCCAAGATGACTGTAGCAGAGCAGTCTAGAGAAATTAAGGCCCTCAAAGACAAAATAAAGGCCTTAGAAAAGGAGCTCAAACTTGAAAATACTCTGGCAGAAATAAAGAGGATTTTGTGGGCCCGGATTGACCACTCCCTTACTAGACAATGGAAGTCAATCAAGACAGTGCATGAACAAATGGAATTGATTGGCCAAGCATAAATTGAGATCCAGAAAGCCAGAACAGTACTAGGGAACAGGCCGAAAATACTCTGGCAGAAATAAAGAGGATTTTGTGGGCCCGGATTGACCACTCCCTTACTAGACAATGGAAGTCAATCAAGACAGTGCATGAACAAATGGAATTGATTGGCCAAGCACAAATTGAGATCCAGAAAGCCAGAACAGTACTAGGGAACAGGCCTGAGCAGGCCAACAGAATGATAAATTTTCTCAACAATCAGACTAAGGAGGAGCTGGCAGCCCTGAACATCATTAACAGAACAGATGCTGTCCTTACAGCTAAAAAAGTGCTCACCCTCAGAAATTTTGCACAAACTGTAGAAAGAAAATGTCATGAAATGCAGGCTGAGGTGGATGAGTACAAGCTCAAAATGGGAGCACTGCAAGAAAAGGGATTGCCCAGCCTACTAACCAGCACAGGAAGACTGCTCCCCCATGAGCAATATGCTACCAGGATGACAAATTTTATTGAAAATCAAATCACTGCATCCGCCAGTACTTCTGAGGAAACAGGGCCTCCAACAGGGCAGGGCCTCTATGACAAGCTTGAAAATCTATTTTTTATTGAACATGAGATCAATCACCTATTTGAGGTTCCTCCAAATTTTTATAGATATACAGAGGCAGATGAAACCTTGGTAAAAATTCGAAGACACCAACTGCCCAAAGAGGATTGGTGGCAGGCAATGCTGCAAATTTTGCCTCAGTAATCTCAGTTGATCAATCCTAGTCAGCTTCCACTCAGCCAAAAGCAAAAAACAGAATCTGGACAGCATACAAGGCAGCCGAAAAGGGTGACTCAGCATGAGGACAGCGACAGCAGGCCAAAACATAGGAAATGCGCAAATTTTGGGCAGCACGGCTTCAACCGACTCCATCGGTCACAAAGTCAACATTCTCTGACCATTTTGGACAGCTAATACACTAAGACGTTACTACAGCATTTATTTTCTCAGCTGCAATGTTCCAGGAGTTGGCACAATATTAATGAGCCATTAACTCACCAGCTAGATATTTTTCTGATGTAAATTTTGTATATATACCTCCCCTGGCAGCGTATTTGGGGTTGGTGATTTTCACTCTAAGGCAAATGTATTGTATATTTTCAGATAATCTAATGCAAAAAGCTAGAAAAGGCTCAGTGTTTCTTGGATGCTTGATGTCTCAATGATGCTCTGCGTGCTGTTGCAGAATTCCTGTGTTGTCTAATGGAATAATAAGTCTTCTTAATCTATGTTTTATATTCCTATGTTTGTTTAAATCATATGCATGTTTCACCAATCTAATAATATAGAAAAAGAATAGTACAGGATATGTTTGTATACACCCTGTATTCAATCTCTGTTGTTGAAATGTTTTCTTCAGAATTAATCATGAACATGAATTCTTAATTGCTCATGTTTGTATCAATTCTATATATATGAATGTTATGCAGGAATTCTTCAGTGCTCCTAAGTAATATTCCCACTGTTCTCCATATTAGCTTACTGAAAGATCCTTAGCTGCCTTTCACACCCTGATTCCATCACATCCATTCACAGATTTAAAAAATTGTTCCTTGGACGCTTATCTGGCTCTGTAGCATCACTGTTGTATCAACATAGACATATCAAGCAATTAAACATCACTGACTCCATGCCCAATGGCCTAGATCACCCTGTAAACATACATCTGTTTTGACTGAAATCATCATCCAGCAAAATTTAAAACAAAACCTTGAGCATCATAACTAGCCTAAAATATTATACAAACAAAGTTAAATCATAAAGAGAGAGCCCTCTCTGGTCATAGGTAGGCTAGAACCTGTGACCCAAAGATTGGTTAGTGGTTACCTCGGCCGTATTCCCTTGGGAGTCAAAGGGAACAACCTGAGTGTTAACATAATTGGTGACTCCGCTGGGGAGAGAGCGTATTTTTCAACTACTGTCTGTTTTTAGGCAGCGGTTCCAAAAACATGAATAGTTCCTCAAACAGTTTTAAAAATATTCTCAAAAATACCAAAAGCAAGTTCAGAAGCTGGCTCCTAAAAAGAGAACCAGGCACACCAGGTTAAATCCTGACCCAAAACCTCCACCTGTTTTCGACAATCCAAATTTGATCCATAAAACTCTTAGGAACCAGAAGGAACCAGAACAATCTCCTGAATCTAGCCCTGAGGTAGTTCAGGAAAGTTTTATTCCAACCCCTGCTAAACCATCGTTTCACCTTCATACAACTCATTCTTCCCCCTCTTCATCATCCACTTCACAAAACATATTGTCTACACCCAACACACAAACTGCTATTGCTGTCCCCGTTGTTCCACTTGTTCCTTTTCTACCAGTTGTACCACTTATCCCCCCAAATATGGCTAATCGTTATGCACCCCTTCAGTTACCTGGTAATCCTGGGGCCATGCCTCAGGACTACCAAAGTAAGATTACTTATTTTTATGGAACCAGTACATACACTGCCTTACAACATACCAAGAAAATGCAAGACTACTTTGAAAACTATGAGATAGATGATGATGATGTGAGAATGAAGATTTTCGTGCAAAGCCTGACAGGTGAAGTAAGAACCTGGTTCAGGGCACTGGCTGCAAATTCTATAGCTGATTCGGGTGCCCTTTACCAGTCCTTCCTGAACAGATGGGAAAAGAAAAAGGACCCTCTACACATTTTATCTGAATATGACACCATAAGGAGAGGCCCTCAAGAAACTGTCTTGGACTATTGCACTAGATTCAACACTATTTATAATGCCGTTCCTCAAAATCTTAGGCCTCCACCTGATTTAGCATTGATTAAATTCCCTGATGGGTTTGATGCTGATATGGCATATCAACTAAGAGAAAGAGCCCCCGCAACCCTAGCAGACATGCAAAACATAGCTGTAAGTGTAGAGGAAAATCTGATTGCTAAGAGAAACCGGGCAAGGACTAAAAGAAGAACTACTTTTAAAGAAGAACCCTCATCATTTGAGAAAAAGCTAGATGCAATCATCAAAGGGATGGACAGACTTGGAGACAGGGTGGAAACCATAGAAAGAAAATCATCATGGGAAGGTCAAACAAGCAATATTAGAAACCCAAACTTTAGAAAGAATCAAAATCCCAATGTTGGAAGGACTGATCCTGACCAGCATGTCAGACCTCCTTTCCAAGAAAACTATGCTGAGGCTTCCACATCTAGTGAACCTAATGAGGATCCTCACATCAACCTAATGGGTTTGGACAGTGAAAATCAAGTCTTTTTGACACAAGAAGACCAAGAGGTTTACAATCACAATCAATTCCACACTAAGTCAGGAGAATCATTTGATTTCAGAGAAGGTTATGATGCAGCTGTTTATGAGGTACACAAACAGTACAAACTAAGGACCAGAACAATAGATGTACCTGAACCTCTTAAAAAGGATAATAAGCAACCAAAAAGAGTCAATGATAAGAGTACTCCCCCACAATTAGCTGGCAATTCAAACCCAAACACCACAGAAGTTATGGTGGAGGACATCTCAGAACAACAGCCCTCTGAAAACCAGCCAGCTCCACCCCATCTGTCAAAGGCAAGGGCAGATACCCCCCCAGGAAACAAACATGGCACCGGTTTTACTCAAAATCAAGCCAACTATGAGCAAAAGATCATTGATAACTCAGCTGAAAAGGAAAAATCTGTTGCACTTAATGCCAAAATTCAATTGGAAAAGCCTTTTAACCTGGAAACCGAAATAAGTAAACTAAAGATATCAGTCCCTCTTTTGGAATTGGCTAAACATGAGGTATACAGGCAGTAGATTAACAAGTCACTCCAAGTGTCAGACAATAAAGATGCTGTGAATGTCCTAGATGACCAACCTGAGTTGCTATTCGGACCTGAGGTTAATGGAAAAACAGAAAATGGAGGGGTTCCACCCTTTTATGTCAGTCTAAACATTCATGACAAGGTCCTACATAACGCAATGTTTGATTCTGGGGCCTCACACAACTTAATGCCCAAATCTGTAATGGAAAAACTTGACTTAGACATCACAAGACCTTATAAAGATCTATTCTCATTTGATTCAAGCCAGGTCAGGTGCTTAGGCTTGATTAAAGATTTATGTGTTTCCCTGGTTCAATACCCAACCAAAACTATCTTGATGGATGTAGTGGTAGCTGACATACCCCCTAAGTATGGCATGCTCTTGTCCAGATCCTGGGGGGCCAAACTCCAAGGATCTTTGCAATTGGATATGTCCTATGCAACTATCTCAGTCTTTGGGAAGCCAAAGAGATTATATCGTGAAACTTTGATGAAATATGTGGTAAGCAGTCAAGACAAACCCCAAAACTTCCCAATCTATTCAATACACTCTGACATGGATTCATTTATTCTCTACAATGCTGAGATCTGCAACAAAGCTTATTCTGAACTATTAATGATAGTAGAGACGAAGGAGTTAGATGAGCAACGCGCTTTCAAAGACCAAGGGACTGTGGATATAGCTGATAAGACAAAGGAACATGATGTGTCAAGTAACTTGCAAGAAACCAACCTACCCATGATCCAACTTTCTAGTGATCTCAATCCAAATCTTGATCATGAAACCTTATGGTATTTAGAATTTGATGGTTCTGTAAACAAGTTAGGAGCTGGGGCAGGAGTGTGGATTCATAATATGCACAATGACCAAGCTGAGGGCCATGCATACAGGCTAAACTTCCGATGTACAAACAACATGGCTGAGTATGAAGCCCTTTTGCTAGGTCTCAAACTTATTAAAAATTTGGGTGCAACCAAAATTTCAATCTTAGGGGATTCAGATCTAATCATACAACAAATTAAAGGAAACTTTACCACAAATGATCTGAGGTTGAGAGCATATAAGGGAGCAGCTATTCAGGTACTTGAGAGCTTCTCACAATCACAATTGACTAAGATTTCCAGAGAACTCAATCTACATGCTCACAGCTTGGCAACCTTTGCCAGCACTTGTAAGTTGCCTTTCAAAACCAATCATACATTTACTGTTGAAATCAAACACAGACCTTCGGTTCCAGATAACATCAAGAATTGGCAAGTCTTCGAGAGTAATACACAGATAAATAACTTCCTCACTTTAAAGGAAGAATTTTCCGGCATGAACATTGACACTAGCACTAGAGATGATCAACCACAGGCATGCACAATTACACAGGAAATATCAGCTGAAACAGCTGATCTAGTTTTACATCCTACCACCTTTGACAAGGAAACTATACGGGAGTTGAAACAACCAGATGGAGAGGAAATGGCTGAAACAGAAGCTAAGGTAATTGAGCTAAAGGATAATTTTCTGCCCACAGGTCTAACCCCTTTGGAGGATCTGTTTGATTCAAATGATATCTCAAGAAAACCAAAAATGCAACCATTGAATGCTGAAATAGAAGATTGTAACATTGGGACTCCTGAAAATCCCAAAATGGTTAAGTTATCCAAAGCATTACCACCTGAGCAGAAACTAAAATACATTGAGTTATTCAAAGAGTTTCAAGATGTCTTTGCCTGGAGCTATGAGGACCTTAAATCTTATGATACATCAGTTATCCAGCACACTATACCCTTAAAAGAAAATCAAAAGCCTTTCAAACAAAAACTCAGAAGAGTGAACCCTGTGCTCCTCCCCCTCATTGAAAAAGAGGTTAAACGTATGTATGAAGCAGGGATCATTGCCCCAATCAGATTCTCAGAGTGGATTTCAAACGTGGATTTCAAACCTAGTGCCTACTAGGAAAAAGACAGGAGAAATCAGATTGTGTGTTGACCTAAGAAATTTGAACAAAGTCTCTCTCAAGGACCATTACCCCTTACCAAAAATGGATCATATCTTGCAAAGGGTAGTGGGAGCTGCTAGGATCTCTTTACTAGATGGTTTCTCAGGATTCAATCAGATTCTAGTGCACCCGGATGATCAAGACAAAACTGCCTTCACAACACCTTGGGGAACATTCAAATATGTCAAAATGCCTTTTGGGCTTAAAAATGCACGGGCCACATTCCAAAGAGCAATGGATATTGCCTTCGCTAAAGAACTCCATGATTTCCTAGTTGTCTATCTTGATGATCTGACCGCCTTTTCAAAATCAGATCAAGAGCACTTCGAACACTTGAGGCAGGTTTTCACAATTTGTAGAAGATATGGCATATCTTTGAACCCAAAGAAATCACTGTTTGGGCTAGAGGAAGGTAAACTCCTGGGGCATATAATCTCAAAAGATGGTATTAGGATTGATCCTGACAGAATTCAAGCTATCCTACAAGTACCACATCCAAGAAACATCAAAGAACTACAAAGCTTTCTAGGAAAAATTAACTTCTTGAGGAGGTTCATTCCTAATTTGGCTGAACTCATAAGACTGTTAAACAATATGCTGAAAAAGGATTCCAAGGTCAAATGGACCATGGAAGCTAGACAAGCCTTTGAGGATATCAAAAGGGCATTGACAAACACACCAGTCCTAACAAGCCCTAGATTTGATCAAGATTTTATCATTTTTTCTTTTGCATCTGAACATACAATTGCTGCTGTTCTGTTACAAAAAGATGACCAGGGCTGTGAAAAACCCATTGCATTTTTTAGCAGAGCCCTTAGGGATGCTCCCTTGAAATATCAGATCATGGAAAAACAAGCCTATGCATTGGTAAAAGCCATCAAGGACTTCAGAATCTATATCTTCTACTCTCATATAATTTCCTATGTTCCTAATGCAGTGGTCAAAGACATTTTAACCCAAGAAGGAATTGAAGGCAAGAGGGGCAAGTGGATTTCCAATATCTTAGAATATGACATTGAGATTAAACCTACCAAACTGATAAAAGGACAAGGCCTAGCCAAACTGATGACTGAAACCAATTTTCAAGCCCTTGACATTAATGAACTGGACGACGAACAGGAGATGGCGACTCCATAGATCAATCAAGCCTTTATGCAATCCCCATGGTATGCTGATATATGTTTTGTATTATTAAACCCACAAGCTCCTCCAGGGTTGTCCAGAACCAAGAAAAGATTCTTGAAAATGAAAGCATCAAAGTTTTGTATTATTGAAAGTGTTTTGTTTTGGAAAAATCATGAAGGGATCTTACTCAATTGCTTAACATTAGAAAAAACTGACAATGTCCTTAAAGAATTTCATGCAGGTGACTGTGGAGGACACTTATACTGGAAGTCCATAGCTGATAAAATCCTAAGGGTTGGATTTTATTGGCCCTCCGTGTTTGTTGATGTGAAGAAATTTGTAATGTCTTGTCACAAATGCCAAATTTTTGAGGGCAAGAGAAAGCTATTGCCTTTACCACTCAAACCAGTTTCAACTGAGAGACCATTCCAACAATGGGGTTTAGACTTCATTGGTGAAATTCACCCTCCATCCTCTGGCCAGCATAGGTGGATTCTCACTGCCACAGACTATTTTACCAAATGGATAGAAGCCATCCCTTGTAGGCAAGCCAATGACTCCATTATTATACAATTCCTAGAAACCAACATCTTGTCCAGGTTTGGCTGTCCAGATAAAATTATTACAGACAATGTTGTTGCTTTCAAATCCAAAAAAATGATCAACTTTTGTCACAAGTATCACATGACCCTAGTTCATTCCACTGCCTACTATCCTCAAGGTAATGGCCTAGCTGAGTCTTCCAATAAAAGTCTCATCAATATCATTAAGAAAGTTTTGGAAGAAAACAAAAAGAATTGGCATAAGAAGTTGGTCAATGCCTTGTGGGCAGACAGACTAACCACCAAGAGATCAATTGGCATAAGTCCATATGAACTGGTTTATGGCCTAGAAGCAAAGTTTCCCTCATCTTTAGGAATTCCTGTGATCAAATTGCTGCAAGAAATGCAAGCTGAGCCCAATGATATTCAAAGAAGAATCAATCAGACAATTCACCTACAGCAAACAAGAGAGGAAGTCTATCAAAGAACCCAAGTACTACAAGAAAAACTCAAAAGAATATTTGACAAAAGAACCAAAGCTGAAGATTTCTTTATAGGAAACAAAGTGTTAAGATGGGATTCCAGGAGGGAGGACAAAGGCAAACATGGCAAGTTTGATTTTTTATGGAAGGGACCTTATGTCATTTATGCTATACAAGGTAACAACACCTATTTTCTAAGGAGTTTGGATGGATCAAAAACTAAGGAAGGCCCAGTCAATGGGAGAATGCTCAAGCATTATTTTGACTCCCTTTGATCAAACACTAAACAGGCATATACTGTACATAAATATTTGTATTTTCAAAGTATTTTCATTTACAGCAGATAAATAAAGCACCAAGTGGAGCATATTTTGAGAAAGACCAGGATGCTGTACTATTTTCTTTTTGGAATATGTTTTGATCCTAGCATTGGAAAGCAAGGAAAAACACAGAGGAACTATCAAGGTGATGAGAAAAAATTTCAGAAACAGGTAAAAAACAGATCTGCAACTTCACAACAAATCAGCTCAGTGGGTACTGCCTGTAAGTATCTAAGATCCTGGTCAATAGTCTCCAACAACAGAGAAATTCAGACTACAGCAAGAATAGAGGAATGAGGCAATCTGACCTGCTGTTCTTGGCTTTTCATCTGGAAAAGCCATCCCCAAGTGGAGTCATTGTTAGCCTCCTATATCAATAGGTTTTCATTTCTCATGATTGACAGTGGAAGTGCCAAAAATGGTCATCTTCCGTGGTACTAAGGTTCCATTTTTGTGAAAGAAGCAGACAGTTAAAAAATGTAAAGAGGGTATGCCTTAAAAGAATAATCAAAAGGCAAGAAAATGAATTGGTCAAAGAAAAAATAAAGGAAATGGACCCCAAATAAAGACCATGAAAGTGGCTAATCCAAAATGCCATTGCTACTTTGATGGGTGGTCCAACAGCTCAAGCTGGGCCTCACCATGTTTTAAATTGCATGTTGTAGACTAGAAAGGAAGTACCTGCTCAAACAGTTCAAGCTTGACAGATGACTAGGTGGATAGAGAAAGGAAGGAGCCCAACTGCTTAATCTGGGCCCTTGGAAGTTATAAGGGCAGACTTAGATAGGAGGACAGCAAAAAGAAAAGAGAATTATCAGTGTTTGCAAGGCTAAGTGCACCCATCCAAAGGAAGAAAGAATGTTAGGCATATTAGGCAGGGTAGCCAGTTGAAGGTTGTAGAATACAAGATCTAAGCATATGACATGAGAAAAATCACATATGATGTCACTAGTAGGAGAAAGGCAAGAGCAATGGCCTATTTGGCAAACTACCAAACCATCACTAACTTCCCTCATCCCCTTCAAAAGTTTCTTACTAACATCCCCTTGAGCACTGTAGGATCTGCCTAAACAGTCCTCCTTACATTTCTCATTTGTAAATTTCATGTCAAGTGGTGGCATCTCCCTCCGAAAAGAAGCCACATTTCCTGTGTAAAATCATTCTTCATTCCTATCTGCTTCTGAAACTAAGTTTACTCATTAAACTTAGCTCTTTACCCCTCTCTCACATCCCCAATTCATATTAATTTCTAATTTTACTATATAAATCCCTAAGTGCTACCCTTCCCTCTACTATTATAGCATTCTATGCAAAAAACCCAGAAAATGTATAAATATCCCCTCCCTTTAGCACTATAGCTGATTAGCACTTATATGGGAGACATTAGTCCATCAGGGACTATAGTCAACCCTTACTTGGGAATTACTCTAACCCATGGTTAGATTAATAGCCTACACTAAACCCTCTCCTACCCTTTTTCCGAAAAAACCTATGAAAACCCCCTCCCCGCGCTCAAACCTAAGGTTAAATGTTTGATCAAACCCCGACATATTAACCCATATGCATTAAAACCCCCTAACCCAAAGTTCTAAACCCACAATATGTAAATGATTATTTTATTGTCTGGTGGTCCCCACCCAAACTTAAACGCTGGGTCGAGGCGCCCGCCAGCCGCCGATCTTCCCCTGCCCCCGATCCAAAGGTGGGCGGTCATTCTCCGCTGTGGACTTGCCGCGCTTTAGCGTCCGGGGAGCGGGTGGTTTTGCTCCCGTACGCTGGACGCGTGGCGGCCACCGGGGTTGTTCGGAGCCCCTCTCCCCATTACCGCCTTTCCCCAATAGCGGTGCGGGGAAACCATAAACCGCTCTCCCGCAATCCGCCTCCCCTGTCATGTCACTCCCGCGTCATGATGACGTCAGGCCCAAGGCCCCTGCCACCTCGCCACCTCGCCCTCCACGCCATCTTGTGGCCCCCGCGCCCCTCCACCGTGTCCCTCCACTCTGGCATCAAGCTCAGCACCCACGTCATCATCCATACCCGGGCCCGCCGATGACGTCATGCTGACGTCATCGCGCAAAAGCGCCAAAACCCATATTTGCCAAATTTGCCGTTATAAACGCAAAAATCAACTGTTTTTGTCATTTTCGCTGGAAAGAAAGAGAGCCGTTTGACTCGTTCGCTCCAAAAAATTGCCTCCACGCTGCGAATTCGAAGCTTGAGATGCCGCCAACCACCAATTCAGCTACGTTCTTCGTCCATTTTTCAACCCGACAGCATCTCGGTGTTAATTATCCAGGTATTTGCCGAAATTTACCCATTTGCCCGTGTTCTTGCCATTTTTCTGCAAAATTCTCCACTAAATACCTGGTAAATCCTAAATTAAAGACTGTCATTCAATTAATGCTGGCCCACAACAATCCACATTGTCCCCTTGTTCAAAATTCACTGTTGAAAAACCATTCTTGGCCTTAATTTGCAATTGACCCTCCAACTGCCCGGCATTGTTCCCTTTTGCCAAGTATATAATTGAAGAACTGAATTTTACCAGGTTATAGTCCTACCCCCCCATCTGCAATTTATCCTCATTATTCACAATCCTTGTGAATTTACCAGAGTAGAACAGAGGCAAGTCTGCTTAATCTACCTACTCCTCTTTGAAGATATACCTGGCATCACCTACATTCAGTCTGCCACCTGACTTCTTAAAAGATTTACAAGCTATTACACTCACATTGTTACATTCAGAAACTACATTCTAAAGACAGCACCCAAAGGCTATACAATGGCTGCACCCACAGCTCTCAGTGTTGCCCCCATTGTTGTTGGGAAAAGTATCCAATTCGGAATGCCCCTATCCCACTCTAAGGTGTGATAGTGCCTTAGCAACAAACAAGGAAAACTATCTGAGTATTCTTCTTTATGAAATGTAAATGGAGAAGAAGGATGTAACTAACCTGTGTCTTTCGCTAGCTTGTCGATCCAATCACTCTCCTCTTTTGCTTGTTTCCCGCTGCCTGCTCCTTCACTGGTCCAGCTTCACTCAGTTCCTGCAAGATCACAAGAGAGGAAAACTACACAAAAGACATAGATTTACATTCATAACTAGTTTAGGATCAGATATAAACTAAATATACAAATATAACAAAACATCATTGATATACAAGCATATAGGAGAAATTCAAATAGCTTTATTGATATGATAAGAAAGTCCAAGAGGAGATACAACCAAGTGAGTCCCGATCCAGCATCTACCTCCCAGCAAAGGAATCCCTTCCTCTCCTCCAACAAAGCATAAATCACCCAATGTACTAATCTCAATCTCAAACCAATAGCAATTCTTTGCAAAGTACAAAATTCCAGCCTCCTGGACCTCTGGGTGAGAGATCCATATATAGATGTAAGCAGAGAGGATGAGTCAGCTTATGTTTTGACTTTTGGCTTCTCTCTGTCAGTTCTTGCTTCCACTTGGAGGTTGAGAGCCTCTTACTCATCACTAGTCAAATTCATTGAGGCAAGTGTCATTGAGGAAGATTCTGGAAGCTTCCAGTGTCTGTACACCTTGCGGAATGACATTGCCATTTGGCATTTCTCGCTCAGCACACCATGGTAGTGCATTTAGGTGCGTTGCAACACACTTAGCTAGTGTACTGGGGTGCATTGCAACGCAGGCAGCTAGAAGAGCTTCTAAATTGATCATGAATTGACTGTTTCTGAGTGGTTTTTGGTGGAGAACTTCTGGGAGAAGTTGTCATTGGTTGACCTTGTTCCTTTAGGGGCAGGAACAACTCTTTTAGGGACTTTGGATCCCTTGGATTATGGACATTTCATGCTCAATGTTGTAAGGCACAAAAATGTCTATAACAGTTGCCCCCTAAAGTATGAGGTCGTTTATCAGGTGAAATGCTTTATTAGGAGGATCCGAAGTTCTTCCAATGTTGGGAGGAGACCTGTAATAAGATACAATACAATACATTATTTTTCATACTGTTTTCATGATCTAGCTGAGGCGGGCATTCCCATGCTCAGCTTTATAAATTCATTTTTATGTACATAGAACAGACAATCGTCTGATGGTATACTGATGATTTTGAAGAAATCATCATCCTTTTGGTAGGATGATTATCTGTGCTATAACGCTGTACATGTCAATGTTTTTATTTTTTCTGAATATATATCACAGCCCAGATGGATGAAACTAGATCCGGGGTCTTCAATCTCATCCGATCTTCACTCTAAGTAAAAGTCGATCCATGTGAGAAATGCTCTGAAGTCAAACATGGAAAGACATCGCTTGATTACCAGTCAATGATGTAAACTGTTAACAAGCGCGAGAGGAATCACCGATAATGATAATGACCCTCAAGGTACTGCAGTGCAATTCACGTGGCATGAATAAAGGACTTGGCGTCAAACACCACGCAAAATCTTTCGGTCGAAGGTCATTGAGGTATACCTGTCGCCGGAAGTGAGAAACTTGCCATTGAGGCATGCAAGCTTCAAAGTACTGAAGGGGGTGTTCCTAGATCAACTTCTTGGATAATGAGCTGATGTTGACAAGAAGCGATCCGTCAAAGGAGGGCCTTAATGTATCCCGCATCAGTGACACGAAACGGAGCAAACGATTTTTATGGAGGTGAAAGCGATCTGATGATATATCAGGGTGGCGGTCATGAAAGAATGAAGGATAATGTATGGTAGTGGATGGGACACGGTTGACTTCTCTGGATGACTTCTCTTGAACATATCGGCGACACTTATGTGATGGATTGGTAGCATTTACCCCAAAGATGGATGGTATGGCGAGACCATGGTGATGTGACCGGTGAATGAAACAACCCAACCCGACTCAGGCACGAAGTGGAAGTGTCATGTTCAAGAGCGACTTGCTACCAATAAAAGTTCTTTGAGTTTCTTCCCAATTTTTCCCCAGTCATTTCTGACCAGTACCTCTTTATTTTTGTCAAGCTTGAGGAGGATAACATATGCTTGTTCTATAATTTGCCCTTCGGGCAAACCCATCGCTATGTTTTAACGAGCCTAGCGATAGTGAAACTCGTTCTCGTCTAAAGACAAGTTTGTCGCTATTAATGTTTTTAACGAGTTTAACGACAAAGATAACTCGGTCCTTTTCATTTTTAGAGAGTCTGAAAAGGTACGTAAAGATAACTCCAAAGTTCCTTTTTCATCATCTAATCCCTTAAGTCCGAAAAAGTATAAAACAATACAGAAGGGATGAATTTTCGATAGTTTTAACGAGTCGAACAAAACAAGTGCTCGATCTTTTTGTGCAATAATCCCTCAGGTCCAAAAAGATTAAAATCTAGAGGAGGGGGGATAGCACTTCCGGTCGTTTTAACGAGCTGGAAGGCCAAAACTAGGCAATCTTTTCATATTTTACGAGTCAGATGAAAAGATCTTAAAGAAGACTCGTCTTTTGAGGAACGAGTGATAAAATGGGTAGCAGCTGATTCCAGGCAAGGGTTGGAATTTTCCAATCACGGCAGTGTCACAAGGATGGCTAGTGAAATCACTCTTCGCAACTGTTCCTCAAAATGGGTAAACAATCAAATGGAGGTGAATGATCGGCCAATGGAAAAGTGGAGGTGACGGTGCAAACACGACCAAGGCTTTAATGGTTGATAAATTTACATTCACGGTGGTTATTTACCGGAGGATAGTTCATTTTTTAACGAGCTTAAACGCGGGTTGAAACACTTGCTCGATCTTATGTTTATTTTTTAACGAGCATGAACTATGTGCTAAAACTGCTCGATTAATCCAGTCATATGATAAGAATGTCTCATGTAAGATTCCATTTTTTATGGAGCTTGCGCCTTACAAAGCTTTGCTCCTGGAATCCTTTCTTTATGCAAGTTCGGAAACGACTAATCCTACGAGTTTAAAGGGTTAGACCTACGAGTTTAAAGGGAGGACCTAAAAATTTAAAAAAAATAAATAGTCGCCCCTTGCTTGCACTCAAAAAGGTTTGCATGCCCCCAGGCATAAAGTACGATTTCAAGGTTACCCCTCAATTTGTAGATAAAACATTTGTTCTACCAGGAAAGGCCTACCTCTTTCAGGTTATCCAAAGATTGTCTCATTTGCGCAGCAAACAAAACACTTCTTCGGCGATGTCTACCGAGATAAACAAAGGTAAGCGGCGCCGACCCAGCTTACATAACTTTGACAAAAGAATCTTATTCTAGAATAACCCTCTTCCAACATGGGTGGGGTACAGACTAGTCATATTCTCCCGCGGAAACCTACCCTATACCCAAAGTTTTCCTACCGAAGCAGACCAGGACGCATGCCCCCTGGGTTCCAGTCATATCCCTCCGAATTACTCGCGCTCATCGGGAGGACGGACCGTGGGTTGAGACATTTCTTGCGTGAAGAGACCATTTAGGGATGGTATATGACTATTTGCGATGCGTGATCCGGGAAATGAAAGTTGGTCCACGAGCTTGACCACTCTTCCTTCGTGCGGAAAACACATTACTCTAAAGAGTGAGGAGACGATGGCTCCCATGCAATATATATAGTCTCGTCCAAGGAGTAGGTTATAATCCAAGGGTCCTTGAACGACCATCACGTTCATTTGAACGGTCTTCCCTTTCAATGTGATAGGCACATTGGGGAGGATCCCTAAAGGTCAACTGGTTCCTTTATCGAAGCCTGTCAGATTTCTCATTTCAGGCAAAAGCGATGGCGAACCAAGCGCTTTCCAAGAAATAGAGGAAAGGATACTCACAGATGCCCCCTCATCAATGATGGTGCCAGCCATGACCATTCTGTATATTTGGACGATAATTCGGAATGGTATGCTTGCTGGCAACCGGGGTCTGCCTAGTTGGTTCCAGTCGAAGGATACAACCAGGTTGCTTGGTGGTGGGACCGAGTAGACAGCCGGATATTGCTCTGACGAAGTTCCTTCCTGCGATAAAGGAATGGGTGGATTGCCCCCGTGTTCGTTGGAGTCTGTGTTGATGAAAAGAATCTGGATGGTGTCATCCTTATCCTCTTCAGTGACTGTATCATTCGAAGATAATACCTCTGAAGGCAAGACCGGGTCAACTGCCGCCTCGACCTTTTGACTTTCGTCTGGTATGGATTCAGTAGGTTTATCCTCAATGATAGATGCTTCAGCTGACCACTTGAGCGGGCCAGCTGGATTCTCAACTAACGAAGGACTCGGCAAGAGTTTTTTATATCCAGGAGGAAGTCGTAACGGTGAAACCGGATGATCTTCCAAGACTCTTTTAGCCTCGTCTAAGAAGGGACAACGGTGGAGGGCATGGTTGCCTTCGCACAGTCTACAGGGAGGTCTAGTTCTCCCTTTTTGTCCTAGAACTTCACTTTCGCTAGTTGACGGTGTACTTTCAACATGGCTATCAGAGGTTGATGACACCGGATTGTGCGAACGGGGAGACCAGTCCCTTAGTATCTGAGGGATGCAAGGACAATCTCTGTGAAAGTGGTCTCCCTTGCAGATGACACATGGCGATTTAGGCCTGGTCAGTGCTGTGTGTGGATTTTCATCAGACGACACTTGTTTTCCCTTATTTGCCTTTGGCTCCTTCTTCTTTTTCTCTTTCTTCTTCTTTTCCTTCTTCTCCTTGGGAGCTTGGTTTTTAGTTTTACCAGTCCTGTCAGACGAAGAGGAAGGAAGAGAGGAAGAATTATAGGAAGTAGAAGGTTGGTGGGAAATTCTGGACTCGTCTAACTGCTGATTTGACTGTTCAGAAATAGTGGTGTTCTGAACGACATTGGTTGAGAAGAGCCAGACCAGCAAGCCAATTGTCAGTCCTAGAAGCGACAATGTGGCCATATGGGGCGCACCAACATCTCCCCAAGAGGAGAAGGGACTAGGATTTCCACCAAGGGGAATTCCTTGGTTGGTAGGCTCCATTTTCTCAACCTAAAGATCAACGCAGGAAAAAGGGTATGATTATTCCGTTTAAAATAAATTTTAACGACGCTTGGACACAACTTACTTTTTCAATTTTAAAGAGTCGAGAAAAAGCAAAAGATGACTCTAGTCGCCTTCGATGTTTTAACGAGCCCGAAGTGACAAATGCTCGGATGGACTTTTTCTGTTAGAGTCTGAAAAAGACCAAAAGGAACTGCTCTGGAGTTCTAGGTAGAGGGTGTGCCAAACTTTTCGCAAAACCGCAGAATACTTTTTAAGGTACGGGCGGTCAATCTTCCCGAATGCTGTGTTCAGTGCATTGCGATCAGTAGGGCGGTTGACACAGCTTCCTATGGATAAAGGTTTTATACCTATAGGGGTCTCCCAATATATACTCGACGGTATGTGGGAGCACAATCCGTACTGGCACTTATCGTCTCTCAGGAGGAATCACCCAACCATCAGTGAGGCGACCAGTGACCAGGTTTTACGACGCCGGAACACGTCTCTAGCCTAGACCTCTATGTTGTGCGTTAAGTTACAAAGCGTTGTTAAGTTCGTTCAATTTATTTTAGGTTGATCTTTCTTAGAAGTTTGCCTTTTTGGATCACCACGAGATGTATGATACAATTCCTAAATGCAGTCTAAAGATGATAAGTAAGCTTTTATATCTTTTCAACAATGAAAATCCTAGCTACAAGGGGAAAAGAAAGACACAATCTTTTCTCAAAGAGCATAGAGCACACTGTAAATGCACTTTTCCTAAATCAACATACAAACTGTCAAAATGCAAATGCACATATGCATGTATTTGTTTTCACTTTGTTAATATTGATGCCTAAAAAGAAAGTTGTTGTACAAATTTGAATTCGATTTCAAGTGAACACAAACAAGTTTCCTTTTCGAAATCAAAAAGACGATTACGAAACTTTATGATTTACTTGTTTCGACACCAGAAATGCATAAATTCAAACCAAAAGACAAAAGTAAAAGTGTAATCAACTGTGAACAGCAAACAAACTCACTCCTAAGATCAAAACGACACTTACGACAGGTCTAGATCTAAGGGCGACAGTATGACTAGTTTACTTTTGTAATGGGAAACTGCAAATGATGTAACAAATACACAAAGAAAAAATACAGTTTCTTTATACAACTGAGGTGGAATTGAGGCAAAGAAAAGGGGTTTCAGATAGGTACACACACTGATAACAGGCTGCAAAAACCAGAGATAAAACTGAGCAAAAGAAGCAGGGAACCACAGCTGCACAAGGAAAAGGCTGATCAACGCACCCCCAGCACAGAGAAACTGAACTTTAGCGCAGGTAACCTTCACGGGACCTGCGTTGAAATGCAGAACCTCTTCACAGAGTCTGCACTGAAGCAGAAACGAGAATTGTTTCTGGGTTCTGGGTTACGGTTTGCAGTTTAATCTACAGTTTTTGGCCGGATAAAAGCTATCAATTAGGTACAATTAGAGGGATGATTTAAAGGAGGACTAAGATCTATCACAAAGGGCTGTTAGAGCACTTGTGGATCAGTTGTTCAGATCATAAACAGGCCCAACGAATGGACTAGAGTAGCAGATCTCTACTTTGCATTTGAAAATGGCAAATGCAGTTCGATTCGGCACTCTAGAGTTTATGAGAAGAACAACAATAGAAACACAAATAAACTAACAAGATACGTTCCCCAGCGGAGTCGCCAATTTGTTGTTGGGAAAAGTATCCAATTCGGAATGCCCCTATCCCACTCTAAGGTGTGATAGTGCCTTAGCAACAAACAAGGAAAACTATCTGAGTATTCTTCTTTATGAAATGTAAATGGAGAAGAAGGATGTAACTAACCTATGTCTTTCGCTAGCTTGTCGATCCAATCACTCTCCTCTTTTTCTTGTTTCCCGCTGCCTGCTCCTTCACTGGTCCAGCTTCACTCAGTTCCTGCAAGATCACAAGAGAGGAAAACTACACAAAAGACATAGATTTACATTCATAACTAGTTTAGGATCAGATATAAACTAAATATGCAAATATAACAAAACATCATTGATATACAAGCATATAGGAGAAACTCAAATAGCTTTATTAATATGATAAGAAAGTCCAAGAGGAGATAAAACCAAGTGAGTCTTGATCCAGCATCTACCTCCCAGCAAAGGAATCCCTTCCTCTCCTCCAACAAAGCATAAATCACCCAATGTACTAATCTCAATCTCAAACCAACAACAATTCTCTGCAAAGTACAAAATTCCAGCCTCCTGGACCTCTGGTGAGAGATCCATATATAGATGTAAGTAGAGAGGATGAGTCAGCTTATGTTTTGACTTGTGGCTTCTCTCTGTCAGTTCTTGCTTCCACTTGGAGGTTGAGAGCCTCTTACTCATCACTAGTCGAATTCATTGAGGCAAGTGTCATTGAGGAAGATTCTGGAAGCTTCCAGTGTCTGTACACCTTGCGAAATGACTTGCCATTTGGCATTTCTCTCTCAGCGCACCCTGGTAGTGCATTTAGGTGTGTTGCAATGCACCTAGCTAGTGTATTGGGGTGCATTGCAACGCAGACAGCTAGAAGAGCTTCTGAATTGATCCTGAATTGACTGTTTCTGAGTGGTTTTTGGTGGAGAACTTCTGGGAGAAGCTATCATTGGTTGACCTTGTTCCTTTAGGGGCAAGAACAACTCTTTTAGGGACTTTGGATCCCTTGGATTATGGAAATTTCATGCTCAATGCTGTAAGGCACAAAAATGTCTATAACACCCATGAATCCACCAAACAAAGAACTTGAGACCCTGCCTCTTGCTGACAGAGATTACCTCATCCAAGACCTTGTGGGTGACAGGAACCATTTACAGACCTTCCGGGAATTGAGGGATAACTATTTGAGCAACAATGACACATATGGGATATGGGAATCCAATCTGCCTCATTACTTTCTCCCATCTGTTAACATTTTTCCAGAAATCATCTGCTTATGTGTTGAGAATTATGATCCAAATCACAGAGCTGTCAAGTCTCCATCTAGGAGCATACTCTTCCACATCAATGCTGAATCCATCAACCAGATGCTCAAATTCAAAAAAACTCAGCTGCTGTATCCCTTCTCCATGAACTATCTACTGGATACAGGTGCCAAGCTTTCCACTGCTGACATTCAGAAGATCACCAAGACATTTATGAGAGCTGACCGCCAGCCCACAGGGCCACCTCCTTTCTTGCATGTCCATTTTACTGATGTGGGCCAACTTCTGGTTGACATGATTTCTTATGTGTTGGGCTATAAAACCAGTGAGCATGTTGATGAGACAGTGCTGGTGTTATTAGCTGCTTACAGCCTAGGCCAACCTCTTGCTTACAAGTATAACTTTGCTAAATTCATAGCCAACAAGATACATGACCAACTCTTCAAAGTGGACAGGGAGGGTATATTCAAATATTCATCATATATCTACCACTTGTTCATGTATTATCAGTTCGAGGCTTTTCAATGCCCTATCAAAAAGCTGGATTCTAGGGGAGAAAGAAGGTCTGTCATCTTCTGGTCATCAGTTTTCCACCAAGTCCAAGATTCACCATATTCATATTGTGAATTTATTGATCAATTTGTCTACCCGGTCTCTTGCCTATTGATGAGATCCCCTCCTCCTAGAGTGTCATTGGAAATCCAGAAAACTCTGCAACTGTCCAAAAATTATAAAATAGGTGATTGGTACCTATACCAAAATCACACAGTCATCAGAATTTATGGCTGTGAGCTCTGTCCATACAGGCTCCCAAGATATGTACCAATGAGATTGTTCGCCTTGGAGTACTATAGGCAGCTTATTAACTCTGACCTCACCCACTTTCATAGTGCCAAGAAGAAATCCCACCTCAAGTTCAAACACCACCTGGGCCCCTTTATCATGAACAAAAAAGAGGGATGGCAAGAGGCTGAGCAAATCCTCAGAGATAAATACAAGTTATCAAGAAGCTTCTGGTGGGTCCCTTATGACCCTGAAGGCTTTATCAGTGCTAGAAGAGTCAAGTACAGGCTGCTAGGCTATGAGCACTATAAATTTCCACAATTTGAGCAGCATGCTAATCAGCAAGAATGGTTACAAGACACATTAGTTGAGGAACTAACTCAAGAAGAAATAATGCAAAGAAATGTCAAGGATTTGGAAAAAACTCTTGACTTAGATTCTGTGCCGCAGGTAATTTTCAAGCAGCCACATCCAGTTGGAGAAGGAACCTCAAAAACTACAACTACACCAGCCACCCAGGCGCCATCTACAGCAGCATCTGGCACAGACAAGGGCAAGGGAATAATGGGTGCTGAAGAAGAGATAGTAAAAGAAAAGCCTGCCTCCTCAATTGGGCAGCAACAAGAGCAAACCCCTCCACCACAAACAGAACCACCAGCAGTGCCTGCATTGCAGACCCCTGCACATGAGGAAAGGGGCAAAAAACGGGACAGAGAAGAGTCCACTCCTGCTAGTGGATCCTCCCAGCTACCTGAAGCCAAGAGGCAAAAGGTTGACTCCCCAGTCATAGAAGAAATAAGCAAAGAACTTCTTGAGAGTCCAAGGAAAGAAGGAGGAGACAGTCAGCAAACGGCTACAAGCTCTTTTCAACAAGAGCAGGGATTACAGCTTGGTATGGAGGTGTCCTCCTCCACTCAGCAGAGCCAGAAGCCTTCAAGCACCAAGGCTTCCTTCAAAGAGATAAAGGCACAAAATGAGCTGTTGAGAATAGAGGTGTACAAGCAATTCCTCAAAGCAACACCAGCTAAGCAAGAGAGGTTGATGTCAGTGTATGATATACAAGAGGAAAAGATAATCCTCAGCCACTTCAAACCCAAGGTGCCGCAGCCTCACTCAGCTCCAGATTTTGTAAAAACAAAGCTGGAAGTCATGGCAAAAGACATTCACCCCATGGACCAGATAGAGCTGCACAAACAAACGGGGGAAATGGTCTATGCCACCTTGGTAGACAGGGCCACAATGGCCCATGAATTGAAAGAATCGCTGAAGAACACCAACATTCAGTTAGATTTCGAGAGAATGTCCTCCACGGCCAAGGACAACAGGATTAAGACACTGGAGGATAACATTGTGGACCTAGGACACGATCCTAAGGACCCAAAGGGTGTGAGGGCCGTCATGAAAAAGAAGGAAGATGATATTGCTGCATTGAAGAAAAGGCTGAAACTGCTCCCCACTGAGCACCCCCAAACAACAGAACTGCAAAAAGAAAAAGAGTCTGAAGATCAGCTTGATCTAATAATGCAGCTGAATCAAAAAGTCATTGATCTAGAGAAGGAGCTAGAAGAGGCACTGCAAGACAAACAGGGAGAATCAACCTCCCAACCTCCTCAAACTACCTCAACCACTGCCACCACTACAGAGGCAGCAGTAACCCCTGCAACAACTACAACAACAACGGAAGCAGCAGCAGCAACAACAACAGCTCCTGACTCCAGCTTAAACATGGATGATTTGACAAAGGCTATCAAAGAGATGGAGCTTCAGGCAACCGAGATCAAGCAGGCCAAGGAAAAATTGGAAGAACTAGAGGCCAAATATGACAAATCCAAGATGACTGTAGCAGAGCAGTCTAGAGAAATTAAGGCCCTCAAAGACAAAATAAAGGCCTTAGAAAAGGAGCTCAAACTTGAAAATACTCTGGCAGAAATAAAGAGGATTTTGTGGGCCCGGATTGACCACTCCCTTACTAGACAATGGAAGTCAATCAAGACAGTGCATGAACAAATGGAATTGATTGGCCAAGCACAAATATAGATCCAGAAAGCCAGAACAGTACTAGGGAACAGGCCTGAGCAGGCCAACAGAATGATAAATTTTCTCAACAATCAGACTAAGGAGGAGCTGGCAGCCCTGAACATCATTAACAGAACAGATGCTGTCCTTACAACTAAAAAAGTGCTCACCCTCAGAAATTTTGCACAAACTGTAGAAAGAAAATGTCATGAAATGCAGGCTGAGGTGGATGAGTACAAGCTCAAAATGGGAGCACTGCAAGGAAAGGGATTGCCCAGCCTACTAACCAGCACAGGAAGACTGCTCCCCCGTGAGCAATATGCTACCAAGATGACAAATTTTATTGAAAATCAAATCACTGCATCTGCCAGTACTTCTGAGGAAACAGGGCCTCCAACAGGGCAGGGCCTCTATGACAAGCTTGAAAATCTATTTTTTATTGAACATGAGATCAATCACCTATTTGAGGTTCCTCCAATTTTTTATAGATATACAGAGGTAGATGAAACCTTGGTAAAAATTTGAAGACACCAACTACCCAAAGAGGATTGGTGGCAGGCAATGCTGCAAATTTTGCCTCAGTAATCTCAGTTGATCAATCCTAGTCAGCTTCCACTCAGCCAAAAGCAAAAAATAGAATCTGGACAGCATACAAGGCAGCTGAAAAGGGTGACTCAGCATGAGGACAGCGACAGCAGGCCAAAACATAGGAAATGCGCAAATTTTGGGCAGCACGGCTTCAGCCGACTCCATCGGTCACAAAGTCAACATTCTCTGACCATTTTGGACAGCTAATACACTAAGAAGTTACTACAGCATTTATTTTCTCAGCTGCAATGCTCCAGGAGTTGGCACAATATTAATGAGCCATTAACTCACCAGCTAGATATTTTCTGATGTAAATTTTGTATATATACCTCCCCTGGCAGCGTATTTGGGGTTGGTGATTTTCACTCTAAGGCAAATGTATTGTATATTTTCAGATAATCTAATGCAAAAAGCTGGAAAAGCTCAGTGTTTCTTGGATGCTTGATGTCTCAATGATGCTCTGCGTGCTGTTGCAGAATTCCTGTGCTGTCTAATGGAACAATAAGTCTTCTTAATCTATGTTTTATATTCCTATGTTTGTTTGAATCATATGCATGTTTCACCAATCTAATAATAGAGAAAAAGAATAGTACAGGATATGTTTGTATACACCCTGTATTCAATCTCTGTTGTTGAAATGTTTTCTTCAGAATTAATCATGAACATGAATTCTTAATTGCTCATGTTTGTATCAATTCTATATATATGAATGTTATGCAGGAATTCTTCAGTGCTCCTAAGTAATATTCCCACTGTTCTCCATATCAGCTTACTGAAAGATCCTTAGCTGCCTTTCACGCCCTGATTCCATCACATCCATTCACAGATTTAAAAAATTGTTCCTTGGACACTTATCTGGCTCTGTAGCATCACTGTTGTATCAACACAGACATATCAAGCAATTAAACATCACTGACTCCATGCCCAATGGCCTAGATCACCCTGTAAACATACATCTGTTTTGACTGAAATCATCATCCAGCAAAATTTAAAACAAAACCTTGAGCATCATAACTAGCCTAAAATATTATACAAACAAAATTAAATCATAAAGAGAGAGCCCTCTCTGGTCATAGGTAGGCTAGAACCTGTGACCCAAAGATTGGTTAGTGGTTACCTCGGCCGTATTCCCTTGGGAGTCAAAGGGAACAACCTGAGTGTTAACACCACCTAGAACTGTGCAAAACACTTGTGCCTCTCGCATTGCTGTAGCCTGCTAGTTATGCGTTGTCCTGGGATTCCTCGCACTGTCTCTCTCTCTGCTGCTCTATCCGTATCTGTCTCTACCCAATCAGTCAGTTCCTGCTACTCCACATCGGGGCTCCCGTAGCAAGGTCTGATCCAAGAGGTTGGGTACCTCAAGGATCCTGCCCCTCCTCCTTGGGACGATCAATCCACATCACCCCACCTCCTACCTGGAGGTATGGCTGCATGTGATCCCTCAGCCCACCTGGCTTGAAGTTTCCCCATACTGGAGGTCTCTGCACGAGTAGATGTCTCTACTCGATCTCCTCTTAGCTTCCCTTGTTGTGGCTACTCCACAACCTCCTGAAGCTGCTGCACCAATCATGGCTCCTCCACAATTGTCTGAGACTTCTTCTAGCTCTGCATGTTGAGAGCTAATATACGCTCCCTCTCAACCACCAAGTCCCCATCAGTTGCCTCACTACTCAAGGCTTTGCATGCATCTTGAACCTCAAGAGCATACAGGTTCCTGACTCGTGAACCAATCTCATGACAATGAAAGCATCTCACCTTCGACTTGTCAACCTTCTTCCCATCACTGGAAGTATTGGATTCAGAAAGAGAAACCTTCCCCTTCCCCTTCTTCGCCTTACTCACTAAGGCACAGTTCTCCTCATCCTGCATGGATGAATAACCGTCTATGGTGCTCCGTCTAATCTCCTCTTGCACAAGATTTGACCACAGTCTCTCCCATCCTGGCAATATCTCCCTTCCATTCACCGAGTCCTGGTAGCTATGCCAACTCTTAGGAAGGCCAAGGAGTGCTAGACTCACCATATCCTCATCCTCAACAGTTACCCCCACACTTCCCAGCTCATCCTGGCATTGGGTGAACTTCGTGAGATACTGGGGCATACTATCTCCATTCTCACACCTAATGTTTCTGAGTTTATCCTTGAGCGCCATTCCACCAGCTCAAAACTCAACCGCTTCTGATCTAAAATTCGTGAGAACAAAGTATTTCTTGTACAAAGATCGACTGTATGGGAATTCACCAGATATCTCACCTTCCAAAGGAAGGATGAATCCAAAGGCTACCTGGCCCGATTATAGACTCTGCCTGAAGAAATAAAATGTAAACACTTTTTGAATAATAGATCTGATGATCAATCCTCGCTTTGATATCCTGTAGAACTTTTTATACAAATCAAGCAGCTCTGATACCATGTAGAAATTTTGAATAATATGACACATATTCAATGGAGATTATCCTGATCATGTACTATTGCAGAATACATACACAATACATAAGCTCCTCTACGTTGATCATCAATTTACAGAAGCAGAAACATTCACAAGCACACATAGAAGCATCAATCAAACTCATTAACACAGTATGTATCTCGGGGAAAGAATCTCGCTAAAAACCCCAAATATATATATATTATATTGATTGAATCATGTAACATTACAAAGTACAATGCTTATCACAAGCAATCTAGTACCAACTCCACCTGTTACACACAATACAGCTCAGATATGATCTCCAAATCTATTCCACTGCTTGCCTGCCTCCACAGCTCAATACCTGCTTAAGAATGAATGAGAATGGTTTACCAAACTTGTATTTAACCTCCAAAGAATCACTCACACTAGGAAGGATGTGAGGAGAGGCTATAATACTTGGTATTGGCCAATTCATTGGCATACTCAATCCCTTTGATTGTGTAAATCATCATGCACAACTATAGTCACAACTGATAGCAATCTGATCCTCTAACACCTCTCCATGCTGAACTGAACATGCACTGACATGCAACTGAGTTAACTAATGTATTCTATAGTTGCATTATGAGTTAATAATTAGTTTAACAACTCATCATTATTCTATTTGCAGTTAGACTAATTACAACTAGTTTAACCAAGTCAAACTGAACACAACTTCATTAACTCTCCAATCAACTCCACCAAACTCAACTGATTGAGTTCTAACTGAAGTCATGCATGCAACAACTCAACTGACCCACAAAGAAAGCATATTTCATTCTGACAGCTGCATGTGCCACATTTGTAGCTCAAACTGAAGTGCTCCAAGAGAATAAGATCAATTTTATAGTCCAAATATTATTATGAGACAATAATATTTGACTTTTCTATTTTTGACAGGCAGTCTAAAAATAGACTTTGATCACTCCTGTTGTGATCACTCCTGTTGTGATCACTCTTGCTGTGGTCAGTCCTGCTGTGATCATCCCTGTTGTTGTCACTCCTGCTGTGATCATCCCTGCTGGGATCCAAAAATAGAACTTGCGCCATAATTTTCCTGCGGGCCCACTTAGTGAAGGTGACTCTTTTCACTAAGCTCCATCATCTTGTTGCATTCTCAACAACCATTTCTTGTTGCACACTTTTCAATAGCCCCTAGGTAGCCGCTGAAGGATCTGGGCAAAGTTGTCCATCATTGCATTCCTTTGTCACTCAAGGGCTTCTTCAAGCAAGATTTTGATAGGATCTCCTACCCCCTTGTCTTTCTTTTCATCTGCCATGGGAGGCCATCGAGATTTGTGAGGTTGGTCTTGCAAAGGTTTGACTAGTTCAAGCCCTAACTCCTTATATCCTGACCTCGTTGGGGACATGCAAAGAAAAGCAAAGAAAAAGCAGACCACTCTGATACCACTGATCCGGATTTAAACAGGAATGCAACAAATTACAGAGATAACCATGAACACAGAGATGCAGTGGAAATAATACTCCATTTCATTAATGTAAAATACTGAAATACGCTTACAAATAGAATTGGATATAAACCAGATAGGGTGATGGTAGCTTATCTTTCAGATGAGATGTGGCAGCTACATGCCTCTGAACTGTGTTCCAATGAGGCTCGAAGGCCTATTTATTGTTGAGAAACAATGGAAAACACTTAACATCCCAAAACCTAACCCTAGAAGATGAAATTCCAAACTATGGGCCCCGTTTGGGTAAATTTGTACATCAACTTCCCACGGTCGCAACTTTGACATATGATCTTCATTTGACGTGCACAGTATCTTGTTAGAAAGACTTATATGAGAAATACAACTTTGGGAAGAGAAACATCAGTCCATGGACCCATGTTGCTCCCAATTTTCCAAAAAAAACGTTGTTTAGGGCCTCAAAATGGCTCTGGAAGTTCAAGACCCGAACAACTGCTAAAAGTAGTAAACTGGGCTACAATTAAAGAAACTAAAAAGCTGAAAGAAACAATGGTGGGCGTCCAAGTGGACTTGGCAGGTGGCCACCAATATCCACCTCGATCATCCAAAGATGCTATACCATCAAAAGTTCAATGTGTCAAAGGAAATAATAAAATGAAAGGGTAAAGTTTCAAAGGGTTAAGTGAATGCCAAAGGGAGTTGTCTTTCCCAAGGGTGTCCAAATCATCATTTTTCGCAAACACTAAACCCTAATTTCCTCTCCCATTGAGCTAGGGTTGGCTATGGAATCAGAGATATATGAGTAAAGGAGGCATAAGTGAGGTCATTTCAGAAAGTATGAGGACATTCCAACTCATAAACATTAGGTCTACATCATTTCTTAAGAAGCCATTCCAATGGACAAGTCTTTCGCCACACATAAGGGTCGGTTTTTCTACAAATTGTGTTTCTGACCAAGAAAAGATGAATTTGACAAAAGTGAGAGAGGTTTTTGTCCATCATATGCCAAGGAAGAAAATTTGCTTCAATTTTTACACAGGTGTCATGGTTTTAGAGAAATGTCAAAAATACAGTTTCTACAAGAGAGTTGCTGCACTTCTGGAGCGACTTTGGAAAAATCACTTTTTCTTCTATCTGGAGTCTCCAAATGAGTTTCTTGATGATTCAAATGCTAACAAGACAAAAGTATATTTCCAATGAGCTATCATGCACTCAATTTGGAGTTGAGTAAGATCTCCAAACGTTTCTTGCAAGAGAACACTTAATTTTTGCACCCAGGTTGATGTGCGTTTACCAGTCTTAGGAAATAGGCATTTTGACAAGGTAAATGACCTTCAAAGTGAAAAATAAATATATATATAGAAAGTAGACTCGAAGGGCTTTCCAAAAAGCTACCGTGGAGCAAATTCAAACACCAGTAAGGCCTCCAAAAGCAGCCCTAAAGAGGTCGCTGCACGTTTGACAGTGTGAGGGTGCTCTTGACAGTGAAATGGTCAAACGTGCAACACCTAGGACGTTGTGCTTTTGTTTGGGGAATCCAATGAGAAAATGGTCAGAATTTTTGGATTCCAAATGATGAGGACATGCACCCAGTACTTTTTCTAAGAATTTGGAGCAAAATGGGTCAACCAAAAGGATTAAAAACTACCAAAAAATCACCTTTTTGCCTCTTTTATAGCCTGGTCGCTACGTGATTGAGTAGTCTTGGGAGATTGAAATTTTGGAGGGGTAAATGAAGCCAATTTTGTAAACTAATGGAAGTTATGGAAACTAGAGAGGATAAAATTTCCAATGAGCTATCCTGGGCTACATTTGGACATCAAGAAGGAAGTCAAAAGTCAGCTTGAAGAGGACAATGCGCGTTTAACCAGGGTCGCTATGTGTTTACCAGGGTCGCTGTGCATTTGACAAATTGTCCAGTTTTTCACTATTTTGTCCCAATTTTTAATTTCACCATGGAAATTCATGCTTTTATCTTTGTAATTGATCAGTTAAATGTAATTATGATGCTTCTAGAGCTTACTAGGGTAGATTCATCAGGTAAAACAAGTTCATGAGGTGTAATGTATCAATTTGTTTGGGTTAGGGATGAATCACTTTGACCACCCTATTTTCTTGTTTGCAGTTCAGATATTGTTAGAAACAACTTATCTTCTCATGGATTGGACCCTTTGAGGTTAGGATGAGTTGTTTGGGGTCTATATAATGCTTTTCCTCAGTCTTGTATGGGTTGGACTCAGCTGGATGCTTATGCTTTGAAGAAACATCATTTTGTATCAGTTTAGTAGGAGATTAATGAAAAGTTGCAACTATTACTTTGGGATCCATGTGGTATGATGTTCAGTTCAATTTTTTTTATGTTTTCATATGTTCGAATGTATTGTTGACTCCATTTCATCATTTCGTTGCGTTTATGTAAATGTATACAAGTCTGAGAGGCAAAATCCAAATCTCTATGCTTTATTTTGGGTAGACATTTCACAGTTTGTTTTTTCCTCAGTTTAGGAAGAATCCATAAGTTTCACATGCTCTTCCTAAATCCTCACCTATCTTTTCACCTCATCCATCAAACCCTAAGGCTCTGATCATTGTACCTACCTTGCTCCATCGAGCACCCTGCAATTTTGACCTAATTTCCTTGCCCTAAACTACTTGCCTCTTCTTGATCTAGCAAAACTCCTTCTAATCAAATCAAACCTTGTGCTACTATACCTAGCCTAATATCATTTTCCTAATCTAGTCATCTTGGTTGAGATCCTTACGGAGAGATCCCTCTCCTGGCCTAGTAGGGCTAGCTACTTGGCTAAGCATGGTTTGTGACTACCTTGGCATTGCCTTCCTTCAGCCTGAGGTTCAATCTAGGTGATAACATAGTGGAAACCATATTGGGGAAGAGGTGACAGATATTCTCTAGGAAAGATCATCAAATTTCAGATTTGATTTCTGATGGTGAACAATGGTTAGATGCATGCGAAGGCTGAAATCATTCACCTGACGACTCCAGTGTCAAAAAATCCCAAGGTTCAGAATTTTTCATGGAAACTCCACTCTTCAAGAACCAGTAGCTTGAAGAATTTCTTGGTGAATTCATTATTATCAAAATGGATTCAATTTCTCAAAGGTATGTTCCCATGAGCCGAGATCACATTCCAGGTTTCCCAAATAAAATTCCTAAGGTAGATTGGAAAATGAATTTACCTATGTTTAAAGATGATGATAGGAATGATGTTGATTTACATTTGGTTAGATTTCACATGCATACTAGCAACTTGAAGGTTGATTTTCCTAAAGACTGCTTGATGAAGATATTCATGGCCACTCTCGAAGGTGAAGCCTGATCTTGGTATGAAAGTTTACCGCCTACTTGTATTTACTATTTAAAGGATTTTCATACCATGTTCTTTGAAAGGTATAAATAATCTTATCCATCTTTAATATTAGTTCAGAATTTTTGTAAACATGCTTATAGTTTTATTGAAAATCTTGAGAATTTTATGAAGATGATGATTTCATGGACGATGATATCATGGAAGCCATGTATGAAAATCCATTTTAGTAGCATAAAGAGAGCTTAGAGGATACTTATTAAGATGCTCAGGAAAATTTGCAGCAAGTTCAAGATCTTAGTACAATTGAAAATGATGGAAGGCAAGGTCTTATTTCAGATCTGGTCATAGCAAAAGATAGTATACAAGAAAATCAAGTTCCAATTTCAGATTGTCATGAAGTCAAGTTGGTTATTTCAGATCTAGATTCAGATCGTGATTGTGAAGAAATCATTGAAGCCTTCTTTGATTTTTCCCTTCAACAATAGTCTGAAGAAGCTAGTCACTTTGATACAAAAGATCATAGTCAGCAAACAGTAGCTTCCTCTTTTCTTGAAGATGAAGGAATTTTGCATCTTGATAGTCAACAGGAATCACATGAAATGAATCAGCGGTCTGATGAAAATTTATATACTCCTTTGCTTGAAATTAACGAAGATATTCATCATCCTTTTCAAACTTTAGGAGGGAAAGAAGACAATTACTATTTTAGGAAAAGAAAAAAATAAGTACCATCTCCTCTGTTTGAATATGAGATAGATCAACTCCTGAAAGGTCGTGTTATAGCCCAAACTAATGCAGATTTGCAGTGTTCACATAGTCAAGAAGATGTTAGTGAAACTTCTTCCACTTTTGAAAATGAGGACAATATTGAAATTAGATTTATATATCAGCAAACATATATTGTTTTCTTTCATGAATATGATAGGGTTGTCATGTTTGATAATCTTGAAGAATGTTTTTTGTTTAAGAATGACTTAGAATATGAAATTGAGGAGTATGAGCCTACGAGAGACAGTATGCCAGAAATCAAGTCAGAATTTCTCATGCTCGAGGAATTTACAACCAACACTCAGATAGCAGAAGTTTATACTTCTCTATTCCTTCCTATCAATCAACAACCAACTGTTCTTTCAGATCAGAATGAAGGGAGTACTTGTATTTTTGCTGCTAGATCTCAAGACAAGGTAATGCTTCATGATTTTCAAGATCTCTTTAGAAATATTTTGCAAGAATTGGAGAAGATGAATGTTGTCTGGTTTGTTTGCATAAGCCTTGGTTTTAGTTGTTATTGTGAGTTGCCTACATGTACATCGTTTTGCTTGCTTGGGGAAAGTGAGAGTAGAATTTCAGTGAGTAGCCATCTGCTGGATTGGTTACATTGGAAGGTTCACTTCACATGATTGTACATATTTCTTCGTAGGCAGGTGGTTGTAATTAGTATTTGAAGCCCTCAAATCTCAATGGTCTGCTACCATTAATAAGTTTTGTAAGTACTTGTTTCAGTTAAGCAAGTCTTGAGCCATTTTTTTCAGTCAATTTCAAGTTAGTTTCGAGTCAGTTTGTGTCATTTAAAGTTGTCAGAATTTAGTCATGCATTTTAGTTTAAGTTTTGGACCATATTGGCCCACATGGCTAGGCACTTGGCATACGGTGTTCTTGACACCTCCAAGGAGCTTCCATCCCCAATAAGGCCGATGTTAGTGTCAGTATTTGCATCCTGCCATCAGTGATTAAAAATCCCCTTTTCATATCATTTTAAGGGACACACTCAGGTTTTTTTTATCATTCCACTTGGTCATGCAAAAAATTAGTTATTGATGGTAGTCCTAGTCCAAAAACATCACTGTTCCCTAAATGTGATTACTTGCTGGCATAGTTTCATATCTTTTTGATTGTACATCATCCATAAAGTTATTTTTATCATGACATTTGCATTAGTCACAAGATCATTATGTCATCTTGAAATTTAGTCCTTCAAGGTCTCATTAAGTCTTTAGGGTTTCCAAGGTTTCATTAGGTCATTAGGGTTGCCAAGATTCCATTCCATTGCATAAGACTAGCAAGTAAAGGGTGATCAAATAGCATCACTTCATCATGTGAAGATGATTTGTAAAAAGAAATGCTTATTTCATTATGTAATTTTATGTCTTTCAAATATAATAATTTCACCATCCCAAGTTGTTAACTCAGTGTTCCAAAGATGCCAGACCATCAAAAGATCAATTTTTCATAGAAAATATTCAAATGAAAGGGTAAAGTTTCAAAGGGTTAAGTGAATGCCAAAGGGAGTTGTCTTTTCCCAAGGGTGTCCAAATCATCATTTTCCACAAACACTAAACCCTAATTTCCTCTCCCATTGAGCTAGGGTTGGCTATGGAATCAGAGATATATGAGTAGAGGAGGCATAAGGGAGGTCATTTCAAAAAGTATGAGGACATTCCAACTCATAAACATTAAGTTTCATCATCTGTCAAGAAGTCATTCCAAGGGACAAGTCATTTGCCACACATAAGGGCCCGTTTTTCTTCAAACTGTGTTTCTGACCAAGAAAAGATGAATTTGACAAAAGTGAGAGAGGTTTTTATCCATCATAGGCCAAGGATGAAAAAAATCCTTCACATTTTACACAGGTGTCATGGTTTATAGAAATGTCAAAAATACAGTTGCTACAAGAGAGTTGTTGCACTTCTGGAGTGACTTTGGAAAAATCACTTTTTCTTCTATCTGAAGTCTCCAAATGACTTTCTTGATGAGTCAAATGATAGCTAGACAAAAATATATTTCCAATGAGCCATCATGCACTCAAGTTGGAGTTAAGTAATACCTCCAAAATTTTCCTGCAAGAGAATGCTTCATTTTTACATCGAGGTCACTACGCGTTTACCAGTCTTGGGAAATGGGCATTTTGACAGGGTAATTGACCTTCAAATTGAAAAATAAAGGTATATCTGGAAAGTAGACTCTAAGGGATTTCCAATGAGCTATTGTGGAGAAACTTTGGACACCAAGAAGGCCTCAAAAAGTAGCCCTGAAGAGGTCTCTGCACATTTGACACTGTGAGGGCACTCTTGACAGTGAAATGGTAAAACACGTAGCATCTAGGATGTTGTGCTTTTGTTTGAGGCATCCAATGAGAAAATGGTCAGTATTTTTTGATTTATAATGATGAGGATAGGCACCCTATAATTTTTCTAAGAATATGGAACAAAACTGGACAACCAAAAGCGTCAAAAACTACCAAAAAATCACCTTTCTCCCTCTTTTTTGGCCTGGTCACTGTGCGTTTCAGCAGTCTTGGGAGATTGCAATTTTGGAGGGGTAAATGAAGCCCATTTTGAAAACCAAGGGTAGTTCTAGACACTAGATAGGATACGCTTTCCAATGAGCTATCCTGGGATAGATTTGGACATCGGGAGGGTAGTCAAAAGTCATATGGAAGATGACTCCGCATGTTTGACAAGGGTCACTGTGTGTTTACCAGGGTCGCTGCGCGTTTGACAAATTGTCCAGTTTTTCATTGTTTTGTCCTAGTTTTCATTTTAACCATGGAAAATCATGATTTTATATTTGTAATTTATCATTTAAATGTAATTATGATACTTCTAGAGCTTACTAGGGTAGATTCATAAGGTAAAACAAATTCATGAGGTGTAATGTATCAGTTTGTTTGGGTTAGGGATGAGTCACTTTGACCACCCTATTTTCTTGTTTCCAGTCCAGATCTTGTTAGAAACAACTCCTCTTCTCATGGATTCGACCCCTTGAGGTTATGATGAGTTGTTTGGGGTCTATATGATGCTTTTCCCCAGTCATTGTATGGGTTGGACTCAACTGGATGCTTATACTTTGAAGAAACATCATTTTGTATTAGTTTAGCAGGAGATTAATGAAAAGTTGCAGCTATTTCTTTGGGATCCATGTGGTATGATGTTCAGTTCAGTTTCTCTTATGTTCTCATGTGTTAGAATCTATTTTTGACTCCATTTCATCATTTCATTGCCTTTATGTGAATGTATACAAGTCTAAGATGAAGAATGCATATCTTTATGCTCTGTTTTGGGTAGACATTTCACAGTTAGTATTTTCTTCAGTTTAGGAAGAATCCATAAGTTTCACATGCTCTTCCTAACTCCTCACTTGTCTTATCACCTGATCCATCAAACCCTAGGGCTCTGATCATTGTGCCTACCTTGCTCCATTGAACACCCTGCAATTTTGACCTAATTTACTTGCCCTAAACTATTTGCCTCCTCCTGATCCACCAAAACCCCTTCTAATCAAATCAAACCTTGTGCTACTATACCTAGCCTAATATCATTTTCCTGATCCAGTCATCTCGGATGAGATCCTTACAGAGAGAGCCCTCTCCTGGCCTAGTAGGGCTAGCTACTTGGCTAAGCGTGGTTTGTGGTTACCCTGGCATTGCCTTCCTTCAGCCTGAGGTTCAATCTAGATGATAATAGAAGTCATGCAAGTATGTTATCTCCAGCATTTGTGACCCTGTTGTCAAGGTAGAAACATAGATCATTACAGGAAAGGTGATGCAAAAGTGTGACGTTGACAAGGTGCCAGCCCGTGTTGTCAAGTTCACATAGCAGTGCGTGGAAGGAGTCCAGTTTAACTGGTCAAACTACCTTCGCAGAGAGTTCTTGGCAAACTTCCACAAAGTACAAGAGCAAAGAAAGACTTTCCACTACACGTGGCTCTTGCTATTGATTGTGCTGGTAGTGTGGGAGCTACCGGAGGCGAGCTAAATCCCTTCGGTCATGCCAGACCTTCTTGAAGCAGTGAAGTACGCTTCGTTGTGGGTGACCAAGGACACGGAGCAAGTTCGGGACAACAAGATCTTGTGGATCTTGATGGAAATGAATATTAGGATGGCCATCAATCGCAAGCAGTGATTTTCACCCATGGTATACATGAACCTGCAGAGCTATGTTGAGTTTAAAGCTTATTTCCATTTTGTATCTATCACGGCGTGAAAGGACCCTACAGAGAAGTGGTATGACTTGTCGTACCGAGAAACAGATGACGCCATTGATGCAGTGCTTAATAAATGGCTCGCGGAGTGTCGCACTACCATGTACTTGGCGATGTGGGGAAGAAAGTCCACCGCACAAAAGAAGAAGGAAGAGGCCAAGCTGAAGATGACACAGCTGGTTGAAAAGAGGAAAGAGGAGGCCGTTTGAGAAGGCCTAGGCAGAACAAGCAGGAAAGGACGTAGGAAACCACACAGGTGGCACAAAGTGGGGCTCTAACAAAGGTGCATATTCGCCTTCACCTGAGACTGAAGAGGAGGACACAGAGCAGCATGACGTAGACCCTCAAGAGAGGTCTACCTGCATTAAATGCCTGAGAGAGCTAGAGAAGGGAGGGTCCAAAAAGAAATCCAAGGCAACCAAGACCTCACTAGATCCTATCACATTGACAGAGGGCAACTTATATGAAATTGGTGACACAGTCAGAGATGTCACCATAGAGGCCCTGCAAAAATTTGAAAAGCAGAAGCAGATTATACTATAGGCTATCTAGACTAGGTTGCAGGAGTTGTAGACCCGCACGTCCCAAGCTAGTACATTGTCTACCAGCTTGGCTATTGGCACGTCAGAGGCTACTGATATGCTGTGCATGAAGGTTTCCAATGTAATGGTGCTACTAGATGGAGCACTAACCATGGAAAATGAGGCTGACAGACCCACCATCAGTGCCTTAAAGGGAGTTGGACTGAACCTAGTAGCACTTCTACGCAAAGCACTCCACCTTGCAATACGATGGAGTAATTGCATAGCTGAGGGCTGGTGAGCACTGCACCCTCCAGGTGATCAATGAATAGAGGATAAACAACTTACAGATGGCCCTACAAAGAAATGTTTCCATCGCCGCTGAGGTCGAGTTTACCAACCAGAGAAAAAAGCAAGTCGTGGAGGAGGCATGTGGAATGGTCCCAGAGTTGGCCATTCTAGAGGAGGAGCCAGTCGAGGTCTGCATTTGCAAATTAGCCACAAGGGTATGCGACACTTGGATAGAGATGGCGCAGATTCAGTTGGAGCTGAACCTATATATTACAGAGCTCCAGGTGAGGGCCCAACCTTCAACACCGCCAGAGGTAAAGGAACAACAGGCGGCTGCTATCACAGAAGCAGTTGCGGTGGTGGAGAGTGCAATAGCAAATTGTACATAGTTGTTCGAACAATCGTTTGTGTTGGCTTATTGGGGCTTGACCCCAGTTCAGAGGTGATTTAGCCAAACAAATCCAGGTACTATTGGCCCTTTCAGAAATAGTCCGCAGAGCGTGGACTGAGATCTCACCCGAAGTAGTATGGGAGGGTGCTAGAACTAGGTTTCCACACCCTAGAGATGTCTGATGAGTTCAAGTGGTCCGCAGTTCGACCCTGCGTGCACGTTGCTACGCACACTTTGCCATACCTCACAGACTGAGATGCTGACTTTGCGCAACCCTACTCGGGGGTCGAACACTATTATTACCCAAGTCCTTACTAATATTCCAATGTTAGTTGATTATCTTAGTCTAGTTACATGATTTAAGTTATGCTTAACTATATAAACCATTCATATAGGTGTGCGTAGTAAATAAACAATATATTTGCAATTTATATCAAACATGCCTTAACCCAAGAACAGATACACAGAATTAAGATAAAACTTATCTTTATTATTTTCTTCCTTGGTTACAAACTCAACTCTGCCCTGTGCACTCATCTGCAGGGGTCCGTGCACTCAGATGCAGAGCCTTCTCCTACCCTACAACCCAAGACACCATTAGACATTTAGACTCTTTCTCCTCACTTCTACTTCCCTCTGCTTATTTATATTTTACACTTAGAGCCTCACTCTATTTATACAATCCCATGGTCCATGGACCATGGGTAGGCCGACATTAATTACAAAACTAGGGCAGACAACCCTGTGACTTTATCATACATTTCACACTCCACACCCACAATTTGCGGAGTCTTTACAACAATATCGGGTCAAAACTTGGGCTTTGAGCCGCAAAATATGGCTTGGGGGGATTCCATGCCCATTGTTATCACCAAAATAATGGTTTACATTGTTCTTAGTCATGGTCTTAGATATGTGTCACGTCACCTTATGTTTTAAGGGGTAGGTGACAGGTTAGGAGTCTCCAAGGTCTTGTTTTTCATATCCAAATAAAATCCAACAACCTTATTCCATGTTTCATGAGTCTTACATTCTTTTTAGAAACTCATAGCTTAAACCATTTTGAAAATTTTTGGAATTAGCCTCGAAACCACATTTTCATAGTGTAGAAAGTGTAAAATGTCTATTTTGCACTATGAAAATGCTGCTCTTTTCGTAGCACTCTCCCTACGTGCTACGAAAGCACGGATTCATGGGACAGTCTTGTCAAACATCAATCCATTAAGATTCCATTAAAATTTTCATTATTAGGTGTCAGCTAGGAGTCAGTCCTTAAGCATGCCGCCATCCAAAACTCATCATTTCGAATTTAGGGCTCATCATGAAAGGTAATTTCAAATTCGAAAGGGCTGGCTAGTCTCTCATTGTAGTTTGCATGCAAACCCTCAAACAAAATTGTTTTTTGAATGGTAAGCTTTGGTAATTTTTCACCAAGGTTTCTCTCATCCATAATTCAAGCGAGGCTGACCACCATAGGCAAGCGAGGCTGATCAAAAGAATTTCAAGCGAGGTCCGGTTTGTTACAGGAATTCAGAAGGAAAGATGACAGAGGAGAATAAAATTCACAGGTCTGGTCATTGTTAAGAAGAGAGCCTAAAAGCACTGAGGTCTTTGTTAGAGATAAATCAGTTGTAGAAGCCTTAAAGAAAGTAGGATGCTGGAAGTTTTGTAAAAAAATGTAGGGAGGAGATACTCAGGTGACAAAGGAGTTTGCACTACATTTCACTGGCTCAAGCACAAAGATCAAAATCCTGAACTTGAAAATTTCTCCAGTGGTCATAGCTATGGTGACAGAGATTCCTAGGGGGCAAGATATATGGTTCAAAAACTTCAAATTCGACATGAAACTATGTAAGGTGTTTCTAAAACCAAAGTTTGTAGAAACAGACTTAACCAAGGTAGTTCCCAGAAACTGCATCAAGGACAGCTATGCCAACTTTCTCTTCAACATTCAATGTTATTTTACCCATGAAGGCAGATATCAAAAGGTTTATTCATATCATTTTAAACTCCTATTACATTTTACCAGTATGATTTCTTTAGATTTCCCTTGCTTCTTATATCGAAGTGTAGCTAAGATGGCAAATAAAGTATAGTTGAAATCTAAAGGATGTGAAACTTCCCTATTTCATCATGGTCTAATTAAACTGATAGTTCTACATGAACTCAAAAGGATCAACAAAGAATGGTCTTCGTTTTTGTTTTTATGTGACTTTGGAGTAGAAAATCAAGGTGTAGACATTAGCCCTAGGGTTAAAGGAACTCCATCAGCAGAAACCAGCAAGTCTGTAATGTCCAAGGCAAAAAGATTTGTTAAGTTGAAACCTAGGAAGTAGGTGAAAGAGAAAGTAAGCAAAACACCAGTAGTTATTCTTGAAACTCCTAAATCTACAAAGGAAAAGATATCTGAGGTTAAAGGAATGACACAAGAACAGTCAACTAACAAACCAGTTCAAAGGAGATTGACTAGAAGTCAAATTGCAAAGGAGAAAGGTAAATCAGTGATCTCAGGAGAAGGTTCAAGCTTGAAGGGTGATTTAAATGATATTTTAAAATCCATTGATATTGCAAAATCCCTTTTGGTGTAGGCAGATGTCATAGAATTTGATCAAGGAAAGTCGAAGAATGAAACCCTCAAAGAAACTGGAATTTCAGGATGATGTTACAACATTTGTTTTCAAGCCCAGAAAGCCCTTAACTAGGCAATCCAAAAAGATGCAAGAGTCCAATATTGATTTAGGGAGAATAGAAGAAGCCTTTGTTTTTCAAGAAGAGTTGATAGACCTTCCATATCCAAGACCTGAAGGTGACAAAAACAAAGTTTTTTCCACTCAAAAAGAAAAAACCAGTTGCGAAGAAATGGAAGAAAGGTTAAGAGCTGCTAATAATGAAATTTCTAGACTAAGAGTGAGCTCAATAAGGAATGCTACTAAATGGACAGATTTCAAAAGGATAAAGGCCCTCTGGGGAGTTGAAAAAGTTTCCAAACCACAAATAGTCAACAATGAAACTCAGTACTTTACCTAGACTGTTCTTGCAATCAAAGAAGCCAGATTTGTAAGGAGGATTAATACTCAGCTTAGAGCTACTAACAAGAGATTGAAGAGGCGTATTGAAGACCTAGAAATACAATTAAGAAAATATGGAAAAAAGGCTACAACAATAATGAAACAAGGTGATGAAAATAGGCAATGAAGGATATATCTTAAAACAGTTTTGGCATATAAAAAGAAGGACAGCTGTGAAGAAGAACCTCTTATAAGGGTAATTTGTTTTGATTTTTGGTTGATCATATCAGTCTTCATATAATTTTGAAAACTCCCAAACTATAGATTTTTGAAGGCTGTGTTGAAAAAGAGAATACACAGCAGTTTTGTTGCGCGCTACGAAACTGCTGAAGGTGACCATTTATCACTTTATAGATGCATTTCGGAGGTAAGGTATGATAAATTCTAAGTTTTGAGGTTGCTGGTAGACATGGGATCGTATATGAAGTTTCAGATGGCAGTGATGTAGAAATAAAAGTTCCAAGAAGTATTCCATAAGTGATATAAAAAACTATGCTGCAAAAACAGACTATTTTCGTAACACAGTCATGTTTCCATCCTCTTTTCCATATGTTCGAGGTTCCCTTTTTGCATAGGTGGAAAATGAAGTTTTAATGGATTATTAATACATGCTACATGTACACCAGCAAAACTACTCGAAGATAAGCATAAAGGAATAAGGGCCTTAAAAGGAGGAACTTTGTCTCCTTGTTTTTAGGACAATTATGTCATGACTTGGCAGGGTTTGCAACAATATTGGAGACATCATCAAGCTCGAAGACATGGATTGGAAGCTGATTAAAGAATTTATTTAAGTCATAGATAATGTGGTTGAAAGAATTTTTTAGGAGTTTCACTCCTGTTTGTATTAGGACTCTTAAAGACAGCGAGCTGTCAAGTTGTAATTAAGTAGTTTGTTGTATTGAATATATAGGTGTCAGTGTTAGGAATTCGAATTCCCCTAAAGATGGATCATAGTATCCAAGGTTGTAAAAACTCTATATAAAGCATGAGAATGAAATTCCTCAGGGTTGGAAATTTCATTAGCAGAAAAAATTTGTGTTATTGTAAGAAACTATGGTTTTTCAAACTTAATATAGAGATCAGTTTGACTACACAAGATTCACAAGTAGTTTATGTGTTTGATGTTCTTATGGCCTTTTTCAATTACTTATTTGCAGTCATATGAGTTTGTGATACTTAGAATTCATTGGTAAATGCTCTAAATTTCTTCACATTCTTGTAGACTGTGTTGATTCAATGTGTTACTATTTTATTTATAAACCTAAACTCTAAGTGCGTTGACTTCCATGTTTTGCTGATCATGTTGTTTTGTTGAAGACTATCTTGACTCCATAGCCCAATAGATGTTTGCTAATCCTTGATTCAACCAGTCAACCAGTTTTACATTTTCCCATTTTGTTCCTAGAGTTAGCCATCTAATCATTAATCAAAAATCTTAAACCTATTGAGAGAGCCCTCTCAGGTTGAGGAGGCCAAGCCTCAACCAAAAGATTGGTTCGAAAGAGTTACTTGGAGTCTACTTGATCAGCAGTCTATCAGGGTTAGATTTTTTGATAACATTTTGGTGCGTCTACTGGGAGCCTTAAGATATTCATTCCCAAAATCAAGAAGCTAACTTCTAAAGGTAGCAATAGCTCAGAATGTTTCTCGAGACTGCAATCTACCTTGGTGACTCCATATATTTTCAAATATTTAAAGGTGGCTTCGAGAAGGAGATACACACGGAGCAATACTGATCCCAATCCACCTACCATTGGAGACAATCCAAGAATTGTTTCAAGAGTCAGTCAAAGATTTTCAGAAATATCAAGTACTCCATCTTATTCGAAATATTTTCTCTCTGAATTCTCAAGAAGTTCTAAAGACAAAAAAGTTGATGATAAAATTCATGAAGTGTTGTTTAGATCAGAAAATGAAAAGGAACGTGTTGATATTATCTTAGACCTGCAAAAAAGAGGAATTGACACTTCAGCCCTAATAACCCAAGAATACAAAGAAGAATTTTGGGATATTGTTACCTCTGAGCTATTGTTAGAAAAAGAATCTCTAGATAAATTGAAAGAACTTGATCCTTTCGAAGTCCTACTAAAATCTAAAGTTGTTTTACCTCTTCCAAATTGGAGTTCATTTGTTAGTGGTTTACAGAAGCCAAGTAGTCCCCCTCATATCAATTCTTCATCTTCTGTTTCTACTATTCCTAGTGGCTTATAGAAACCAAGCAGTCCTCCTCATATTAGTTCTTCATTTTTTGTTCCTATTATACCTATAACTATTGTTCCTCCTTTAATCATGGTTGCACCTGCTAGGTATGCTCCACTTGTGCTCCTTGCTTTTTTGCATGACCTTCCTAGTAAATATGTTATTAGGATCCCTACCTGAGGTAGTAGTGATGAATAAATTATAGCAGAAGAACATTTAGATAGATTTAATGATTTTGCTAACAGAGAAGAAGTCAATGATGAGGATGTGAAGTTAAGACTTTTTTCACAAAGATTTATTGGTGAAGTTAGAAAATGGTTTAAATCTCTTACACCAAGAAGCATTCGAAATTGGGTTGAGTTTGAAGATAATTTTTTAAGGAAATGGGGAAACAAAACTAATCCATTTCAAGCACTTACTGAATATAACAGCCTTAGAAGGGCATCTGATGAAATTGTTCAAAATTTTTCAAAAAGATTCAATAAAGTGTTTAACTCAATTCTAGCTCGTTTGAAACCTCCAGAATCCCTAGCACAAATGAGATATGCTGAAGCATTTGATTATGACTTTTCTATCTTGTTGAGAGAAAGAGAATCACCTACACTTGCTGAAATGCAGAGTGATGCAGTAAAGGTAGAGGTAAACATGATAGCTGCTAAAAAGTCAAAAATGGGAAAAGCTAAATTGAAAGAAGAGAAACCTTCCTCTTCAACTTCTAAAGATAAATTAGACTTAATGATGAAAACCATGAAGAATTTGATGGATAGGTTAGCTCTTGGAAACACTTCTGCTCCTCCTGTCCAATATGAACCTCAATTTAGAAATCCTCAATTCAAGAGACCTCAAAACCAACAGAGACCAGGAGAAAATAGAAATCAGCAACCTGATCCTCCAGTGAGACCTCCTTTTCAACAGAATTTGGTTGATGAAGAAGATGATCTTGAAATTCCTGAAGAATCTATCCATTGCCTTGATGAAGAGATGTCAGGAATTTTCTTGACTAAAGAAGAGCATGATGAGTCAAATTTGGCCAATCAAGAGGAAGAGCCTTCAAATTATTTTAAAGGGTATCAGCAGACCATCTTTGAATTGCAAAAACAATATAATCTTAGTAACAAAAATGTGTGGATTATTGCAAATAATGTGTAGCCTAAGCAAGATGCTCCAAAGGTTGCTAAAGCCAAGAATGATACCCCAAATATTGCTGAAGGTAAGAAAGACACTCCGCTTGGTAAAAAGGACACTCAGCTTCCTCCTCTTATCAAAGAAGCTAAAAAATCTGTTTCTATTTTCAACCTTGAGAATGAAATTTAAAATATTAAAATATCAGTCCCTTTTAGTGACATTCTCAAAGTAAATAAATATAGAAGAAATATTGTTGAGATGTTGAATTCACAACCAGGAGCTGCTGATATTTTAAATGTCCAAGAAGATAATCCTACTATATATTTGGGTCCAAGGTTAGAAGATGATAAAAATGAAGAGTTTCCTCCTTTCTATGTAAGCATTGGTATTCATGATATGACTTTACATAATGCTATGTTGGATTCAGGGGATTCTCATAATCTCATGCCCAAAGTATTTATGGAAAGGTTAGGGTTACAGGTAACAAGACCATATAAGGATTTATTCTCTTTTGACTCAAAAAGAGTTCAATGTATTGGCTTGATCAAAGATGTTGTTCTTGTTCTAACACAAATCCCAGCAAAGACAATTGTTATGGACATTGTTGTGGCTGATATTCCACCAAAGTTTGGGATATTACTATCAAGATCATGGGCAGCAAAAATTAAAGGCATAATGAAGATGGACCTTACTTATTCCACAATTCATGTTTTTGGTGAACAAAGGAGATTGTATCGGGAGACTAGAATGGCTTACATGGTAAGCAACAAAGATAAACCTCATAATTTTCCTATTTATTCATTTGATGCTGAACTTGGATCTTCCATTCTTTTCAATGAGTCAGTTGATAGTGGTCTGGAGGAAATGAAAGTAGAAAATCAGCACTCAGAAAACCAACAAGTAAATAACAGTGAGATGGAGAGATGGTGGTCATTGTACTTTAATGGATCAGCAGGAAAAGAAGGGGTAGGAGTAGGAATTTGGATTACAAGTCCAAGTGATGAGAGTAAGTTTTACTCTTACAAACTGAATTTTGATTGCAAGAATAACATGGCTGAATATGAATCTTTGATTTTGGGTCTAGATGTTTTGATAAGAATGAAGGCTCAGAATATTTCTGTTATTGGATATTCTGAATTGGTTATTAGACAAGTTTAAGGTGTTTATCAAACAAAGGATGTAAGAATGAGAGCATACAAAAATCTAGTTTTAGACATGTTAGAGAATTTTCAAGCCTATTCTTTCATTGTCAAAACTAGAGACCAAAATTCCATTGCTGACTCTCTTGCTGTTTAGCCGAATCTTTTTGTCATTCCTATTCATTCTTCTAAGAAATATGAAATTGAAGTTCATCATAGACCAGATATACCAGACAATATCACCAATTGGAAAGTTTTTGAATATGATCAGCAGGTAAAGAATTTTATTGAGCTGAAAGAAGAATTTGAAAGTACTCAATTAGATCAACAAAACATGCTTGTTGAGTCTAAATAAAATTTTGAAGTCTTACAATTAAAGAATAATTCAATACCAAAGGGTATTATTCCTCTTGAGAAGCTTTTTGATCAGAATGATGTGTTCAAATCACCAAAGATACAAGTTGATGAAGAGGAAGTAGAAAGATGTAATCTGGGTACATCAGCTTTGCCTAAAATGATCAAAATTTCAAAGTTACTTTTTGTTGATATGAAATTCAAATATATTGAGATGATGAAGAGGTTTTTTGATGTTTTTGCTTGGAGTTATGCTGATTTAAAACAGTATGATTCTTCCATTATTCAACATACTATTCCTATTAAAGAAAATGAGAAACCTTTCAAACAGAGGTTGTGAAGAATTAATCCCCTTCTCATGCCATTGATTTAAAAGGAGATTAAGAAGCTTTTTGATGCTAAAATCATTGTCCCAATCAGATTCTCAAATTGCCTTGAAAATTTGGTACTGATTAGAAAGAAGAGTGGAGAAATCAAAATTTGTATTGACTTCAGGAATTTGAATAAGGCTTCACTAAAGGACAATTATCATCTTCCCAAGATGGATTCAATTCTGCAAAATATTGTTGGTTCACAAAGAATGTCTATGCTTGATGGCTTCTCAGGTTACAATCATATTCTTGTACATCTAGATGATCATGAGAAGATAGCCTTCACAACACCATGGGGCACATTCATGTATGCCAAGATGCCTTTTGGTCTCATGAATGTGGGAGCTACTTTTCAAAGAGCAATGGACATTTCTTTTTCTGAAGAAAAGGAAAAGATGGTGGTTGTTTATCTTGATGATATAACCGTCTTTTCAAATAAAGAGGAAGATCATCTGAAACACCTAGAAAAAATTCTGCTAAAATGTAGAAGGTTGGTATCTCTCTTAATCCTACTAAAATCATCTTTGCTTTAACTTCAGGAAAATTACTTGGCCATATTATTTCTGAAGATGGAATTAGATTGATCCTAATAGAGTTAATGCAATTCAAAAAGTAGATTTGCCAAGAAGTAGGAAAGAGATTCAATCATTTCTTAGGAAAGTGAATTTTGTTAGGCGCTTCATTCCTAATTTTGTTGAGATTGTCAGAGATATAACAAGAATGTTAAAGAAAGGAGTTGATATTAAATGGATAGTGAAGAAAAGAATTCTTTTGAGAAAATTAAGAAGGCACTCACACAAGCACCGATACTCATCAGTCCAGATTTCTCCAAAGATTTTCTGATTTTTACATTTGCTTCTGAAAATACAATTGTTGGAGTTTTGCTTCAAAAAGGAAAGCAAGGTACTGAACAACCTATCTCTTTCTTTAGTAGAAAATTAGCTAATGTTGAGCTGAAGTATAATATTCTAGAAAAACAAGCCTATGCTTTGGTGAAAGCTATTAAAGATTTCATAATTTACGTTCTGCGTTCTCACATTATGGCTTATGTTCCAAGTACTGTGGTGAAAGACATTCTAACTCAGGAAGATCCTGATGGTAAGAGGGGAAAATGGATCGCAAAATTGCTGGAATATGATATAGACATCAAACTGACCAAATTGGTGAAAGGAAAAAGGCTAGCAAAGTTAAGGACTCAGTCAAACTTGGATTGTCTTGACATAAATCTGAATGCAGAAATATCATAAATTCCTAATGATGAGGAAGAATTATGAGAAATATCTTGTTTCAGATTGGTATAGAGATGTGGTATTTGTTTTACAATATCACAAAGCTCTCGTTGACCTAAAAAAATCCAAAGCAAGGTTTGTGAAGTTGAAATCTGTGAGGTATTTTACATTTGACAGAAATCTATTTTGGAAAGATACAGGAGGAATTTTGCTGAATTGTTTACTTGAAGAAGAGGCTGAAAATGTCATTGAAGAATTCCATAAAGGTGATTGCAGAGGACACCATTATTGGAAAGCTACATCAAATAATATTCTAAGAGTGGGATATTTTTGGCCAACAATGTTTAAAGTCATTTACAAAAGGGTTGTTGCATGTCATGAATGTCAAATTTTTGAAGGAAAAAGAAAGCTTGTACCTTTGCCTTTGGTACCTATCTATGTGGAAGCACCTTTCCAGCAGTGGGGGTTAGACTTTATTGGAGAAATACATCCATCATCAGCAACACAACATCTTTGGATTCTCACAGCAACAGAATACTTCACCAAATGGATAAAGGTGATCCCAACAAGGCAAGCTAATGATTCTGTAATTATTTCTTTCCTAGAGAATAATATATTGTCTTGATTTGGCTGCCCAATGAAGATTATAATAGATAATTCTCAAGCTTTCAAGTCTAATAAAATGATTAATTTTTGTCATCAATATCACATCACTCTTCGACACTCTACAACATACTATCCACAAGGAAATGGTCTTGCTGAATCATCAAATAGGAGTATTGTAAGAATCATCAAAAAGGTATTGAAGGAGAACAAGAAAGACTGACACTTAAAGCTGAAGTACGCCTTATGGGTTGATAGGATATGCACGAATAGGTTAATTAGGACTTCACTGTATGAATTAGTTTATGGTGTTGAAGCTTTTTTTCGACATAAATTAATTCAAGGACTTGAAGAAGAACCAAATTCCATTTAGAGGAGGATAAACTAGCTGATAGCTTTGTAGGAAAAGAGGAATGAAGTCTATGACAACCATCAGCATGCTCAAAATAGAATTAAAAATACATTTGACAGGAAGATTAAAGAAGACAGTTTCCAAATACAAGACAAAGTGTTGAAATGGGAGGCCAAAATTAAGGAAAAGGGCAAGCATGGTAAGTTTGAGAATTTATGGAAGGGTCCTTTTAAGATTGCTGGTTTTCATGGGAACAACACTTATATATTGTAGGAAATTGATGGAGGATCATATGCTGGAGGGCCTGTCAATGGCAGGTTCCTAAAGCATTATACTTGTTGAAGTTTTATCAATCACTCATGACATTGTATATATTCCATCTTTGTCAGTTTTTATTGCTAATAATGACAAGCTGAAACAGAGAGCTTAAACCTAAGTTGAAGGCCCAATAGTTTGAAGATTATGCTCATCAAATCAAATAAAATTGTTTCTGTTTTACCAAAAAATGGATAGCACTAGAACTATGAGTTCTTAGTGTGCCACAGGGGTACACTATCCCAAGTGGAGCCACTGTTATCACTAAAATAAGGGTTTACATTGTTCTTAGTCATGGTCTTAGATAAGTGTCAAGTCACCCTATGTTTTAAGGGAAAGGTGATAGGTTAGGAGTCTCAAAGGTCTCGTTTTTCATATCCAAATAAAAACCAACAACCTTATTCCATGTCTCATGAGTCTTACATTCTTTTTAGAAACTCATAGCTTAAACCATTTTGAAAAATTTTGAAATTAGCCTCGAAATCATGTTTTCATAGCATAGATAGTGTAAAATGTCTATTTTGCACTACAAAAACGCTGCTCTTTTTGTAGCACTCTCCCTGTGGGCTATGAAAGCACGGATTCATGGAACAGTCTTGTCAAACATCAATCCGTTAAGATTCCGTCAAAATTTTCATTATAAGGTGTTAGCTAGGAGTCAGTCCTTAAGCATGCCACCATCCAAAACTCATCATTTTGAATTTAGGGCTCATCATGAAAGGTAATTTCAAATTCAAAAGGACTGGCTAGTCTCTCATTGAAGTTTGCATGCAAACCATCAAACAGAATTGTTTTTCGAATTGTAAGCTTTGGTAATTTTTCACGAAGGTTTCTCTCATCCATAATTCAAGTGAGGCTAACCACCATAGGAAAGTGAGGCTGATCAATATAATTTCAAGTGAGGCCAGGTTTGTTACAGGAATTCAAAAGGAAATATGATAGAGGAGAAGAAAAGTCACAGGTATGGTCATTGTTTAAGAACAAAGCCTGAAAGCACCGAGGTATTAGTTAGAGATAAATCAGTTGTAGAAGCCTTAAAGAAAGCAGGATGCTTGAAGTTTTGTAAAAAATTGCAAGGAGGACATACTCAGGTGACAAAGGAGTTTGCACTACATTTCACTGGCTCAAGCACAAAGGTCAGAATCTTGAACTTGAAAATTTCTCTAGAGGTGATAGCTTTGGTAATAGAGATTCCTAGGGGGCAAGATATATGGTTCAAAAACTTTAGATTCAACATGGAACCGTGTAAGGTGTTTCTAAAGCCAGAGTTTGTAGAAATAGACTTAACCAAGGTAGTTCCCAGAAACTACATCAAGGACAGCTATGCCAACTTGCTCTTCAACATTCAACGTTATTTTACCTATGAAGGCAGATATCAAAAGGTTTATTCATATCATTTTAAACTCCTGTTACATTTTACTGGTATGATTTCTTTAGATTTGCCTTACTTCTTATATCGAAGTGTAGCTAAGATGGCAGATAAAGTATAGTTGAAATCTCAAGGATGTGAAACTTCCCTGTTTCATCATGGTCTAATTAAACTAATAGTTCTACATGAACTCAAAAGGATCAACAAAGAATGGTCTTCGTTTTTGTTTTTATGTGACTTTGGAGCAGAAGATCAAGATGTAGACATTAGCCCTAGGGTTAAAGGAGCTCCATCAGCAGAAACCAACATGTCTGTAATGTCTGGGGCAAAAAGATTTGTTAAGTTGAAACCTAGGAAGCAGGTGAAAGAGCAAGTAAGAAAACACCAGTATTTATTCTTGAAACTCCTAAATCTACAAAGGAAAATATATTTGAGGTTAAAGGAATGACACAAGAACGGTCAACTAACAAACCAGTTCAAAGGAGATTGACTAGAAGTCAAATTGCAAAGGAGAAAGGTAAATCATTGATCTCGGGAGAAGGTTCAAGATTGAAGGGTGATTTAAATGATATTTTAAAAGCCATTGATATTGTAGAATCCCCTTTGGTGTAGGCAGATGTCATATAATTTGATCAAGGAAAGTCGAAGAAAATGAAACCCTCAAAGAAACTGGAATTTGAGGATGATGTTACAACATTTGTTTTCAAACCCAAAAAGCCCTTAACTAGGCAATCCAACAAGATGCAAGAGTCCAATATTGAGTTAGGGAGAATAGAGGAAGCCTCCATTGTTCAAGAAGAGTTGATAGACTTTCCATCTCCAAGACCCGAAGGTGAAAAAAACAGAGTTTTTCCACTCAAACAGAAAAAGCCAGTTACGAAGACATGGAAGAAAGGCTAAGAGCTACTAATAATGAAATTGCTAGACTAAGAGTGAGAGCAAGAAGGCATGCTACTTAAAGGAAAAATTTCAAAAGGATAAAGGCCGTTTGGGAAGTTGAAAAACTTTCCAAACCAGAAATAGTCAATAGTGAAACTCAATACTTTACCTCGACTATTCTTGCAATCAAAGAAGCCATATTTGTAAGGAGGATTAATACTCAGTTAAGAGCTACTAATAGGAGGTTGAAGAGATAGATTGAAGATCTAGAAATACATTTAACAAAATTTGGAAAAAAGGCTACAGCAATAATGAAATAGGGTGATGAAAATGGGCAGTGAAGGATATATCTTAAAACAGTTTTGGCATATAAAAACATGGACAGCTTTGAAGAATGAAATCTTATAAGGGTAATTTGTTTTGATTTTTGGTTTATCATATCAGTCTTCATGGAATTTTGAAAACTCCCAAACTCTAGATTTTTGAAGGCCGTGTTGAAAAAGAGCATACACTGCAGTTTCGTAGCTGGTGAGCTCCAGTATTGTAGCAATAATGCTACAACTCCTGGGGCTTCCTGTATCTCATTTTATCAACCCGGTAGTTTGTACAAACTTGGAAGCGACGGTGCTATATGCACAAGTACTAGCTCTTGTCGCAGCTGTCACTTGGTCAGCTGGCACAAGTCCGCTAGGGCTCAAGCCAACTTCTATAGGCTCTCAGAAGAAGCTTGCTAATTGATGGACGAAAGCTGATCTCAAAGGAAAGCTACTTTACTTGACAAAAATGAACTGAAAGCAAATCAAAGCATGTAAACCTAAGAAACCCTAATTTAACTAGTCTGACCTCTAACATGCAAGGAATGTAAATGCAACTTCTACCAATGCTGTCACTACCTCTAATAAATGAAAATGCATGGATCTAAACTACTTGCATCATGAAAGTTATGTTTTTGTATTTTTCCTTTAAGTGTGTGGAATGATGGTGATCTTGTGCTAACTAGGGTTTGGTTGTGCAGATGGGATGGAGAAGGAAGGAAAGCGTGGGATAGGTTGGGGAGGCTAGGAGAGGTCCCTAGAAATCCTTAGCATCCATCCACAGAGGTTCCTCGCATTCAGATGCTCAGCAACCGAGAGAGTGGCCTCCTACAGGATGGCTGTGGAGGATCCTACAGGATACTCTGTTTTCTACAGGATGTCTACAAATGGCTACAGGATGACCTACCGTGAGCGTTTGGCGTGATGGAGGAGTGATGAAATGGTAGAGGGAGATGTGTAAGGTAGGAATAAGGCTGGTGATGGCTCAGAAGCTAGAAAATCAGAGGAGGGAAGAGTGTATGCAATGGTTTGATGATTGGAAGGATGGAACCAACGAAAGTTGGAGGAGATGGAGCTATGTGGGAAATGAGAGAGTTGGAGGGTAAATGAGTGAGACAGAGGTTAAATAGAACTTGAGGAGGTGATGAAGATGATAGAGATGCCCTGCACAATGCTCATTTAAACGAATCAATGAATTCTTGCAAACAAACCAAGTCCTAGCTAACTTAATCTAATTGTCAATGAAATAAATGAACAGCAGCTTTGTTTGGAAAGAGAACCATGTACTTCACGTGAGAAAGAGCATTCCAAAAGATCTAAATGCATAACAAACTCCTACCAATCGATTCTAAGCATAAAAAGCTACGTTACCCATCAAAACCAACTACCATAACAAAGCAAGATCTAAAGAGCAGATTTTTATTTCAAGAACGCAGCAAACACATAAAGATACACAAGGGAGGTACTGGGCGCTTGAGATGGGCCCAACCCCAAGAACTACAGCCTCCCAAGAGCGATTTAGAGCTGGTGCAAAGCTGGATCCATCTTTATTAATCAAGAAATGAAAGGTACATCAAAACTGTCCATAAGGAGAGCTTGAGAATGAGCTGAAAGAAAAGCTAATCCATGGCCTAAAAATCGAACTACAAGCTAGCTAACTAATAGCTAAAACAAAATGACTAACTAGCTACAAAAATGACTACCAACTAGCTAACCCAAATGAGGCCCCAAGCCTTCTTATTTATACAATTTGAGGACCCAACAGTCCTCCTAAAAGTTAGGGACTTGGCTGCCCAAGACTTGGAGTTAACAGCAGTCCAACTTGACTTGCTTGGCTGCCCTTGTGCTCATTAATTCGGTGGCCCTTGAACTCCGAGCTGATGGTGGAGAATTCGAGGTAAGGGTCCATAAATGAGGGGGACACCTTCCTACAAATCCTCTAGCTTGTTCTCCCACGAATTTGGCTGCCAAGGGCTCATTAAGACCTTCAATTTTGTCTCCAAGTTGACCAACAAGGCTACACAAAGCACCCATTAGACTTGTTGGCATAATGACTAACCAAATTCACTCTATTAACATAAAAATAATCAAAAACATGCAATAAACAAATGAGAATGGTGGACTAAGCCAAATTAGGAGGTTGAATGAGCCCAAATAATTGTACATTTTTGGGGCTCATCAGTAGCGCGCTACGAAACTACTGAAGGTGACCATTTAGCACTTTATAGATGCATTTTGGAGGTAAGGTCTGATAAATTCCAAGTTTTGAGGTTGCTGGTAGACATGGGATCATATATGAAGTTTCAAATGGCATTGATGTAGAAAGAAAAGTTCAAATAAGTATTCCATAAGTGATATAAAAACTGTGCTACGAAAACAAACTATTTTCGTAACACAATCATGTTTCTATCCTCTTTTCCATATGTTTGAGGTTCCCTTTTTGTAAAGGTGGAAAATGAAGTTTTAATGGATTATTAATACATGATACATGTACACTAGCAAAACTGCTCGAAGATAAGCATAAAGGATTAAGGGCCTTAAAAGGAGGAACTCTGTCTCCTTGTTTTCAGGACAGTTAGGTCATGACTCAGCAGGGTTTGCAACAATACTGGAGACATCATCAAGCTCGAAGACATGGATTGGTAGCTGATTAAAGAATGTATTTAAGTCATAGATAAGGTGGTTGAAAGCATGTTTTAGGAGTTTTACTCCTATTTGTATTAGGACTTTTAAAGACAGCTAGTTGTCAAGTTGTATTTAAGTAGTTTGCTTTATGAATAGCTAGTAGCTGATTAAAGAATGTATTTAAGTCATAGATAAGGTGGTTGAAAGCATGTTTTAGGAGTTTTACTCCTGTTTGTATTAGGACTTTTAAAGACAGCTAGTTGTCAAGTTGTATTTAAGTAGTTTGCTTTATGAATAGCTAGGTGTTAATGTCAGGAATTCGAATTCCCCTAAAGATGGATCATAGTATCCAAGGTTGTAAAAACTCTATATAAAGCACGAGAATCAAATTCCTCAGGGTTGGAATTTCATTAGCAGAAAAAAGTTGTGTTATTGTAAGAAACTGTGGTTTTTCAAACTTAATACAGAGATCAGTTTGACTACTCAAGATTCACAAGGAGTTTATGTGTTTGATGTTATTATGGCCTTTTTCAATTACTTATTTGCAGTGGTATGAACTTTTGATACTTATAATTCATTAGAAAATGCTCTAACTTCCTTCACATGCTTGTAGACTGTGTTGATTCATCGTGTTACTATTTTATTTATAAACCTAAACTCTAAGTGACTTGACTTCCATGTTTTGTTGATCATGTTGTTTTATTGAAGACTATATTGAATCCATAGCCCAATAAATGTTTTCTAATACTTGATTCAACCAATCAACCAATTATACATTTGCCCATTTTGTTCCTAGAGTTAGCCATATAATCATTAATCAAAAATATTAAACCTATTGAGAGAGCCCTCTCAGGTTGAGGAGGTTAAGCCTCAACCAAAAGATTGGTTTGAAAGAGTTACTCAGAGTCTACTTGATCAACCACCTATCAGGGTTAGATTTTGTGATAACTACCAACAAGCCCCCAACATAGACATCATGACTCGCCCTCAAGTCACTCGGTTGGTGCGGTGATCTTAGCACAGAGTCCCTCCAACTATTCTCGAACTGTACGGAGGTCTGCAGTGCACTGAGCTGCTGCTTGCTAGATCTACTACATCTACCCTTCCAAGACCTCTATTTATGGCATGCTTCTCTACATCAATGTGTGCATCCCCTATATGTGCACCAGCTTTCCATCGATGTTTGCTGTGATAGTGAAGGCCTCATCGATCCAAGGCTGAATGCATGCTTTGATAACTACCTTCTTATGTCACGCCACGTCCACTTGTTCCTTCGGTGCTTTGGCTTGTTGCATCCTTGCAAACCTCTCAGTGAGGACTACTGTCTGCACAGTTCCTCAAACACTATCATATTCCTGTTGGATTCTCGCGCTTTTGTTTTCAAGCGCTAGATGTTGCGGTCCTCCTGCAGAGTCATGAGGACCTGAAGTGCTTATTCAAACATGTCGGTATAGTCTCGCACGACACCTCCGATTTCCTCCACTCTCACCCTGATAACACTAGCGTGTTGTTCTCTGACTTCCGAGGGAGTGGATGGCTACGCCTTTAACCGCAGCTCAGTGATCTGAAGATTCAACTCTAGCTGAACCTTTGTCATTTCTTCCCTGGCCTTGCAGACTCCTGCTGATAACCTGTGGATTCGCACCTCCACTAATAGATCTACTAGAATGGCCAGCTCCGAGACACTACGACAAGAGTTGCCTACCACCTGTACCAATTGTTGATTTTGTGACACTAATTCGTTGAGGACTTGGATCGCGCAGCTCTCCCTAGCACGCAGCTCTGTCCCATCTTGTGACAGATATAGTGTCTCATGCGAAAGGGTAGCCAGATTAAGGCCAAGGCCTTTCATCATGCTAACTGAAAATCGATCAGCCTCATTCGATGTCACTAATGCCCCTTCTGGGAAAACTATTATGTTTGCCATCCATGTGTGCAGCATCTTCTCTGCTGCCGAGGATCCTGCTGTGAGGTTGGTTGAAAGGGTACCCACCTGACGGGAGCACACCTATAACTCCTACAACTACGCTCTGAGGGCCCCCAACATAGTTTGGTGCTCCTGCATAAAATCTTGAAGAGCCTCATTAGTGACATCATGCACTATCTTGCCACTTCCCATGATGCAGTCCCTGGGTCAATGCCACTTCCTATGATGCCCGTACCTCAGCTGCTGCTATTTCCTTCCACCTTTTCTCAGCCAACTGTATGACGCGCAGCTTGGTATCATCCTTCTTCTTCTATGTTGTCTCCCTCTCGAGTTCTGCAAGATCTAGGGTGCACCATTCCAGAGGCCATGTCTCAAAGACAGTGAAAATGGTGTTGTCAGTAGCTACAAAGGGTAGCTTTGTCCACTACTTCATCGGGTCCTTTCGTGCTCTGATAAAGATGTTGTTCATGTCTCCATAAATTCTGCAAAACTCTACAAACTATTGTACACCATGGGCAACAAGCGTGACTTCCAGTTGATCCACATTCAGATGTTCATCTCCATGAACACCCAGAAGATCTTTCTATCATGTATCCTTTTCGTATCCTTCGTGGCCCAGAGTGAAGCGTACTTCGCGAACTCTGGTAAATATTTGTCAATTGTGGGGAATTGACTGTCCTCCAGCAGTTCCCCTACTATGCCCACTATGGATAGCAATAGCCACACATAGTGGAAGGTTTTACCCTGCTCCTGGGCTTCGCAACTATTCTTCAAGAATTCCTTGCAGAGGAATTTAGCCCAGTTAAACTGGACCCCCTCCGTGCACTGCTCAGCCAGTTTTATTACTGATTTTGGGACCTCGTCTGCGTGGCACTTTCACATAACTTTGCCTGTCAGGATTTGGGTTGTTGCTTTTACCACATTTCCCTTGATGCTGGAGATGGCGTAGCCCCACTTCCTCTTCTCCAGCTTGTACTTTGCCTTCATGACCTCCACGAGGGCTAAATCACTACCCTTCCCTTCCGATATGGTTGTAGGGTCCTTTCCTTTGTATGGTAGCTGAGAAATGCAATGAATTAGGTCTGCCATGATGGGGATAGGCTCCTCCAGCCATTGATACCCATCATGCACCAGGCAGAGTAGCTGCTTGATGACAAAAAAGGCTATTGGGGTGCGGTGGAAATGTGGCACCCATAGCAGGTTCAGTAGCCCAACCTTTTCCACTCTGCGCAGCCATTTCCGCAACTCTAACATTGTCACCACCCTCGTGGTCCTCTGCTTCATGAGGTTCCCAGTCTCCAGGTGAGGGAACTTCTCGTTGTCAGCAAGGCCCCAATCTTCAAACTTCATGGTTGGAACATGGCCCAAGTGCGTGCCTTCAAACACAATGCCATCTAGGAGGAGCGAGGTCTGGAGTGAACTCTTAGTTTCATCCAGGTCCTTGGGCACTTTGGCCTTCCCTTTTCATGGCGGGACATATGTGAGCATTTTTGTCGAATAGTGTGTAGGTTGAATATCCTCCTCCATGCCTTATTCTTCTTCCTCTGCGATGATAAGGGCCTGCAAATCTTCTTCTTCCTCATCTATTTCTATCGTGACAGCTTTCCCCTTCTCTTCCATTGCTAGTTTGTTACGCAGTGGGTTCCTTAGGGACACATGTATGGGAGCCATTGCTTGCTTATCCTTCTTGGGTCTTTGCGTACGTGGTGATTTGGGGATCTCTGCCACAACCCTGACACCTTTTGGAACATCCTCCACAGTTGGGGTTTGTGCAACCTTGCTGGTGGTTACCTCTTCTATTCCCAAACCATCCTTAGTCACTGTCATCGTACCTGGGCTATAATCTATCACTCACGAATTCAAGGGCTCAATTAACGCTTGGCTCATAATGCTCAGGGATCTGTTCAATCGCTCAATTCTCAAATGACTAAGTGTTGTTTGCTAGGCAGTCCTATGTGTTTTATAGTGCCTTTTGAATTCGAATTCAACCATTCCCCCCAATTTTGGTTCATTAATGATTTCTTGGTGACAAATTTTCCCAAATATTGCCCATAAATCACATTTTAAATGTTCGCCACCCCCTCCATTTTGCCTCAAGTCGATCATCCCATCATGAATAATGACTTCAATGGTCACCTTCTAGCCAATTCGCATGGTAGCACAGTCCCCCATGTGTGGTCATGGGCCTTGTGATTCTCTACTTCTGCATGCATCTCCAACATTGCACAGGTCCTGAGTAGGATAGTTTATATTCCCATGCTCCCTTTCAACTACCTGGAGCGCTAAGACTATCCTTCCCCTGCCTAGTTAGGTGGTCGCACCACCCATGTGGGGCTCCATCCTATCCTCCATCATCGTTCTTGGAGAATCCTCACCCTCTATGGTTGTACACTTCCTCATTTGCAACGTGCTACCCTGGTCCCTACACTTAACAATATGTGGTCTAAGCCAAGGCATCAGGCTAACCAATTCACGACGATAGTTATAAAACTTGTTAGTATGATCGTATGCACCTTTGCCTTACCATCCTAGTTTTTTCGGCAAGAAACTCTTCCTTTATATTGTCTTCCAGCTTCTTGACCTCTGCGTCCATCAAAGCACTTTTCTCTTTTAACCGTACCCTTTCTTTTTCAAGTTCGTGAAGTCTAAGGTTTCCCTATTGGATTTCTTCCTCAAGTCTCATGTGTTTTGCCTCTGACAACTGTGTGATTCCTTCTTTCTAGGCTTCATGAACCATCGTATCTACAGGTGCTTCCATGCGCAGATCAGGTGTTTCATGCTCCATAGGAATTAGAGCATCCGCTTCATACTTCAGTGTTGGAAGTGCCGTGCGGTCTGGGTTTTGCACATGGTCCTATAAGCCCATAGAATCGTTGGTACGCATAGGTCCCAGTCAATGCGTCTCACATGGTGGACCATGTTTAGTACTTCACACACTTGGTCAAAGGCTTCCACACAGATAATACTTGGTGCGCTTGGTTTTATCATACTTCATCACTTGCGCCATCGTCTTACCCGCTCCTGCTTGTCAGTCCCATTTCCTATCACGAGGACGATGTGCATTTGTGCCGGTTGCATACCATACATTTGTACCCATCTGGGGAGGTGAGCATGTAGGCTATTTCATCCATCATACCCATCTTTCATCTACATATGAGGCTTTCCAAACCACATGAGCATCATCCTTTTGCATTCTCGCCAGTCCTCAAAATTCTACTGGTGCATACCACACCACTTGTGGGCGTAGTGTGTAGTACCCATTTTAGAGCATTGAACCACTGTTGTTCCGGCACCTCTTTTTCAAATTTGTTTAGGAAATCACCCACCGCTATCAAACCATCATACATAAGCAGATATCTTACCTCTGTTGTCACGTAGTGCAGTGACCTTATCATCATGTTGCAGTTGAGCGTGGTTACCTCTTGTAACTAGTTCTGCAATCGTTCTATTTCCTCATCCGAGTCTGAGGTATAGGAGCTTTCTCACTCCCATGAAATCCTACCATCTGTTGTAGGATTCACCCAATCCTATTCCTGAGCAGTTCCCTTGTAGATATAGTGTAGATTGTTGTCACTCTCGTCGTCATGCACTAGCTCTATGTAGCGCGATCCTTCCGCAGGGTCTAAAGGTATCACTACGCATAGTGACTTTTTCTCAAAAATCATCTTGTGCTTCTTTAGATTTATCACTCCATTCATGTCAGTGGCCCAATCTATTCCCAGTAGCGCAGGATAAGGATTATTGTCATAAAAAATCTCTATCACTTTGAAATCTAGAAGCGCGCTTGCACCTTTGATATCTACCATTATTCCCTACAATCTTCCCATTGGTAGGATCTTTTGCTAGTTTTCCGTTCATAATTGAATAGGAGACCATTGCAATGTGAGACTTCCCATGCACTCCCATGTTCTTCTTTAGTAGGACGTTCGTGTCCGATCCTAGATCCAAAATCACTTGATCGATTTCATATTCTCTAATTTGTGCAGTCAATCTCATCTCCCTTCCTGTTCGCATTGTGTGTTTCCCAAGCTTATGGACTACGCGTGGTTCCCCTCATCCAACACATATAGTGATGAGTTCTTGTAGCCCCTTCACCACTTTTCTATCACACAACAACTTCATGCATGTCTCCAGAAAGGTAGTGAGCATTAATGGGTCCATATCAAATTCTATTTTGTCTTTAGTACCTAAAGTGTAGGCCTCCGTGAAGCTCTTTTTAGCTTCCATGAATGTCTCCTTCGCATGCTCCAAATCAAAATCTGGTTCCTTTGTTGGAGCCTTGCAAACCTAGGCACTCTCTTTGGGTTGCTTGCCCTTTTCATCTCCTATCGTGATACTGCTTTGGAGCATGATGTTTACATCCAGGTCCTCCTCGCGTGGATCAGACCTCATCATTTGTAGGTTCTGAGTTGGGGGACACTAGAGTGTTCCTTTATCGCATAACCTGGCTATCAGTGTGGGGCAATCCAATGTCTCATGATCAAACTGGGTACAATATAAGCATGATTCTCTCGTCGGATTTGTATAATCACAAACGTAATGCCCTGGCCCTCTGCAATTGTGACAAATTAGTTGTCTGTGACCCCTTCCTGGTCCCATTCCGCCTCGACCTCAACCATGCCCTTGAAATCCAATGCACGCCATCCCTACATTTTGATCGAGGGCTTGTATTTCAGTCTGAAATCTGTAGGTAGGAGTCCAATCCATCATCGGTCCATAACTTCTACAGTTGTGCTCAACATGGCCTACTGACCTGCAGAAATTACAAAACAATTGTTGGGACATCTGTGTATACTTCTATAATAGGTGGCAGTTATCTGTAGCATGCTTCCCTCCTATCTGAAAAATCGTGCACCATAATGCAGGCACTCTACTCGGTCCTGCTTGTGCCTCTGGTCTCAATGTCATTAGCCCTCCTCCCACCAGGTAGTTCACGAATATTGGACAATGGTCATTGTCATGTCCTTGGCCTTTGCACTTTATGCATCATACCTCTTCGCACGCTTCTCGGTGGGCTGTCATGTCTTGTTTCAATCTCTACATCTCCAGACACAAGTTCTTCAACTGTACAAGGATCTATTGGACTCCTAGGTTAGGATCTTGTATCGGGTCTCGTGCAGTCTCATTGCAATCTCCAACGCTTCGGCTTGAATGGATAACTTCTGTTGTGACAGTGCAGTCCTTAGATGCAACACTAATGATGCTACGAACCATGTGCGGTGCTGCCTATCCATTTAGGTCATGTTGGCTTCATGAATCATACCCTTCAATCTTTGATCCAACTCCCAGGGGGTCTTTTCTGGAAGCATCATGATTTCCTTAAACCCGATAATTGACTATGTCTCCGATTTTGGTCTTCTAAATTCCTTGTTTAGTGCAGCTTGGATATCTATGATTCCTGCATTTGGATTGTCATTGGAATGATTAATGTACCATGTTAGTGCGCGATCCTGTAAGGTGCTGACCAGTGTTTCTTTCTTTATGTTTTCATCTGTGGCCCCTCGCGCTTCCCATACAACCTTTACCACGAACCAAAATTGGTCCGGATCTTCATTCCCTACTCCTTTGAACATCGACAACTTTATTGCGCTCACCATATTGAATTGTGGTGGTGGCGGAGGTGGTGTGGGCAGAGATGCGGTTGAAGATGGTGAAAATGGTGGTGGTGTAGGTGGGGGTGGTATGCGCCGAATTCACTGCCTTATCAGACCGATCACACTTCTTGGTGAAACTTTCACGAGGTCTTCCTCACTTGTTACAGACAATTTTGGGCACTGCAACCCCAATCATAAATGTCCACAAATGAAGGGCTCCTAAGTCCCTAAAGGTGTTGTTCCAACCCCTAAAAGAACAAGGTCAACTGATTACAGCATCTCCCAGAAGTTCTCCATGAAAAACTACTCAGAACTAGTCAAAACTGGACCATTTCACCTGCTCGTGGTCAAAGTGCATTGCATCCCACCTGAATACACACAATAGGTGTGATGCATGTTGGAAAGCCCTTCTATGGGGTGCGATGGGCGAGAGTGTACAAATGGCAGGGTCAATCCGCAAGGTGGAGGAGCATGGAATCTTCCAGAAACTTCTCTTGTGACACTTGCCTCTTTGCATTCGCCCAGGGATGAGTAAGAGATCATCAATCTCCAAGTGGAATCAAGAACTATCAGAGAGAGGACACTAATCAAATCTCAAAATCTGACTCATCTCCCTTGCAAACATCTATATATGGATCCCACATCCTAGAGATCCAGAGGCTGGAATTTTGTATCTTGTAAGGAAGTGTTGTTGGTTTCTTGGTGCAATATCATAGTGTTGGGTGATCTAAGCTTTTCATGAGGTGAAGAAGGGTTTTCTTGCTGAGAGGATGATGCTGGGTCAGAACAATTGGTTGTAATCCTCTTTGCTCTTTCTTGATTATCAATAAAGCTATTCAAGTTTTCCTCCACATTCTTGTATGATTGATGTTATATGCATTTGTGTGGTCAATATACATCTAGTCCTATATTGTTTATGATAACAGATCTATGTTCTTGGATAGTGTTATGCTGCTTTGATTCTACAGGTGCTCTTTGAAGCTAGGTAGACGAGGAAGCGAGTGGTGAAGACCTATCAGAAGGGAGAGGAATCGAGCAAGGAACCAAGCACAAGACAGAGGTTGGTCTCCTTATTCCCCTCTTATCTATTTCTCATAAAGGAAAACGAAAGTGGTTTTTAGTTTGTTTGTTTCTAAGGTAGCTACTAGCATTAGTGGGACTAGTAGCTCTACATAGACACTAGTTTTCCCGATAACAAAATGGCGACTCCACTGGGGAGCGAATAGATTGTTTGTTTATCTACATTTGTTTACTTTATAAACTTACAGACAGAGCCTGAAGTTAAGCCAGCTAGCCTTCGAACTGCATTTGCTATGCAAGTGCAAAGTAGATCAATGCTGCTTCAGTCTATCTCCGGGTTTTTTTTATGAATTAAACAATTGATTTACAAGCTCTCTAATTGCCCTTGTGGTGGATCTAGTAACCTCTTTAGATCTACCCGTGTGATTGATTTATTGATTACCACTTAGTCGGCCTAAATCCCTGAACTGAGCTGCAAACTGTGACCCAGAACCCAGCTAAAGTCTTGTCCCTGGTCCATCTCACTGCATCTTCTTTGAAACCTGAATGCATTGCACTTCCCGAGTGTAGTAGGTGTGTTGCATTTCAGTTTCCCTGTGCTACAGGTGTGTTGATTAGACCTCTTCTGTTCTTAGATTTTGGCTTCTGTGTTCAGTCTTTTCAGCTCTATTCAGGAGTTTTTCTGCCTGTAGTCAACACACCTCTATTGAAACCCCCTTCCTTGCCGTTATTCCACCTCCATTGTGCAAAGAACTGTAAATTTTTTTATGTATTTTTGAGTCATTTTCGGTTCTCCTTTACAAAGAAGTAGCGTAATCGAACTGTCGTTTCTTGATTTGAAAGTGTCGCAAGTGTCATTTTCAGTCGTAGAAGAGAATCCAATTGTTCTGGATAGTTGATTACACTGTTACTCTTGTATTTGATTTGAATTGGTAGTTTTTCAAGTGTTGAAAGCAAGTTTTCAATTCCAGTAACAAAGTGTCGTCATTGTCCTCATTTTGTTTTGAAAAGAAGCTTGTTAGTAATTGTCACTTTGAAAAATAATTCAGATTTTCACTGCATGTGCATTTTCATGCATGTGCATTTTCATTTAGACTGTTTGTTGGTTTGATTTAGGACAAGTGCATATCGTGTGTGCTCTCTGCTCTTTGTTGAAAGAATATCATCTCTCTTTCCTTAGTAGCTAGGATTTTCATTGCAAAAAGAAGATTAAACGATTGTTTATCATCTTAGATTACATTTTAGGAATTGTACATCTACACCACGCGGTGAACTTGAAAGGAAAATTTCTTAAGCAAGATCAACTATAAAATAAATTTAATGAATCTAAAAATGCTTTGGAACCTAACGCACAACATCTAGAAGTCTAGGCTAGAGACGTATTCCGGCGTCGTAAAGCCTGGTAACTGTTGTTTTCACTGTTGGTTGGGTGATTCCTCCACTTTGAGACGATAAGTACCAGTATGGACTTGTGCTCCCACGTACCATCGAGTATATTTTGGGAGACCACAATAGTCTTTATCCTTTATCCATAGGAAGCCGTGTCTGCCGCCCTATCGATCGCAATGCACTGAACACAGCATTCAGTAAGATTGACTGTCGTACCGTAAAAAGCATTCTGCAGTTTTGCGATTGGTTTGGTAATCCCTCTGTTTAGATTTCCAGAGTAGTCCCTTTCATTCCTTTTCAGACTCCTTAACGAAAAAGGTCCAATTGAGCACTTGTCACTTCAGGCTCATTAAAAATCGAAGGCGACTAGAGTCATCTTTTGTTTTTTCTCGACTCTTAAAAATTTGAAAAAAAAGTTGTTTCAAAGCGTCTAAAATTTATTTTAATCGGAATAAACATCACCTTTCCTATGTTGGTCTTAGGTTGAGAAAAATGGAGTCCACCAACCAAGGAGTTCCCCTTGGAGGAAATCCTAGTCCCTTCTCCTCTTGGGGAGATGTTGGTGCACCCCATATGGCCACATTGTCTCTTCCAGGATTGAAAATTGGCTTGCCCGTATGGCTCTTCTCAACTTCTGTCGTTCAAAACACCGTGATTCCTGAACAATCAAGTCAGCAACTAAACGATACCATAGTCACCCCCCAACCCTCTACTTCGTCCAATTCTTCCTCTCCTCCTTCCTCTTCGCTTGATGAAGCTGGTAAAGCCCAAAATCAAGTAACCGAGAAGAAGAAGGAGAAGAAGAAGAAATAGAAGAAGAAGAAGGAGCCAAAGGTGAAAAGGGGTGACTAGGCATCATCTAGTGAAAATCCACACACTCCACCATCCAGGCCTAAATCGCCATGTGTCATTTGCAAAGGAGACCACTATCATCATGATTGTCCTTGCATCCCTCGGATCTTAAGGGATTGGTCTCCTCGGTTGCACAATCCGGTGTCATCAACCTCTGATGATCATGTTGGAAGTACACCATCAACTAGTGAAAGTGAAGCCCCTGGAAAAAAAGGAAAATATAAATTTCCTTGTAAATTGTGTGAAGGCGATCACGTCGTCCATCGTTGTCCCTTCTTAGACGAAGCTAAAAGAGTTTTGAACGATCTTTCGGTTTCACCATTATGGCTTCCTTCTGGATATAAGAAACTCTTACCGAGTTCGTCACTAGTTGAAAATCCAGCTGACATGCCCTTATGGTCGGCCAAAGCATCTATCATCGAAGATAAACCATCTGAATCCACACCAGACGAAAGTAAAAAGGTCGATGTGGCAGTTGACCCGGTCGTGCCTTCAGAGGATCAATCTTCAGATGATATAGTCACTGAAGAAAACAAGAACGACACCGTTCAAATTCTCTTCATGAGCACAGACTCCGATGAACATGGGGGCAGTCTACCCATTCCTTTACCGCAGGAAGGAAGTTCGTCAGAGTCGTATTCGGCCGTCTATTCGGTCCCACCTCCAAGCAACTTGGTTGTTTCCTTTGATTGGAATCTACTAGGCAGACCCCGTTTACCAGCTAGTGTACCATTTCGAATCATTGCTCAAATATATAGAATGGTCATGGCCGGTACCATCATAGATGAAGGGGATTCTATGAGTATCCTTTCCTCAACTGCTTGGAAAGCGCTTGGTTCGCCATCGCTTTTGCCTGAGATGAGAAATCTAACAGGCTTTGACAAAGGAACCAGTCGACCGTTAGGGATCCTTCCCAATGTGCCGATAACGTTGAGAAGGAAAACCATTCACATGAACGTAATGGTAGTCTAAGGACCCCTGGATTATAATCCACTCCTTGGACAAGACTATATTTATTGCATGGGAGCCATTGTCTCCTCACTCTTTAGAGTAGTGTGTTTTCCGCACGAAGGAAGAGTGGTCAAGCTCGTAGACCAACTTTCGTTCCCCAGCTCACACATAGCAAATAGTCATATACCAACCCTGAATGGTCTTTTCACGCAAGGAATGTCTCATCAATCTCTAGTCCATCCTCCTGATGAGCGCGAGTGATTTGGAGGATATGACTGAAACCCAGGGGGCATGCACCCTGGTCTGCTTCGGCAGGAAAACCTTGGGTATAGGGTAGGTTTCCGCGGAGGATATATGACTAGTATGACATACCCGTCCGTTTAGGAAAATGGGATTAGGTCGGAATAAGATTCCCTCGTCAAAGTTATGTCAGTGGAGGCGTCTGCGCCACTCACCTTTGTCTATTTTGGTAGACATCACCGAGGAAGTGTTTTGTCTGTAGCACAGATAGAACAATCTTTGGTAACCTAGAAATTTTTCGCTATACCTGGGGGTATGCAAACCTTTTGGCATGTAAGCGAAGAGCGACCATTTATTTTTTTAAATTTGTAGGTCCTCTAACCATTTAAACTCGTAGGATTGATCATTTCCTAACTTTCATAAAGAAAGGATGCGGAGCAAAGCTTTGTAGGGTGCAAGCTCCATAAAAATGGCATCTTAGATGAGACATCCTTATTATACGACTGGATCGAGCAGTTTTAACGCGAAATTCAAGCTCGTTAAAAAATAAACATAAGCAATGTGCAAGTGTTCCCCTAGCGTTTAAGCTCATTAAAAAATGAACCATTTTCCGGTAAATAACCATCGTGAATGTATTATCATCAGCCTTTTGAAGCCTTGGTCATGTTCTCATCATCACCTCCACTCTGTATTGGCCGATCATTCACCTCCACTTGATTGTTTACCCCTTTTGAGGAATAGCTACGAAGAGTGATCCTGTTAGCCATCCTTGTGACACTACAGTGATTGGAAAATTCCAAACCTTACCTGGAATCAACTGCTACCCGAATCTATCACTCGTTCCTCAAAAAACGAGTCTCCTTTAAGCTCTTTTCAACTAACTCATAAAATATGAAAAGATTGCCGAGCCATTGGCCTCTCCAGCTCGTTAAAGTGACCGAAAGTGCTATCCCTCTAGATTTTAATCTTTTTGGACCTGAGGGATTATTACACAAAAAGATCGAGCGCCTGTTTTGTTCGACTCGTTAAAATTACCGAAAATTCATCCCTTTTTTATTATTTTATAGTTTTTCGGACTTAAGGGATTAGATGACGAAAAAGGATTTTTGGAGTTTCCTTTACGTCCCTTTTCAGACTCTCTAAAATTGAAAAGGACCAAGTTATCTTTTTCGTTAAACTCGTTAAAACCGAATAGCGACAAACTTGTCCATAACAGACAAGAATGAGTTTCACTATCACTAGGCTCGTTAAAACATAGCGATGGGTTTGCCCGAAGGGAAAATTATAGAACAAGTAGATGTTATCCTCCTCAAGCTTGACAAAAATAAAGAGGTACTGGTCAGCAATGACTGGGGAAAAAATGGGAAGAAAACTTGAAGAAACTTTGTTGGTAGCAAGTCGCTCTTGAACATGACACTTTCACTCCGCATCCGAGTCGGGTTGGGTTGTTCCATTCACTGGTCACATCACCATGGTTCCATCACACCATCTGTATTTGGGGTTAATGCTACCAATACATCATGTCAATGTCGCCGATATGTTCAAGAGAAGTCGCTTAGAGAATCCACCTGTGTCTCAACCACTGCAATACATTTACGCTCCATTCTTTCATGACCGCCATTCTGAACCTTATATCACCAGATCGTTTTCACCTCCATTAAAATCATTTGCTCCGTTTTGTGTCATTGATGTGGGATTCACTAAGGCCCTCCTATGATGGATCGCTTCTTGTTGACATCAGCTCATTATCCAAGAAGTTGATCTAGGAACAACCCTTTCAGTACTTTGAAGCTTGCATGCCTCAATGGCAAGTTTCTCACTTCTGGCAACAGGTTTACATCAATGGCCTTCGACCGAAAGATTTTGCGTGGTGTTCGATGCCAAGTCCCTTATTCACACCACATGAATTGTACTATAGTAGCTTGAGGGTCCTCATCATTATCGGTGATTCCCCTCACGCCTGTTAATAGCTTACATCATTGGCTGGTAATCAGGCGATGTCTTTCCATGTTCGACTCCAGAACATCTCTCACATGGATCGACTTGTACTTTGAGTGAAGATCGAACGATATTGAAGACCCCGATCTAGTTTCATCCATCCAGGCTGCGATATATATTCAGGAAAATAAAGACATCAAATGTACATCATTGTTGCACAGATAATCATCCAATCTAAGGGATGATGGCTCTACCAGAATCATCAGTCTACACTCAGACGATTGTCTATCTCATGTACATGAAAATGAATTTATAAAGCTGAGCATGGGAAATGCTCACCTTAGCTAGATCATGAAAACATTATGAAGATAAAGTATTGTATTGTATCTTATTACAGGTCGCCTTCCAGCTTGAAAAAACTTCGGATCCTCATGATAAAGCATTTCACCCGACATCAAAAGATTAACGACCTCATGCTTTAGGGGGCAACTGTTATAGACATTTTTGGGCACTACAACCCCAATCATAAATGTCCATAAACCAAGGGCTCCTAAGTCCCTAAAGGTGTTGTTCCAACCCCTAAAATAACAAGGTCAACTGATTACAGCATCTCCCAGAAGTTCTTCATGAAAAACTACTCAAAACTGGTCAAAACTGGACCATTTCACCTGCTCCATGGTCAAAGTGCGTTGCATCCCACCTGAATACACACAGTAGGTGCGATGCATGTTGGAAAGCCCTTCTATGGGGTGCGATGGGCGAGAGTGGACAAATGGCAGGGTCAATCCGCAAGGTGGAGGAGCATGGAATCTTCCAAAAACTTCTCCTGTGACACTTGCCTCTTTGCATTCACCCAGGGATGAGTAAGAGATTATGAATCTCCAAGTGGAATCAAGAACTATCAGAGAGAGGACACTAATCAAATCTCAAAAGCTGACTCATCTCCCTTGCAAACATCTATATATGGATCCCTCATCCCAGAGATCAAGAGGCTGGAATTTTGTATCTTGTAAGGAAGTGTTGTTGGTTTCTTGGTGCAATATCATAATGTTGGGTGATCTAAGCTTTTCATGAGGTGAATAAGGGCTTTCTTGCTGAGAGGATGATGCTAGGTCAGAACAATTGGTTGTAATCCTCTTTGCTCTTTCTTGATTATCAATAAAGCTATTCAAGTTTTCCTCCACATTCTTGTATGATTGATGTTATATGCATTTGTGTGGTCAATATACATCTGGTCTTATATTGTTTATGATAATAGATCTATGTTCTTAGATAGTGTTATGCTGCTTTGATTCTACAGGTGCTCTTTGAAGCTGGGTAGATGAGGAAGCGAGTGGCGAAGACCTATTAGAAGGGAGAGGAATCAAGCAAGGAACCAAGCGCAAGAAAGAGGTTGGTATCCTTATTCCCTTCTTATCTATTTCTCATAAAGGAAAACGAAAGTAGTTTTTAGTTTGTTTGTTTCTAAGGTAGCTACCAGCCTTAGTGGGACTAGCAGCTCTGCATAGACACTAGTTTTCCCGATAACATCGCTTTCTCGTCGAGGTGAAATCAAGGGGCTCATTTCTATCTCTATGCTACCTTCGTTTCTATATATCCTCCCACTTCGCGTAGCCCCAAACATCAATTGATTCGCATAACCTGATTTTCACACAGTATCATCTTAATCTAAGTGTTCAAAGATTTAGCATACTTACCTTGCGATCCTTTGAGGAAGCGTCGTTACACCTCGTTGTAGCTAAATGAAGTGTCTATCGTGAACTCTGTGATAAACCCTCCTATAATTCAATTGAGCCAATGGTCCACAGCGCGCGCGATCTTATCTTCTGATTCTTCTAGTCTGTGCACCAACTCTGGAGTCCACACAATAGGTTTGTCGAGCCTACACCTTCCTTGACTATCTGCTAACTTCATGATCCACTCGTACAACTCATAGGGCAAGGAAACAAAGAAAATTTCATGGATTTCCATATATAAGTAGTGCTCTAACCACTCTTCCTTCGATACTCGTGAATTCCTGTTTTCCTGCACTGCAAACTCATGAATTTTTCCATCCATCCACTCTTCAATTTCTTTCTTTGTCAGATTCCAATGACACGACATCAGACATCTCTTATGTAGATCCCAGTCCCAGCAACAAAACCATTTGTTGGATTGTTGAGGCCTGACCCCGGTTCAAAGGTGATTTAGCCAAACAAATCTTGATACTACTGGCCCTTTTGGCAACAGTCCACGGAGTGTAGACCGAGGTCTCACCCGAAGTAGTATGGGAGGGTGCTAGAAATAGGTTTCCACACCCTAGAGATGTCTGATGAGTTTAAGTGGTATGTGGTTCGACCCTGTGTGCATGTTGCTATGCACACTTTCCCGTACCTTGCAGCCTAAGATGTTTCCTTTGTGCAACCCTACTTGAGGGGCAAATTCTGTTATTACCCAAGTCCTTACTGATATTCCAATGTTAGTTTATTATCTTGGTCTACTTGCATGCTTTAATTTATACTTAATAGTATAAACCATTCATATAGGTGTGCGCGATAAATAAATAGTATATTTTCAATTTATATCAAACATGTAGAGGCCTAGGGTAGAAGTCCGTAGCTGAGTGTGCGGACCCCTGTAGCTGTGTGCACAGGGTGGATAGAGTTTGTAAACACTTGGAAGATATTAATAAAAGGGGTTATTCTGTAATTTTTGTGTCTTTGTTCTGTTTATGTGTTTGGATATTTTATGTATGAATTTCCTTCATTATGCTTATATGATGCGCGAATGAATGCAATTACATTGAATAATCGAATGCAATTACAAATATCTGCTTACGTGGTGTTAACCATAAGTATTTGATAAGATAAGAAAATCACTTAGAATAATTAAGGAATCTACACGGCACACTGCCTTAGCAGCACAAAAGTACCTGAGCAGCCAATTAGGGTTGCATGAAGGTCGATCGTACCCTTTCGCGGTGGTATGGAAGGACGAAATAAATGGCTAGTCTTGTAAGTCCTAGAGTGAAGTGACCTAAGCGAAGGCAGGGATAGAAGGAATTAAACGACATCACAACCCTATCAGGGTGCAGAAACTTGGTTCCAGCATCCCCCCATACTGCTTCAGGTGAAACTTCAGTTCCTGCTTCACAGGCTAATGCCGAAAGGGCCAATAGTGTACGGATTTGTTTGGCTAATTAACACTAAATCTGGTTCAGGCCCCCTCAAGCCAACACTTACTCCATCTATCTTTCATTTCCTTCCTTAGAATACCTAAAATAAGAAAACAAACAACAACAACAAACGTGATAGAATACAATATTGTATTCAGTCTACTTAACAGGTCAAGGAACATTAAGCCATAAATATGCAAGATAAAACTTCATGTAGCAAATGAATCAATAGTTGTATTCATATAAATTTAGAAAGAGATTACAACCAATGCCTTGAAATTGCTGGTCTCCTCCGACGATTCGAGTTCCCACACTTCTGCTAGCATCTCATGGATAGCCCCAACAATGGAAATTTTAAGGCCTCTTTCCTTTACTATTCAAACCAAACCAAACACATTATTCTCCCTCAAACATACAATAGAAAGCTACAAGCTATAGATGTCTTGCTGATCATTCAAACTCACTCCAAAACTAGTTTAGCTTGGGAAAAGAGAGGTTTATATAGCTTGGATGGAGGGGAGATAGTTCCTCTCATCATGGGAGAATACCTTATCTCTTGAGTTTGTTTCATCCTAATAGGGGAAAGGATCCCAAGCTAACTTCTTTGGCTCCATCGAGCCCAACCATCTACCTGACTTCTGTTATGAAGCTTCTAGACCGGGAAGCTTCGACTCCATATTTAAAATACTTGCCAAAAGAAGATCGGTGTGACTGGAAAAGGTCTCAGTCACTTCGTACGGTGCTAGTTCTAGTTTTAATCTCTGCAAATTAGCATGAGGAGGAAACTGGTTAGTAGCGTCAGTCTTATAAACTGAGGTAAAAGGAAGATTCTTGGCAAATGATGCAAAGGGGAATTATTCTGCTCATGAAGAGGGACATAATGGGAGTTTCTTCATGATGGAAAAACATGTAGGGTTCACTGTATAGGTCCCCCAGAATCATGGCTAGGGAGTACAGGAACAATGACAAAATGTTGTGTAACAGATACCCCATAAAGCATGAAGTCCAAACTAGAGTGAGGGGTGAAATTCTTTACAAGTGGATGTGGGGAACTGGAGTCCATCGTCAGAAAACCTGCAAGCAAGCATAGATACATATACATCACTGAAAACTCTAACAAATGATGCATGAATCATGGTATGGATGCAACCATCTGGAGAATGATCATGTAAATGGATCTAAGTCATGGGTGCAACCATCCAATAGAAAGGATCAAAACAAAAACAAGGTATGGTCGCAGCCATCCAATCATGAGAAGGATCACATATAACAACTCATGGGATGGTCACAACCATCCATATAAAAGAGACATGTATATCAACATGATCATGTCACATCGCCTCACAACCTAGACTTGTGTAATCTGAGCCCATGGTCTTGCTCTCCAAATGACTCGATAAAAGTACAAATCCTAACATGTGAATGAATGTGTTGAAGTTGAACATGCTAGAAAGTCGCTTGATTACCGGTTAATGATGTGAACTGTTAACAAGCGTGAGAGAAACCACCAATAATGACAATGAATTTCTAGGTACTAGCAGCGTAGTTCATGGAAAGTGAATAAAGGAACTGAAGTCGAACACCCATGAAATCACCCAATCGAAATTCAATGATGTGAACTTTTCGTCGAGTGTGAAGAACTTGCCATTAGGACATGCAATCTCTAAGGTACTGGAAGAGAGTCTCTCAGCTATCTTCGTGGATAATGAGCTGAAGTCGACAGGAAGAAACCATGTCGAAGGAGGGCCATGACATGTTCCTCATCATCAACATGAGGCAAAGGGATACAAATGATTTCAGATGATACAGAGAATGAGGGGTAAGTGTAACTGCAGAAGGACTAACTCTTGAACATATCGGTGACACGACTCTGGAGTTTGGCAGATTTTGGATCATAGGATTGGTGGCCATGATGACGTGGCAATGATCAAATGGGAGGAAAAATTGAGCGTCCCAACCTAGGAAGGTCAATGATGAAAAGGAGGATATCCCAACCCAACACGAAGTAGAAATTTCCATGTTCATGTTGGAAATAATATTGAGAGGGGGGGTGAATCAGTATTATCTAATTCTTTTAATAAATCTTCTTTATTTGTTCTTTGAATTATTTTTGCATGTCAGTACCATAAAATAATGAGCATGAACAAAAGAAAACAGATAGTCACACCAAAGAACACAAGATGTAAGGTGGAAACCCAATGTGGGTGAAAACCATCTGCTGCAATATGTCTCTATCTTCTTTCAAATTAGAAACTCCTTTTACAATGGTTTTGTACTGGTGCAGTCCTTTACCAGTACGCAGGCTGCAACCTGCAGAGAGCTACAACTCTCTCTCTCGTTTTCCAGTCTCTCCTGGAAGGGAGCTACAACCCCCTACTTCTTTTCTTACAAGGACCACTTTTCATAAATTTTCAAACTGGATCCATAAGCATCAAATGATCATCAAGTATAAGAGAATCACCCAGTCAACTGTAGTAACTAGATCAACAATAATAGGACCAAACCCAGAACACAACAATGATAAACAAAGATTTTAAGAGAAGTAAGCACCCTGCTCAACTGCTCGCCTGCTTACGTAAGCACCCTGCTCAACTGCTTGCCTGCTTACAGTACTCACCCTACTCAACTGCTTGCCTACTTACAGTACGCACCCTGCTCAACTGCTCGCCTGCTTACGTACACACCCTGCTCAACTGCTAGCCTGCGTACCTCGCTCTGAGTCTATTAAACTGCCTGCGGACCTCCGCACCTGCAACCCTTCTGTGCCTGCGTACCGGCGCACCTGAAACCCTTCTGTGACTGCGTATCGGTGCACCTGAAACCCTTCTGTGACTGTGCACCGGTGCACCTAAAACCCTTCTGTGACTGCGTACCGGCGCACCTGAAACCCTTCTGTGCCTACGTACCGGCGCACCTGAAACGCTTCGTTCCTGCGTATGTATGCACTTTTCTCTCACTGTACCTGCGTACCTTCGGGCATAGATGATTTCAAGACTTCAGAAATAACCCAGACAGTCAGATCTACAGATCTGAACATGCGCCGAAGAGATCTTAGTCCATCAGTAGATTCGCCTTGTTTAGATCTAGACCAGATCTAGCCCTCATAAGATATTCAACCAAAAACATACTCAAGCCAAATGATCTCCTTTGCTTTATATAGGAAAGCTCTTCCTTAAATCATGGATCAATACCACGAGCCGACACCATAATAACACAATACCGTTGGCTAAATACCAAGAGTAAAACATAAGAAAACCCCACATGTGAATTTCTTTTCCTTGAAATGTGTGCACTGGGGGTACGCACCTCCTGAACGGGATAACTGTGGGTATGTACGCACTTTATGTAACACTGACCTGCGTGTACGCACCTTATGCAAGGTGTACCTGCGTACCCCTTATTTTCTTCAATATTTGATAGCTGATCATCAATCTCTGCTGCTGACTTGAAGTACTGTGATCTATCACCTGAATGGGTTGCCATCAAGGACAACACTTTAGCCATAATGCCAACAATCTCCCCCTTTGGACTTGATGGCAACCTCAAAACTTCAGCTTCATTCTCCCCCTTTGACATCAAGGGCAAAGGGTTATGCTCCCCCTAAGAACATGCTCCCCCTGAATATGAACCAGATCTGCAACAAAGAACCATAATCCACCATGAAAGAGATAGAGACATATTGCAGCTACTTCCAAGATCTCCTTCTGCACATCCTCCATAATGCCAACAATGCATTATATGATCCCCCTGAACCTGTACCATCAATCAGAAGAGGTTCAGCAATAAGATGATGCATCAACAACCCCCAGCTTTTGCCTGAGGTATTCAAAAGTGTCCCTGGGCAATGGTTTGGTGAGAATATCAGCAACTTGTTCCTTAGAAGGAACATACTCCAACTTGACCTTCTGTTCAAGCACTTGTTCCCGGAGAAAATGATACTTGATTGGTATGTGCTTGGTTTTTGAATGCATAACAGGATTCTTTGAGATGCTAATTGCACTTGTGTTATCACATAAGATGGGGATTGGTGGTGTACAAGTGATTTGAAAATCCTGCAAAGTCTACATCATCCAAAGGAGTTGGGTGCAACAAGATGCAGCAGCAACATATTCCGCTTCAGCTGTAGACAAGGCAATCGAACTCTGTTTCTTGCTGAACCAAGATACCAGTCTGGAACCCATAAAGAACGCACCACCACTTGTGCTTTTCCTGTCATCCACGCTTCCGGCCCAATCTGCATCTGTATAAGCATGAAGTGTAAGATCTGTGTCTCTAGGATACCATAAGCCATAATTTTGAGTCCCTTGAAGATATTTGAAAATTCTCTTCACTGCCTGAAGATGAGTCTCCTTCGGATTTGCCTGAAATATTCCAACTATTCCAACTGCATGCATGATGTCTGGTCGGGTACCTGTCAAATAAAGTAAACTTCCAATCATAGATCTGTAGGTTGGTTGATGTACTGCTGCAGATTCATCATTTGCACTGAGGCTACATCCTGTGACCATGGGTGTACATACTGGTTTTGCATCTTCCATACCATATTTCTTCAAAATCTGTTTGAGATACTTGGTTTGAGATAAAAAGATTCCTCCTTCTTTTTGTTGGATTTGCAAACCAAGGAAATATGTCAGTTCTCCTAGCAAGGACATTTCAAATTCTTTCTGCATGACCAAGGCAAAGTTTTGACTCATAGCTTCTTCATTGCTCCCAAAAATAATGTCATCTACATACACAACAAGTATTAGCAATTTGTCATTTTCAACTTTTATATAAAGATTGCTATCTGCCGATCCTTTTGAAAAGCCTTGTTGATGAAGATATTTGTCCAAACGGTAGTACCAAGCCCTTGGAGCTTGTTTGAGACCATAGAGAGCCTTTTTCAATCTACATACAAGATTTGGATCATTTCCAAGAATGAACCCATCTGGCTGTTCAATGTACACTTCTTCTTCCAAGTCTCCATTCAGAAAGGCTGATTTCACGTCCATTTGAAATACTTTGAAGTTTTGAAAACTTGAGAGAGCAAGGAACATTCGGATGGCCTCAAGTCTTGCAACAGGAGCAAAGGTTTCTTCAAAGTCTATTCCTTCTTGCTGCGCATACCCTTTACAAACAAGTCTGGCTTTGTCTCTAATTACTTCTCCATTTTCATTCAATTTGTTTTTGAAGACCCATTTTGTCCCGATAACATTCTTATCTTTTGGTCTAGGAACCAGCTCCCAAGTGTTGTTCTTTTCGATCTGCTCGAGTTCTTCATCCATTGCTTTCACCCAACATTCATCTTTGCATGCCTCTTTCACATTTTGTGGTTCAGTAGAGGAGAGTAATGCCAAATAGCTTGAAGCTTCTGCAACTGTTCTTGTTGTTTGTACACCTGCTTCTTTCTGCCCCATAATCTGGGATTCTGGATGGTTCTTCTGAACATATCTGGATGGAGTCTTTTCTTCTATTCTTGTTTGCTCCTCTGGTTCTTCTTGAGGTTCTTCTTCTTCATCATTCTGTCGTTGGGGGTAGCCTTCATCTTCTTCGATGTCTTCATGATGTACTTGCCTAGGAATATATCCCTTCTCATCAACCACTACATCAATGCTGTCAACAATTCTGCCAAGTCTTTTATTGTAGCATTTGTATGCTTTGCTATGTGGAGAGTAACCAAGAAGAATGCCTTCATCTGCTCTAGGTTCAAGTTTGCCAAGCTGCTCATTAGTATTCTTGATATAGCATTTGCTCCCAAAGATTTTGAAGTGCTTTACTGAAGGAGTCCTACCACTCCAGAGCTCATGAGGAGTTTGAGTGTTGTTCACTCGGACATTTGTTTTGTTGAGAATAACAACTGCAGCATGTGCAGCTTCACCCCAGAAAGTTGCGGGAGTTCCTGACTCATCAAGCATAGCACGAGCCATTTGTTGGACTGTTATGTTCATTCTTTCCACAACTCCATTTTGCTGAGGAGTTCTTGCTGTAGAGAATTCTCTTCTTATCCCATGTTCTTCACAGAAATCGAAAAATTCATTTGAAGTAAATTCCCCACCTCTGTCGGATCTGAGGCACTTAATTTTGTGACCTGATTCATTTTCAACCAAGGCTTTGAAGGATTTGAATTTTTCGAATGCTTCATCTTTGTGCTTCATAAGTCCTAACCAGACAAACCTGGAGAAATCGTCATTGAATAATATCAAGTATTCTTCTCCTCGAGGTGTTCTTTTCCTGAAAGGACCGCATGTATCTGTATGTACTAGCTCAAGAGGCATGCTAGCTGATCCTTCTTTCTCTGGAAAGTTAGTTCTGGTTTGTTTTCCAAACTGACATGATTTGCATATGGTGTTGTCAGGAATTTTGATATCTGGAAGATCGCGAACTGCCTGATATTTGCATGCTTTCCTTATTTGTGAAAAGCTTAGATGTCCCAACCTCCGATGCCATAACCAGTGCTCATCATCCTTGCTCAGATAGCATTGTTGTTGTCCTTCTTCAAATATGTACAGATTATTTGGAGTTCTTTTGCCTTTGATCACTGTTTTACCTGTATCAAGATCACGAACAAGACATCCATTTGATCTGAATATAACCTTGGTTCTGTGATCACACATCTGGCTGACACTTAGAAGATTATGCTTCAATCCATCAACATACAAAACATTTCCAGCCTTGACCTTTTCTTTTAACTGAGCAATGCCTTTTCCTTTTATAGTTGCAGGAGTATCATTTCCAAAAGAGACTTTCTTTCCCTTTTCTAGAGTAGAATAAGACTCAAGTTTTTCTTTATCACCTGTCATATGCTTCGAACATCCACTGTCAATGTACCATAGATTTTCCTGTCCCTCTGCATAAAATGCTATCCCACATCTTTCTGTTTGAGGTTCCTTTATTCTCCATGTTTTGGTGCTTGAGGCTTGTTCCTTTTTCTGCTGAAACCTGCTCCTGCATTCAGAGTCTTCATGACCAAAGTTATTGCAAATAGAACATTCAACTTCATTTTCAAGAACCGAAAATTTGTTATAGGTCCTTTTTGTAATCCCCGTCATACTTCTTTGTTTTTGAGCTTCCCTAGTCATGATCGTTTTATATGCAACACATTGAGCTGCTTTGTGACCAAAGTTATGGCAAGAAAAGCATTGTCCATTGAAGAAACTTCTGCGGTTATCGAATCTACCATCCAATTGATTGTAATTTCTATTGTCATCTATTCTTGAACCAAATTGAGAAGATTTTACCTGTGGCTGGTTGTAGCTTTTGTTCACCCTTAAGATGGATTGCCCCTGATAGTTTCTGTTTGTAATTCGTCCCTGCTTTACCTGATGATCTTCATTGTGCTTTTGCTCATTTCTTCTTGCTGCATCAAGATAACTTTTTGAGGTGGATGCTTGAGAAGTTTCTCCATTATAGCCCAGACCTGTCTTGTTTAGTGGAGACCGCTGCACATTGATAATCTCATCCAAAGTTTCAGATCCTTTGACAAACTTGAGATTAATAGCTTTTGTTTTCTCAATCTCTTTTCTAAGACCAACAATTTCACCTTCTAATTTTTCAAGATGTTTTTCCTTTTCATCAATTTGAAATTGTAGAGTATCAATGATCATGTTCTTTTCTTCTATACATCTCTTGAGTCTAGTAATTTCATCATAAAGGTTATCCACATCTATAGCATCCATATAATCATCATCTTCAAATGCCATTAACAACTTATATTCATTACCTTGTTCATCTTCATCACTGTTTGATAGACCATCACTATCTTCATGAGTGTAGTAGCTTTTCTTATTTGCATTCTGTTTCTTGTTCCATCTAGCAGGTTCCTTTCCTTTATCCTTATAAGGACATTTTGCAGCATAATGACCTACTCTTCCACAAGCAAAGCATTTAAAAGGTAACTTACCTCTGAACCTTCCAGAACCCCTTTGAAGATTTCTGACAAAATTTGATTCTTCTTCCTCTTCTTCTGGGACGTGGCTCTCTTCATAATAATCTCCTTTGCCTGATGCCTTGAAAGCAGCTTCTCTTCTATCTGATGGACCTCCCTTTCTCATTTCATAAGCAGTTAGAATTCCATGTAGCTGAGACATAGTAAGAATTCGTAGATTTTCCTTTTCTTCTATTGCAGATACTTTAGATTCAAACTTGGGGGACAATGATCTTAGAACCTTTTCAACCACAATAGCCTCTTTTATTTCTTCACCCAAATTTTTCATACAGTTAACAACCTCATCTACCTGAAGAAAATAGTTAGCCACACTTTCATCATTATACATTTTGAGAGTCTCATACTGAATTCTGAGAGTTTGAAGTTTAGCACGCTTTACCTGTTCATCTCCTTCATAGCTCGTGACAATTTTGTCCCATATCTCTTTTGCGGATTTATAGTGCATTACCTTCATGAATTCTGATTGAGATATACATCCTAATAGAGTACTGACTGCTTTCGCATTTGTTTCATACTTCTTTTTCTCGGCTGCATCTGTAGGAGTAGCTGAAGGAAAAGCGTAGCCTGTCTCTACGATGTCCCAAACTTCTGTACCAAGAGATTGAAGATAGGCAGTAACTCTTACCTTCCAATAATTGAAGTTTGTCCCATCAAAAACCGGTGGCCTGATTGATGCTTCTCTCTCGTAGTTGCTCATGATGAACGATCTACCTTCAAGCGATCAAGCTTCTCTGAAGAACTTGGCTCTGATACCAATTGTTGGAAATAATACTGAGAGGGGGGGTGAATCAGTATTATCTAATTCTTTTAATAAATCTTCTTTATTTGTTCTTTGAATTATTTTTGCATGTCAGTACCATAAAATAATGAGCATGAACAAAAGAAAACAGATAGTCACACCAAAGAACACAAGATGTAAGGTGGAAACCCAATGTGGGTGAAAACCACCTGCTGCAATATGTCTCTATCTTATTTCAAATTAGAAACTCCTTTTACAATGGTTTTGTACTGGTGCAGTCCTTTACCAGTACGCAGGCTGCAACCTGCAGAGAGCTACAACTCTCTCTCTCGTTTTCCAGTCTCTCCTGGAAGGGAGCTACAACCCCCTACTTCTTTTCTTACAAGGACCACTTTTCATAAATTTTCAAACTGGATCCATAAGCATCAAATGATCATCAAGTATAAGAGAATCACCCAGTCAACTGTAGTAACCAGATCAACAATAATAGGACCAAACCCAGAACACAACAATGATAAACAAAGATTTTAAGAGAAGTAAGCACCCTGCTCAACTGCTCGCCTGCTTACGTAAGCACCCTGCTCAACTGCTTGCCTGCTTATAGTACTCACCCTGCTCAACTGCTTGCCTGCTTACAGTACGCACCCTGCTCAACTGCTCGCCTGCTTACGTACGCACCCTGCTCAACTGCTAGCCTGCGTACCTCGCTCTGAGTCTATTAAACTGCCTGCGGACCTCCACAGCTGCAACCCTTCTGTGCCTGCGTACCGGCGCACCTAAAACCCTTCTGTGACTGCGTACCGGCGCACCTGAAACCCTTCTGTGACTGCGCACCGGCGCACCTGAAACCCTTCTGTGACTGCGTACCGGCGCACCTGAAACCCTTCTGTGCCTACGTACCGGCGCACCTGAAACGCTTCGTTCCTGCGTATGTACGCACTTTTCTCTCACTGTACCTACGTACCTTCGGGCATAGATGATTTCAAGACTTCAGAAATAACCCAGACAGTCAGATCTACAGATCTGAACATGCGCCGAAGAGATCTTAGTCCATCAGTAGATTCGCCTTGTTTAGATCTAGACCAGATCTAGCCCTCATAAGATATTCAACCAAAAACATACTCAAGCCAAATGATCTCCTTTGCTTTATATAGGAAAGCTCTTCCTTAAATCATGGATCAATACCACGAGCCGACACCATAATAACACAATACCGTCAGCTAAATACCAAGAGTAAAACATAAGAAAACCCCACATGTGAATTTCTTTGCCTTGAAATGTGTGGACTGGGGGTACGCACCTCCTGAATGGGATAACTGCGGGTATGTACTCACTTTATGTAACACTGACCTGCGTGTACGCACCTTATGCAAGGTGTACCTGCGTACCCCTTATTTTCTTCAATATTTGATAGCTGATCATCAATCTCTACTGCTGACTTGAAGTACTGTGATCTATCACCTGAATGGGTTGCCATCAAGGACAACACTTTAGCCATAATGTCAACAGTTCAAGAGTCAGTTGCCGACACAACTAATAGGATTTCCAATTTTCCCCCACTATTTTTGGCAGGTACCCCAATTATTTTTTATCGCAAGCTTGAAGGGGATAGCATGTGATTGCACTATAAGTTCATCGTTCAGACGAATCCGACTTAGTAATTTTAATGAGCCCTAGGGAGGATAATCTCATGTCCGTCATGACAACGAATCCAATGTCGTTTAATATTTTAACGAGTCCGAAAAAGGGGTAACTCGATATATTTTTCATTTTTAGAGAGTTTGAAAAAGACATGGAAAAGAAAACTCCACATGGTCCCTTTTCATACATTTATGTCTCTCGAGCCCGAAAAGGTAGAAAACGATACTTGAGAGAACCGCTTGACTATTTCAGTTAAGGAGTACTTTTTTCATAAATAGTTTGACCTAGCCCGAAAAAGGGGTAAATGTATACTAGGTAAACAACATTTCATAGCCTTTAACGAGTTCAAAACGACAATAGCTTGAAAATATTTTCATGTTTAAAGAGTCAGAAAAGATCTTCAAAGCAGATCCCCCATTTTTATTCTCTTTTATGAGTCAAAAAGGAAAAAATACTCAACGATCTTTTCATTTGAGTTTTACGAGTCAGGAAAAGAGCTTAAACGTGACTCTAGTACCATCATCAACAATCTATCACCTGTCACTGCACAAAAGGTAAATGCATTGTCCAGTTTCTGAGGCAAAAATAGCTCAAAAATGCTTGAAAACCCCTAATATTTCTTGAAAAATGAATAAAACGAGGAAAAAGTTAATATTTTTTACCATTTTACCATTTTACCTTTGTGTGAAGAACTTTTCACTCATTTGTGCTGTAGTTTTTTAGGAGCAGATTATGGGAGATGTAGGAGACCATTTGACGATCCGTTAGTTGCAGGTAAGAACCAAGACCTTTAGCTCCATTTTCATGCTTGTTTTACCTATTTTTAACCATTTTTTGGATTTCATGAGAGGGCTTTAGCAAAAAAATTCACCCTTGGTCAACGCGATTTCTAGACACAGAATCGCGCCGATCGGGGGTTTTTAGGACTGTCAAGCGTGCCATCAGCGCTACTATTTTTAAAATAGTTGCACCTGCACCATGAACATAATTTTTTTTATTTTTTGCCTAATTTTTCTGATTGGATCCAATTTTTTCTAGCCAAGGATGTTTAGTTACTTGATTATATGGTTTTTGTATGGAAAAAATCACAAAAAATGGTGGATTGGAAAGAATGTGAGCCTGAGGACATTGACACACAAGAAATGGCAAACCCAAATTGCTTGAATACTCTGAGGAACTGTGGGCTCCTCAAATTCTTCCTCACACTAGGTCTGCGGGCTCATCTCAAATTGCTATGATTTCTAATCAATCTCTTGGATATCAATCAGGAAATCTTTATGATTCGAGACCAAGAACTAGAGTTGGAGAATTTCGACATTTATTTCATCACAGGACTCTCTCGAAGAGGGGAACCAGTCAATATGTATGGGTCAAGGCCTATTGGGGCAAGTGTGACCATGTTACTTGCAAAACACTACCCTTAGGCACTCAAATCAAAGAGCGAAAAGATAGAGATCATGACTATTTGGGATCTTGTGCTGAGAATGTCGTTATTGACCATAAACAGAGTGGCTGGGGCTTAAGCACAACATGAATCCAACAACTCGAAGTTTCAGTATGCTATCGACTATATGGTGCCGACTATCTTCAAATGGGTGTAAGCCATGAAGGTAAATATGAAGCGCGAGTTATCAAAAGCCAAGGCCAGAAACTTGAAGCAGTTCTATTATGGGTCCATTCTAGTGACCTTCTTTTTCGAGTGGATCCCACTATTTCACTACCAGCTTGCTGAGGTGGAACTGTCATTTCCATGAGACCCACAGATGGTCCGTTGGAGTGCATTGATGCCTAGGATTGCCAGGGGCCAACAAATGTCTTATAAGCCTTCCTTCTTCTCATGGCTACGATGACAACTGATTGTAGTAGAGGATTGGCCCTACAGTAGTACCAACTTCTGCGGTGATCCAGATATGCCGCTCCCACAGGGGTAGGATTATGATGATGAAGGTAAAAACAAACAATTCTAATTTTCAATTTTTTATTGTTTTTGAAATATGTGCATTCATGACATTTCGATTTGTAAATGTAGATGTTGGACCAGAGCATCCTGCCAGGATGTCCCCAATTGGAAGGTGCGTTGCTTAGAAGTTGGATGTCACTCCTTATCAGGAAGGAAGCGATAATAAGGAGGATATCACACAAAACCTCGAGGGATTGACCCAAAGTGTCCTAGAGTATGCCCGCATGGGTGACGTCCCACGCTAGTATCAGAGGCACATAGTGGGGGTATCAGATCAAATCTACCAACAGCTGAAGTGTGTAGTACGAGTAGTTACATGCTACCATGAGCATCATGCCGATTTGTTCATAGGTCTAACATTCAACATTTTTTAGGCTTGCGAGCCATGGATGTATAAGGCCTACAAGCCATAGATGTATTTGAACACACATATTATTTTTTGGGGTTTTGATGTATGACAAACATTATCGACACACACACACACACACATATATATATATATATATATATATATATATATATATATATATATATATATATATATATATATATATATATATATATATATATATATATATATATATATATATATATATATATATATATATATATATATATATATATATATATATATATATATATATATATATATATATATATATATATATATATATATATATATATATATATATATAGATACATATATATATATGCTACATTTCCTTGCTTATCATGGTACACATGTTTTATTTTTTTATTTTCACATGTTTTGGAAATGTCTATCCAACACATAATTAGCTGATGCATCTATTAATGTATTCATGTGCCTAGGAATATGACGATATGTAATGTAATAAAAATTTCTCTCCAATAGACGAACATGTATATACATTCTCAATATTTGAGGGTGTTTAATAGGATATTGCCCGTTGAGTTGAAGGACAACAAGTTGTGAATCAAGGTTAACAACCAATTCATGGATGTCAGGAGTGATTGCTTCTGACAACAATTCGATAACTGCGCTATACTCAACGATGTTATTAGTTGTTCGACCTAGAAAAATACCTTGAATATCAATCAACTCACCATGGGGGTCATAAATGGCCCATGCCGTGGATGATAGATTCCAGGTACTATGGCAAGAACCATCAGCAAAACCGATGTGAGGAGACACTGACATCTACAAAGTAGGAAGAAACATAATAAGTAGGAAATCTTCTTGAAAAACAACACACCAAACCACACAGCACAAAAATTAATAACACACTATTGTACAAAAGTAGCCATGCAAGATGTCCCAACCATAGTACTTTTTGAGATATTCCATGCTCCAACTTGGGTAATCAATCAACTGTTTGGAACGGGTTCCCCCAAGGACAGGTTAGGGGCTAATAGCCCATGTTTTGGGACAATTTTGTAATAAAGTTGTAAAGTCTCTGCATTTTGTGGTCTCAGAGTGCGAAGGTGTCAAGAGTCATAAAGGGTTGTCTTCCCTTATTTTTTAAAGTGTAAAGTCGACTGTAAAGATCCACCCATGGTCCGCGGACCATGGGATTATATAAAAAGGAGCTAAATAAGTAAGCTCTAAGAAAAAAGGAATGAATGAAGTGAGGAGTTAAGCATTAGAGTCTCAGTAGAGAAGTCTAAGTGTTCTCGAGTCTTAGCATAGGTAGAGGCTCTGTAGCTGAGTGCGTAGAGGCCTAGGGTGGAAGTCTGCAGCTAAGTGCACGGACCCCTGTAGCTATGTGCTTACAGTGGATAGAGTCTGTATTAAACTGAAAGATATCAATAAAGAGAAGTATTTTGCAATTACTGTGTATTTAGTTCTTGTTAATTCATCTAGTTATATTTCATTTTGGGTTTAATTTACAATGTTTATTTGATGTCCGAATATATGTGATTATATTGGTTAATTAAATGCAAGTATGGATATCACTTTACGTGGCACTAACTGTGAGCGATTAGTAAGATAAGTAAACAGTTAAGATAACTTGGGAACCTATACAATACATTGTCATATCTGTGCAAAAGTACCTGCACCATGGGTTAAGGCTGCATGAAGGTCAATCGTACACCTTTGTGGAGGTACTGAAGGGCAGAATAAAGGGTAGACTGACAAAGCCCTAAGGCTTAGCGACCTACATGAAAGTAGGTGCTGAGGGTATAAACCAAAATCACGATCATGTCAGGGTGCAGAAACGTGGTTCCAACATCCCCGCATACTGCTTCGGGTGAGACTTTGGTCCATGCTCTGTGGGCTGATGCCGAAAGGGCCAGTAGTGTATGGATTTGTTTGACTAACTGATGAGCACTAGTATTGCAGCAAGGATGCTGCAACTCCTGGGCTACTAGCATTACTTATCAGCCTGGGGTTTGTACAAACTTGGAGGTGACAGCGCTATATGCACAAGTAGAAGTGAAGGTCCTACCTATTGTCACTTGTGGGAACCATTAGATCGATCAACGAACTGTAAAAATGGAACATGAGTGGAAAATATCTTATCACAAGAGATTACTTGAATAGATGGATGAACATGACTAACAAAAGATGAATGGTGGAGATCTTATCGCGAGAGTTTAAGTCAATAGATGGATGAACAAGACTAACGAGAGATGAATGACGGAGATCTTATCGTGGGAGGTTAAGTAAAGAGATGGACAAATAGGACTAATTAGAAGATGAGCAAAGGAGATATTATCATGGAGATGAAGTGAATAGATGGATGAATCACATCAAGTCACGTGGCGACAGAAGGGTAAAAAACTTGCGGAATGATGGAGTGGGTTTTCGTAGGCGGTAAGCAGTTTCTTGCGCTCCCTCAAAGCTGTAAGCAGAATTCCAAAATTTTACGTGATTAGCCTACTGGGTGACATGTAGCATGAGAAAACCACTTTTCTCACATGCTCGCGGGTAGATATCGGCTATGCATGAATCCGCGTGAGATTGCGCGATAGCCATTGGATCAAGCTAGACAGATTGATAGTGGAGATTTGGAGTGCATAAAGTATTGAGGTGATGCGATAGTCATTGGATCAATCTAGAAAGGTTGACGGTGGACATTTGAAGAACATAAAGTATTGAGACAACGTGATAACTGTTGGATCAAGCTAGATAGATCGATGGTGGAGATTTGGAGCACATAAAGTCAAACATTGAAATTGTTGGCATTATGATGTATGTGTTGTACTTGATGGCAACCCACTTGTAGCAAAACAACTCACTTGTACATGGTAACTAAATGAATCTATAGAAGAGATATCAAATGTGACAGAATGCATGGCAGTAGTATTTATAAATTTGATGAAATGCAGGGCAGCTTCAAGGAATCAGTTCAGAAGGCACCTCACTCAGATGAAAGATCATAGTATAGTAGGTAAACAACAAAGAATTACAGATCTCTCTTCATAGAATGAAGAAATAGGGGTATACGCAGGTTCACCTTGACCAAGCTACGTGTACACAGAGGTTGTCAGAACAAAAAGAGCATATAGCATACACACGCACTTTCACAGAAGGAAAAGTGCATATACCTTGCAAAACTAAATTTTTGGTCCGAAGTATTTGGGCCATGGTATTTTGATCCATGGTATTGGTCCAAGGTATCTGGTCCGAGGTATTGACCCTAGGTATTTGGTCCAAGGTATTGGTCCTAAGTGGTTTTGGTCCATGGTATTGAGAAAGGCCTAAAACTATATAAGGAGGAGAAGGTCATTAGGCCAATGCAGACAAGCATTGAATATTTGATAAAGTGTGAGATCCAGTATGCAGGTTATGGGTTTATGATGCTCTGCTTGATCTAACCCAAGGAGGAACCTTAGAAGTTGATGGAGGACAAGATCTAATGATGGATAAGGATCTTAAGGCTTGGAATAAATTATCTTTATATGGTTTGATCATGTTTTATACTGATGCATGTGTTGTTCTATAAATATTATGATCTGGGTATAACTGAAGTCTAGAATAGCTGCAAAATTATGAATGAATATTTACAAATGTATAATCTGGTTGACTTTGGTAAAAGCACATATACATGCAGGTTCGACACATCAAAATAGCGTATACCTTGTGAACTATGATGTTTAAAGTTACAATTGGTTCTAGATGTTGATGCAGAGTTCTGGGTTTTGCTTTATGTTCTGGTGACTGCATTCTGGTAACAGTATTCAAATTGATTGGTTGAGATTAGCTTAGTAGTGATGAATGAGATCTAATAATAGATCAGGATCATAATGACTTATCATTATGTAATTTGATGGGCTAGATCTGGTTGCTAACACATGTATTACCCTTTATATGTGATGATTTAGGTATGTCTAAAGTTGGGAAGTGCAACGAAGTTATAAGTAAGTATTTGCAGATCTATACACTGGTTCAACTCTTCCAAGTTGCGTATACACTCTGATGCATGGTTTTGAGGTTACAGCTGGTTCTGAATGATGATGCAGTATTCTGGGTACAAATTTGTGTACTGGTTATAGTGATCTCTCTGTTCCAGTTGATTTGTTGAAATTGGTTAAAGTATGAATGAATGAATGATTTAGTTGTGCCAGAGGTTCAGAGATTGTCAGTGATTGATTAAGTTTGGTTGATCCAAATTGAGTTTCAATGATTGGTTGATGCAGATACAGTTGATGGATGTATTAGAGTGGTGATTGATTTTGAGCTTTAATGTTGTTGATGGGTCCAGTATGAAAATTGGATGAAATGTGGCCTTCAGATTATGGTGTTGTGTTCCAATAGTATCTAGTTTGAAAATTTATGAAATGTGGTCCCTGGAGGAAGAAAGAAGGCCGTAGCCTTCTGTAGTCCAGTGCCTATGTACTAGTAAATATATCGGCTAGTATAAGAGCCAAGGGGTTCTAACTCCCTTCCAGTAGAAGCTAGAGAACTAGAGAAGGTTGTAGCCTTCTGTAGGTAGAAGCCTACTTACTGGTATGAGTCTGTACCAGTACAAATGTTATAAGCAAATTTTGTTATTACTAAAAGAGGATAGAGACAACAGCAACAGGTGGTTTTTACCCACATTTGGTTCCCACCTTAAATCTTGGTGTTCATGTGTGTTGCTTATTTGTGATGGTTTACTTTGTTATTAACTGCATATGGTTATTGTTTAATGTCTAATAAAGTACTGATGCACAAATTAAAATATCAACATATGATGAATTAACTAAATCATTAGTTTTGCTAGATATATGCTTGTTTCCTTAAGCACAGTTGCGTGTACACGTGGGTTACCCACATGGAAGTAGCATATACAAATTTGAGTATGAAAAGAAAAGATTATTGACTTGACTAATACTGATTCACCCCCCCTCTTAGTATTATTTCCAACAATTGGTATCAGAGCAGGTCCTCTGGTAGAAGCTTGATCGCTTGAAAGAGATTCGTAAAACAATGGGGAAGAAGCTAAAGAAGAAAGCGTCTCAGAAGAAGAAGACATATCAAAGGAACTATGACAGTGGGAGAATTGATTGGGGATTATGATGAAGCAACTCTTTAGATTCAGAATCACCTCAGAATGAAGATGAACAAGCAAAAGAACTAATAGGTATGAATTTGTTATCCTCTGGTGATACATTTCTCCATCCATTTGAAGATGATTAAAGTGATAGCGAAACAACTGAATTTGTTCTTATGGGTGAGAAAGAAAGATATCAAATAGAGGCAAAATTTAAAAGGCTTACAGACAAAATTAGAGATCAACAAAATCTATTGGACAAAAGGGAATGTGCCTTCATAGAAGAAGCTACCAATCTAAAAGCTCAACTAGAGGAAGGAAACAAGGAAAAGGAAGATCAATGTCAAAATTTGCAAGATGAAGTGACTGCATTAAGAAATGAAGTAAATAAAAGGAGCACAACAATCAAGAAACTCAAAGATAGATCCAGTTACTATATAAATTTCACCCATAGAACAAACCGATATATGCAATGTCCTAAAGAATAATACTTGTTCTACTTCTACAAAACATTAACCGGAAGCATAATCGAATTCATGAGCAACATCAAGTAGAAACATGCATAACTGATAAAGAGAAATAATCACACATAACACAAGATATATCCAGGGGAAAGCACCAACATAAAACCCCAACCATGTATTATCAATCAAGTGGAAATCCTCTTCACAATACAAAAATAATCAGCACTCAAGCTATCTGGTTCTCAATGAACTATGATGATATGAAGATATGTCTCATGAACCAACCAAGCCCTATTTATATAGGCTTTACCTATGGTCCTTACGTAGTTTGCTTAGGAAATAATAGCAAAAGCATATGCTATTAATTCCAAACATACCAAATTAACCAATGGTCCAACTACGCAATCCTTGAGGACACTAGTTCCTCAACCACGCAAAAACTACTAACTAGAAATAGTCAAGCATCTGATAGTACATTGTCCCACATCTGATCTCAACTGGGTCTCTGACAGAATTGACATGCAACAATTATCCATGAGTGAATCCTCAGTTATCTAAAATAATAGTTGTCACATGCATGCAAGCATTAACAAACTATATTTATTATGTTAACAACTTGTTAAAATAATCTAATTGGACCTGACTAGTTAGAATTAAGTCAACTAATTCTCTCATTATAGAACTCATACTTATTCCCTCAATCAGTGGAGGAAATTAAGGTTAAATTCCTCAATCAGTGGGACAACTCATGTGCATGCTCACAAAGACTTCAAATTCGAATTTCCTTAACTAATTAACTCAACTGAATTAATTAATTAATATTTCCAACTGTTGTTAAGACCAAAAATAATTTTACTTCCTATAGATAGACTAGGGACTGCTATAAATAAGAAGGGACCCAGAAATGCTATTTTTAGAAATTTATATTTTTAGCAGTTTCACCTCTCACCCAATGTGGCCAATGACCTCACTGGCAAAACTACTATTTTTAGACATGCTATTTTTAGCAGGTCTATTTTTAGCACATTCTAAATTTAACATTTCTTGTTGCACATTTTTCAATAGTTACTATGAAAATCTTGAAGCTAAGATCCTCTCTCTAAAAGAAGACCTTGAAAAATCAAATAAGCAGAATGAAGAACTACTCCAAGCTCTTGAAGAACAAGAAAACGAAGTTCTTGAATTAAGGAAAAAAGTGGAAGAAGGAAGAAAAGCTAAAGAAATCATGAAGAAGAAGTATCTTGAAAAGGAAGAGCAATGTTAGGTTGAGGGAAATATAGTAAAAGGTAAATTAGAAGAAAAGGATAAGCTTTTACGATTTCAAGATAGTACTAAGAATTTGGATGATATTTTTAGTAGTCAAAGGTCTCCTGCCATCAAATCTGGTCTTGGTTTCCATGAATCAGTTGAAGGTGAGTCTAGCTCACAAGCTAAGGCAAGGAACTCTAATGTAAAATCTGAAATGCTCAATAAGGAGATTAGAGGTCAGCTCCATCAACAACCAAGGAAAGAAATTCTTCAAGGAAAATATTTTACTCCTAACCATGGAAATGATAGTTAGTTATTTCCTCAAATGAATAATGTTGAATGTTTTATATGTCATAATCTTGGACATGTTGCAGCAAGATGCAAAAGTAGAATGGTTCAAGACCATCACACAGAAAGATCATCAGCTTGCAGGTACTTTAAGGGATATTGTTTTTCTTGTAATATGTTTGGTCACAAAGCCATTGACTACTATAGAAGAAATATGAAACATGTAAGATGTTTTGCATGTAACAAGATTGGACATATAGCAGAGGAATGCAGGAGAAAATTTCGGGCACCATACCAAAAGGAGAAAACAGCATCAAACTCGAAGATATGGAAGAAGAAGGAATTATAGTCAGAAAATGTGGCATGGCACAGAGTACAGAGATGATAGACTCTAAGAAAGTTGAAAGTATGAAACTTCAATGTTCTAAAGCTCATACACAAGCTTCATGAAGACAAGTCGTGTATATCTGCGAGTTCAAAGCTGCACAATCGCGTATATGTAGTTTGAGAAAAATGTTGTGGGACAGACATAGAAGAAGTGATTTGATATGTTTTAGACAATTATTAGTTATCTTTTCTATCATGATGATAGATGACTATAGTCTATGGATCCTCAAAGTTGTTGTTGATAACTCGATATATATCTTATTGATGATGATGCCTTGATACTTCTTACTAATATATGTAATGATCAGATCTGACAATGAATAGGTGGAACAGATTTAGGGGAAGAACATGCTATGCTTCTAATAAAGCATTTTTGGCATTATGTTTAGAAGTCTTTAGTACCTAATCAATGATGATGATGCTTATATAGCTAAATGTTACATCTTGCTATGATACGGTTATGAATTGCCCATGATAAAATCTCATATGATTCTTGGGGTCACATAGTTGGTGTTTAGATCAGATTTATGGATGATTGTGGATGACTCTTTAATGATGCATATAGTACATATATGTTTATTACATGATGATATTCATAAGGACAAGGAGAAGTACAAAGCTTGAGTACACAACTTCATTATTTGATGATGAGTCACTCATTTCGTTTATGTTGTTGTCATCATACCTTTAAAGATGCATAAAGTTCATTTGGTGTAGTTATGATATCTATAGTTCTTGGCTCTCACATGGTTGAGGATTGTTGTTGTTGATGATATCAAGAAATCTTGACAAATGTCCATGAGCTCATGGTTTGCTAGATACATATTTCTATGATGGATGTCGAGCTGTAAAAAGGGTCTCTTTCACCTTTAATTACCTCACATTAGTTTGTCAATCCAGGAATGTTTTGTTATTCCAAAGAGTGTCTTAGTTTGAGGCTATCATTTGCTAGAGTAATGCTAGTAGTATAGTGCTCAAAAATACAAGAGTAAACAGATGCTTGTTTACAACAAACTACTTTTAAAGACTAAACCATACATTCAGAAAACTAAGCAATTTATCAGTCAAGGGTTTAGTAGTAGTAACTCATCCCTTTGTAAACTGATGGAACCAAAGGAAATTAGGGAACATATCATCGATCTGGGAGCCAGACAGTAAATTTCAATGCCCACTACAGTCTCAGATCATTCTACACACCGAAGCAATAATAATGTGAATAACAGGAAATGGAACAACAAATAAGAAATGTAATAGCAACTAGGAAACTGTAACATAAATTAAGTTTAATAAGTAGCAACACCTTAGTCTACAAGATCAAATGCAACAATTGTGTCCTACAGAAATCAAATGGAAATCCTCTACCTTTAAGGATGAATCGAACAACACACAGAAATAGAACAGCATTGACTAATGATGGAATATGGAACAATGCTAGGAAGTCAAACAGTAACTTAACACATGACACACCTCAATGGTAATCTGATCTTGGTAATCCAATCATCAGTCTTAGTTATAAATAATATGATTGTATTTCAGAATGGAACAACAATATCCATAGATTCAACAATCGCAAGGAAATATAATCTCTAAGATGAATTTAGTAATACCAACAGTCAAGTGTTACAACACAGACATTCTATAATTAAACAGCAATGGTATCCTGTAAAAGCCAGTTATATCAGTACTTAAGGAAACAACAATGCATTGCAGAGTTATAATGTCTCTGTCTCAGAAAACAATATCACTTAACAGATCAGATGTAACAGGGTTGTGATGTAAAATAACTAAACATATCAGATTACCGAATAAAGCTAATGAGCACACCACGCATAAACCAAAAGTACTAGTACAAGAGAAAGTGTTCCTCCAGGGCCGGGCCTTTAGCCTCCAGGGGTACACCGCTTGAAGTTATTTCAGGATCAGAGATGAAATAGTAACCAAGTTTGTATTAATGCATAAGACAGACTTACAGTGGATCACTTTTCAACAAGAGTCGATGATCAAAATCTCAACTTTAAGAGAAATTACATAAAAACATAATAGACTATCCCGGGCTAATAGTGCTGCCCCTTTTTATAATGGTGAAGGAGGAGATGTCTAGGTGCAAAAATAGTTAAAGTAACGATCCATCAGGATCAAAGGATCCTGAGGGATTCGCCGAACCATTGGCTTTCAGTTCTCTCTTTACTTTCTTGCGCCGAGCTGATATCACCATTTCCTTTCCTGGGTTGATACGCTTTGATTTGGTTTTCCTTGTTTGTATGTGGTTCCCCGTCAAAGGGACAACGGTTAACCTGGCCTTGTCCTTTCCTTTAGAATGGCAGTCTTTCATTTTTCCTTCTTCCTGCATAAGAAAATGACATTTGTCAATGTTTCCGTTTTGCACATTAATCTTACAGATTTTATTACAATTCCTTATCATCTACCTAGTTCATGATGCAAAAGGTTTGTAAGTTTTAATGAAAAGATGCTGAAATAATCACCAAAAACATACCTTCTTTGGTACTCCACACACCCCCCTCCTTACCCTTTTTCATGCCCTCATTAAAACATTGTAGTTGACATGTAAGGCAGTGAGAGAGTAGGCTGGAGATGGGATCTCATGTGGGGGTCTACAGCCATGATGCATAACTAGGTGTTCAAAAAAATGGCCTGTCTGACCCTCAGGCATCTCGTACAGGGCTTGGTATCCAGGTCCAGGGTGCCAAATAATTGGACTCCTGAACCTATATCCTAACCAAGATGGCCCTACCCTCAAAATGATTTCACCATAGAGGTGCATACGGTTGGCAGCTAACTTAAAATTTTCATAATTAAATGGTTCCCTGAGTTGGATATTCGGATTAGAGATCTGATATCGAAATTTAGCAGCATCAATGGAAAGGTCTTCAATAATGAGAAAGTATTATATTCCCTACCAATTGATTTCTATATGAATGGGTCCTAATGCTTCAATTACGCCTAGAGTCCTCATGAGGTTCCTATGTTCCCTCCAGAACTATACTGGATTCCTAGGCTCAGCTCTTACCCACAAGTCTAATCCATTTTCTTGTCTTTGGAAAGCATTATAGGCTTTAAGCCATTTAAATTGATTAACCCCAAATGAAATAAATTCCTGTAATTGGATATCCCCAACAGAAGGGCCAGGGTTCTGCTCGGTCTCCTGGTCTAACACAAGGTTATGCAAATAGAATTCACACAGTAATATTTGAACCTTTACCCCATAGAGATTACAGAAGTTTATAAAATCATCGATGGTATTAATTTGTATAGTGGCGCCTGCTTTAACAGCCTTTATTTTCAATTGCAAATATCATTCCATTAAAAACAAGGCATAATTCTTAGCAGGAGCTCTACATGTTAGGACGTCATTGTAAAAGTAATTATATCTAACCTATGAGTTACCTTCGCGACTTTTTCTTCTTCCTTTCGCCACCCTTCAAAGGCCTGGCTTTCAGATAAATTGATGTTCCTTATCTATTGTTGTAGCTCTTCATACCTTTCTCGAGGAACCGTTTGTTCTATGAATTTTTTTGCTGCTTGCTGAGCTTGCGTCAAACCCTCTCGTAGGGTTACCATCCTCGGATCACTATCCCACATGGTAGTGGAGACCGGGAGGTTTACTTGAATCTTCCTATTGCGTTCTCTTGTGTTCATGGCCCGTATTTCCCCCGAGGGTTGTGCCTCTGTCTGAATTTCTTTATCACAGGTTAATATATCATCCGTTTGTACTTCAACATGGGTAACAGTTAAATGTTGTTCCTTTTGATTTTGAACAGCAAACTGCTCCTCAACAACATCTGGAATAGCAGACCGCTTTTCGACAGGGTTTTGAACAAAAGGATGGACTTTGGTCCTCTGAACCTTTGTCTTGAGGGGTTTTGCTGGAGTGGTTGCATGTTTCCCTCCCAAAGTCCTTTTTACCATTTTCCTTGTTTTCAAAATCCTGATTTGCTGTCGAATTTGAACTATGACATTCAGTAGTCTTTGCTATTCTTTCCGTAATCTCCTAATTTCCTCAATTTCCTTAGAAGGAACAACAGACTGTTTACTACGGCCTGGACTATTATCTCGATCAATTCCCTGGTTTTCTCTTTGTGGTTCTTCTTCGTTGCTTTGCTCAGGTTGCTCAGGGGCAAGAACCCTAGTTGGTTCTGTTATTTCTTGGGTGACTCCTTTTTCCGCCTCCACTTCTTCCAGAATTTCTTCTGGTGTAGTCTAGCTAGGAACCCATTGTCCCTGTTCTGTATCACTTCTCTCTCCTGTCACACTTTCATCATGAACATGCTAATTCTCCTTTTCTACCTCCTTGTCATGTAATTCTTTGAGTGCATTTTTATCCTGAGCAGAGTGTTCTTTTGGTTCTTCTTCAGCATGGAGATCTGGTGGGCTGAGAGGTTGGCCATATTCACCCATATTGGCCAAAATTTTGGCCAATTCATCTTCTCTCAATGGATTCTGCAATGTGCTGCCTTCATGCTATTCTGTTTCCTCCTCCTACTCAGGTTTCTCAGTTTCTTCCTACATTTCTCCTTCCTCATTTCCTTGCATTCCTTTCTCATTTCCTTCCCCTTCTAATCGTGGGGGTTTTTCATCCCCTGTATCGTTTATCTCTAATGGTTGGCTGGTATCTCCTTGCGAATTTTCTAGCCTCCCTTTAATACGTGCTAATCGGACCGATTTCCTTCATTTTTCTGGACGCTCTGGTGTACTAATGGCATGTTTATGTTTTGGGGATGGCGTGGTCAATCCCCCATCTATTATGGCAATTAGCTCTTCCCAGCTGCTCTGTTGCTGGGTAAGGCTATGGCTAACTATTAACCGTATCAACCCATGGTGATTGACGACTGATTCTACATGCTGTGCCTTTTTCATACTTCATGCAACATCATGAAGTAAAAAATTTAAGAATGCAGGTAAATTTACAGAGCATTTCTGCTTTAATATGGCTAAAAGTTTAAGGTGTCGTGGTCTTACCACATCTTTCCTGCCTTCACAGGTGATGTAGCCCTAAATAATCTTTGCCAATTCTGCCCACGGCTCTCCTAATGATGCAGGTAGAATCCCTTTTCCTCTAATTGTCAGGTTCTGGCCTTCATCCTGGAAGGTTTTTATGATTTTTTTCAATCTCTCCTTCTTTAACGTCCATACAGGTCTGGTGGCTGGCAGTCCCGAGACCTCTACAATTATGTCATCGGTGACTGCTATATGTCTCCCCCTTACTGTGGAGTGATCTTCTTGTAAGTCCTACAAGAATTCCATTGCTACAGTCTCATTGGATTCCTGTAAACGATTGAGATAAGTTAACCAACTGGCTCTCCCACACAGCAGCAGAGACTGTCAATTCCTGTGGTTCTCTCCGAATTGATCTTCCTCCCATGTTTTTGATTTCCCTGTAAAACCTCAGAATTGACAATGGAACAGCAAGATGTTCACGCTATTAAAACACAGAAAAACTAATAGACGTAGGACTCGCTCAAAATATAAAGGGCTTTACTAATGCCGCGGAGCATACTATGGAAATGGCTTGGGAACAGCAAGCCATGAAAAAATAAAAAAATAGTATACTGTTGAGTCGTGCTATTCCCAAGTACGCAATTTCCCGAATAGTGGTCTGACATGTAATCCAACAAATGATGAGGTTAACCTCCCCCCCGCAATGTGATAGGTCGTCCCCGGCTGTCAAATATAGGAGTGGCGTGCCGATCTGCCCTGGAACAGAGTCATAAAGGAACAACGTATGGAAATATGCCATGTTTACAAAAGTAGCAGGTTACCGAAATCAAGGTGTAAAGTCAGATCGCTTAACAAGTAAGAGACTATTGTGATATGATGCGAGGCTGGGAAGATAGGACAGTTGCCGTGCATACAGAGTCTCATGCGGTCATTGTCAACTGTTCTGTCATGATTGGTGATAATAGATTTACATGCGTTTTATGGTTCGGGAAATAATATACATTCTTCTTATGTGATTTATTACTTAGGTATAAGAAATAGAAGGGTGTTAATAATTACCTATTGGTGTAAGTAATGTGACTTCAATACCACTAACAGAGCTCTGCTGTCGATAGGTGTCCATAACCTTGGCAGAGTTGTTTGTTTCACCCATGGAACCATGATCCTTTGTGTATGCTTAGGAAATGTTGTGCGATGTCAAAATGTAGGCCATTATGCTGGCTTGGTGACCAGTTATCCATAATGCCATTCACGAGGAAGGAGCGAAAGGTGGGCAGGCCGGCTCGTGATGAGACCTCCTGTTCCAAGGGTTCTTTATTTGATATACCTTTTGGACCATATCCCTGGTGTGGTGGCCATAGTGGGAATGCCACTTCACTTTCTTCCTCATGATCATGGTAGGCTGGCTCTTGATGAGACCCCCTATCCTGCATTTGACAACTTATATAAACAAGTCATTAAAACATCATTTTTCACTCTTTTTTCTTTCTCTTTCATAAAGTATTTTCCCATTTATACACAAAGGGTGGTTCAACACTCCTTAAGAGTAGGAATGGTGGAAGAAGTCTTAACATATCAAAAGGAACATGTAAACCCTTTGCTCTTATTCCTGAATAATAATCGAAGTGAATTGTAAAAATTTAAAAAGAACCAACATGATAAAGGTAACCAATCAGACCATAATTAATGGAACAATGACAGCAAAAGATAATGGGTAAGTGTGTCCTTCCCTCTATCCTCTTACCAATTCAGAGCAATTTCTTATAAAAATAGTGATTTTATAATTCACTGATTTTAGTATGTTGTCATTTTGTATCCATTGCATAAGTGCATAGCTGTATTCCAAAAGACTTGAAAGAACAGGAACAGTAGGCATCCTTAATTTAGAACAGCAAGGGGAGCAAGCATAAGTAAAAGGAATATGAGGATGTTGTTATTTCAAAAAGGAAGAGCAAAAGAATACAAGTGGTGTTCCTTTTGAAAAAGGAACAACAAAGATCAAAAATGTTGTTCCTTTGGAAAAGGAACAGCAGAAAACACAAATGCCATTCCTTTGGAAAAGGAACAACAAAAATCAAAAGTGTTGTTCCTTTGGAAAAGGAACAGCAGAAAACACAAATGCCGTTCCTTTGGAAAAGGAACAGCAAAAATCAAAAGTGTTGTTCCTTTGGAAAAGGAACAATAGAAAACACAAATGTTGTTCCTTTGGAAAAGGAACAACAAAAATCAAAAGTGTTGTTCCTTTGGAAAAGGAACAACAAAAAACACAAATGTCATTCCTTTGGAAAAGGAACAGAAAAAATCAAAAGTGTTGTTCCTTTGGAAAAGGAACAGTAGAAAACACAAATGTCGTTCCTTTGGAAAAGGAACAACAAAAATCAAAAGTGTTGTTCCTTTGGAAAAGGAACAGAATAAATCAAAAGTGTTGTTCCTTTGGAAAAGGAACAGCAAAAGCATAAGGTAAAAAAAAAGAACAGAAAAGTTAAAACAAAATGAATGGATGATCCAAAAGGTGTTGTTCCTTTGAAAAAGGAATAGCAGAATGGAAATGTTGTCCCTTTGAGAAAAGGAACAACAGAAAATAATAAAATTGCTGCTGCTCCGAAAAGTAACAGCAAAGTGTTGATACAAAAATATGTACAAAAATGATTCAAAAAAACAAAGAAATTATGTACAAAGTGTAAAAAGAGATAAATCACTTAATGAGTCATAGGTGAGGAAGACTTCTCTCCCTCCCCCAAAATTTCCATATCAGAGTCTTCACATAGCTGCTGGCAGAAGGACTCCCGAGTGAGTGGTTTGCGATAAAGTCGGACTCGGTGGCCATTTGCCTTGAAGGCATATCCAGAACCGTCAATAGTAATTAGAGTAAGAGTACCATTGTCATGTACCTTCTGGATTTCGTATGGCCCGAGCCAGCGAGTTTGAAGTTTCCCGGGAAAGTCCTGAAACCTGGAATCGTACAAAAGTGCCCAGTCTCCTTCGTGGAAGACTTTATTTTTAATGAGAGCATCATGCCATTTAGCTCGCTGCTATTGAATCAGTGCAGTATTTTTAAGTACAGAGAGCCTGATTTCATCCAGCTCATTGATTTGCTATAATCGATTAATCTATGCCTCAGTTAGATCTAAGCCAACTTCCTGTGCTATTCGCAATGTTTGGATTTCGAATTCTATGGGGAAGATGGGTTGTTTTCCAAACACTAATTGATAAGGTGAGTAGCCGGTGGTACTTCTCCATGTTGTTCTGTAAGCCCACAATGCTTCTGGTAGTCTAGCAGCCCAATCACGTCTATGTGACGTAATGGATTTTGTTAGGATTGCTTCTATTATTTTATTATTTCTTTCTACCTGACCATTTTCTTGTGGGTGGTATGGAGTAGTGATTTTAGGCTGGATATGATAGTTTTTGAGTGTTGTAGCTATTTTGTTACCAGCAAACTGTGGTCCACCGTCTGTAATTATATCTCTTGGAAGGCCATAACGCACAAATATATGGAATAGGAACTGTATGATAGAATCCTCTGTAGCTCTCGGCAATGCCTCTGCGTCAACCCATTTGGTGACATATTCTGTTGCCACCAAAATATATGTTTTCTGGTTCGAGGATGGGTTAATTGGTCCAACGAAATCAAGGGCCCATCACTCGAATGATTCAATGACTAGCTGTGGGTTTAGGGGCATCTCATCGGACTAACTAGGGCATCCTACTCTCTGGCAACTGTCACAAGCTTGGACGAATTTCTTTACATCTTTGAAAATTGTAGGCCAATAATACCTTGTTTGCAGTACCTTATGTCCAGTTCTGCGATCGGCGAAATTTCCGCCACATGGTCTGTCATGGCAGGCTTTTAAAATGTCAAAGATTTCATCCTCACGGATGCATCTCCTGATATGCATATCTGCCCCTATGTGAAACAGGTAGCCCCCAATCCAAGAAAACCAAGCACTCCGATGAATAATTTGTTTCCGCTCATTAGTGGTTAGATGTTGGACCGGTCTGTTATTTGGGTTAGGGTTGGGTTGGGCTGGGAGTTGCGGTCTTAGGTTAGATTGGAGGTTTTGTTGTAAGGCTGGTAGTGTAGGTTGAGGGAGCGGAATGGTTCCTATTGGCTGATGCATCGATCTTTGCCAGTTTCTCTGCCAGGCTTGACTTTTTGAAGTAGGAGGGGTCCATTGTGTTGGGTATGCGTTACTTTGCCAATATGGTGGGGTATAGGGAAAATTTGGCCAACTCGATAGGCTTGCTTGATTCGGCCACGGGGTTGATGAAGGAAATGACTGTGGTGATCAATTCGGAAAGGGGGGTTGAGGTTGATTTTGCCACATATTATATTGTTGAACATTATACTGTGGAGACTGAAAAGAGGAAATTGGGTCCAAAAACATACCAGACTGTCACGGCTGCCACTGACGATGCTGATTGAGCAGATACACCGACTCTGGCTCCTCTTCTACTTCCTTGTATACTGATTTCAGTCCGAGAAGTGAGGGACATCTTTCCGTAAGGTGGTCTTTTGTGCGGATGGCACATGTTTGGACTGCATTTAGTGGACACTCCTTATGTTTCTTTCTGCATCGGGGACAGAAAATTGCCAAATTTTGTTCTGCCTCCATTTGCTTTTGTTTGGCCTACATAATATCAAGTTGTGTAGTTAGCGTCCCCAGTATATCAGTTTTAAAATTTTCCAATAAATTTCCAATTTCTTCACGCGTTACTCCTTCTGCCGAAATTTTATTATCTCTTGAAAACTAATCATGTTCTGCCGATTTTAGTCTTGTGCTACCTCTCGAGCTCCTAATACATAAATCAATAATGTCAGCAAAATTTTCCTGATAAATATCTCCTTTTGCCATAATGTTTAATGTTTCAATCCATTGTTCCTTCATACCCCTAATTAATGTTGTTTTTAACACATTATCAGGTAAAGGTAGTGATGCATAAGGAGATCTTTGAAGTTTATATTGAAAACGTTCCACATACTCCTCTAATGTTACATTTGGTCTGGCTACCATCTGGAATATTTCATCTTTTAGTTCTCTAGACCTGCAATAGTCTTGATATTTTTTTAGAAAAGATTCTTTCATTTGATCCCAGTTATTTATAACTATGCCGCCTAATCCCACAAACCATCTTAAAGCAGCCCCTTTTAATGTAGATGGAAATGATTTCAGTTTCTGGGGGTCGGTGGTGTAATCATATCCCCTACACAGCACATCGAATTCAAATAGGAATGCATCCGGATCCTCTGATGTAAGACCATGGAATGTAGGGATATGTTAAAGAGGAATTGCTTTCATAGGTGCATTCGCTACAGTATCCACAATGGGGTATTGCAATGTAGAGGTTTGGGTGTTTGGCTGGTTTTGAGCCATTTGATAAAATATATGCCAATAACCTTCTGGGATATCTAGGAGGGTATTCCTAGGTTGAGAGGGAATGGCTTTAATAGGAATGGTTTTAATAGCGCTTCCTTTATCTGGGATAATGAGAATGCCTAATGTCTGAGGAGATTGAGTTTCTTCAAAAATGATTTTTGCAGCACTTCCCTTATCTAGGCTCCTTAATGGCTGAGTTGTCCCAAGAGGAGACCTCGGTTCCTCAGTTTCCCCTGTCTCTCCTCTTCCCTCACAAAGATTGTTGAAATTCCCTTCTTGCAATAGTTCTGGAGTAGAATTTCCAATTTCTTGAAAATCCTGCTCTTCAGTTTGACTATGCACCTCAGCAAAAGCTACAAATGGTGATCCTGTGGCCTGAAGGGAACTAGTAGGTTGTCTGGAAATAACTTTTCTGGGTCCTATTGAAGGCTGAGATTCTGATTTCTTAAAAATTTCGTCCATAAAGTTTGATTGGCCAAGGGTCACCAGCCCCTTAGCTTTTTCTGGCTTGGGTAGAGGTTTGGAATTCTTTTCTGGCTTTTTCTGCTTAGTCAAGCACACACAAATCTACTGCTAGATTCTACCCAAACAAAACAGTAGCAAATCTGTAGGAAAGCGGGCAGGGGAGCAAGGTTGTTACATGCTCCACACGTAGGTTCTTACCTTCCATTTTTAAAACCCAATTCTTCCCTAACAGGACCTTACACTACTTTGAAAAGAAACAAATGGCTACACTCTTTCCCCGACAACGGTGCCAAAATGTCAAGCTGTAAAAAGGGTCTCTTTCACCTCTAATTACCTCACATTAGTTTGTCAATCCAGGAACGTTTTGTTATTACAAAGAGTGTCTCAGTTTGAGGCTATCATTTGCCAGAGTAATGCTAGTAGTATAGTGCTCAAAAATACAAGAGTAAACGGATGCTTGTTTACAACAAACTACTTTTAAAGACTAAACCATACATTCAGAAAACTAAGCAATTTATCAGTCAAGGGTTCAGTAGCAGTAACTCATCCCTTTGTAAACTGATGGAACCAAATGAAATCAGGGAATAGATCGTCGATCTAGGAGCCAGATAGTAAATGTCAATGCCCACTACAGTCTCAGATCATTCTACACACCGAAGAAATAATAATGCGAATAACAGGAAATGGAACAACAAATAAGAAATGGAACAGCAACTAGGAAACTGTAACAACAATTAAGTTTAATAAGCAGCAACACCTTAGTCTACAAGATCAAATGCAACAATCATGTCCTACAAAAATCAAATGGCAATCCTCTACCTTTAAGGATGAATCGAACAACACACAGAAATAGAACAACATTGACTAATGATGGAATATGGGACAACGCTAGAAAGTCAAACAGTAACTTAACACACGACACACCTCAATAGTAATCTGATCTTGGTAATCCAATCGTCAGTCTTAGTTATAAATAATACAACTGTATTTCAGAATGGAACAACAACGTCCATAGATTCAACAATCGCAAGGAAATATAATCTCTAATATGAATTTAGTAATACCAATAGTCAAGTGTTACAACACAGACATTCTATAATTGAACAGCAATGGTATCCTGTAAAAGCCAGTTATATCATTACTTAAGGAAATAGCAATGTGTTGCAGAGTTATAATGTCTCTGTCTCAGAATAAATCAGATTACCGAATAAAGCTGATGAGCACGCCACGCATAAACCAAAAGTACTAGTACAGGAGCAAGTGTTCCTCCATGGCCGGGCCCTTAGCCTCCAGGGGTACACCGCTTAAAGTTATTTTAGGATCAGAGATGAAATAGCAACCAAGTTTGTATTAATGCATAAGATAGAATTACAGTGGATCACTTCTCAACGAGAGTCGATGATCAAAGTCTCAACTTTAAAAGAAATTACATAAAAACATAACAGACTATCCTGGGCTAACAGTGCTGCCCCTTTTTATAATGGCGAAGGCGGAGATGTCTAGGTGCAAAAAATAGTTAAAGCAACGATCCCTCAGGATCAAAGGATCCTGAGGGATTCGCCGAACTGTTGGCTTTCAGTTATCTCTTTACTTTCTTGCGCCGAGCCAATATCTCCATTCCTTTCCTGGGCTGATACGCTTTCATTTGGTTTTCCTTGTTTGCATGTGGTTCCCCGTCAAAGGGACAACGTTAACCTGGCCTTGTCCTTTCCTTTAGAATGGTAGTCTTTCATTTTTCCTTCTTCCTGCATAAGAAAATGACAATTGTCAGTGTTTTCATTTTTCACTTTAATCTTACAGATTTTATTACAATTCCTTATCATCTACCTAGTTCATGATGCAAAAGGTTTGTAAGTTTTAATGAAAAGATGTTGAAATAATCACCAAAAAATACCTTCTTTAGTACTCCACAATGGATACATGGATGATTACTTAAGTTTCATATTGACAAATATTGGCTAAGAGAATGGTGTTATCATGAATATTCGAAGACATGGCTTACTTAGTCACATAATGATGATGAGTTCTTACCTTATGATGATAGGTTGATACTCACATATGTGGATTATCATGGTTGATGCTTATTAGATGTGGGATGTTCCCTAGTGATGATACATGGTTGATATATTGAAGGTCCTTATGGAAATATCGTGTAGTTCTTGACGATGATGTAAAAGATCATGTGATGACTATGGTGTTTTCACATATGATATGGTGAGAATGATTTTGTTACTAGATATGACATATGCTGAGTTGATTCATGGAAGAAAAAGAAGCGAGTTGATCTTGATGAGATCAAGAGGACGAGTTGATATCTATATACAAACATACTTTGTCACAGGTTGATGATATTTACACTAACATGGTCATATACAAGTTGCTGGTCTGTGTTAGCACCTAAATCTGCCTTAGGCTGAAGGAAGGCAAAATTCAGGGTAACCACAAACCACGCTCAGTCTGGTAGCTAGCCCTACCAGAACAGGAGAGGGCTCTCTCCAAGTCACGCTCAGTGAATAGATAAATGAAACGGTCTAAGATGACTTACAGTAAAATATTGATCTTAGGCTAGTAAGTAAATAAGGATACAAGAAGCAATTTTTTATGAATGGCTGGGTTTCTGGGATGGTATGGGACCAACGGACAGCAATGAACAAAGAATTTAATACAAAGGCACAGATTATTTCGTGAGGCAAGACCGACGGAAAGTATAGCAATTTAGTTCGAAATAACGCGGAATGGAGAGATTGCTTAGGAGAGTGAAAAGGGCATAAGTACATGAATCCTTTTCAACGGAAGAAAAACACTGAACATGAAATTTTCCCACAGGCAGAGCAATATAAATGAATTCTACCTTATCTAACTTAGAAAATTTCACTGGAAATGAATATGAAATGAACTGTGAAACATAACGAAATACATATGAAACATAAGAGACATATTTGCTACACTCACAACCACATGAATCTCATGAAACAGAGTCGCTGCCTTTTATTAATCCTTTGTCAAAATATACAATGAAGAAATAGAGTTTCTTTCCCACAGTCTCCCAGAAGTTACAAGCCAACCAACCCTTTGCAAATAGTTTGCATACAATATATAGAATGTTCCATGAAGAGATAGAACGCCCAAGGGTTGGGGAGTTACTCAAATCATTACAAAATGGAAGTGGAAAGCCAACCATTAGCTACAGGTGCAGCGTTACAAACATGACAAATGGCTTGGGTGACCGTTTGCCTTCCTTTGCCACTTGGATAGAAGCCAATCTGGAGTGAAAATACTTTAAATGCTACCTTAGGTGCCAAAAAACTGAAATGTAGATGAGCAGGCCCACTTGGAGAAGTCGCGAAACAGAGGTAAAATTGGGCTTTTTTCCTGTATGCGCTGCGCCATTTTCTGTGTGCGCCGCAACACTTTGGAGCCTATTTTGAGGCACTTCAAGGAGTCCAAAATGTGCTCAAGTGTGCTTGTTGGAAAGCCTATCCTGTTTAGTTTCCAACCCAAGTGGAATTTCTGAATTTGGTGCTCATTTTCCCCTCCAAATCTTCATTCTCCCAAGACTGCTTCCTGTGTGTCAAAATAGGGGCAGAGAGGTCATTTTTTTGGTGTTTTTGACCTCCTAGAGACTCAGATCTTGCCCAAATTTCTCGTCAAAGCACCAGTAGCCATTATTTTTCATACTGAATCCAAAAATACAACCATTCTTCATTTGGAGCTCCCAATTTTTAGCGTCGTGCCAGTGGTGCGGCGCACAGGGAGAAAAAACCTGTGTTTTGCCCAAAAATTTGTCATGTGACCAAAATTTCCCCAAATTTCTTGAAATTTGGGCTGGAGGTCCTCTATGAAGTGCTATGCTATGTCAGGGAAGCTTTAGCCAAGATTCGAAGCCGATCTTGCTCTTTTGCCTCTTTTGTTGCTTTGCTCAATTTTGCCTTCAAGCTCTTTATCTAGGCCTTTGCACTCATATTTCGTGCCCTATAATGGGAGGCCATGTGTCTCAGTAAGGCATGGTCCTTGTTGGCCTTGTCCAGCAGCCTCTCCATGTGCATGTTAAATCTCTCGAGATTGGCCTCCCGATCCTCATTGATCTCTTGCTCCAATGATGTGAGCTCAACTCTTCTCCTTTGTGCAGCTTGGCGACGCTCACGAATGTTTTGTAGCTCCACAATCACCTGCTGATCCTCAAGCTTCTTTCTTCTCTGCTCCAGGCATTTCATGTTCCACTTAGCCCTCTCCAAGTCAAGGGATAAGGCCTCAATCTCTGATTGCTGCTCCTGGATGATCTCTCTAAGCTCCGCATTTGTCAGTTTTGTATCTGTCTCATCATCATGAAGGAGAACGAATTCGGTCTCTCGTTCACTTGATGGCTCACCTGAAGGCCCATCATCATGCATTGGCTCCTTACCTCTGTCCTGTTCCTGTGTCGTCGATGCTAGAAGTGAGGCCCCTTCCACCCCAGGTGGAGATAACACTCGCTTTGCCGTTGCAAACAAATGTCTACTGCCTCTTTGATAGGTGATGGATACTGGCATAGTAGCAGCCTCATGGTGCTCATACTGATGAGAAGGACCACCTATCTCATGCCCTGCCTCTAATAATACCTGTGGAGTGCTGAAGAAGTCACGGGAAATGAAGTCCTCCTAAGCAATGCCCTACAATCCCAATTGATCCACCAAAATCCGGATAAGAGAAAAGTGATAAACACTGTTAAGCTGCTGCTAAGGGGTCTTATGCTGCATGAAATTGTTCATCCTCTCTATATTCCTACAAATTAAAAATGGGAGGTTCATCATCCACACCCTGGTAAAGTGCATGAGCAACCTGATGTGATAGGCATATAGGCGAGAGAACCTCCCCTCACAACTGAAGTACTTCATGATCAATTTCATGAGCGGAGCATACTCATCTTTCAAATATTTGAATGGGAAGACTCTTGTGAGATGCCTCAAACAACTGGCCTTAATGTAAGCCTCATAGTATTGCCTATCCACCTTCTTCTTCTTATGCCACTATTCTCCAACATTTGGTATGCCTGTTGCCACTGAGATAGTTTCGGGTGTCAATGTGAAGGTGACCCTGGCCAAGATAGACTGACCTCCATGTAGGTGAAGCACAAAAAGACAGGCCAACTCATGATGAACTCTAACATTAGCCACCCTTTGACAAAATTCAAAACATGCTAGGTGTTGGAAACATGACATAGCAAGAGGGCATGCCTACAATTCAGTGAGGGTGTTTGGCTCATCCCTAACATGTTTGCCACTCTTGTGATGTCTCCTGGGAGCCTATTCTCCTGAAGCTATATCACTATGAGTTTCCACCTCATACTCTGATGAACCCTTAGATGCCATGACTGTTATTTATGTACTATACTTAGGCTGCCCTTTGATGGTGGTGTGAAGCTAGGTTTTGTTGTGATATCTGCCACCAAGGGGAACAATGAAACAAAAGGGAGTATTAGGAGGGGAGTAATGTGATGGGAATAAGGGTTATGGGGAGAAATTTGTTTAGGGATATGTAGGGGGTTTGGGTATTTAATAGGGTAGGGTTTTGAAGTTTGACAAGGTAGGGTTTGGGGTTTGTATTGACCAAATAGTGGAGGGGATAAGGAGTATAAGTTTGGTAGTATTTTAGGGTAGCGAGAATAGGAAACAATGGCATAGGGGGGATGGTAAGGAAGGAAAATGGAACCTTGGCATCAACACCACACTTATACAACCCTAGCAACAATGACTTTTTGGTATTTTCTTGTGGTTGGTTTTATGAAATTTATTGCATTCAATCATGGGCATAAACCACCATATCACTCATAAAATTTGATGAACAAGTGATGTTACAGAGCCTACCTGCCGATTTGATGGGCTTCACAAAAATTTTGAGGAAGTTTGGCAGTGTTTCAGCGCTCTATCTGTGTGTGCCACGTGCAAAACCCAGTGCGCTGCGCCCTGGGTGTGCTCCGCGCCAGTTAGAAAAATACACTGCGGGCTGACTCTGTGTGCGCCGCGCCCTTTGTGTGCGCCGTGCCCCTGTTTATATGCATCGCGCCCTGAAATCGCCTCCAATCTTGCTCCAAACCACGCACGATGCACACTCAAACCTTTGCAATGTTTCCTTAAGCACTTGATTTGCAAAATGACTTTGATTTTGGTGGGAACTTGTATATAAAGTCTTAGAAGTCATGGATTAAATTTTTCTTTTTTCAAAAACCCATTTTTCTAATGTTATGTTTTGACACTTTTTCCCTAATTTAAAGCAACATTGATTTTCACTTTCCCTTTGAAATTTTAGCTCAATGATGAAATTTTTGGCACTCTTTGCAGGGATTGCATGACAGGGCATTTGGCCACAGAAAAAATGATTGCACCTAAAGAAATCAACTGAAGACTTTTTTGGAAATTTTATCACCAATGACACTGTTTGACTTTTCCTCAAAACAGAGTTTTGAAGAACAGTCGCAGTTTATCAATATGACGATGAAACTCTCTGAATCATTACTTTGTAAGGGCATCACTCTGGCCTGCATGGCTTTACTGGACATATTTAAAGACCAAATTGATTAATCCCTAGACCTAATGATCAAAAATGACTTTTGTCCATTAAAGGACCAGACCTTGACTGTCATGGACTTTGGTGATCATTGACAAAAGACCTAAGCCAGCAGGAGCCAGAAATGAGGGGAAATGACTAGCATGACCTTTTCCGTAAGATTATGGCATGCCCCTAGCGGAATGCAGCTGAGTGAATGGAGCGGGACACCTAAAAATGAAATACATAAAGAGTTTTGATCTCTGACGGAGGACTGACCAGACCGACACTAACAGTCTGGATGCTGTTGACAGATGCTTATGCAGTAGATCATACATGGTGTATGATAGTTGTTGATGACTATCATGGTCATGTCTCTGTTAAAATGTCATGTATATCATTCAATGTAAAGATCATATCAAGACCCATGATGTAATAATTTTTCTCTATCTGTTGTAGTCTTTTGATGAAGTCCCTTTTTGGTCATATGATGTAAGTTGCCTCCAACTATGCATGGGAAGGATAATATAATATTTCAATCATGTATAAACAATTGGTATATCCCCACTTGGATGGGTGAATGAGTCAAGTCTGGTATATCCCCACTTGGTTGGGAGAATGAATGTATGTATGAGTCATTGGTGATAGGAAGGTCAAACTCACATAGTTGAGTCATAGAGTCATGTTATGTTTCTTGAAAATATTTTTAGACTCTGCATATGCTTAGGGGGAGCATGAATGATATAGTACATCCTAGCATGAACAAAGGGGGAGTTCAATTAGATAATTCACCATGCACTCAGGGGGAGCATGACCCTTTTCCCTTGATGTCAAAGGGGGAGAGTGACTTGGTGTGGTTGTTGTTGCCATCAAGTCCAAAGGGGGAGATTGTTAGCATTATGATGTATGTGTTGTACTTGATGGAAACCCACTTGTAGCCGAACAACTCACTTGTACATGGTAACTAGATGAATCTATAGAAGAGATATCAGATGTGACAGAATGCATGGCAGTAGTATTTATAGATGTGATGAAATGCAGGGTAGCTTCAAGGAATCAGTTCAGAAGGTAACTCACTCAGATGAAAGATCATAGTATAGCAGGTAAACAACAAAGAAGTATAGATCAGTCTTCACAGAATGAAGAAAGAGGGGTACACGTAGGTTCACCTTGACCAAGCTGCATATACATGCAGGTTATCAGAACAAAAAGAGCATATAGCATACACACGCACTTTCATAGAAGGAAAAGCATGTATACCTTGGAAAGCTAAGTTTTTGATCTGAAGTATTTGGGCCATGGTATTTTGATCCATAGTATTGGTCCAAGGTATTTGGTCTGAGGTATTGACCCTAGGTATTTGATCCAAGGTATTGGTCCTAAGTGGTTTTGGTCCATGGTATTGAGAAAGGCCTAAAACTATATAAGGAGGGGAAGATCATTAAGCCAATGTAGACAAGCATCAAATATCTGATAAAGTGTGAGATCCAGTATGCAGGTTATGGGTTTATGATGCTTTGCTTGATCTGAGCCAAGGAGGAACCTTAGCGATTGATGGAGGACAAGATCTAATGATGGATCGAGATCTTAAGGCTTGGAATAAATTATCTTTATATGGTTTGATCATGTTTTATACTAATGCATGTGTTGTTCTGTAAATATTATGATCTGGGTATAATTGAAGTCTGGAGTAGCCACAAAATTATGAATGAATATTTACAGATGTATACGCTGGTTGACTTTGGTAAAAGCGCATATACACACAGGTTCGACACATCAAAATAGCATATAACTTGTGAACTATGATGTTTGAAGTTACAATTGGTTCTGGATGTTGATGTAGAGTTCTGGGTTTCGCTTTATGTTCTGGTGACTGCATTCTGGTAATAGTGTTCAGATTGATTGATTGAGATTAGCTTCAGTAATGATGGATGAGATCTAATAATGGATCAGGATCATAATGAATTATCATCATGTAATCTAATGGGCTAGATCTTGTTGCTAACACATGTATTATTCTTTATATGTGATGATCTAGGTATGTCTGAAGTCAGGAAGTGCAGGGAAGTTATAAGTAAGCATTTGTAGATCTATATGTTGGTTCACTTTGATGAAGTTGCGTATACATGCTGGTTCGGCTCTTCCAAGTTGCGTATACACTCTGATGCATGGTTTTGAGGTTACAGCTGGTTCTGAATGATGATGCAGTATTCTGGGTACAAATTTGTGTACTAGTTACAGTGATCTCTTTGTTGTAGTTGATTTGTTGAAATTGGTTAATGTATGAATGAATGATTGATTCATTTGTGCCAGAGGTTCAGAGGTTGTCAGTGATTGATTGAGTTTGGTTGATCCAGATTGAGTTTTAGTGATTGGTTGATGTACATATAGTTGATGGATGTATTATAGTGGTGATTGATTTTGAGCTTCAATGTTGTTGATGGGTCCAGTATGAAAATTGGATGAAACATGGCCTTTAGATTATGGTTTTGTGTTCTAGGAATATCCAGTATGAAAATTTATGAAACGTGGTCCCTGGAGGAACAAAGAAGGTCATAGCCTTCTGTAGGCCAGTGCCTATGTACTAGTAAATATATCGGCTAGTACAAGAGCCAGGGGGTTGTAGCTCCCTTCTAGTAGAAGCTCGAGAATGAGAGAAGGTTGTAGCCTTCTGTAGGTAGAAGCCTGTGTACTGGTATGAGTCTGCACCAATACAATGTTGTAAACATATTTTCTTATTATTAAGAGAAGACAGAGACAATAGTAGCAGGTGGTTTTTACCCACATTGGGTTTCCACCTTAAATCTTGGTGTTCATGTGTGTTGCTTATGTGTGATGGTTTACTCTATTATCAATTGCATATGGTTACTGTTTAATGTCTAATAAAGTACTGATGCACATATTAAAAGATCAACATATGATGAATTAACTGAATCATTACTTTGTTGGATATACGCTTGTTTCCTTAAGCATAGTTACATGTACACGTGGGTTACCCACATGGAAGTAGCGTATACAAATTTGAGTATGAAAAGAAAATATTATTGACTTGACTAATATTGATTCACCCCCTCCCACCTTCTCAGTATTATTTCCAACAAAAATGAATATGAAGAAGCTATGCGGCACGTGGTTGATAGTGGTTGGTCAGGGTTGTTGTGAAAGGAAATCTACGGGTATAATCCTTGCTAACCTGCAAACTAAAGAAAAAGGCACAAACAGAAGAAAACTAAAACGTAACCAATATACGCTACACTATTGTAATGTTAATGCAACTACTTAAGCAAATGAACGATTAAACCATGAATCTATACACTATTGTAATGGAAATGAAACTACTTAAGCAAATGAACGATTAAACCATGAATCTATGTGCTACCTTGTTGTAATGGAAATGAATCTACTTAAGAAAATGAACGATTAAACCATGAATCTACACTAACATAAATGTACAATAAAGAGGAGCCTTAGCTGCTAGGGTTGGGCCCTAACGCAAGAGCTTCAACCCTCTAAGTTAACACAGTGCGTACTTGAAACAAAACTCATTCTTATTATCAAAACAATGGATTACATCAAAAACTGTCACAAGCCTTGCAGCTCGAAAATAAAGTAGAGTTTTACAATCAAAAGTCTGAATTCTACTAAGGTCCTAGGCCTCTCTACTTATGCGTCTGAAGTCTCCAACAACTTCCTTAAAATTAGGGAGGCTCGGCTCCCAAACTCGAGAGAAATTGGTGCTTTGACTTCCACTTACTCGACTTCCTTATAGTCTGTTATACAACAAATTGACCCCCTCATCAACTCAGAGGGGAAGGACATGATAGTTGAAGCAAAGACCAAGATTACATGCCTTGTTTCCACACTAACACTGGCTATGCACTGAAAAATTTCTTTATAAAGCTTCTCTGCAAGCCTAAGGGAGCGTTAGTGACCCAACTAACTCTAGTTGCTAGTTTGGGAACATCGTTAGTGGACCCTAATGAAGTTCTAAGGGTCAAAGGAGTGAATTGACTCATAAATATCTAGATATTTTCTCCTAGATCAACTCAAGAAAAGAAAGGAAACATCTCAAGTTTGACCTATTTGGGGGATTTCTAATCCTAATGAAGGAGGAAAATGGGAAAGAGCTGAAAATCATGGCAACTTCATTACTTTTACCCTAAGGAATTCATGGAGGAACTTGGAAACCCTAACTATATTGCTACATAAGCAAAGCTAGGGCTATGGTGATAGAGGTCAGAACATTTGAAAGGATAGCATACTTGATTTTTGAGCATTGTCTCAAATTAGAAGAAGTTGGTAAGAGGGGGGAGAGAGAGAGAGAAGCTACAGGGGTAAGGGAAGGTTGATGCAACAGATGGTTGTAATCACTATTTCGACATTAATATAGAACTGTAGTTGTACTGTCTACTCCATGGTGTTGGTACTATCATTCATTTAGTTGTTTGTCCAATACCTTTTAGCATGAGTAGCTTAGTTATGTGTAACTAGATGTTCTTTTATGTATTCATGTATTAGTTATCAGATTTGTATGTTGTGATTATGCTTTTCTCTTCTATGTGCATGACTTGATCTACATCCAGCTCAGGGGACTTCCACCTAGCTGCATTGTGCTCTCTAGAAAATCTACATGGAGGCTTGAGGTAATCTATTTTTCCTACATTTTTAGTTAGTTATTGTTTATGAACATGTATGTAACTTTGTGATGGTTGTAGATAATACTACAGTCTGCCAAAGCTCCCAGGAAGACCTTTGATGGTATCTCCATTCTCCATACACCATGAATTTTGTCCTACAGCAGAATTGGCGACTCCACTAGGGACTATACATCTAGTTCCCGGTTTACTCGAACAGTTCTCAGTTTCCTCCTCCTTCTAAGACCTCCCTACACTTTTGCATTCCCTTTCTGACCCACCAAAACCTTGTTGCATCCTGCCTACATATATTCATAATTGAATCTGATCCAAGAAGCCTTGTTTTGAACTATTTTCCCACACTAATGTAGGTTAGCAGACTACACAGTGCTTTATAAAGCAATGTGTCTGCACACACAGAGTGTTAGTGGACCCAATAACTCTTTGTGGCTACTGCTACAGAGCGTTAGTCTCCCAAAATCGTGATTTCCAGCTGTGTCTACAAACTCAAGGGGATAGGAAGCCTGCTCATGGATGGAAAGAGGGTTTGCAACTACATTTTGTTAACAAGATAGGTGTCCGGAAAGAATTTTTTTTTTAGGAATAAGTTTTTTTCTTTCTTAAAAACATTTTTTATGAAAGAAAGATCCACATTTTTTATTCATTCTTCTGTTTAGCTGGTTAAAAGCTACTTTATTTTGGTTTCAAGTAGTTGTTAGGAAAACATTGGAAAGATTTATGTTGTTTATGCATGTGTTATGATGACTAAGATGCATGGAACAAACATGAATATGTGAAAGACTCTCACCTGTAGAATACAACTTGTTTTCATCGAATTGAATATTTTTTAAAGAATTGTCTTGTGCATGAATTTTGAGTCAGAGTCCCATCACATTTCATATGTCAACTCCCCTATCGAAGACAATAAAAAAGTACACATAAAATTTTCCTAAAATCAATCAGTAACTCTTTAATGAGCAAATAAACATTAGTTCAAGTGAGGATCTTAGGATAGGCAGTGTGAATAAACTGCCCAAGATCAAAAACCCAACCTAGTGTCATTAAAAGAGAGAAAATTCTTGCTGCACTCATACTACCGGGACAACTCTAGTCAAAGTGGAGCTAAATATGAGACAACATTGGATTGTAAGTGAAGGTAGCCCACCTTTGCTTGCAACTCCTTTGGGTATTTTGTGTATTAGGGATCCCTTCTGGGATTTCGGAGCTAAGTCGGGGACTCAAGTATCCTTCCCACACAATGTACTGTTTGCGACTATGCCCCCCCCTGGTAGTGTTTGTGGTTTGAGGTATCCTTGGTGGCCAAGCTTTTAGGGACTTACACAAGGTGACTGGGGTGGGTTGCCCTGGTACCTAACACAGATGGACCTACTCTGTCTTCAATTTTTGGCAGGGTGCTCATCTTCACAAGAGTACATGGCCCCTCAATCTGAGGTTTGGGGGAAGCTCAAGAGTAACTGTAACTGTACAGTTGGCCAGCCCTCTCTGTTATTTATCGTGATACTGCATTTCATCTCCAGTGATCGGTGCTTATCAGACAGAGTCATTTCCCTCTGTTTGTTGATTGATCAACTTTGTGTATTTTTTATATTTTTTAGGCACCCGAGTGTTATCATTTGAGACTTTAACAAATATCATGATAAAATTTATTAATAAAAATTAATGGTCACTGTGGCTACATCCGGCCCTCGTCGTCAATCTAGATGATTGTTAGGACTTCTTCCACTCATTGTGGAAGATCCGTTGAGCTCCAGTAAACCAGATTCCCCATCTTTGGGGAATCAGTCTCCTAGATCTCACACGAAATCTATTTGGACAACCGACGATTCAAGTTTGCCAGAGGATTTCTTTACCGAAGGATTTCTTCCTCCCTTTAACCCTCTGCTTATGAATCCCTTGGATCCACTCTTGGTTCCAGTGGCACTTGTACTCCCTGTTTCTGTAGGTGGAACATTTCCATCCATCTCATTGAAGACTAATGGGTCATGGAACTTTGTGGACACTTTTGGTCCTCCACCACTTCCCCAGTCGATAGTCACCACCACACCATTCATGGTGAACCCCGCTATCCCATTTTTCCCAGGTACAACCACTCACATGAAACCCTCCACGAGTGGAACATAGAGCACCCCTTATAACATTCAATATAGCACTATTAGTGTGGTTCCTATCCACCAACAATATGGTCGACAACCATTGTACAATTCAAAACCCCAAATTCAAGTATCTAGGGGCATTCCCAATATTCACATACCAGTCGAGAATGTAACAGTTCCCCCTCCATTCTCAGGCATGCATGGTCAGCCATTGATCGACATGAGCATTCCTTATGTCAATCAAGGACATATGGTTAGTTCTATGGTGGGTGGGAATCCTCAAGGAGGTCCCAACCAATCCATGGGGGAACCCTACTCACAAATTCAAATGAGTCAATGGGGCACTACTTTTCCTAGGGGAAATTCTATACCCCAACATCAAATTCCCCATGGAAATCCACACTACAACACCATACCCCAAGGCAACTACTATACCACACAACCTATGTATAATATTGGGACTCAAATGATGGGAGGACCACAAGGTTCCTCAAGTCATATGTCATCGCCTTGGTCTGAGTCAAGGGAACCACACACTTTTCCTTTCTTGGCAATGTTGGATATCCCCAACTTGTACAAACTTACAAATGACCCCATCTACCATAACTTACTTTGGCCATTGATCCTGCATAAAATACAAATAGACATCCCCAATTTTGAAGGGAAACAAGGGGGGGATCCGGGCACCCATATCACCACCTATCATCGTTTGTGTGTTTCCAACTCCATAGTGGACGATAGTGTCTGGTTACGTCTTTTTCCATGCACCCTCATTGGCAACACAGCTAAGTGGTACATTGAGTTACCACGTGCATCAATAAATACCTTTGAGGCTCTTGCGATGGAATTCCTAAAGCACTTCCAGCTACCCATCTGCTATGAGACTGGGACAGAGCTCCTCACTTCACTACATTAGGATACCACCACCTACATCTCTGATCATATACATTAATGGAGATGTAGGCAAAGGTTAGTTAAAGCTCCCCTCCTAGACTATCTCTTAGCAGACTGGTTCTGCAAGTCCCTACTCCTGCAAATCGCTAAAGATGTCGCTTTAGGTGGTGCAGACACAGAAGACCAATCCATACATCGTGCCTAGCACTTAGATCTGATATATTCGCAGTCTGGCACTCTTTATGATGTAATCCCCAATGCCCCTTGCAACTCCAATGCTTCTGCTACTCAACATCCTGGAGCGCACGTCGATGGGATTATTGGTGCAACCTCTGGGGCTACTGTAAAACAACTCAGTAGTCACATTGCCCAGATGTCAATGGACCCCTCTATCAAATTCACTGCTCTTCCTACCACCGCAATAAACTCTGTGCGGTCTACACAAAATCCTAGTGGTAAGAACAAGAAGAATAAGAAAAATACCGCTCCTTCTGAAGAGTAGTCAAAAAAGCAGTACAACCCAAAGTAGAAGGCTGTTGAGCCCTCTAGTGATGAAAAGGATAAACCCGTCAATTCCCTTGCAAAATCTGTGCTGAATACCACATGACATATCTGTATCCATGTCTTTAGGAATGCATAGATTTCATTGCTAACAAGGATATTCGTAGGACCCTCACTATCCTTAATAATCCTTTCCCCGCTCAATAGCATCAACACCTCATTGCCAACCAATCCCAACCCCCGCAAGGGGGCAATGGTGGTTCACAAAATCCTTTAGCTAGTCAAGGATCTTCTACTGTTTACACCTTTGAAATGGTAGATCTATAAACAAGAGCCAAATCCCATGGAGCTCCTGTCGCTCATGTATAGGAACCTTCCTCAAGTCAAAACCCACCACCACTAAACAATTTACATATCGAAAGGCCGGTTTCTGACCTTGTAATTCACCCCCCAAAAGGGGCACTTTGACGCACAATGCATAATACATCTGCACATGCCGCCCAAAACTACACCATTGTAGAAGACTTGGCGCAAGTTTCAATAGCTATGTCAGTGCTCAAAGTATTACAAACATGCCTAGCACAAAGGAAATATTTTCTTTCGGCTATTAGTGGTATCGACCCATAGGATTCCATGCTTGCAGTTTTTGACATGGAAAAGTGTAAACCTCCCCTTTCCCACCAGCTTGCATTTCAAGTGCAAATTTTTTCGAAAGGTAAAGGTATACATAGAACTGTCATCGACGAAGGTGCTTCTACCTGCGCCATGTCAGCTTCATGTTGGCTTGCTCTGGGTTCTCCAACCCTATCGCTACCATCGAACTCCCTTAAAGCTTTCAATGGCCACACTTTCATCCCAAAAGGTTACCTAGCTAGCTATCCCATCACCTTGAGTGGGAAAACAATAACAATAGATATTGAAGTCGTGGATCATAAACTTGACTATAATCTTCTTTTGGGTTGCACGTGGACTTATGCCATGAAGGCCGTTGTGTCTTCCATATCATCCTCCTTCCCTTGGATGGAAAGATAATCATAGTGGACGAGTTGTCATTTTGCACCCCAGATTACTCTCCGTTACCTAGCAGCTCTGTACCCTTAGTGGTTGGTGTACCTAACTCTTATGTTAGTATCAGTACCAGTCTACTGAAGGGCTCTTCCCTAATGGTTTGTTTCCCTCTTCTGCCACCCGCAGTTCCATAGATGGTCTCTATGGTTTCATCAATTCCTCACGAACCAACCATTCCTTGGATCCTCATGGCCCTTCAGACATTGAAACTTATGGAGAAAAAAATGTCACTGTCACTAGCTAAATTGGCCTACCAGGACATTCAATCTACATCCGAGTCTCTAATCACTTTGGTCATGACCAACAGTACCACCGCCCCTCCCATAACTGCTCCTTTCGATCCCCTCAATCAAGTCCTACCTATGGACGAAGCTATTAGATAAATCATGAGTTTAGAAGAGCGACCTTGGGAGGATTCATACCATAATGTTTCGATATCTAATTTGGACACGATGCCTCTTCAAATCTTGTCATTTGACGCATCTAAAATTGTTTTCTCACCTTATACAACTATCCAAACTTTGGACTTGGAGGGAAACATGGGCCATCTTTCAAAGACATTGCTCATTAATATTTCAGTCAAGACAGGCATTGTGGGAAACAAACAGATTGGAGCCAATCACAACCCTAAGGAAATTGTGAGCTTCACCTACCCTTTTAAGGATTTTCGCGATGTTTTCCCTTGGTCTTATGAGGAAATGCATGGCATAGAACCTTTTGTTGTCAAGCAAGAGATCAAAAAAGATCGAGCATTCTTTTTACGGTATTTTTCTTGCTTGTTAATCTGAAAAAACCTTGAGTCTCCTTCTTTGAGCTCGTTAAAATACCACAAAGAAGATCGAGCATTATTTTAATGGTATTTTTCTTGCTCGTTAATCCAAAAAATACTCGAGTCTCCTTCTTTGGGCTCGTTAAACTACCTTGAAGAATATTGAGCATTCTTGTTATGGTATTTTTCTTGCTCGTTAATCTGAAAAACCTCAAGTCTCCTTCTTTGGACTTGTTAAACTACTACAAAGAATATATGAGCGCTTTCTTTTATGGGATATTTTCTTGCCCTTGAACTGAAAAATCCTTGAGTTTGTCATTGTTGGGCTTGTTAAACACATATGACGATGGTCTGAGCAACTCTTTTTCTCTCTTTTCCTAGCTCATTAAACTAAAGAAGACCATTAGAGCATTCTTTTTAGGCACCTTTTTCTCGCTCATAAAAATTGAAAAAATCTTGAGTTTAGGCTCGTTAAACATTTATAAAGATGACCTGAGCATTCTTTTAGGTACTTTTCTCACTTGGTAAACTGAAAATCTCGAGTTTTTGTCACCGATCTCATTAAAAATCTACGGCAGCAACAAGAGCACTTTCTTTTTTGGGACCATTTCTCGCTCTTAAATGGAAAAATCCCTGAGTTTTTCCCCTTCTTCGGGCTCGTTAAAACTACAAAGAAGGAATGAGTAGTGTTACACAGTAATTTATCACTGCCTTCCTGTCAGTCACCCTGCTGTGTCCAGGAGTTACAATCACTAAGTGTTTGATCCCTGAACTGGCTTAAAAACCCACTTTTCCAAAGTTTTGTGCATCAGCGCGTCTGTTCCTAAAATAACCGCGATGACCAGCGCCCCACAGTGTATTTCGTGCGCTGCCATCGCGGAAGAACATCACTTTTCCGCGATGACGCACAGCGCGGCTTTCGCGTGTCCTTCTGCGCTGACATGACTTGTTCAGTTATTGTTATGTGCTGACAGCGCGGCAGTATCCATATAATCCGCGCTGATCCAGTTTGGGCGAATTTGTTCAAACAACCAGCCTTCCAGATCTCTCCAGGCTTGGTTGTTAGCTTTGTGAATATCGACTCCCTTCTATGGCATGTCTGTTCGACCCTTTGCAACTACTCCTCTTGAAGATAAGCTCATCCTTCCACCTTTTTAGGAGACTCCTTCTCCTATATAAACTTCCACCATTACCATGAGCAGCTGGTTAGAAAATAGCTAGACTTAGCTTGGATTGTACAGAGCTTGTAGTGCTCAGATTGCTGCTATAGGTGTGGTGTGTTAGGAGTGGAAGTGATTGATTGCTTTGGGAAGTTTGTTTGTGACATTTGTGTGAGAGAGAGAGAGTTGTTTGTCTTGGGAGAACCATCCTCAAAGGTGAATGCTTGAGATACATGCTGACTGATCCCTCCTGAGAAGTTTACCGACGTCAGAACATTTGGTTGTACTCTTCTCTATTCTGATTAATGATAGATGACTGCTATTATTGTTCCATTCTCGTTTGTTTATGCAATGGATAAATGTGAATTATGTCTTTTCTGACTGACATATAGTTACTTTTACTAGATTTCACGCTTGCGTTTGCTTTCTCTTCGTGTGTGCAGGTGTCCGTTCGCGGGGATCGCGGAGGACTGTGACCAGCTGAAGCGAAGGAGCAAAGGAAACACCTCCTCGACAAACGACAGCGCAGGAATCCAAGTAGGTGCTCTTTACTTCTTGTTTAATTGTAACTAGGAACATGCGTGGCAGCATTGTGTGATTGTTGCTAGACCCCTATTGGGCTAGTAGGGATCGCCTCTATCCGTAGAGGGGATTTACCTTCTCAACAATTTGGCGACTCCACTGGGGATCGGCCTTTTTTGTCTCTTGAGTCCATCTTTGTGTTTGAATTTGATTGCTCTCTTTTTGAAATTGGGGATTAATTATCAATCTTTTGCGTTTTCTGGGTTGATCTGGAAGTGCCCCTGTTTGATTGAAAGATTGGCTGTTTTGATTTGGGAGTTTTGATTTGCCTGTCACTATTTTTGAGCTCCATCGCGGATTTAATTTTAACAGTCGCGCTGAAAATCGGATCATCGTGGAAAAGACGTGTATATCCGCGATGTCAGCGCAACTTTCTAGCTTAATTCCGCGCTGACTGTATTTTTCTAGCTTAATTCCGCGCTGACTCTGATTTTCTGAGATCATCTCGGTTTTTGGGGCAAAAGTCGCGCTGACAGCTCGGGTGGCCTGTGTAAAAGTTGCGCTGACCCTTGATCATCTCGGGTGCTCAGTGTAAAACTTGCGCTGATTCCTAAAAGTTGTTTTTATAACTTTATCTCCTGAATTCATCAATCTTTCTTATCCCCTGTTGTTTCTTGTCCCTCATTAGCTTGTTTTGATTGCTTTTGGTTAAGGGACGCTCTCTCTTTGATTTCATTCAAGTGAGTCTTGTGACCATGTGACCTAGCCCTTTAGAAGTTTCATCGAGAAACCATTTGCTTGGGTTACTTGTCTATTCAAGGTTCATCCACAACCCTCTTATTGATTTGCTTGAGGCTTTTCCACTGCTTGTTGCTGGTTGGTTTTTAGTGTCGATTATTGAACCACCCTTTTTTATGTTGATTCGATTTCTTCACTACCAAGCATAGATTACGATTGTTTGGATCGATCAGTTCACATTCGCTTCCTCCTTGCTTGCAATCCTTGCTTGTCTTGCAGAGCTTAGATCACATAGCTCGTGCAACACTTTGTTTTCCTTTGATTTGGAAACTTTGGTTGAGTGTTTTTGGAACTCTGTGTGTTTTCATTAAGTAGTTTACTTGGTGTTCAGGTTCCTCCAAATTCCTTTAGGTGTCTTATGTCACTGAAAAGAAATCAAATTAGTAGCTTGCTTTAAAAATTCGAAAAGGAAAAGAACATTTCGTTGACTCGCATTTTCAAAAGAAAAGTTTCCTTTCCTCGCTTTAGTTGCATTTAGCTACTTGTTTGTTTGTTTTCGTTTTGTTTCAAAAATTCTCTGCCCTCTCGTAGCTAGAATTCATCGAACGAAACGAAATTCTTTTGCATATAGATTGCATCTAAGTAATTGTGAGCGAACATACGATAGAGCTTGGAATCGAAACTTAATCTCAAGATCAACTATAAAATGAACCAAATGAATCTAAAAACGCATTGGAACTAAACGCAAATATCTAGAGGTCTAGGTTAGAGACGTGTTCCGGCGTCTTTAAACATAGTCACTGTTGTTTCACATTAGGTTGGGTGATTCCTCCTTCTGTGACTCGATAGTGGTCTAACACGGACTGCACTCCCACGTACCGTCGCGTATATAGGGAGACCCCACTAGGCTTTTATCCTTTATCCATAGGAAGCCGAGTCGGCCGCCCTACAATTCGCAATGCAGTGAACACAGCATTCACGAAGATTGACCACCCGTACCCTAAAAAGTATTCTGTGGTTTTGCGAAGAGTTTGGCACACCCTCTACCTAGAATTCCAGAGCAGTCGCTTTTGATCCTTTTCGGACTCCCTAAACGAAAAGGTGCCTGTGAGCCTCTTGTCACTTCGTGCTCATTAAACATTCGAAGGAGACTGGAGTCATCTTTGTCCTTTTCTCGACTCCTGAAATATGAAAAGGTCAAGTTTTGTCCTTGCGTCTTAAAAATTAATTTGGCCACGATAACATTACCCAGTTAGATCTTGTGAAGCGTTAGCTTGAGTAGGTTTCGTTTTCGTTTGCTATGGCAACTTTTCCGGGATTCACTAACCCAGGTTCCCCCTCTGATGGGAATCCAGGACAATTCCCTCCTCTTGGGAATGTTGGTGCTCCGTATATGGCGACGTTGTCCCTACCAGGGTTGACTGTCGGGTTGCCTGTGTGGTTGTTTTCCACCTCTTTGGTCTCTACCGTATCGGCTGTTAGTCCATCAGTCCCTCCACCTGAACAACGTCATGTTGATCCAAAGGTGGATCTCTCCCCTTCGACGCCTACTTCTACGTCGTCCTCTTGTACTTCGCCTGGTGAAATTCTTGATGTGAGTAACCAGGTGGCTAAGAAGAAGAAGAGGAAGACCAAGAAGAAGAAGTCCCCTAAGGGAGAGCCTACACACACAGTCCCCCTCTCAAGTCCAGCTATCCACTCCAGTGCACCTGAAGTCGGGTCACCTTCTGCTCCTCCGCGGAAGGTTAAGTTTCCTTGTCGATTATGCAAGGAGGACCATCTACTTCGTGATTGTCCTGGCATTCCCAGGGTACTAGAAGTATGGTCTCGCGATCCGGCCCGCCCCACATCGTCCGCTGAAGCTCATGGCGATGCTACCTCATCAGTTGGGAATGGTAAGGAGAAAGGGAAGTTTCGAATCCCCTGTCGACTTTGTGAAGGCAAACATCCCCTTCACCTTTGTCCACTCATGGATAAAGCCTCTGCTGTGTTGGAAAGTCTTGCTGCTCCTCCGAATCCATTTCCCGCTGGTTATCAACGTCTTTCTGCGACTGCAGATCGCGCCCCTGTTGACAAAGAGATTGCTTCAGATTCCTCTCTTGTCCAGGCTTCTCTTCCCGAACCTGGCTGTCCCCAGCCTGTTCCAGACCCGCCGTTGGTCAGAAAGAGTGTTGATTCGAGTTCCCCCCCTCTCGAGCACTCTATTTCGGAAGAGCAAAATTCTCATGTTCTTCTCGTCTCCTCAGATTCTCCTGAGCTTGATGAAGGTTCTCCTGAAACCTCTCCGGAGAATTTAGATTCGGTTCTTTCCGAGCAGGGGGGCAACCATATGGTTCCCCCACCAAGTAGTTCGGTCATCTCCTTTGACTGGAGTCGTCTGACTGCCCCTCCCCTTCCGTCCCATGTGCCTTTCTGGGTCACCGCCTATGCTTGCAGTAAAGCGCTGCCCGGCACTGTGTTAGACGAAGGAGCATCGGTTAGTCTCATGCCCGTTACTACTTGGCGAGCTTTGGGTTCCCCATCGCTCGTACCTGTCGCGCCACATCTCACCGCGTTTGATGGAGGAACGAGTCAGCCATTAGGGATCCTCCCGAAGTTTCCTATTACTTTGGGAGGCAAGACCGTCTATATAGACGTCTCAGTTACCCAAGGTTCTTTAGACTTCAGTCTTCTCCTTGGTCGTGATTATGTGTATGCCATGGGAGCCCTTGTTTCTTCACTTTTCCGTGTGGTTTGTTTTCCACACGATGGAAGAATCATGACATTCGATCAATTATCGTTCGTTCGTCCACAAGCCCCTCCGGCGCACTCCTCCTTCCCTCCTGGTTTTCATCCACAAGTTGCATCTGCCTCACCGCAAATCAACTACGTGGCCACCCAACCCGTGCCCGTACCCAGTGACGACACCATCGTACATAGTGTCCTGGGGGCATTAGGTCCTGATTTCCAAGATGTTGGACTCCCCTCCGGAGCCACTTTCTTGGGGGCCTCCACTTCCCGTTCATTATGATGAAGTCCATTCTGAGCACAGTTCCTTGTCTTGTGTCAAGCTCGCTAAAAAATGAAACACGACGTTTGGAGCATAGTTCTTTTCCGGTGTCAAGCTCCTTAAAAAATGAAACTAGGTCTGGTCGGAGCATAGTTCCTTTCCGGTGTCAAGCTCCTTAAAAAATGAAACTGGGTCTGGTCGGAGCATAGTTCGCTTTCCTGTGTCAAGCTCCTTAAAAAAATGAAACTAGGTGTCGGAGCATAGTTCCTGATCTTGTGTCAAGCTCGTTAAAAAATGAAACACGGGTTATGAGGATAGTTCTTTTACTGTGTCAACCTCATTAAAAAATGAAACAATCCCCTTTCCAAATCGAGTATTTTGATTAAGATCTCGTAAAATACAAGTCGAGTCTTTCATAGATCTCGAAAGTGAACCTTCATTCCATCCACTTTGTCGAATGCAATGAAGCTTGGGGGGCATGTACCTCGATTTGCGTCATTATGCTGGGGGCATGCGAACTTATAACAAGCATAGTTTTTCGTTTCAAGCTTGTGTAAACATGAAACCGAATCCAAGCAAAGTTCTCCATGGTTCAAGCTTGTGTAAAAATGAACCCATACCCGATTTCCAAGCAAAGTTCTCCATGGTTCAAGCTTGTGTAAAAATGAACCCATACCCGATTTACATCTCGTGATTGCCATTTTTATCCGCTGAATTCTGCTAGATGAGCCTTGGTTGTTTCATTCCATCGCCACCATCTCTTTGGCCGATCATATGCTCTCACTTGGTTGTTTATCCTTTCCTGAGGAACCGCAGCGATGAGTGGTTTTATTAGCCAGCCTCTTGACCATTACATGTTTTGAACAGTTCCACCATTACTGGAACCAGTTGCTACCCTTTATACCACTCGTTCCTCTAGGCCGAGTCTCCTTTAAGCTCTTTTCTGACTCGTAAAATGTGAAAAGATTGCCGAGTATTTTTCCCTTTTTGACTCGTTAAAGAGAATAAAAATGGAGGTCTTCTTTCAGCTCTTTTCCGACCGTTTAAAGATGAAAAGATTGCCGAGTTATCCCTCTTGACTCGTTAAAAGTAAAAAGAGGCGGTCGTCTTTAAACCCTTTTCCGACCGTGTAAAAACGAAAAGATTGTCGGACCTTTGTCGTTTCCGGTTCGTTAATGGTTACGAAACGACGTGATATCGATTACTTTTTTACTTTTTCAGATCGATATCACTACTTATGAAAAGTACTCCTCGGTTGTAATGGCCGGGCGGTTCTTTCGAGCACAGTTTTATACTTTTTCGGGCTCGAGAGACACAACTGTACGAAAAAGGACCCCCCTGGAGTCTCCTTTTCCGCATTCTTTTCAGACTCTCGAAACAAGAAAAGAAGCCGAGTTTTTCCTTTGTCAGGCTCGTTAAACACTCAATGACATCGGATATTGTCAACATGACACACATCAAGCATATGTTACCCCCGTCAAGCTTGTCGTCCAAAAATAATCGGGGTACCTGCCTGCAAAGGTGGGGAAAATGGAACTTTGATTACAGTCGTCCCGGCAGTACGTCGCTCTTGAACACGGCACTCCGCTGTTTCGTGTCTGGGTGGGGTCATCTCATCTCGTTTTCACTAACCTCCATGGGTTTGGGACATCCTATTTGACCTCTCATCTGTTTATTGCCATCATCATCCTACCCGCTGCTCATTTGATGTCAAGTACTGCCAAATCCGTTATAGTGCCGTTATGTGTTCAAGAGAAGTTGTCCTCTGCCACAAAGCAACCTCGTTCGCTATCTCATCACAAATTATTATACCTCTGTCTCGTGTCGCTGATGTGGGAATCATTATGGCCCACCTTCGATCAAGGCCACTTCTCGTCGACTTCAACTCATTATCCGAGAAAGTGACTTAGAGACTCCTTCCAGGTGCCTTGGAGCCTGCATGCCTCAATGGCAGGTTCCTCGTGTTCGACGCAAGGTTTACATCATTGACCTACGATCGAATGATTCCGTGGGTGTTCGACACCAGCTCATTGATTCACACGCCACGGATTGTACCTATAGTACCTTGAGGGCCATTGTCATTATTGGTGGTACCTCTCGCGTCTGTTAACGGTTCTCATCTTTGGCCGGTAATCAGACGATGTTCATGCATGTTCGACTCCAACCCCTGTATTCACATGTTTGAACTTGTACTCTATTCGGGTCGAGATGGAACGCAAGACCCTGGATCCTTGCTCACTGTGGTCCAGGTTGCGATTTTGTGGATAATCATTACATGACTCATTGATGGATGGCTGCGCCCATACCTGAGTCTTCATGGATGGCTGCGACCATACCTTATCATTATTATGGTCTCTTTAGCTGGGTGGCTGCGTCCATACCATAGACCAGTCTCGCATGTCTTTTGGATGGCTGCGCCCATGCCTAGACTGCGTGTATGTGATTGTCAGAGATTTTTCGGTACTTCCTGGTGGTGTTCCAGTTCGGCGTGTGTTGTAAAGCATTTCACCCCTCCCACTCTCTCGGTCTTCATGCTTTAGGGGGCATCTGTTACACAGTAATTTATCACTGCCTTCCTGTCAGTCACCCTGCTGTGTCCAGGAGTTACAATCACTAAGTGTTTGATCCCTGAACTGGCTTAAAAACCCATTTTTCCAAAGTTTTGTGCATCAGCGCGTCTGTTCCTAAAATAACCGCGATGACCAGCGCCCCACAGTGTATTTCGTGCGCTGCCATCGCGGAAGAACATCACTTTTCCGCGATGACGCACAGCGCGGCTTTCGCGTGTCCTTCCGCGCTGACATGACTTGTTCAGTTATTGTTATGTGCTGACAGCGCGGCAGTATCCATATAATCCGCGCTGATCCAGTTTGGGCGAATTTGTTCAAACAACCAGCCTTCCAGATCTCTCCAGGCTTGGTTGTTAGCTTTGTGAATATCGACTCCCTTCTATGGCATGTCTGTTCGACCCTTTGCAACTACTCCCCTTGAAGATAAGCTCATCCTTCCACCTTTTTAGGAGACTCCTTCTCCTATATAAACTTCCACCATTACCATGAGCAGCTGGTTAGAAAATAGCTAGACTTAGCTTGGATTGTACAGAGCTTGTAGTGCTCAGATTGCTGCTATAGGTGTGGTGTGTTAGGAGTGGAAGTGATTGATTGCTTTGGGAAGTTTGTTTGTGACATTTGTGTGAGAGAGAGAGAGTTGTTTGTCTTGGGAGAACCATCCTCAAAGGTGAATGCTTGAGATACATGCTGACTGATCCCTCCTGAGAAGTTTACCGACGTCAGAACATTTGGTTGTACTCTTCTCTATTCTGATTAATGATAGATGACTGCTATTATTGTTCCATTCTCGTTTGTTTATGCAATGGATAAATGTGAATTATGTCTTTTCTGACTGACATATAGTTACTTTTACTAGATTTCACGCTTGCGTTTGCTTTCTCTTCGTGTGTGCAGGTGTCCGTTCGCGGGGATCGCGGAGGACTGTGACCAGCTGAAGCGAAGGAGCAAAGGAAACACCTCCTCGACAAACGACAGCGCAGGAATCCAAGTAGGTGCTCTTTACTTCTTGTTTAATTGTAACTAGGAACATGCGTGGCAGCATTGTGTGATTGTTGCTAGACCCCTATTGGGCTAGTAGGGATCGCCTCTATCCGTAGAGGGGATTTACCTTCTCAACAAGTAGTTCTTTTACCTCTTTTCCTTGCTCAATAAACTGAAAAAGATACTTTGAGTTTCCTTTATTTGACTCATTAAAATTTTACGAAGGTATTGAGTTTTTCGTTGCATGACTCATTAAAAATTCATGACGAAAAATGAGTTTAGTCTGTCTCCTCGTACTCATAACAAAATGAGGTCAATATCTATTGAACATAGGTTTCTGTTTATCTAGATTCAAAAGATTAACTCATGGAAAAGTAACCGATCTAGGTATACTATTAAGCTTTTGTCTCACCCGGTTAACAACTATGACAAAGGGACCACCATGGAGTCATTCTTTATGATCTTTTCAAACTCTCTAAATATGAAAAGACCACCGAGTTGTCTAGTCTGGACTCTTTAAATTACATAGACAAGATATAGAGTCACTCTTTTTACGATCCTTTTCAAACTCTCAAAAGATGAAAAGGTCGATGAGTTTGCCTATCTGGACTCATTAAACTAATCAGATAGGGCATAGAGTCGTTCTTTTCGTGGTCCTTTTCAAACTCTTAAAATATGAAAAGATCTACGAGTTTACCCGTCTGGACTCACTAAACTAATCAGACGGGGAAAGTAGACAATACAACTGCATTCAATATTAGAAAGCATGGTTTGGCAGCAGTCGTTCCCTTGAACATGGAAATCCCTCAGATAAACCTTCCTTGTGACAGCCTCTCAATATGAATGCTACCATCCTATGAGTTTAGCCTAAATATCCCAATGTTCTTTCATCTCTATATCCTAACACTCTTTGGTGTTCATGAGTCTAGTGCTGCATGGTTAAAACCATTGTCGTTCCTTCTATTGTTCAAGGGTTAACCTTTTGTTTCCTCCATCAACCCATCAAGCATATCTTTTCATCATGCCCTCTATTGTTTAGACCCAATGCTCAAATATTCCTCAAAAAACAAAGCATTCTTGTCCTCTTTTGTGTCGATTGATGTAGGACACATTATTTCCTACCTTTCGACAGGTATCTTCCTATCGATTTCAACACTCTATCTAGGAAGACAACCTAGAAACACGTTCAGTTCCTTGGTACTTGTAGACATTAGTGGCAGTTTACCTTGTGTTTTATCAGGGGTTCTCATTATTGGCTCTTGGTTAAGCGATTCTATGGGTTTTCAATGGCAGAAACATCTTTCACACTCGTTAGATTGTATTGTGCATCTTGGATACCATCACCATTATTGGTGGCCTTCCTCGTATCTATTAACGGTCTCCATTATCAACTATTAATTAGATTATTTCTTACATGTTCTACATCAACGCATATATTCACATGTATAGATCTATGTTATTCAGTGAAGTGGGAATCAAGACCTTAGGTAGAGGCTTGCATCACTTAGCCTTGTTTCCTCTCCCAAGTTGCGTATATTGTTTTTTGGAGACAACTTAACAGGATGATTCTATTATGACACTAGACCTGCATTGTGCTTATCAACAACCAACATCGTCATATCTCTTTGGAGAAAATCACTCTGACATAGCTACTGAGCATGGGAATGCTTGACTCAGGACATGATTTTAGTAGTTTTATATATATGTGTTGTATCAGGTTTCTCGTACCACCCGAAGCTCCGATCCTCTCTCTCTTTTTGTCGAAGAAGGAAAATTACAGTTAAGTAAAGTATTTTGGCCATCGTCATAGCCTCTGATCTCACACTTTAGGGGGCATCTGTTATACAACAAATTGACCCCCTCATCAACTCAGAGGGGAAAGACATGATAGTTGAAGCAAAGACCAAGATCACATGCCTTGTTTCCATAGTAATGTTGGCTATGCACTAACAACCTACTTTATAAAGCTTCTTTGTAAGCCTAAGGGAGCATTAGTGACCCAACTAACTCTAGTTGCTAGTTTAGGAACAACGTTAGTGGACCCTAATGAAGTTCTTACGGTCAAAGGAGCGAATTGACTCATAAATATCTAGATATTTGCTCCTAGATCTACTCAAGAGAAGCAAGGAAACATCTCAAGTTCGACCTATTTGGGGGATTTCTAATCCTAATGAAGGAGGCAAATGGGAAAGAGCTAAAAAGCATGGCAACTTCATTGATTTTACCCTAAGGAACTCAAGGAGGAACTTGGCAACCCTAACTCAATTGCTACATAAGCAAATCTAGGGCTATGGTGATAGAGGTCAGATCATTTGAAAGGATAGCATACTAGATTGTTGAGAATTGTCTCAAATCAGAAGAAGCTGGTAAGAAGGGAGAGACAAAGAGAAGTTGGAGGGGCAAGGGAAGGCTGATGCAATAGATGGTTGTAATCACTCTTTCAACATTAATATAGAATTGCAATTGTATTGTCTACTCCGTGGTGTTGGTACTATCATTCATTTAGTTGTTTGTCTAATACCTTTTAGCATGAGTAGCTTAGTTATGCGTAACTAGATTTTCTTTTATGTATTCATGTATTAGTTATCATATTTGTATGTTGTGATTATGCTTGTCTCTTCTATATGCAGGACTTGATCTGGAGCCGGCTCAGGGGATTTCCACCTAGCTGCATTTTGCTCTCCAGCAAATCTACACGGAGGCTTGAGGTAATCTATATGTCCTACTTTGATAGTTAGTTATTGTTTATAAACATGCATGTAAATTTGTGACGGTTTCAAATAATCTTACAGTATACCAAAGTTCCTGGGAAGACCTTTGAGGGTATCTCCATTCTCCATACACCGTGCATTCTATCCTACAGCATAGTCCTCATGATTTCGCTGTTTGTACTCCGATCTGATGAAGGAATATTTGAATGGGGGGGTAGTAAATGAGGAGGATTTTCCTCCTATAATTCCTCTCCCTTGTCCCATTCGAGTTTTGACCAAGGTCTTTGCTAAAATTCCTTACTTTTATCCTTTAATCCTACATGAAGTGCACATTAGACCACAAAGAAAAATATCCAACTCTAACTTATCTCATAAACAAAATATGATCAAAAGTATGCAATAAGTTGTGAGAATAGTTGGTTTGACTAAGCTAGGAGGTGAATTAAGGCTCATATAATTACCCAATGATGAGGCTCGTCATCACCCCCCTACTGAAAGTGTTGCTCATCCTCTAAGCAACTTAGTCAATGTCCATGTCTTTCATGGCTCTAGTAGCCTCTCTGACATCCCATGCTTCTGCTGTGGTCTCTTCTTCTTGTTCATAGAAGCCTGCTTTCCTTTCTACTTCTTCCCACTGCCTTTTTTCCTCTTCTTCTTTTCTCCCTTCTAGCATCCCTAGGAGTAGTGGTGGACTGAGTTTTAAGCCTATCCAATTGACCTTCAACCTTTGCATTGATTTCTTATACAATAGTGTCCTGTTGAGTGCCTCTCTCAACCTTTGAGGGGAATGATATTCTCTAATCTTCAAGATGTGTGGTAGTGTGTTCCATATCCTTAAGCAGGCATGTATACTATGTTCTCCTAGTAGCCTAAACATATCCTCAAAATGTGAAATTGCTTGCTCTTGGGCAGTAAGATATCTAGGTGCCAGTTGAGGACCATTTGCAATTAGATTATGGGTGCTGATTAGGGCCATGGGATTTGATTGTTCAGCTCTAATGAAAAGAGGTTCATTTTTCTCACTGGTCAATATTATTTTCATCTTTGCAACCCTTGAATCCTCATGGTTCATCCATGATTCCAAAGCCATTAATTGTAGATCTCCTAGCTTGGCATTAGGATCCCGAACATTCATGTCCTGAGGGCCATGTTGTGCAAGTAAAACTTAGCCATCTTGGCCCTATCCTCTAGTGTACTCTGGTCACAAAGATCAATAAACAGCCTGTAGCCCTGAAATGGCATGGTGCCCCTTTGTGCAAGTGTTTTAATATGAAATTGCAGCCATTTTTCTCCGAGGTAAAGAGCATAGGATTTAGCTGGCATCCTACACTAGATTCCAAGGAGAGGTTGTCAATACATGCTAGTTGGTTTTCCCTTTCCTGTAGTTGTCCTATTAGCCATGCATTTTCCCTCTCAAGTCGATCTCTCATTATTTCTTCTCTATCCCTTGGTCTAGGGGAATCTTCAATCTCAATAGGGATTTTTATTGATATTTTTGGCTTCCCTTGTTTGATTCTCGTGCGCTTTCTTGTTCTGAAATATAGAGGGGTTTTCCTCCTTCGTTTCCCTTTTAGTTTGACTGGGGTGCTAAGAGTAGTGAAGGCAGCTGCTGCGTCCCTCTTAGGGGCCTCTGGAGACACCCTAGGTGACTCCTCCACATGTTCTTCCCCTTCTATTTCAATGCCTTCTTCCTCTTTATTTTTCTTATCTTCTTCCTCGTGTTGTTCTTTCTTCTCTCCATCAATTTCTTCCTTCGTTTCCTCCTTTGTTTCAGCATCATCCTCCTTCTCTTCTCCTTCATCATGTCCCTCTGTATTAGTTTCTTCTTCATCCATCTCATCCCGATCTATCTTTGTATCTTCTTCTTCTTTTTTTGCCTCCTCCTCACTGACAGAAGGAATAACATCATAGGTGAGGGTTTTGATGTCATCCTCTGCTAGTAAGTCTCTAAATACTGACTATGTTATAGGGATCCTGAGGTTTTGGAGGGCATCCTCAATGAGGATCCTATTCAACCCATGGTGAGCCAATTGTTGGGAATTCCCTTCCTTTACTTTGCTGCTGGAGTCTATGAGTGATTACATCAAGAAATAGGGTATGTTGAGTCTTAGGTGAACTGGTGTTTCTACCCCAAATCTTAATTCTTCAAGCATCCTAAAATGGTAGCCATAAACAAAATTGTATCTACCCTCACATGAGATATATTTGATGAGTTGGTAGCCTATCTCACTCCATGGGTATGGCAAACGATCTCTCCTTAGTCCATTTTTATCCTCTGTGGGTTCTTCACCTTCTAAAAATAATTTCCCTTTTTCCACCTGACTGTCTGCATTCTCTTCTTTTTCTCCATGGAATTCCTAGGGGAAGTGTGGTGACCCTATTGATGAGCTCTGGGGTGAGATCTATAGTGAGCCCTCTAACTATAACAATGGCATGGATTCTGCTGTGTGGAGTGAGGGAACGAGCAAACTCTTGAGCCACCTCATCATCATACCCTGTGAATTTTTTGAAAAACCCCATCCATTGGTGTCTTATAAATATTTCAAGCACTTGGGGGTGTTGTTGTATCCTCACAGTGTTTGTGGGTTCTCTCATATCAAAACCCTCCTATCATCTTTCTTGTGAGGCTTGAGGAAGAAATGAGAGGTTTGCCACAAGAATTTTAAATTCAGGAGAAAACAAAGTTTCTTGTGTATGTAATTCACCTCCCACAGTTGTTATATCCACTAGTTTTTAGAGAATTTCTAGTTCATTTGCTTGTAAATGGGGATGGATTTTTAGATCCTACCTCTTTAGAATGGTGGCAGTGGATAGTTCTCATGATATTCCCTCTTAAACTCCTCTCTGACTATCTTGTAGACTACCTCTGTGTATCATGTAGACTACTCTTATAGACTATTCCTATAGGAATTATGGTGCATGCTCCTATAGAAATTCTCTTGCAGAACGATGGATCCTTGCTTCCCATGGGTGGCCAGAGTTATAAGCGCAACTTGAGTGAGGGAGTTTCGAGGAGGAGGAATGCATGAATGCATGCAAATGATGTTTTGTTTCCCACTCATAATCAACTCCCACCTCATAGATCTGTAGTTAACCACTTCTTGTCCTACTCCTCCTTTGTATTGGAGTTGACTGCGACCACATGTGAGAGGACACCTGGTTTTTTATGTGATGACTGATCGACGGTGGCCAAGTTAACTAGCCACCTTTCCACTTATAAACCAACTACCTCATAACCTTTACAAATTTTGATCAAATTATGCATATGAGTGAGTGAGCGAGATACTTACCTGTGGTCTCGATGCCATGCTATAGTTGTCTAAGATCATATGTGTTGCATTGTTTATTTGTTGCATGGTCATTCTTCTTCCTCCTCTGTTTTCTATGACTGAAGAACTGTTGTTGTTGCTATTGTGGAGCTCCTAAATCATCCTAGTGAAGACCTGTAGCTGATGATTGATATTCTATGGTATAGGCTGCTATAAGATTTCCTATAGGATGTCATGTGGCTACTTCTCCCTTAGAATTCTTTTAATCATGTTGCTGGCTAGGGTTGTGAGGATGTTGTAATGAATGACTGTGTGTGGAGCAAGAGAATAACTGGCAGAAACTGATCTCTTTTCGTTTTGAATGGTGAGTGCAAGGATGATGGTAATGGACGAGGTGAGGGTTTAGATCATGTCTAGAATGAATTTTGGGGACCTAACCCACCTACCATTCACCCTCAGACTATTTCATGTAGGTTTTCAGGGGCTCCTATAGGAAACATAGTCTTCACCTAAATTGAAGCAATTAAGTGAAAAAACATTGGAATTGATGGAGGGATACATGGTAAGAAGTGGAGGAGATGAATATGTGAGGCAAGGTTCCCTTTGGATGCTATCTTTGCTCCTTGATTGTCTTTCTCACCCACCTACAAATAACAATTATGTCTTTTCCTCTTTTCTCTTTTTTTCTTTTTTTTGAAAAACACCTAGGCTGCCTCAAAGAGGTTTTCATCCTAGATGTTTTCCCTGGGTGCCTAAAGGAAGGTTTTCACCTAGGGATCTTCTTATTATTTTTTCATTTTTTTTCATCATTGGATTGCCTCATGAGATTTTCAACCCAAAGATGGGACTTAAGTGCCTCATGGAGGTTTTCACCTAAATTCTTTCTTTTTTCTTCTTTTTTCAGTGACCTAATGAGGGAGGAGCTGGAACTTTCTCCACCATCATCACCGTATTATTTATATTGTCAATGAACTCTTGCTTTGATAAAGGCCTCTTGTACATTTTCAATCGGTGTCCATTAACAAGAAATGTAACGACTTCTTCATCTATAGTTATGATTTTCACTGAAACATTATCATGGCATCTTTGCACCACATAAGGTCTGAGCCATCTTGTCCTTAGCTTACCCTTGAAGTCTTTATACCTAGAATCATATAAAAATTCCCATTCTCCCACTTGAAATTGTTTCTCCTTAATATGTTTATCATGCCAGATCTTCCTCTGAAGCTAAACTATCTCTATATGTAGGAGGGCCTGCATTCTGAATTCATCGAAGCCATTCAAATGAAACAATCTTTCTTTCTGTGCATTACTGAGATCCAAATCTAGTTGGGCTACCATCCTCAATGTGTTATATTCAAATTCAATGGACAACGAAGCCTCTATCCCACAGACCAACTCATAGGGTGTAAATCCACTGGTGGTCTTCCATGTTATATTATAAGCCCAGGTGGCCTCAACTAGTCTCTCTACCTAATCCTTCCTGTTGTTGCTCAATACCTTAGTTAAGATGCTCTCTAGTGCCCTGTTGGTCACCTCCACTTGCCCATTAGCTTATGGATGATAAGGAGTGGAGGTCTTATGCTTGATTTTGTGATGGCTGAGAAGTTCTTCAATCATGTTGGAGGTAAACTCGCTGCCTTGGTCTATGACTAGCTCTCTAGGGTACCCAAATTCGTAGAATACATTCTCCCTTAGGAACTTAGCCACCTTCTCTTCTGTTGCTGCCTTAATTGCCTTGGTTTCAGCAAACTTAGTCAAATAATTAGTGCGCACAATAACGTGTTTTTTTTGCTTTGAAGGAGGGTTGATAAGCCCAATGAAGTCCATTCCCCACTTGTCAAATGGTTCAAAAGTCACTTGAGGTTGTAGGGGAATTTCATCTCTTGGAGTAGGCTTTCTCATCCTCTAGCACCGATCACACTGACTAATGTACTTCTTCACATCCTGATGAAGATTGGGCCAATAATATCCCCTTGTAACACTTTGAATGATGTCCTCTTTGCTACAAAGTGACCTCCACAAGGCCCATCATGACAGGTCAGAAGGATGTCAAAAACTTCCTCTTCCCTTACACACCTTGTCAAGATTTGATCTGGGCCAAGTTTGAAGAGATTGCCCCCAATCTAAGTGAAGGGGGCACTTTTCCTGACTATCTTGCTCTTTTCTTTGGAGGGAAAATTTGGTGGGAATTGTACTGATACCAAATAGTTTGCTATATCAACAAACCAATGGGAGAGAACTAAAATAGCAAATAAATGCTCATCTGGTAACTGGTCATCCACCATTCCTTCTTCACCTCTAGGCAGATTCATCCTAGATAGAAAGTCTGTAACAACATTTTCCTTACCAAGCTTATCAACAATAGTTAGATCAAACTATTGTAACAAAAGCAACCATCTTATAATTCTAGCATTCACATCTGGTTTGTTCATTAAATATTTGATTGCAGCATGGTCAATATGCACAAATGTTTGATAGCCTATAATGTAATGCCTAAAATTTTTTAATGAATGCACAACAACCAGGAGTTCCTTTTTGGTCATAGTATAATTTAGCTCAACCTTTGACAGGTTATTACTAATAAAATAGATGGCATAGGGTAATTTCTCCTCTACTTGACCTAAGGTTACTCCTATGGCTTTGTGTGAGGCATCGACATGAATATGAAAAGGGAGGGCCCAGTTTGGGCCTCGAAGAATTGGTGCAGTGGTTAACTTACCCTTTAAAATGTCTAAGGCCTCTTGACAGCTCTTTGACCATATAAACTCAGAATCTTTGGCCAACAACCCAAATAAAGGTGAGGCCAACTTGCTAAAGTCATTTATGAACCTTTGGTAGTATCTAGCTAACCCTAAGAAACTCTTGACATCCCTCTGCTTTTGAGGAGGTGGGACCCTTTGGATGATTGGTATTTTTTTGGGTCCACCTACAATCCTTACTGAGATATTGAATGACCTAGCACAGTCCCTTCAGTCATTAACAATTCACATTTTTCTGGACTGAGAGACATGTTCATTTCAATGCATTTGTGTAATATTTTGGCTAGGTTAGTCAGGGCTTCTTGAAAATCACAGCCATAAGGTGTAAAATCATCCATATAGATTTCCACCGCATCATACTAATTCATCAAAAATACTCAAGACTGCTCTTTGGAAAGTGGCATGATCATTGCATATGCCAAAAGGAAGGACCCTATAGGCAAAAGTACCCCAAGGATAGGTGAATGTGGTCTTATCTTGATCTTCTGGGTAGATTTCAATTTGGTTGTACCCACTAAATCCATCTAGGAAAGAAAAGAACTTCTTCCCTACCAGGCCATCTAGCACTTGGTCAATGCAGGGTAGGGGAAAATGATCCTTCTTTGTGGCTTTGTTCAACTCCCTATAATCAACACAAATCCTCCACTTACCATTTTTCTTGGGAACTAACACTAAAGGAGAGACCCACTCACTGTCAGAGATAGGGTAAATGAATCCAACATCTAGCAATTTTTGCAGTTCTTCTTTGACTATATCTTTAAGAGTTGGATTCATCCTCATTTGTGGTTGCCAGACTGGCTTGCAACCTTCTTTGATGTATATGTGGTGAGTACACACTGAGGGGTGTACTTCCTTCATTTCCTTGTAACTCCAAGCAAAGGCTTCTAGGTTTTCTCTCAACATGTCGTATAAATTTTCCTCTTCGAGAGAAGAAAGAGATGGATTAATTTTCAAAGTTTTCTCTAGGCCAAATTCTATGGTTTTGACACAGAGTGGGTTAGAAATGGCCAAGCATAAGTCAATTGGATGAGTGTTCTAGGTTTCCCTTCTTCTTCTAATGGTAACAGACTTGGAGTTGGACTTTGGAGCAGGTGTTCAATTAATTCATCCTCATCTCGCTGTCCTCCTCCTATGGTTGCTTCCAAAGCATAAACTTGGGTTGAATAAGCCTCATCTTCTTCCTCCTCCTCCAACCATAAAGGTAAATAATGCTCTAGAGAAGGTTGAGTAGGAGGGTATAGTACTAAATGCTTGGACATATGCCCATTCGTGATGGTCATATTCCCAACTCTGTAGCCAAGGTAAGCATTAGTTGTGGCCAACCATGGCTTCCCAAGGATGAGATGGTAACCAGCAAGCTTAGCCTTGTTGAAAAGTGTGCAACAAGAAATGATTGTTGAGAATGCAACAAGATGATGGAGCTTAGTGAAAAGAGTCGCCTTCACTAAGTGGGCCCGTAGGCAAATTATGGCGCAAGTTCTATTTTTGATCACAGTGTGGATGACTACAGTGTGGATAATCACAGTGTGGATGATCACAGTGTGGGTGATCACAGTATGAGTGATCACAGTTTGGGTGACCATAGTGTGGGTGACCACAGTGTGAGTGATCACAGTGTGGGTGATCAAATTCTATTTTTAGACTGGCTGTCAAAAATAGAAAACTCAAATATTATTGTCTCATAATAATATTTGGACTATAAACTTGATCTTATTCTCTTGGAGCACTTCAGGATGAGCTACGGATGTGGTACATGCAGATCCCAGAAGGAAATACGTGGTTACCTATGGGATGACTAATATTTGCATGCAAGACTTCAGTTAGAACTCAAGTGAGTTGAGTTTAGTGGACTGGAGGTGCAGTTGATGGAGTTGTGTTCAGTTTAGCTTTGTTAAACTGGTTGTATTTAGTCTAACTGATCAATATACTAGAGATGAGTTGGGTGAATTAGTTATTAATTAATTCATAAGTTATTAACTCATAATGAAACTATAGAATACATCAGTTAACTCAGTTGCATGTCAGTGCATGTTCAGTTCAGCAGGGACAGGTGTTAGAGGATCAGATTGCTATCAATTGTGACTATAGCTGTGCATGATGATTTGCACAATTAGAGGGATTTAGTATGCCAATGAATTAGCCAATATCAAGAATTGTAGCCTGTGCTCACGTCCAACAGAGTGTGAGTGATTATTTGCAGGTCAAATACGAGTTTGGTAAGCCATTCTCATCAGTTCTTGAGCAGGTATTGAGCTGGAGAGGCAGGCAAGTAGTGGAATAGATTTGGAGATCAGATCTGAGTTGTATTGTGTGTAACAGGTGGAGCTGGTACTGGATTGCTTGTGATAAGCATTGTACTTTGTAATGTTACATGATTCAATCAATATAATATACAGATAGTTGGGGTTTTTAGCGAGATGCTTTCCCCGGGAAAATACTGTGTTGATATGTGTGATTGATGCTTCTATGTACGCCTGTGAATGTTTCTGCTTCTGTAAATTGATGATCAACGTAGAGGAGTTTATGTATTATGCATGTTACGCTTATAAGTGTATAATCAGGATAATCTCTGTGAATATGTGTCATATTATTCAAAATTTCTACATGGTATCAGAGCTAGATAATTGTAGAAAAAGTTTCTACATGGTATCGAAGCTGCTTGATTTGTAGAAGAGATTTTTACAGGATATCAAGCGAGGATTGATCATCGAATCTATTATTCAGAAAGTGTTTACATTTTATTTCTTCAGGCAGAGTCTGTAATCGGGCCAGGTAACCTCTGGATTCATCCTTCTTTTGGAAGGTGAGATATCTGGTGAATGCCCATACAGTCAATCTCTGTACAAGAAATACTTTGTTCTCACGAATTCTAGATCAGAAGCAGTTGAGTTTTGAGCTGGTGGAATTCGAATTTAATTCCAAAGCAAGACATAAAACTTAGAAACATTCAGTGTGAGAATGGAGACAGTATGCCCCAGTATCTCACGAAGTTCACCCAATGCCGGGATGAGCTGGGAAGTGTGGGAGTGATTGTCGGATGAGGATGGTGAGTCTAGCACTCCTTGACCTTCCTAAGAGTTGGCATAGCTACCAGGACTCGGTGAATGGAAGGGAGAAACTGCCAGGATGGGAGAGACTTTGGTCGGATCTTGTGCAGGAGGAGATTAGACGGAGCACCAGAGACGGTTCTTCATCCATGCAGGATGAGGAGAACTGTGCCTTAGCGAGTAAGGTGAAGAAGGGGAAGGAGAATGTTTCTCTTTCCAAATCTAGTTCTTCCAGTGATGGGAAGAAGGTTGACAAGTCGAAGGTGAGATGCTTTTGTTGTCATGAGGAGGGTTCACGGGTCAAGAACATGTATGCTCTTGAGGTTCAAGATGCATGCAAAGCCTTGAGCAGCGAGGCAATTGATGGAGACTTGGTGGTTGAGACGGAGCGTATATTACCTCTCGACATGCAGAGCCAGAAGAAGTCTCAGACGATTGTGGAGGAGCCACAATTGGTGCAGCAGCTTCAGGAGGTTGTGGAGCAGCCACAACAAGGGAAGCTGAGAGGAGATCGAGTAGAGACATCTACTCATCCAGAGACCTCTAGTAGGGGGAAACTTTGAGCCAGGTGGGCTGAGAGATCGCATGCAGCCATACCTCCAGGTAAGAGGTGGGGTGATGTGGATTGATCATCCCAAGGAGGAGGGGCAGGATCCTTGAGGTACCCAACCTCTTGGATGAGACCTTGCTACGGGAGCCCCAATGTGTAGTAGCGGGAACTGATTGATCGGGTAGAGACAGATGCGGATGGAGCGGCAGAGAGAGTGACAGTGCAGGGAATCCCAGGACAGCGCATAGCTAGCAGGTTGCAGCAATGCGAGAGGCACAAGTGTTTTGCACAGTTCTAGGTGGCACAGAGAGGTGTGCAATGGTACGAGATGCATGGAGATGTTGTAGTAGAGTAGATGTCAAAGAGGGAGCACTTGTCAGCAGCAGGTAGAGCTTCAACATCAGAGGGTGTTTCTAGCCCAACAGGGAGGTCAGTTGGGAGGTGCAGTGCAGATGCAATGCTGGGAGATAGAACCAGTAGCAGCACGGATGCAGTCAGAGATAAAAGTGACAGAGGCTAGAGCATTCAGATACTGAAGAGCACAGAGATGCAGAGTCTTCAGTCGACAGAGGCAATAGCAGTCAGAGACTTTGATGACAGAGCAAGTGGACCAGCCAGATGTGTTGCATGGAGAACATTCCAGAGTTTCAGGATCGGGTTTGAGAGGAAGCCTTTCTTGTTGAGAGGGAGTGTTGAAAATTGTGCAACAATAAATGCTTGTTGAGAATGCAACAAGATGATGGAGCTTAGTGAAAAGAGTCGCCTTCACTAAGTGGGCCCGCAGGAAAATTATGGCGCAATTTCTATTTTTGATCACAGTGTGGATGATCACAGTGTGGATGATCACAGTGTGGGTGATCACAGTATGAGTGATCACAGCGTGGGTGACCACAGTGTGAGAGATCACAGTGTGGGTGATCAAAGTCTATTTTTAGACTGGCTGTCAAAAATAGAAAAGTCAAATATTATTGTCTCATAATAATATTTGGACAATAAACTTGATCTTATTCTCTTGGAGCACTTCAGGATGAGCTACGGATGTGGTACATGTAGATCCCAGAAGGAAATACGTGGTTACCTATGGGATGACTAATATTTGCATGCAGGACTTCAGTTAGAACTCAAGTGAGTTGAGTTTAGTGGATTGGAGGTGCAGTTGATGGAGTTGTGTTCAGTTTAGCTTTGTTAAACTGGTTGTATTTAGTCTAACTGATTAATAGACTAGAGATGAGTTGGGTGAATTAGTTATTAATTAATTCACAAGTTATTAACTCATAATGCAACTATAGAATACATGAGTTAACTCAGTTTCATGTCAGTGCATGTTCAGTTCAACAGGGACAGGTGTTAGAGGATCAGATTGCTATCAGTTGTGACTATAGCTATGCATGATGATTTGCACAATCAGAGGGATTGAGTATGCCAATGAATTGGCCAATATCAAGAATTGTAGCCTGTGCTCACGTCCAACAGAGTGTGAGTGATTATTTGCAGGTCAAATACGAGTTTGGTAAGCCACTCTCATCAGTTCTTGAGCAGGTATTGAGCTGGAGAGGCAGGCAAGCAGTGGAATAGATTTGGAGATCAGATTTGAGCCGTATTTTGTGTAACAGGTGGAGCTGGTACTAGATTGCTTGTGATAAGCATTGTACTTTGTAATGTTACATGATTCAATCAATATAATATACAGATAGTTGGGATTTTTAGCGAGATGCTTTCCCCGGGAAAATACTGTGTTGATATGTGTGATTTATGCTTCTATGTACGCCTGTGAATGTTTCTGCTTCTGTAAATTGATGATCAACGTAGAGGAGTTTATGTATTATGCATGTTCCGCTTATAAGTGTATAATCAGGATAATCTCTATGAATATGTGTCATATTATTCAAAATTTCTACAAGCCTTAGGCTGGAGAACTAGGAAATATGCAGGGTACTCCAAAGAGTCAATGGAGACCATCACATCCTCCAAAATTCCCTTAGGGGTGACTGTGGAATGGTCTGCAAGTTGTAGAACTATTGTGTTCTTCTTCAATGACCCTTGGAGGTTGAGCTTGAGCATGGTGTCCTTGGTCATCACATTAATGGCAGCACCAAGATCGATCAGAGTGTGTGGGATGATGCTGCCATTGATGTGCACATCTACTACAAGGCTTCCAAGGTCCAAATATTTTGGACATTGTTGGGCATGGGATCCCCCGTAGTAGGTTTTGGGGTTCAAAGCCCAAGTTTTGGTCAAAAGTTTTGTAAGACTTCGCGAATTGTGGGCGTGGAGCACAAAGTATAGAATTAGTCATAGGGTAGTCCATCCTAAGTTATGTAAAATAGTATGATGTAATGTCAGCCTACCCATGGTCCGCAGACCATGTGATTGTATAAATAGAGTGAGGCTCTAAGTTGTAAAGGTAGGGAATTAGAGAGAAGAAACAGAATGGAAAAAGCATAAAAGAATAATTCTAAGTGTCTTGGATTGTAGTAGTAGGAAGAGGCTCTGTAGCTGAGTGCATAGAGGCCTAGTAGAGTCTGCAGCTAAGTGTGCAGACCCCTGCAGCTAAGTGCGCAAGGCAGTATCGAGTCTATGAACGGGATTGAAGATTAATAAAGAGAAGTTTATCCTAATTCTGTGCGTCTATTATTGAATCATTATTATGTTGTTATGTATTACTTTTACTCTACTTATCTACTGCGCGCAGTGGAGTAAATGCTTGTATAGTTCAGAATACTTATATGTGAAAATAATCTAAGTAATCAACTAACAGTGCATAAATAAGAAAGACTTGGGTAAATAACACGGATCGCGTTGCGAATAGGACTGCACGAAGAGAGCATTGCAAGCCGTGAGGTGCCCACCGGTGTGCATAGCCCAGTAAGCACGAAGGTTGGACCGCATATCAATCCCATCATATCAAACATCCCCAAGGTGCAGAAACCTAGTTCTAGCACTCTCCCATACTACTTCGGGTGAGACCTCAGTCCGCGCTCCACGGACTGTTGTTGAAAGGGCTAGTAGTACTGGGATTTGTTTGTCTAAATCACTTCTGAACCTAGGTCAGGCCCTACTAAGCCAACAAATGGTTCCATTGCTAGGACCAGGATCTGCATAAGGGATGTCTAATGTCGTTCCACTAGAACCCAACAAAGAAGTAAATTGAAGAGTGGTTGGACAAGAAGATTCATGAGTTCGTGACATAGGAAAATAAAACTCCGCAAGTATCTAAGGAACAATTGTTGGAGTGCTACTTGTATATGGAAATCCATGAAATTTTCTTTGCATCCTTTCCTTCTGTATTGTATGAGTGGATCGTGAAGTTAGTAGACAGCTAGGGAAGGTGTAGGCTTGACCAACCAATAGTGTGGACTCCTGAATTAGTGCGTAGACTAGAAGTGTCAGAAGATAATGTCGCGTGAGCTATGGACCATTGGCTCGACTGGATAATAGGAGGATTTATCACTGAGTTTGCAGTAGACATGACCATGAGCTACTGTGAGGTAGAATGACGTTTTCTCAAAGGACTGTGAGGTAAGTATATTAAATCTTTGGACACTTGGATTAAGATGCTATTGTGTGAAAAGTGGGTTATGCGAATAAATTAATGTTTGGAACTACGCGAAGTGGGAAGCTCTACAAAAGCAGAAGTGATGAAGAATTAGAAAACAATCCCTTAATTTCACCCTTGTGGGAGAGTGAGGAAGAGGTCACGAAGGTTTCTCTGAGAAGCGCAGTTAGTTTGACAAGGCAGTGAATTCCGCGGAACCTCTCCCACTTCCAAAGCTTATATATTCCCAAGACCTTATGATTAACCAATTGAGGAATTAATAATGCTTGAAATAGGTGTATGCTTGCGTTTATTTTTAACTGACCAAATTCCTTTAGTTTATTTACTTAAACTGACATGAAATGCATATAATAGTAAATAAAGTAGCAAGTAAGCAAACACTTAAGACAACAATATAATTAGGAGTTCACCCGAAACTCTTGGGCTACATCTCCATGAGCTCTAGTCAACTCAACTAAGCTCTATGGGATTATGGCATAAATTCTTTTACAAGCTCCACGCTCAACTCCATTGCATTACATAGAAATAATGGGGTTAGAATGCCATCTTATCCCACTGGTTGTCCTCACTCTCCAAACAGATCTAGGTTTCTCTAGACTTGACTCCTTCAATCAGCACTCTGAGCGATCTTGCTCTAGCTTGCACCAACTCCCTCAGAATTCTCTCATCGTCTCTAGAATGCCTTCTTCTATCTTCAGCACACTTTGAACACCAACAACATCTTGATCATTTGGACCCTTTTTTGTTTTGCAGCTTCACTACAACTCCATGGCTCTTAGAAGTCTGTTGGGAGCTCTCTGGCTCTAGCTCTGGCTCTGGCTCTCACTCTTGGCTCTAGCTCTGGCTCTTTGCTCTAGATCTGGCTCTCTAGCTCTGGCTCTAGCTCTCTTTGATCTTCTCTCAGCCTTTGCATGCCTTTGTAGTTCACTTGACCTCCAAGTGACTCTCGACAACCTTTCAACGACCTTTTTCAGCCCTCCAACTCTCAACTTTGCAATTGTGTGCTCTGTGCATTTGTAACATGACAGTTAAAGTCATACATTATGGAAAAGCCAGCTGTTCAATACAAGAATCCATTTATAATGGAAAGGAACCATCAGTGTGGGAAACCCGATCGTTTTGCCTTCCTCTGGCTGAAATAGCCAAATAACGAAATACACAGGAAAATGCATGCAAACCACATCATGGGCCTTTAGCTTGAACTTCAAATATTATGGAATCGGCCCTATAAACCTATTGGGCCCGTCGAAATATCGCTTATCACTATCACATGGAGTAATGGCCAAAAAAAACCCAATACTCAGATAGTACACAGAAAATCTGAAAATCCAGATTTCAAAAGTTATGAATTCGCATCCATAATTCTTATCGGGTCCGCCTTTTTATCGGCATATTGCAAGTCGCAATTGAAATGTGCATTGGCCTTAGTATCAGGGGTTCACCGATCACTGATCACCGATATCACCGATCGGCCCATCGAAACATTGACATATTTCATATCGTTGTTGCAACGACCCCGGGGGTCTTCCCTTTGGTCATGCTGATCACCGATCCACCGATCAGATCCTAACCGTTGATCCGCGACCTATAATCTGATGACTGCCAGTCCATTTCGGGCATGTAAATTACATGGGGATTAACCACCCAAAAAAGTGGTTTCCTCTCTCCTCCACCGTGCCACACGTCGGCCAATGTATGGATTCGGACAGAGCCCATCTAATACCGCTTACTACTTGAGCCCACCTGAAATACCACTTCTGCCCTTCTTCTGGAACTCAAAAGGTTCACTTGTTTGATTTATAATTTTGTTGGGTCCGCTAAAGGCCTTTATGCCTGTTTTAAGTCCTTCAACCTTAGTTTATTGTGATGCAATAAAATAATGTGATGCGATGGATTCTAAGGGTTTTTATGTTTAAAAACATATTTTCCCTTAAGTCCCATTTATATAAGAATTTGCCTCCTATTTCAAAGGACAAATGAAACCTTATTTCTGCAATAACTTCTTCATCCGAAGTCCATTTTAGCCCATTCAAGTGGCAGTAGATCCAGAATGAAAAGAAATATGCAATGGGACTATTTCCAAGAAAATCCTTGGAATTTCATTTTCCTCTATGAGGAACACTTTAGACTTAGAAGTCTATCCAGGATCCATTTTGGATCACATCTCCACCCACTCCACCTTTGCCACCACCACCATTCAGTATGGTGAGTATTATCAAGAAATATAGTGTCCACTCAGAGCTACTAGTCCCACTAAGACTGGTAGCTGTCTTAGAAACAAACAAACTAAAACTACTTTCACTTTCCTTTATGAGAAGTAGATAAGAGGGAAATAAAGGACACCAACCTCATTCTTGCTTGGTTCCTTGCTTGGTTCCTCTCCCTTCTGATAGATCCTTGTCACTTTTCCTTTGTCTACCTAGCTTCAAAGAGCACCTATGGAATCAAAGCAGCATAATACTATCGAAGAACAAAGATCTACAATCATAAACAATATAGGACCAGATATATATTGACCACACAAATGCATATATCATCAAACATACAATAATGTGGAGGAAAACTCGAATAGCTTTATTAATATCAAGAATAGCAAAGAGGATTACAACCAATTGTTTTGACCTGGTGTCATCCTCCCAGCATGAAAGCCCTTCTTCACCTCATGAAAAGCTTAGATCACCCAACACTATGATATTCCACCAAGAAACCAACAACACTTCCTTACAAGATACAAAATTCCAGCCTCTAGATCTCTAGGATGAGGGATCCATATATAGATGATTGCAGGGGGGTGAGTCAGCTTCTAGGATTTTGATTAGTGTCCTCTCTCTAATAGTTCTTGATTCCACTTGGATATTGATGATCTCTTACTCATCCCTAGGCGAATTCAGAGAGGCAAGTGTCACAGGAGAAGTTTCTGGAAGATTCCATGACGATCCACCTTGCAAACTGTCTCTTCCATTTGTCTACTCTCACCCATTGCACCCTATAGAAGGGCTTTTCAATATGCATCACACCCTTTTTCACTAAGCAGGTGGGATGCATCACACCCTCTACACTGGGCATTCTGTATAGTCCGGCTTTGATCGGTTCTGAGCAGTTTTCTGTGGAGAACTTCTGGGAGATGATGTAATCAGCTGACCTTGTTCCTTTAGGGGGTGAAACAACACTTTTAGGGACTTAGGAGCCCTTAGTTTATGGACATGTATGATTGGTGTTGCAGTGCCCAAAAATTTCTATAACAGTTGCCCCCTAAAGCATGAGGTTGTTAATCTTTTGATGTTGGGTGAAATGCTTTATCATGAGGATCCAAAGTTTTTTCGATCTAGAAGGCGACCTATAATAAGATACAATACAATACATTATCATCATAATATTTTTCATGATCTAGCTGAGGCGGGAATTCCCATGCTCAGCTTTATAAATTCATTTTCATGTACATAAGACAAACACCGTCTGTGTGGAGGACTAATGATTCTGATAGAGTCATCATCCTTTGATTCGTATGATCATCTGTGCAACAATGATGTACATTTTATGTCTTTATTTTCCTGAATATATCATAGCCTGGATGGATTAAACTAGATCCCGGGTCTTCAAACTCGTCCAATCTTCACTCAGAGTACAAGTCGATCCATGTGAAAGATGTTCTGGAGTCAAACATGGAAATATATCGCCTAATTACCAGCCAATGATGTAAGCTATTAACAAGCGCGAGAGGAATCACTGATAATGAAGATGATCCTCAAGGTACTATAGTACAATTCGCGTGGTGTGAAAAGGGACTTGGCATCAAACACCACAAAAAATCTTTCAATCGAAGGCCATTGATGTAAACTTGTTGCCAGAAGTGAGAAACTTGCCATTGAGGCATGCAAGCTTCAAAGTACTGAAAGGGTTGTTCCTAAGTCGACTTCTTGGATAATGAGCTAATGTTAACAAGAAGTGACCCATCATAGAAGGGCCTTAATTAATCCCACACCTACGACATGGAGTGGAGTAAATGATTTTGGAGGTGAAAACGATCTGATGATATAGGGTTCAGGGTGGCGGTCATGAAAGAATGGAGCGTGAATGTATTGCAGCGGATGAGACACAGGTGAATTCTCTGAGCGACTTCTCTTGAACATACCAGTGACACTGACATGGATTGGTAGCATTAACCCCAAATATGGATGGTGTGACGGACCAATGGTGATATGACCGGTGAACAGAATAACCCAACCCGACTCAGATGTGGAGTGAAAGTGTCATGTTCAAGAGCGACTTGCTACCAATAAAGTTTCTTCAAGTTTTCTTCCCAATTTTTCCCCAGTCATTGCTGACCAGTACCTCTTTATTTTTGTCAAGCTTGAGGAGGATAAAATATGCTTGTTCTATAATTTTCCCTTCGGGCAAACCCGTCGCTATGTTTTAACGAGCCTAGCGATAGTGAAACTCGTTCTTGTCTATATGGACAAGTTTGTCGCTATTTGGTTTTGACGAGTTTAACGACAAAGATAACTCGGTCCTTTTCAGTTTTAGAGAGTTTGAAAGGGAGGTAAAGGAAACTCCAATAATCCTTTTTCGTCATATAATCCCTTAAGTCTAAAAAAGTATAAAATAATATGAAAGGGATGAATTCTTAGTAATTTCAACGAGCCGAACAAAACAAGCGCTCGATCTTTTTGTGTAATAATCCCTCAGGTCCAAAAACATTAAAATCTAGAGGAGGGATAGCACTCCCAGTAGCTTTAATGAGCTGGAGAGGCCAATTGCTCGGTAATATTTTCATATTTTACGAGTCAGGTGAAAAGAGCTTAAAGGAGACTCGTCTTTTGAGGAACGAGTGATAATTTCAGGTAGCAGCTGATTCCAGGTAGGGTTTGGAATTTTCCAATCACAACAGTGTCACAAGGATGGCCAACAGGATCACTCATCGCAGCTATTCCTCAAAAGGGGTAAACAATCGAATTGAGGTGAATGATTGGCTAAAACAGAGTGGAGGTGATGGTAAGAACACGACCAGGACTCAAAATTTGATGATAATGCATTCACAATGGTTATTTACTGGGGATTGGATCATTTTTTAATGAGCTTAAACTCTGGGGGAAACATTTGCTCATTGCTAAGGTTTAATTTTTAACGAGCTTGAACTTCGCATAAAAACTGCTCGTGCCAGTCGTATAATAAGGATGTCTCATCGATAGGTTCAATTTTTAGGGAGCTTGCACCATTCGAAACTTTGCTCCAGATCCTTTCATTATGTAAGCTAGGAATGACCAATCCTACGAGTTTAAAGGGTTAAGAAACTAAAAACTAAGAAAATAAATGGTCTTTCTTTACTTTCAGGAAAAAAGGTTTGCATGCCCCCAAGTATAGTGAAGTAAAGTTCCCAAGTTATCATGTAGAAGTTCTTGCATTCACAAGATAGTTTCCATCCGCACAGCAGATAGAAACACTTCCTCGGCTTAGTCCATCTGGACAAAGGCTCTAATCACCTAACCTTGACGAAAGAATCTTATCCCGGTCTAACTCCCTCTTCCTATACGAATGGGTTTCAGACCAATCTTAAATCCTTTGCGGAAACTTACCCTATACCTAAGGTTTTCCTGCCGAAATAGACCAGGGTGCATGCCCCCTAGGTTTCATTCATGTCCTCCCGAATCACTCGCGCTCTTCAGGTGGATGGGCTGGAGATTGATGGGATATTCCTTGCATGAAAAAACCATTTAGGGATGGCATTTGACTATTAGCTATGTGTGAGCTGGGGAATGCAAGCTAGTCTATGAGCTTGACCACTCGACCTTCATGCGGAAAACACATTACTCTAAAGAGTGAGGAGACAATGGCTCCCATGCTATAAATATAGTCATGCCCAAGGAGTAGATTATAATCTAGAGGTCCTTGGACTACCATTACGTTCATGTAAAAGGTTTTCCTTCTCAACGTTATGGGCACATTAGGAAGGATCCCTAATGGTCGACTGGTTCCTTTGTCGAAGCCTATCATATTTCTCATCTCAGGCAAAAGCGATGGTGAACCAAGCACTTCCCAAGCAGTTGAGGAAAGGATACTCACAGAAGCCCCTTCATCTATGATGGTACCGACCATGATCATTTTGTAAGCTTGTACAATTATTCGGAATGGTACATTAGTCGGTACACGGGGTCTGCCTAGTAGATTCCAATCGAAGGAAATGACTAGGTTGCTTAGAGGTGGGATCGAATAGACGGCCAGATATGACTCTGATGAACTTCCTTCCTGCGGTAAAGGAACAGGTAGATTTCCCCCATGTTCATCGGAGTCTGTGTTTACGAAAAGAATTTGAACGGTGTTGTTCTCATTCTCTTCAGTGATTGTGTCATCTAAAGATGGACCTTCCGAAGACAAGACCGGGTCGACTGCCACCTCAACCTTTTGACTTTCATCTACTATGGATTCATCGGGTTTATCTTCAATGACAGATGCTTCGACCGGCCACAATGGCATGTCGGTCGAATTTTCAACTAGTGACGAACTCAGCAAGAGTTTCTTATATCCAAGAGGAAGCTGTAGCAATGAAGCCAGATGGTTATCCAAAACTCTTTTAGCTTCATCTAGGAAGGGACAACGGTGGACGACTTGATCGCCTTCACACAATTTACAAGGAAATTTACATTTCCTTTTCTGTCCAAATGCTTCGCTTTCACTAGTTGATGGTGTATTTTCAACATAATCTTCAGAGGTTGATGACACCGGATTGTGCAAACGAGGAGACCAATCCCTTAAGATCCGAGGGATGCAAGGACAATCTCGATGATAGTGGTCTACTTTGCAAATGACACATGGAGATTTAGGCTTGGATGGTGCAGTGTGCGGATTTTCACTAGACGATGCCTGGTTACCCTTTTTCGCCTTTGGCTCCTTTTTCTTCTTCTCTTTCTTCTCCTTCCCCTTCTTCTCCTTCTTAGTTACTTGACTTTTGGCTTTACCAACTTTATCAAGCGAAGAGGAAGGAGGAGAGGGAGAATCAGACAAAGTAGAAGGTTGGGGGGTAACTTTAATATCATCCAGTTGCTGACTCGATTGTTCAAGAATCACGGTGTTCTGAACGACGGAGGTCGAGAAGAGCCATATTGGCAAGCCAATCGTCAATCTTGGAAGTGACAATGTGGCCATATGAGGTGCACCAACATCTCCCCAAGAGGAGAAAGGACTAGAATTTCCTCCAAGGGGAAATCCTTGGTTGGTGGACTCCATTTTTCTCAACCTAAGACCAATGCGGGAATGGTGATATTATTCCGATTAAAATAAATTTTAGATGCTTTGACACAAATTTTTTTTTCACTTTTTAAGAGTCGAGAAAAAACAAAAGATGACTCTAGTCGCCTTCGATTTTTAATGAGCCTGAAGTGACAAGTGCTCAGATGGACCTTTTCCTTTAAGGAGTCTAAAAAGGAATGAAAGAGACTACTCTGGAAATCTAGACAGAGGGATTACCAAACCAATCGCAAAATTGCAGAACACTTTTTACAGTACGGCAATCAATCTTCCCAAATGTTGTGTTTAGTGCATTGCGATCGATATGGTGGTAGACACGGCTTCCTATGGATAAAGGATATAGCTTATTATGGTCTCCCAATATATACTTGACAGTACATGGGAGCACAAATCCGTATTGGCACTTGTCATCTCAAAGAGGAGGAATCACCCAACCAACAGTGAAAGCGACAGTTACCAGGCTTTACGATGCCAGAATACGTCTCTAGCCTAGACTTCTAGATGTTGTGCGTTAGGTTCCAAAGTGTTTTTATGTTCATTGAATTTATTTTACATTTGATCTTTCTTAAGAAATTTTCCTTTCAGGTTCACCGTGTGATGTAGATATACAATTCCTAAAATGTAATCTAAGATGATAAACAATTGTTTAATCTTCTTTTTGCAATGAATATCCTAGCTACTAAAGAAAGAGAGATGACATTCTTTCAACATAGAGCAGAGAGCACACACTAGATGCACTATCCTAAATCAAACCAACAAGAAGTCTAAATGCAAATGCACATGCATGTATTTGTTTTCATCTTTTTTAATGTGTGACTAACAAGAAGAATGCTAACTACAAATCTGAATTATCTTTTCAAAGCAACAGTACTAACAAATTTCTCTTCAAAAATGAAAGGAAGATAATTATGACACTTTGCTATTTTGAATTGAAAACTTCTTTCGACGCTTGAAAAACTACTAATTCAAATCAAATACAAGAGTAACTGTATAATCGACCATCCAGAACAATAGGATTCTTTTCTTTGACTGAAAACGACACTTGCGACACCTCCAAATCAAAAGATGACAGTTTGATTATGTTACTTTTCGTAAAAGAGAACTATAAATGGCACACAATACATAAAAACATTCACAATTCTTTGTAATATGGAGGCAGAATCATGCAAAAGAAGGGAGTTTCTACAGTGCTATACTGATCATAGACAGCAAAACTCCTGAATAAAGCTGAAGAGAGTGAACACAGAAACAAAATCTGAGAGCAAAAGAGGTCTTGTCTAATCAGCGCACCTGCAACACAGGGAAAGTGCGATGCAGCGCACCTACTACACATGGGAGGTGCGATGCATCTAGGTTCCCAAGAGGAGAAAGTGCGATGGTCCAGGGACGAGACTTCAACTTGGTTCTGGGTCACAGTTTGCAGCTTAGTTCAGGGATTTAGGCCGAGAAAGTGATGTTCAGTAAATATAAATCACAGGGGTTGATCTAATGAGGTTACTAGATCCACCACTAGGGAAATTAGAAGTTTTGCAAATTGATTGTTCAGTTTATAAACAAAACCCAGAGATAGACTGAAGCAGCATTGATCTACTTTGCACTTGCATAGCAAATGCAGTTCGAAGGCTAGCTGGCCTGACTTTAGGCTCCGTCTGTGTTATATACCTAGGGGGGATAATATGGGGTACCAAGGGAGGTACCCAAGGTAATAATGTAATAATTGGATGGGCCATAGTAATAAATAAGGTGGTTAACCCATTTCATGTAAGGGACCACAAGTAGTTAGTAATAATGTAATGAGCCCATGATATTAGTTCGATGGTATGAGGGAACCATAGTAATGATCCATGGTATTGTATGTATGAGGCCTATATAGAGGCTAGAGACTCCACATGGAGGGATGTCAAGGAATATTGTCAAGGAATATTGTATGAACAGGCATATGGCTTGTGGAGTGTTCTCCTTCCCTGAGGAGTGAATGCATGGTGTTTCCCTACCTTAAGGGTTTGATCAATAAAGAATCATTTCATATTATTTCTGGGTTTATTTGCATTGTCTTATATTTTCATATCAGATCTATAATATTTCTGGGTCAGAGTTATAACAAGTGGTATCGGAGCTATAACAGTCTGTAATTTTATAAAACAAACAAATATAGACAAGCAAACAATCTATTCACTCCCCAGTGGAGTCGCCATTTTTTTATCGAGAAATCTAGTGTCCAGAGCTGCTAGTCCCACTAAGACTGGTAGCTATCTTAGAAACAAACAAACTAAAACTACTTTCGCTTTCCTTTATGAGAAGTAGATAAGAAGGTAATGAAGGACACCAACCTCAGTCTTGCACTTAAATCCTTGCTTGGTTCCTCTCCCTTCTGACAGATCCTTGTCGCTTTTCCTTTTTCTACCTAGCTTCAAAGAGCACCTGTGGAATCAAAGCAGCATAATACTATCGAAGAACAGAGATCTACAATCATAAACAATATAGGACTAGATATATATTGACCACACAAATGCATATATCATCAAACATACAAGAATGTGGAGGAAAACTCGAATAGATTTATTAATATCAAGAATAGAAAAGAGGATTACAACCAATTGTTCTGACCCAACGTCATCCTCCCACCATGAAAGCCCTTCACCTCATGAAAAGCTTAGATTACCCAACACTATGATATTCCACCAAGAAACCAATAGCACTTCCTTACAAGATATAAAATTCCAGCCTCTAGATCTCTGGGATGAGGGATCCATATATAGATGATTGCGGGGGGGTGAGTCAGCTTCTGGGATTTTGATTAGTGTCCTCTCTCTGATAGTTCTTGATTCCACTTGGAGATTGATGATCTCTTACTCATCCTTGGGCGAATTCAGAGAGGCAAGTGTCACAGGAGAAGTTTCTGGAAGATTCCATGACGATCCACCTTGCAAAATGTCTCTTCCATTTGTCTACTCTCACCCATCGCACCCTACAGAAGGGCTTTTCAGTATGCATCACACCCTTTTTCACTGAGCAGGTGGGATGCATCACACCCTCTGCACTGGGCAGTCTATATGGTGCAGCTTTGACCAGTTCTGAGCAGTTTTTTATGGAGAACTTCTGGGAGATGATGTAATCAGCTGACCTTGTTCCTTTAGGGGGTGAAACAACACTTTTAGGGACTTAGGAGCCCTTGGTTTATGGACATGTATGATTGGGGTTGAAGTGCCCAAAAATGTCTATAACAGTGAGTGCGATCAAACTACTAGTATTCAAAGGAGTAGGGAATGAAGATCAGGACCAATTTTGGCTTGTGGTAAGAGTAGTATGGGAATCAAAAGGTGTCATGGATGATAATATTAAGAAGGCTACATTGGTGAGTGCTTTGGGGGATCGCGCATTAACATGGTATATCAAGCATTCTAATGACCACCCAAACGTAGGAATCGCAAAGATCCAGGCCATGAAAAATAGGGAATTTAGCGGGCCAAAGTCAGAAACACAATCAATGACTAGGTTTAAAGAGATCGCGATGCTCCCAGGCGATCTGGATCAATGGCTGAAGAGTACGATCCGCGAAGCCAATATGACGTTTATGGATGGATAACATCGCGCATGGTTTGTAGCATCTCTAACACCACACTTGAGGATGGCACTGTCATAGCAGAAATTTTCCACCCAGGCCAAATGCTATGGGGTAAAATGCACAGGATGAAAACTAACTTCGAAAGTCTTCCCTGGACTTCCGACGGACCATAAGGTTATTTGCAAAAGGTAACTATTACACACATGTTCATCTATCTGACATATATTAACAAGATATGGAGAAAGGATCACCTTTGGTTCTTTCTAGATTTGCTTGGGGATCTCCATGCAGTAAGAAGAACTCCTCCTAACCGGCTCCAAGACGATTCCTGCACAAAAAAACGAAGCAAACCAATCACAGCATATACTTCTGACAATTAATGAAATAATCCATAACAAACATGTATAAATGTGTAACTTATCTACTCAACACAACAAGCATCAGAATGGAAAAATAAATGCACAATATCACCAGCACTTCGTGTAGTGGAACACAACCGCAATCCTATATTCAGAACAGAAGAATGATTACAAAAACCTTGTTGCATCAGCCTTCATTATCCATTCTTCCTCTCTCTATCTCCTTCTTTCAGCTAGCTCCTTCAAGAATATGACAATATCACAACAGCACCATGTACTATCCTTCTAAATGCTCTGACCATTGTGCAATGGCCCTCTCGTTGCTTAAATAGCAATCGAATTAAGGCTTCCCAACTCCAACTGTAGTTCATTTGGGTAAAAACCACGAACCTGCCTCTTTTACTAGCTTTTTCCCATTTTCCTCTATTTCTGAAATAGAATTTCTCCAAATATATTGACTTTTGGAGTTTCCCTACTTTTCTTGCACAAATTTAGGGAAATGATATCTAGATATTTTATGGCATATTCGTCGGCATAACGACTTGAGCATCACTAAAGTTCACTAACTCTCCCTCTAGTCTAACAACATGAGTTAGCAGCTTGACTAACACTCCTTTATGCTTGTAAACAAGCTTTATAAAGCAATTTATCAATGTACAGAGAGCGTTAGTGTGGATTCTAGGCCTACAACTGTGGTCAATCTTTCAATCATCTTGTCCTTCTCCTCTGAGTTGATTAGGAGGCCAATTTGTCCTATAACATAGATGTGGGTGAAGCGTTCTCCACTACAATTCATTGTCGACAGTGGTAGCCAAAAGAACCTCATTTCAGCAGAGGTCATGAAGTAGTTGGGCCTACCGACTACACTACACCTGTAGTCGTACAGTATCGGGTGACTTCATGAAGGACGAGATCTCAAAGTTTGCCAGTAGTGTCACCTTCCCTATAGCATCAAGCCCTTCACAGATGAGGTATTGTGTGATGTTACACCTTTGGATGTTTGTGATGTACTATTAGGCCAGCCATACTTGTGGAGGCGACATGCTGTGTATGAGTCAAGGCCTCGCGCTATCATTATTTCTTTGGATAATTCATTATACAGGATACCGAAGGCAGCCCCACCTACCACTACCTCTTTGATCTCTACTAAGAAAGGCAGCATGCTCATCTCCCAAACTAGGAAATTCATTTTATGTCTGATTCGCTCCCAAAGTAAGGGGAAGATCGTCACCATATCCATGACCCCCGTGAAGGATTCCTCCACACAGCAGCAACAGCAAAGGAATACGGTCATGACAAAACATAGGAACAACTTCTCCTCACCCACAGGGGTACGACACAAGCTTCAGGTGGGTAACAAAGTCTGGTTGCATCTGTAGAAAGAACGCCTTACAAGAACCCATTAGAAGCTCTGACCACGCCGACATGGTCCTTACACCATTACTAAGGTTGTGGGAAATAATGCTTTGGAGCACAAAATTCCTCCATTCCTTCACCTACACCAAGTGTTCAATGTGTACGACCCTCGACCATGCTTCCCACCATTACTGGACACATCCGAGATTGGAGAACAGCTCACCAAGGACCAAGTTCAGCAGATGGAGGAACTCAACGCAATGGGGAGCATTGCTTCCTAAGGGGGGAGGAACGATCCATGTGGATGTTGGTGGCCACCCACCTATCCCATTTGTACCCCCACAACTATCTCTTTTAGTTTTTTAGTTTCCGTAATTGTAGCACAATTTACTATTTTTAGCAGTTTTTCAGGTCCTAAACTTCCAGAACCGTCTTGAGGCCCTAAACGACGCTTTTTGGGAAATCTATGAGCACATGGGTCCATGGACCAATGTTGCTCTTCCCAAAGTTATAGTGCTTGCATATAACTTTCTAACGAGCTATTGTACGGGTCAAACAAAAATCGGGTGCCAAAGTTACAACCCCGAGATGTTGATGTACCAACTTACCCAAAACACGGCCAACAGTTTGGCATTTCATCTTGTAAGGTTAGGTTTTGGGATGTTAAGGGTTTTCCATTATTTCTCAACAATAAATATGCCTTCGAGCTTCATTGTAACATAGTTTGAAGGCATGTAGCCACCAAATCTCTTCTTAGAGATAAGCTACCATCGCCCTAGCTGGTTTATTTCCATTTCTAGTTGTAAGCATATTTCAATATTTTCCATTAATGAAATGAAGTATTATTTCCGTTGCATCTTTGTGTATATGGTTATCTCTGTATTTTTTTGCATTCCTCTTTAAATCTGGATCACACAGAGATGAGGAATCTACCAATAGGGTCAAATGGAAACCAAGGCACTGCACGAATCCCAATGTGTGATAATGAAAGTTGATGTCGAACACAAGGGAAACCACTCAGTGAAAGACCCATGATACTGATCAATGTTGAGCACAAGGTGACCTATCAATAATGAAAATAGGGCCAAGGTGTAGCTCTATATCTACCCTCAGAGCAATTTTTGATAGTCAATAAGAGTAAGACCCGCCAGCAAGAAGTCAATGGGGACCTTCCAAAACCAACACGAGCAAAGGATCCAACATAGCTGATGTGATACTGAATAAGACGCTGACAACTAGGGATGGTCGACTGAAAAATAGGTCAACATACACCGCAGAGAGGCTGACTCAAGTTTACTTCCCTTGAACAAAATCATGACTCAACTGTGACTACATGGCAACATATGATAACTTTGTATAAGTTTGTAATGCAGGAGGCATAAGAAAACTCTCCATGTGATTAGAAGAGATAACCAATCAAAGGAGTACTGACTCAATAACAAGGTTAAGGCTTTCCTAAGTCAAACTAAAGCCCATCCCACTGGACGAAAGACTTATTTTTTGAGTGCTTTGTTCAAGGGCGACACAACTGACTCTAGCTACCATCAGTTATGGAAATAATGTCCCGTTCCTGCTCTTTTTGGATATATAATTCTTTTGTCTTTTTCATTTATGTGAAGTCTAAAAAAGAATAAAATAATGTTATAGTACAATGGAAAGAACAAGCGTCGAAAAAGCAGATGCTCTAGTTCCTGGGAGGGGAACATTCCTATGCTCAATGCAAGGAGGAAAAACTGGTCAATGACACTCAAAGGAATACTCTTTCCATGGGGAAAAGGGTGTGTCAAGTTGCAGAGGCTAAGTGATTGCAAGATTGATTTTGTAGAAGACATGGTCGAAAAAATGGCTTAAACACGAGTCCAAGTGAAGTCAGCTCAAGGCCAAAAGGTGAAAATAGGCAATATGAAATGCAACAGTACAACTCAGCACAAAGGAGCCTTTATGGTATAAAGCCATAAAATAGTGAAGAAGAATGAGAATGATTCTCCAATGCACCAGTCATGGTGGGACTACAGAGGACTCTCGAGCCTAATCAATATAGCAGCATAGGCAACAAATGTCGGCGAGGATCTAACTAAGATGCCCATGTAAAGGTTGGCTCTACCATCATGTCATGACTTTAAATTTGGTGAGTGAAAATGGTTTGTGAATCAAGACATGATGAGGTCAACCCTATGGCGAAAAATATCTTAGTATGGAGGCTAGTATGTAAAATGCAACAGAAACTGATATTTCATAACCTATATGCCAATAAAAAAAATTATACCTGCCATGACAGGTCTGTAGTCATGGGACTGAACAGATTTCTCAAAGAAGTCTCCAAAATACCCTGTAAAGACAACCCATTCCTGACACTCGAAGCCAAAAGGTCAAAAATGCACAAGATAAAAATCAACTTTTGAAAAAATAATTTTCATTTTTCAACCTATATAAGGACTTTTGGACCCACATTTTTGTCATTTGTGTTTTGAGCAAGGAGTTGTGGAGAAAAACTCAAAAAAACTTCCTCCATCAAATTCAACCATTCAAATTGCTCCAAAACTTCCAAGTAACCCTTTAATAGTTCTTTTAATCATTTTTTATACTTTTTAGATTTTTTTATAATTTTGACCTTTGGAAAATATGTTAAAAATTTCAACTCTGCATACACGTAGGTTGAATACAAGTAACTCGCGTATACGAGTGCCCTACACGCAACTGTGTAAAAAGGGAACCCGTGTGTGTGTGAGTCCAAAAAAAATTAAACATGAATTTAATGATTTGAAACATCTTTTTTAGGTGGGATGACAATTAGCTGGCGTGAAATGGAGCACAATGCCATTGATAACCAAGTGATGGAGGATCAAAATGCCTTAGATTCTTTAAGAGGTTGTGGTTTGTTAAAATTCTTTAAAATGCCAAACATGAAGGCAAATACTCAATTTCTTGAGTTGTTGATTCATTACTGGAATGCAGAAGATGATGCATTCATGATTGATTAGATGTCCCTGAGGATTGAGATAGAAGACATTTATTTCATTGCAGGTCTTTCTCAAAGGGGAGAGATAGTGAATTCTATTGGAAGGATGAGAATTAGTCTCAGTGTAGAAGACTACATCTGCATATACTGTCCTGGCCATCCTGAAAAGGTTGGAAGTCAGATTCCAATCAAGCACGTAGAGAGTTTATCATTGAAAATCCTACTATTTACCATTGCTAGGGTAAATGGTTATGCTGCTTTACATCATACTTCACGTGTATCCATGAGCCTAGCATTGGATTGTCTCACTATTACCTTTGATTGGTGCATAAATATACTAACCAAAATGAAGAACCAACTCACTTCCGTTCAGAAGGGTTAGACAAATAATTTCGGATACGTCACTATCTTAAGCTCATTCATTTTTAAGAAAGTACCTGGTCTTCGTCCCAAGGTATTATATACCATCAGTAGCCCGAGGGATCCATGGATGGGAAGATGGGCTGACTTGATGAAATTCCTAGGGGTGGTGAGGCCCCCAGGATGACTTTTGATGACTAGTTTTTCCTTTGGTGTGATCAATAGGTCATTACAGTTGACGACTACTCCTACGCCAGAATGGATTTCCAGGGAGATTCGGATCTAGTATTGCCACCAGATGAAACATGGGGTGCCATAGGTATAAATGATTTTTTTAATTTTTGAATTTTTAATATTTTTTGGATTTTGAATATAAATGAATTAAAAATATTTTTGATGAGACAAGACACTTACAAAATATATTGATGATGTTTCAGATGTGGGGTGGGTGAGACCTAGTGTATTTCCTCAACATAGGCATCATGGAAGAGATGACGAAGGGGCTGTAGCTGAAACTAAGAGAGTTCTCCATGAAGTTCAGAGGAACTTGGTGAGACTGACTCACCAAGTACCCATGATAGCCATAGAGGACTTACTAGAGGAGATGCAGCGGCGCGTGGTAGGAGTACCACGGGACTAGGTGTGACTATTTCGGCGTGTGGCCAATGTCGTCGTTTATTTTCTAGTTGCTCATCTTGAGGAGGGTCATTAGATAGATGATCAGATCCATTTTTGTGATTTAGACATGATGATGGGCGTAAGACCAAATTTTTTAGGGACTCTTACCCCACTTTTTTTATATTATTTTGGACACAAACACTCTATAGATATACAGGAAATTTTATGATGATCATATATACAGATGATTTTTTGATTATTTTTTATCTTTTTAATTTAATGAATGATTTATATCCCAGTCCAATGCTTGATTGGCATTAGAATCTGCTAAGGAATTTCTGATCGTGGAATGTGAAAAAATGTGATGTAAACAAATGATCATTGCAACAACCACACTCTCAAAAATTGGCGATACAAATAGGGATCTCATACCTGATAAATGTTATTCAGTTGAGATACCACCAATTGTGAGTCTAAATAAACCACTAGCAAATCAATATCAATAGATATCGCTTCAGATAGTAGATTGATAACAATAGTATATTCAACAATATTATTCGAAGTAGGATCGATACATACTCCTCTCAAAACCATCAACTAGCCAGATGGATAATAAATCACCCAAGCCGCGGAAGCAAGGTTCTGGGTATGCCTACTTGCACCATCAATGAACCCTACATATATCAAATCATCCATCAATACCTGCCAACAATATTATTCGAAGTTGGATCGATACATACTCCTCTGGAAACCATCAACAACCAGATGGATGATAAATCACCCAAACTACGGAAGCAAGGTTTTGGGTATGCCTACTTGCACCATCGAAGAACCCTACATATATCAAATCATCCATCAATACCTGCCAAAGAAGATCAAAAATATCGACATCACTAAAACTGATAGATATATATGTACAAACATACAATATATACAAACAAGTAAGTTCTCGGCCGAAGCCTAAGCAAAGTACTTCTTAAGGTAGAGCCCATTTCTGGGCTCCGCCAACTTGTTTCGTTCAAAGTCAATCAATTCATAAGCTCCATTTTTTAAAACTTTCTTGAAAATAAAGGGATCGTACCACATAGACTTAAACTTGCCTACCCTCAAGGCATATTTGTCTTGATCATAGAACAAGACAAGGTCACCTTCAGAAAAATTTCTATGACGGACAACTTTATCATATTGAGATTTTACCCTCTTTTTATGGGCTTTGTTTATTGTGGCAGCATCTCGACGTTGCTCATCAAGATGCTCCAAATGAACAAGGCACTCTTCGAGACTAGAGGTCTCAGGAAGAAGTTAAACATCTAGTTTAAGAGAAGGAATTTTACATTCAACAGGAAAAATAGATTCCAACTCATAAACCAGTTAAAAAGGAGTAAAACTAGTGGTAGTCTTAACTAACGTTTGGTATGCCTAAAGTGTCAAATACAACATGATGTGCCAATTGGATCTAGCTTTGTTAATCGTCCTTTGCAGGATGATTTTAAAGGATTTGTTCATGGCTTCAACCTAGCCATTAGCTTGAGGATAATACAGAGACGAATGCTCTTGCTGGAAACTCAACTTGAGAGCCAATTCAGACATCAGTTGATTTTGGAAATGAATTCCATGGTCAGTGACAATCTCTTTAGGGATACCGAACTGGGAAATAACTTGATTGAAGAGAAATAAGGCCATTGTTTCACTATCATTCTTAAAAGTAGGCACAGCCTCAGCCCACTTCGTAAAGTATTCTATGACCACAATGGTATACTTGTGATTTCCTGCTAAAGGCGGATTACAAGTAGTAAAGTCAATGCCCCACTTTGTGAAACAGTCAACAGTGATAAAAGGGAAAAGCAGAGTTGGATGTGCGCACATTTTCTGAGTACAGACCTAGCAAGGATGGCATGATCTGGATTTAAATAGGAATGCAACAAATTACAGGTATAACCATAAATATAGAGATGCAGCAAAAATAATACTTCATTTCATTAATGTAAAATACTGAAATATGCTTACAAACAGAAATGGAAATAAAACAGATACGACAACGGTAGCTTATCTCTGAGAAGAGATGTGGCAGCTACATTCCTATGAATTGTCTTACAATGAGGCTCAAAGGCCTATTTATTGTTGACAAACAATGGAAAACCCTAAACATCCAAAAACCTAACCCTAGGAGATGAAGCACCAAACTATGGGCCTTGTTTGGTTAAATTGGTACATCAACTTCCCGGGGTCGTAACTTTGGCCTATGATCTCTAGTTGACACACAAAATACCTTGCTAGAAAGATATATCTGAGGACTACAACTTTTGAGTGAGCAACGTGCATCCATGGTTTGATGTTGCTCCCATTTTTCCCAAAAAAATGTCATTTAGGGCCTCAAAACAGCTCCAGAAGTTTAGGACTTAAAAAATTACCAAAAATAGTAAATTGTGCTACAATTAAGGAAACTGAAAAAATGAAAGAGATAGTTGTGGGGGTCCAAGTGGGATAGGCGAGTGGCCACCAACATCAACCTAGATAATTCCTCTGCCCTTAGGAAGCAATGGTCCCCATTGCGTTGAGTTCCTCCATGAGATGAGGAAACTTCAGCTGAACTTGGTCCTTGGTGAGCTGTTCTGCAACCTCTGATGTGTCTAGTAATGGTGGGAAGCATGGTCGAGGGTGGTCCACATTGAGCACTTGGTGCAAGTGAAGGAATGGGGAATGTTGTGCTCCAAAGCATTGTTTCCCACAACCTTGGTAATGGTGTAAGGACCATATTGGAGTGGCCTGAGTTTTTGATGGGATCTTGCAAGGCATTCTTTCTGCAAATGTAACCAGTCTTTGTCACCCACCTGAAACTTGCGTGGCACCCGATGTTGATCATGTCGCTGCCTATAATTGGAATTTTCCACAATGGAGCAGCAATATATCGGCCTGTTGGGTAGAGTTCCTCCAAGAGTCAGATCGAACAAATGATTGACTTTACAGTGCAACAGTACCCCTGTAGGTGAGCAGAAGATGTCCATGTCTTCTTTCATGATTGTATCCACCTGCTTATGATGTGTGGTGGAACCATTCCTAAGGGCCATGGATGTGGCTACGATCTTCCCCCTAATTTGAGAGTGAACCAAAAAGAAAATGAATTTCCTAGTCTGGGAGATGATCTTACTGTGTTTCTTAGTAGAGATCAAAGAGGTGTCAGTAGGTGGGGCTACCTTGGGTATCCTTTGTAATGAATTACGCAAAGAAATAATAACATCGCGAGGCCTTGAATCATACACATCATGTCACTTCCACAAGTATGGTTGGCCTAATAATACATCACAAACATCAAGAGGTGCAACATCACACAATACCTCATATGTGAAGGGGTTGATGCTGTAGGGAAGATGGCATTACTGGCAGACTCAGAGATCTCGTCCTTCGTGAAGCCACTCGATACTGTACAACTGCGGGTGTGGTGTATTCGGTAGGCTCAACCACCTCATGACCTCTACTAAAATGAGGTTATTTTGGCTCCCACTATAAACAATGAATTGCAGCGACAAACCCTTCACCCACATTTGTGAGTGGAAAATATGCTCCCCCTCCTCTAGATCTTCGGGCTCATTCTTATGGACCTTGGCAGTGGCAACAGTGGCGCTGGGCTCTGCATCAATGATTTTCTTCCCTCTGATTCTCAAGCCTTCAACTCAGCTACCAATGACTACTTGGTCTGATGCTCACTTGTGTTATGAGTGGCACTCTTATGGAACTCACACCACTTTCCTGTGTCCTTCTTTGACTTCGTGGTGTTGTTATTTTCTTGCGGCTTCAATAAGTTGTCGTGGGTCACCCTGCCTTGGCTTTTTCCTTTGTTCTTCGGATTCGTAGATCCAATTTCTCGCTTCTTTTGTTTAAACTTTTGCTCGATCTTGACACTGTATCAGTATGCCCTACCAAGTGAGGAGATGTCCAAGAACTCCATTTCGTCCTGGATGTACTTGTGTAGGAAGCTGTGGTATTTGAGTACCAAATGCAACTTAGAATCCTTGATACCCAACTTCGTGCAAACAGTATGAAAAATATTAGTGAACTCCATCACATCTTGGTCCCTTCCCTGCCGCAACGTGGTCCACTTTATGTGTTTGTCCTCATAGCTCCTAATAGGGTAGTACTGCTCCTTGATGGCATCCTGGAATGAATTCTAAGTGGGTGCGGCTAAAAATAGTGAGCATGTACTTTCATCCTTCTATTCGCAGTAGTTTTCCCACCAGTTCTTGACGTGGGGGGCTACTTTGAGAAGTGAAAAGGTAATCTTTTCTCAGCTGGAAAAATCATGAACAGAAAAATAACCTTCTAGCAAACTTAACCATTTATCTATGGCATTTGCATCTATCTTACCCTCGAATATGGGGATTTCAAAGTTAACTTTTACATGAAAGGGTGTGGCGTATCCAGAGTAGCTATTGGAAGCATATGCATCGCCCTTAAGTAGCTGTTGAAGGATCTGGGCAAATTTTTCCATCATCGTGTTCCTTTGTCACTCGAGAGCTTCTTCGAGCAATATTTTGATAGGATCTGCTGCCCCCTCATCTTTCTTTTCATTTTCCATGGGAGGTTGTTGGGATTTGCATGGTTGGTCTTGTAAAGGATCGACCAGTTCAAGCCATAACTCCTTATATCCCGAACTTGTTGCAGACATGCAAAGAAAAACAAAGAAAGAGTAGACCGCTCTGATACCACTGATCTGAATTTAAAAAAGAATGAAACAAATTATAGGTATAACCATAAATATAGAGATGCAGTAGAAATAATACTTCATTTCATTAATGCAAAATACTGAAATATGCTTACAAACAGAAATGGAAATAAACCATCTAGGGCGATGGTAGCTTATCTCTAAGAAGAGATGTGGCAGCTACATCCCTTTGAACTGTCTTAAAATGAGGCTCGATGGCCTATTTATTGTTGAGAAAGAATGGAAAACCCTAAACATCCAAAAACCTAGCCCTACAAGATGAAGCGCCAAACTATGGGCCCCATTTGGGTAAATTGGTACATCAACTTCCCGGGGTCGTAACTTTGGCATACGATCTCCGTTTGACATGCACAATACCTCATTAGAAATATCTATCCAAGGACTACAACTTTTAAGTGAGAAGCAACATTCCATCTATTATCACTCAGAAATTTCTCTAGAAGTTATTATAAGAAAGAAAATAACTGAGGTAACCACAAACCAACTTTTGGGCATAAGTTCTAGCCAACCTAGGCTCAGAGAGGGCTCTATCTATATGACTTATCTTTGCTTTTTTGGATTTTAGGCTAGTTATAAATGTTCAGGGGGCTTTTGATTTGTATTCAGGATTAGGTGGTGGGATCCTTAAAACAGATGGATAGAATGATGTCTTTAGACCATTGGGCTATGGAGTCAACAGAAGGGAAGCAGAGCTGGATCAACTCACTAAAGGGAAAGTTCAAAGGGCAAGCTAGCAGAGTAAAGTGCGGGTCTTTGGAATAGGAGGGTGAAATGGTTTTAATCAGGGTGAGAGATAAATTAAGGGTTCTCAGGTCGGGATTTAAACGAGGAATAGAGGGTAATCAAGAGCAAAGGGAAATTAAGAATCCTTTGACCTAGATTATCATGAACAACCTAAACTAAGGAGCAACTAAGAATTTCTTAATTTAGATATTAGTAGAAAACATTTATATGCCTAACTATTAAAACAGAGTGTAATGAAACAAATTATGAGATATTGTTCCAATTGTAGCATTCAGATTTAGAAATACATTAAAGATTGTGGAAAAACTTTAAGAAAGATAACAATAGCATAAGAAAATACTTGTCTACACTTTGCTTAACATATGAATCCTATGAAATATCTTATCTTTATTCATCAATCCAGCTTGTTGGCTTAGTCCATGATATAATAGCTTTACAGTGTTTTGATCAAGAAGTCCATAGAAATGTCTAAGAATCCACACTACATGCTTCGAATTGTGAATTATTTATACAAAAATTATTACAAAATATCTCAAACTAACTTTGAGATTTAATCTAGGAAATAAAAATATCTTCTTGCAAGAAGATAGAGATAGCTATTGAACTGCTTTCATGCTGTCCCATTTATTTGGGTACTGCTAGCCCTTATGGTTTGATTTTAGCCCTTTGTGCTACCTTGCTATTTGAACTTTCATGCTGGAGGCTCTAGTCACTTTATGCTTTCATCTTATACACTTTGAAACTGATACTCTTTGACCCTGTTGACCTGTTTTCATCTTTTCACCTAACTGTTTTACTTTTACCCTTTTACTACATTTTTCTTACAGTAAATCAGTCAATTTTTCCCATATTTTAGCATCAGGTAATTGGATCTTTAGCATCCTTATGTATATCTCATCTACCTCAGTGTACTTGGAAAATGTAGGCTTATTGACAAACAAGTTTTTTACCTCATGCTGGAGGTAAAACAAGTTTTCAAATGTGTGGTATAGTACTTTGCCTATTGGCAATGCTTTGATTGAAGATTTACTAGCCTGTTCTTTTGCTAGCTCTCTGAGTTTGTTGTTGTAATATTGTTGTGTCATGAGCTTGTCATTTATGACTAAGGGATTGGATAACCCTTTCTCTCTCAAAATTTGAAACTTAGCCATGAATATATCAATGGCTACCTACATATTTTGGCATTTTTCCTCCAAGTTTAACATCAAGTCTCTCTTAGAAAGGAGCTTCCTTACCTCCAAAATTGTTTTTGTTCTATCCTCTATATCGAATTCTTGAAGCTAATATCTATTTTTACTATTAAGTAATTGGATGATTCTGGTGCCATCTTTGAGCATCTCTCCCAATTCCTCTTTTACCTTTTGGATGGCTTCTTTAGCCATCTTAATTAGATCTATCTGCTCAAATATTACTTGAATATATGGCCAAATATCATTGACAGAGTCAATGATATTGGCCCATAATAGTTCCTTATCTTGCCCAAGAGGTTCTTTGACTATTAGGTCCTTTTCCATGACTTTTATTCTCTCATTCATTCTGGCAGCTTTTTGCACTTCTTCCTTGTGCATGATTTTGGCAAGCTTGTAATTAGTTTCCAAGATTGACACCTTTTCTTTCAGCTTATTCATTTATGTAGCTTGTATGGAAATTTCCTCCATAGCTCTAACCAATTTTGCTACCTCTTCCCTTGATGTACCTGTTGTTGATGTAAACTATGCTGAAACCTATTCGGTTGTCGCCATAGGAGTTGTTGGAGCCAATGAGGCTGCCAATGTAGAAGGAACAACTGTTGAGACTGTTGGTATGGAATCCATTGAGGTAGTGGCAATATCAGTCTGCTTCAATTGGATTAAAGTGTCCAATTCATTCTTTATTTCCCTTAACTGATCATTGAGTTTCAGGACTAGGTCCATCAATTCTTCATGTCTAATCTGGCTCTCCAAGACTTCCAATGTTTGGTGACGCTGTAGCTGAGGTATCTTCAATTGTTTTTTAAGTGTTGCAATGTCATCATTCTTCTTTTTTATTAGTTTCTCGGTGGCTTTGATGTCTTTGGGATCATGTTCCAATTCAATCACTAAGTCTTCCAAAGACTTAATTCTGGTGTCTTTGGCCTATGAGGAGGCCTTCTGTAGCTGATATTGAGCTGAGATGTTGGTCAATGATTAATGCAGTTTATGGGTAGCTATGGCTTTACCTTTAAGGGTGGATTAAATCATTTCTCCAGCTTGTTTATGAAACTCAATTTGGTCTATGGGATGAATATCCCTCGCTAACACTTCAAAATCAATTTTCTTGTAATCCATTGATGTCCTTGGTTGTTGTGAAATTGGTTTTATGAAGGACATTTGTAGTCTTCCCTCTTTGATGTCAAAAGCTAACATCAACCTAGTCTGAATTGTAGGTGTGAGTTTGATATACTGAGCATAAGTTTGGGCCTTCAGTTTCTCATTTCTCATCTTGATCTCTTTATATCTAACTTTTATATCCTTATCCTTATTAGCAGGCCTACTAAATGAGGATACTTCTACACTTAGCTGCCTTTCCAAAATCTAGGTCTATGATGTGGATGGTCCCTGTGTTTCCCTAGATGGAGTTGTGCCTTTACTTTTGTCCAGCTCAATATCAGTTATTTCTACTGAGTCTTTCATGTCTTCCTGCTCTAAAATAGGATTTAGCCTAGGCCTTTTGCTCTAACTGGTCTCATATTCTATATTTGATGTGCCCATCCCTGAACTTGAGGGTTCCTCTCTAGTCCTTTTGGGGTTCTTTTCCTCATTTTGAGGAGTCTGCATGATAGGAGGGGTGCTCATGGTTCTTTCTAGCTGTTCAGGTACATGCAGAAACAAGCTCTCATAAATTTATCTTTGTAAGTCAATCAAGGTGTTCTCTACATCTACCTTTGTACTATCCCTATCTTCTAGAGTGTTTTCCATCCACTCAGATTGATTGGAATATCTTTCTATATCTAGTATGGGGTGATGAATATAAGGTCCCAACTTGGAATTCTTTCTCAATCTGGTCATAAAATCCTGAGGGTCATACCTCCACATGAAACTCTTTTGGAACTTCATTTGCTGCAAAATTTGGTCTGCCTCCTGCCCTGCTTCTCTAGAGTTGCAAATGAAGGGGCCTAACTAGTTTTTGACTTTGAATTGAGACCTTTTCTTGGCTGAGACAAAATTGATCTCATCAAAGTTCATTATTTTTCTATAGTACTCTAGAGCAAATAACCTCATGGGGAGGTATTTGGGCAGTTTATATGGTGCAAGCTAGCAACCATAGATTCTTATTTCTATGTGATTTTGGTAAAGGTAACAATCCCCCCACTTTTCTTTGTTTAGGCAACTGAAGCACCCTTTTGATCTCTTGGATTATTCTAGGTGGAGGGCTTCCTGTCATCATGGTCATGACTAGATGAAAAAAATAATCAATGAAATACGTATAGGTGTATGGTGATTGAAACTTGTGGAAAAGTGGGGTCCAAAATATCACAGACCTGGTTTGGCCTTTAGTATCCAAATTTTGAAAAGTGAAAGGAAATTTGTCTGGCTGATAGTATAGGAATTGTTATCACTCCAAGAAACTCTCCTAGGATGTAGCTTGGAGATGCCCGGTAACATATAATCTTCAATATTGTTCTTTGAACTATTGGAATAAATGATGGTTTGGATCAAGTTAGATAACCATTTCAGCTCTATTTTCACACAATGCATGCATGAACACTCTCACTAATACAAGGCTTTAGACCACTAATGCTCAATAAGTTATAAATTCAATGGATGGATGGAGAATACTGACTATACCAGCAAATTGCATACATAAACATACATTAATGGCTAGCTACAGGCAGTAAAAGAGAATACTGACTGTACTGGCAGATGCATATATGACCACATATGGATGGCTAGCTACAGGCAGCAAAGAAACTTGCAAATCTAATATATCAAAGCAGAGATAAGATGATAGTTATCTAGCCTTAGACACACAGAAAACATGAACAAACTGTTCAAGTGAAAGCATAGAACAACAAAGGGAATGGAAATTGAACATATAATGGCAAAAGAAGCTTATATTGCTAGAATGAAGATGAGAAAATTGAATGAACAGAGGAGGAATAATCTCCAATAGTTGAACCCCTATTACATCTTTTTTTCAGCTATTTATAGCTTGTTTATAATGCTCCTGAGCTCTCTAGAAGGCTCGGAGTCTTAATCTGCCTGATATGAATTGTTAACTGATTTGATGCCCTCTAGGCAAGCATGGGATTGGATTTTTCTTCTTCTGATAGTAGAGTAATTGATTTCAGATATTTTTGATGGCCTGTTGTGCTGTCTGGGGGGTTTTTCTATGCTAGAGATGCTCCATAACATTTGTTGGTGTGGTTGTTGTGCTGTCTGAGCTCCCTGAGCTTTCTGTTTAGAGCTGTAGCATGATGTGATGTCCATGATCACATTCCAGCCTTTGTCCCTATCTCCTGGCCTCTGTTAGGTAATGGAAAGGGTCTGCGTGCCTTTGCTTTCTCTTTAAAATGCAGACAACGACTGTTTTGGTTACATACAGCGAACATGCTGCAACACTACTAAATCCCGCCCATCACTATGTGTTTTGGACTTCAAAAGTCCTAAAATATATTTTAATTATCCATCAGGTCTGCCCTCGTCGCCATCGCAAGTCGCATTTGGCATGGCCTATTTATTTTCCTTCATATTAGAAATATGTCAAAACATTAAAAATTCATGAAAAAAGGCCCTAGCGGAATTTAAATATCATATATTCCACTTCCTGGACCCTTTCGGGTTCGGGGCACTTGCCAATGCTCCCTTTGTATTTTCCTTATACAACGGAAATACATTAAATATATTAAAAATGGGCCTTCCATGGATTTGAAAATATATATATTTTTATCCTGAAACCCTTTCAGGTCTGGGCTTTATCGCAATCGCATTGTCCCCCGTTCCCTTTGTATTTCCTTAAAATAAAGAAAAACTGCAAAAAACATTGAAAAAGCTTGGGTGCGGACTTCAAATATTATCAAACATTGTATTACATAACTGTTGGGTCTGGTTTCGCATCGCAAACATATATGTGCATAGGCCCCGGTCCTTGGTATAGCACCGATGCGATATTAGCGATGCGATCCGATCGCAATCGTTGATCGCTCCATGCCCGGGCCTTATATATATATATAGATAGATAGATATATATATATATATATATATATATATATAGATAGATAGATAGATAGATAGATAGATAGATAGATATATATATATATATATATATATAACAATGCATATGTTCCCCGCCGATCGGCGATTGCTGATCAGTGGTGTCCTGCGCCCCTCTGTAAGTCCTCCTCTGTGATAGAGACGATTGCGATTAGACACTTAGATATGGTTCATTGATCGGTCAGATCTAACAGCTGCTATGCCTTAACTGTTAAAGCCTATGTTTGTGTATTTTTTTATGGGTTTTAAAGCATTTTTGCCTCTCGATAGTGTATTTCAACCCTTCCAAGGGCTCTCCTCTTATGCAGATTTTGATCATTTGATGATCTTTGAGCAAAAATTGAATATTTCAAGGGCATTAATGGATCTTTTGGCATGTTTTTAAGCAAATTCGGAGACTTTTAGAGCCTATATGGATCAATTTTTGGGCCTTTTTCTAGCAAAGCTAACACAAGCTCCTTCTGGGGATGAAATCCTCCCTGTGAGGTTTCAAGGATCACAAATCAATGCCTTTCCTGAAGAAAAAAAATTCAAATCTTCGTTCTAGTGTTCCATTAGGCATGGTGTCTATTTTGTAATGAAAATAAAAACTAGAAAAACATATTTACGATGACAAGCCTTTAAAGCCTTAAACGAAATAAAGTTTCAATAACTGCCCATTTATTGGGCTACCAAAAGTGTATTCTCCATCTAGACTGTGCAGAATGAATGTATTGTTCTGCTCAACTTGACTGATGACAAAAGTACCTATCCATAAGGAGTGAAACTTGCCATGATTACCTTTCTTTTCCTTAAATGCATCCCATTTAAGCACCCAGTCACCAACTTGGAAATTTTCCACCTTTTCCTTCTTGTCAAAAGATTCTTTGATTTTCTTCTGATGAGCTTTTGACTTCTCAACCATCTGCTCTCTAATCTATTGTAGTTCAACCAGTTTATTCATTCTTCTTACCATTTCATTCTCTTCATCTTGTTCTTCTTGCAAGAACTTAGCCATAGGGAGAGTGAGTTGGATGGGGAAAACAACATCAGTGCCATAAACTAGTTTGAATGGAGAATTCCCTATGGACTTTTTGATGGTAACTCTGTCAGCCCATAGTGCAAACTTCAGCTTGGAATCCAAACTCTTTTTGTTATCCTCTAATAGTTTTTTGATTACCCTTACCAGAATATTATTAGATGATTCTTCCAGGCCATTTCCTTGAGGATAATATGAGGTAGAATGCACCACTTGAATTCCCATGGTTTCAATCATGTCCATCAATTCTTTTTCCTTGAAAGCTGCTACATTATCAGTGACTAGTTTGGTTGGGCAACAAAATCTAGTGAAAATATTCTCATTCAAGAACTTTATGACAACTTGATGATTAGCATTCTTAGTGGGTATAGCCTCAATCCATTTGGTGAAATAATCAGTGGCTACTAAGATCCATTTTTGTTGGCCACTGGAATGTGGGTTGATCTCGCCTATAAAGTCCAAGCTCCATTGCTGGAAGGGACCATTGACATGTATTGGTTTCAAGGGCAGATATTTTAGTTGTTGTCTTCCTACAAACCTTTAGCACTTGCCACAAGTTTTTACAAAAGAAAACACATTAAAAAACAGAGTAGGCCAATAATATCTAGCCCTCAAGATTTTGTGAGTTGTGGTTTTCCAATAATGATCCACTCCACAGATGTAGGAATGGAACTGGTGTATAACTTCCAAAGATTGTTCTTTATCTAGACACCTCAAGAGGATTCCCGATGGGTCTTTCCAATAAAGCATATTTTTATCAATATAGAATTTGGCTGATTTGAGCTTAATGGCACGAGCTTGACTTGAGTTAAGCCTGGGAGGGACTTCTAGCTTTCGCAAAAAATGAACTATGTTGTAATACCATTCACATGTGGCTAGATTTTCAGCCACAGATTGATTCTGCTTTTGCTCTTCTACTGCTCCCTATGTCTGCTCATCATCTGAATTCAGACTCATGGAATTTATATCTAACAAGTTGCAATTTTCTTCAGCCATAATTTTAGCCAAGCCCTGGCCTTTGACAAGCTTAGTGGGCTTCACCTCTATGTTAAACTCTATGAATTTTGCAATCCATTTAGCTCTCTTCCCATCAATATTTGGCTGAGTTAAGACATCTTTTATTGAAGCTAAAGGTACATATGCAACTACTTTAGAATGCAGAATATAAAATATGAATGCCTTTAAAGACTTTATGAGAGCATAAGCTTTTTTTTCAATAAGGTCATACCTTAGTTCAACATCCCTTAAAGTTTTGCTAAAAAAGGCCACGAGGTGCTCTATGCCTTCATCATTTTTCTACAATAGAACTGCTACAAGTGTATCATAAGAGGCAAAAGAGAAGATACAAAACTCCTTAGTGTAATCTAGGCTAATTAGAATGGGAGCTTCATGATAGCTTTCTTGATGGCTTCAAAAGAGCTTCTTGAAGCATCTGTCCATTTTATTTCTGCTCCTTTCTTCAGCATGGAAGTGATGTGCTTTACAAGCTCTGCAAAGTTTGGAATGAACCTCCTTACGAAGTTAATCTTACCCAAGAAGGACTAAATGTCCCTTTTTGACCTTGGGATGGACAATGTCTGAATGGCTTGAACCCTTGCTAGATCAATCTTCACACCTTCAGCAGAAACTATATGTCGCAGAAGTTTTCCTTCTTCCAGAGCAAACTGTGACTTCTTTGGGTTCATTGAAATTTCAAAATGTCTACACTTTAGGAAGACCTTCTTCAAATGTTGTAAATGATCTTTGTGGTTGCTGGAGAAGACTGTTATGTCATCAAGATAAATAAGGACAAACTTTTCCTTCTCTCCCATGAAGGCTATGTCCATGTCCCTCTGAAAAATAGCCCCAACATTTATTAGTCTGAAAGGCATCTTGGAGTACATGAAAGTGACCCAAGGAGTAGTGAAGGCAGACTTTTCCTGATCTTCAGGATGTATGGCAATCTGATTGTAACCTAAAAATCCATCTAAGAAAGACATGACTCTAGCCCCTAAAACTCTTTACAGCAAGTGTTCCATCTTAGGCAAGGGATAGTTATCTTTTTTAGAGCACTTGTTCAGATTTCTAAAGTCAACACAAAGCCTAATTTCTCCATTTTTCTTTCTCACTACCACAAGGTTAGCTATCCATTTCGAATACCTTAGGGGAACTATGATTTTGGCATCTAACATCTTCTTGATCTCTTCCTCAATCAAAGGTAATAAGAGAGGGATGATAGGTCTTAATTTTTGCTTAAAACGGGTGGTGTTCTTTTCCAGTGGGATCCTATGCTGAATGATGTTCATATCATAGCTTTTGAGATCACTGTATTACCAGGAAAAAATATCAGAGAATTGCTTCATGAGGGTGCAATAATAAGAATTCTGGGCAGAAGACAAATGAGTGGAAAAATTTATGTATTTCGGATGGGTTGGGCTCCCTATATTATGTTTACAGACAACGGACTCATTCTCTATTTTGGCCAGCTTATATGGTACATCGTTTTGGTCAAACAGCTTCTCTACAGGCACTAATCCCTTTGGTATATGGTTACTAGGCAGCTAGATGATGTTTCCTCGACCGATCTCATCTTTTAACTTGGACTGGCCACATTCTTCCTTAGTTTCATTTTCTTGATCGATGTGCGTTTTAGTAAATTCCTCCACAACTTGTAAAAAATTGTTAATTTCTTGATCGTCTTCAAAAACTCTCCAATATTTGACATTGTCAGGCAGAGATAGTCTGTATTTTACCTGAACTTCATATGTCAATTTAGGAGGCAAGGGAGGAATGAACATGCTAGCAGAGACAACAAGGGAGTCAGTATGCTGGTTCTTCATTCTTGGAATATAAGAAATGATAAAATTATTAAAAGAATCCCTGAGCCTCCATACCTCATCTCTGTATGCTTTCAGCCTTAGATGCTTAGCTTGGAAAGTTTCATTAACTTGCTGAATGATGAGGTCTACATCTCCAAACACTTTCAAGCCTCTGATACCCATTTCTTTAGCAGCGTTTAAGCCCAGAATCAAAGTTTTGTAATATGTTATGTTGTTTGTGACCTGAAAGGTTAATTTTAAAGATAAATGAATATATTCCTGTGCTAGGGACACAAGGACTACACCTGCCCCTGCAACTTCTTTAGAGCAAGCCCCATCAAAGAACAAATCCCAAATCTATGGGACTTCTTCTTCAGCGATTTGGAAAACTGGTTTTTTAAGTTGTGCAGAGGCCAACTGGGATTCTTCAATATGGAGAATACATGCTCCAAAATCAATGTCAACAACATATATGGGATGATTGGTGGGATTCTTTTCATCGCTGATTATATAAGCCAACTGCGCCTCTCTATATAATCTCTTGCTCTCACCTCCGAAAACTAGGATAGTAGCATAGGATATATCATTTTGTAATGATCCACCTAATCTTTTGATCTAGCCTCTAGAAAGTAACATGCAAAACTTGGGAGGTACATCAACTACCACAATATCCATGATCATGTTTTTCATAGGTAGCTGAGAAAATGTGATAGCTAGGTCCTTGATTAATCCTAGACATTTCACCTTTCTAGAGTCAAAAGAAAATAGGTCATGATAAGGCTTAGTGATGTCAAGACCCAATTCATCCATGACAGCCTTGGGCATTAGATTATGCCTAGCTCCAGTGTCCAAAAGGCAGTTGTGAAGGATTTTTTCATGAATGGTCAAAGAGACATCGAATGATGGGGAGCTGTCTTCACAATTTTCAATCATTAGGCTGAGAATAATAGTTGGCTTGTCATATTGCAGATTTACATAGTTAGTGGAGGCTTGGATGGATTTAGGCTCAAGGGCCTCGAGGATGGATCTTTTGAAGGACTCATTCTTCACTAGTTCAATTAGATGCATATGTATTCTTAGCTTCTGAATTTCTGATTGAAAACTGAAAGGAGAAGGGGACTTTTCTAGGCCTCTTACCTCATGAGCTAGAGCTTTAAGGATGATGGGATCAACTGTTAGTTGTTTTTGCTTATTTCCTTGTTATATTGTAGGGACAACAGCTCTTTGAACATGAGTTTCCTTGGCATTATTTATCTTTGACCTCAAATTATATCTTTTCTAATCTACAGTTTGTAGAATAGCTTCATCATCCCATTCTTGGCTGATCTGGTCATTGCATAATGACTTTTCATATGTAGTTGAGGTCAAAAAGGAAGCATTGCCTTTGTCTTCCAGACAATGGATCTCATCATCTTCTTCAAACTTCTCTTCTTCCATGACTGCATTCTGAAAAGGAGCCTTCACCGTTTGGTCTTCACTTGCATCTTTGTTTCATTGCAAAATATGCAACTACTCATTTGTTCTCCTATATGGATTTGGATTTTGATTTCTAGGAGCAAAGGTATTAGGCACTCTTCCTTTCCCCAGGTGTTGATCAACCTTCAATTTAGAAATTTTAAAGGCTAATGACTCAATAATTTTGGTCATTTTGTCTATCTTAGGATCAGAGGATGATGAAGACTCGCCCCTCTGTCTTCTTCTATCAACATTTCCCTTGAGCTTCTCTATAGCCATGATGTTTCATTCCACCTCCAAGGCTGCATCTTGCATGTCAGCCAAAGTAGCACATCGCCTCTCTCTCAACAGTAGGCAAAAGTCAGAATCAAAAGCATTGGCATAAGTGAGTTTAGCAGAGGTAGTAGTAGGTTTTACTTCAGCTGGTATCTTGTTGTACATACGGATAAACCTCTTATTAAAATTGGACAACAACTCACTATTTTCCCTCTTTAAGTTCCCAAACCTAGTGTGGTAGTAGAGGAGGTCCTTCTTACCCCCCCAATGTTTTAGGATTGCATCATCTAAAGCTTCAATATCTGCTATAGATCTTGGCGTTAGTTCTCTGAACCATTTTCTAGCCTCTCCATCTAGGCTTTGGACAAAGACTCTCATCCACACATCATCTTCACTAATGTCTAGATTATCAGCATAGCTATAGAATGACTCAAGATGTTCTTTAGCAGTAAGACCTTGAGTCCCAGTGAACTTAGGCCTATATTTCTGATACTCTCTAGTAGTCATGGCATTCAAAGGAGTGGGCAGTATTAGAGGTCCATACCTAGCAGCAATGATTATTTCCATTTTGGTAGGTACTTGTGGACCTGCCATAGTGGTGGTGACTAAAAGAGTACTGGCAGTCTGAATGATAGAGAGCTGAGTGACTGATAGGACTAAAGGAGTATGATGGATAGGAGGGAGGTTTCCTTTGGGCTTAAAGAAAAAGGAGAACCTAAAGAATAAGGAACTTTATGAATCTTTACTATTTTTTCTTCACTGCTAGTATTAGATGCTATACTCTCAACATGTATTTGTTATATTACAAGCCTTTATTGAAGAGATATAGAAGATTGTTTAGGTTCACCTAAACCTAATGCTCCTTTCTGCAATACATTTCTTTCTTTGATGATTTTTATCAGGGTCAGGCACTGGGTCAGCTTATAGCTTTTGAGGATTTCTATGAGTATGCCTCACAAACTGAGCCAGAACTATGAAGTGGAGTCGCCAGATAGATGATTACAACCAAAAACGTGCCCAGACTTTATCTATCATCAAAGTTGGATCTATGTCATTTCCCAGGGAAGCTGAGCTTCAGTTTCCTCTCCCCGGCAACGGTGCCAATTATGTTATCACTCCAAGAAACTCTCCTAGGTTGTAGCTCGGAGATGCTTGGTAACATATAATCTTCAATATTGTTCTTTGAACTATTGGAATAAATGATGGTTTCGATCAAGCTAGATAACCATTTGAGCTCTGTTTTCACACAATGCATGCATGAACACTCTCACTAATACAAGGCTTTAGACCACTAATGCTCAATAAGTTTTAAATTCAATGGATAGATGGAGAATACTGACTATATCAATATATTATATACATAAACATACATCAATGGCTAGCTACAGGCAACAAAAGCGAATACTGACTGTACTGGCATATGCATATATGACCACATATGGATGGCTAGCTATAGGCAGCAAAGAAACTTGCAGATCTAATATATCAAAGTAGAGATAAGATGACAATTATTTGGCCTTAGACACAAAGAAAACATGAACAAACTGTTCAAGTGCAAACATAGAATAGCAAAGAGAATGGACATTGAACATATAATGGCAAAAGAAGCTTATATTGCTAGAATGAAGATGAGAAGCTTGAATGAATAGAGGTGGAATAATCTCCAAGAGCTGAACCCCCATTACATCTTTGTTTTAGCTATTTATAGCCTGTTTACAATGATCTTGAGCTCCCTAGAAGGCTCGGAGTCTTAATTTGCCCGATATGCATTGTTAACTGATTTGATGCCCTCTAGGCAAGCATGGGATCAAATTTTTCTGCTTCTGACAACAAAGTAATCGATTTCAGATATTTTTGATGGCCTGCTGCACTGTCTGGGGGGTTTTTCTATGCCAGAGATGCTCCATAATGTTTTTTGGTGTGGCTGTTGTGCTGTATGAGCTCCCTGAAATTTTTGTTTCGGGCTGAAGCATGCTGTGGTGTCCATCATCACATTCCAGCCTCTATCCCTGTCTCTCGACCTCTGTTAGGTAATGGAAAGTGTCTGTGTGCCTTTGTTTTCTCTTTAAAATGTAGATAGTGACTATTTTGGTTATATACAATGAACACACTACAACACTGCTAAATCCCGCACATCACTATGTGTTTTGGACTTCAAAAGTCCTAAAATATATTTTAATTATCCATCAGTTCCACCCTCGTTGCCATCGCAAGTCGCATTTGGCCTAGCCTTTGTATTTTCCTTCATATTAGAAATATGTCAAAACATTGAAAATTCATGAAAATGGCCCTGGTGGACTCTAAATATCATATATTCCACTTCCCGGACCCTTTCGGGTCTGGGGCTCATCGTAATCGCATTAGTCAATGCTCCCTTCATATTTTCATTATACAATGGAAATACATGAAATATATTAAAATGGGCCTTTCATGGATTTGAAAATATATATATATATATATATATCCCAAAACCCTTTCGAGTTTGGGCTTTATTGCAATCACACTATACCTCATTCCCTTTGTATTTCGTTAAAATAACGAAAAACTGTAAAAAAACGTTGAAAAAGCTTGGGCGTAGACTTCAAATATTATCAAACATTGTATTACATAACCATCGGGTCCGGTTATCGCATCGCAAACATATATGTGCATAGGCCTTGGTCCTTGGTATAGCGCCAATGCGATCCGATCACAATCGCTGATCACTCCATGATCGGGCCTTATATATCTATATATATATATATATATATATATATATATATATCTATATATATATATATATATATATATATATATATATATATATATATATATATATAACAATGCATATGTTCCTCGCTGATGTGACCTGCCGAACGGTGATTGCTGATTGGCGGTGTCCTACACCCCTCCATAAGTCCTCCTCTGTGATAGCGCTAATTGCGATTAGCCACTTAGATCTGGGCCATTGATCAGACAGATCTAATGGCTGTTGTTCCTTGACTGTTAAAGCCTCTTTTTGTGGATTTTTTATGGGTTTTAAAGCATTTTTGCCTCCCGATAGTGTATTTCCGCCCTTCCAAGGGCTCTCCTCTTAAGTGGGTTTTGATCATTTGATGATCTTTGAGAAAAAATTGAAGATTTCAAGGGCATTAATGGATCTTTTGGGATTCTTTTAAGCAAATTTGGAGACTTTTAGAGCCTATATGGATCAATTTGTGGGCCTTTTGCCAGCAAAGCTAATAGGAACATATGGTAGAGAACAAAAGAGTATTTAAATGCTTTCTCATTGTGCATTTTACTGAACTATTCATGCATTCTTTCAGCTATGAACTGGGCATAATCATACAAAACAACAGGAGGTTGTCCTAGGGTATAAATAGACATGAAGGCCAGGAAAAGATCATCAAAAAATTCATCAGTGGTACAACCCAGAACACATGATATCATAATCACAATATACTTTCCCCTTTCAAATAAAATGGCAAAAACACATGGAGGGGCATCTTTGGGAATATGTTGCTCTGAAAAAATGAATGTCTAAAATATTTGGGCTAACCTAGATAGACTCAATTTGGATTACTGGTCCAACAAATCCCCAATGGAGAGTGGGGTCAGGTTTGGACCTGGTTGGACTTGTAACATTTCATTAATTGATTCAGCTGTAATAGTGAACAAATTCTTTTGGTCAGGGGACATAATAGCTCTCTGGCTGGGAATGTAACAGGCATGGCACATATGGACAATTTTTGGAAAAACATGTACTTGGGGGAATCAGTATTTGGGCAAACTGGATTCCAAAAGACCAATGTCATCAAAATGGTTCAAATATCTGTCCCCACTAAAACAATGAAGTTTAAGTAGAATCTCGTATGCACTGGTATCTCTGATTTGGAAATCCTTGTCCTCCAGGGGAACGTTGTCTGGGTCTAGATGGGGAGTTGTGATAGGTCAGACATCCATGGCGATAGGGGCAGCCATAATTCAATTCTTGTGGATTTGAATTTGACTTTAAAGGTTTATTCAAGCATTTTTAAATGAAAAATGGAAGCTTTCAGAAGGGTTTGGTCACAGGCTTTTGAATTTAAAGTAATTTTCAATTAATTTTACTTAATTAAAATACTTCAAGAGTGAACGTTTTCAAATTTAGAAAGGGGGTCTGGTAATTCATTCACAAATACCTGGATTTTAGGTGAATTGACTTCCAATTGGTGTTTTGGATGATGACGGAAGGTTGAATGGGCTCTGGGAGCTTTGAAGGTGGTCTCCGCAGCTTCTTTGAGGACTTAAATGGGGTTAATTGGTAGTTTTCAAGTTTTCAAGTGTCACACTGGTTCGCATAGGTTTACAAAGAGCTCGAGTGAAAAAAGATGGAAAAGGGCTTCCCGACCTTTTTATGGAGCAACGATCGCTTTCTGGCAGTAAATTTTATGAATGAACAATAGGTAGTTTATCAGGTTGAGCAGGGAGGTGACTTCCCACGGCATCGCACTACTTTTGTGGAGTAGGCGGTATTGAGGGGGGGTCACCCGATCTAATCCATCAATCGACACCTAGCAATCGGGGGGCCAGGGAAAACTACTTTATCGGGTGGGTAAAGGTCAGTCATTGGGTGCGGCTGATATCGCTATGGACCGTCAGATGAGGGGGATGGTGATTTTACGGTAATCGGGTGAGGGAAGTGCACGGGTGATAAAAGCATGGGTTTTGGGGAGGGGGCAGTGCTTTAAACTTCAGTGGTATGGGATTATATATAGGTTAATGATGGGTTAAAACGATCAGGTGGAGCTTAATGATGGGATTAATTGGTTTTGTCGGGATATGGGGTAATTTATAGTTTATATTTAAACTAAGGGTTGGGATATTTATATAAGGGATTTAATTAATATAAGGGAAAAGGTGTTTTGGGATTTATATAATAAAATTAAAAATTAATATGAAATTGGTGGAGTGGGTATATTTGTTATGGGAATAAGTACCCTAGGGCTTTAGGTTGGAACCCCAACAGAGCAAGAGCAAACTACAATAAGAAACACTCATACAACTCAGGAAAAATTCTTATATAAACAAACTATGTGAGAGCGACCATACCCGGATGACCTTCGTTTGGGTAGATCCTGCAAGGTTAAGACCCTCTGCAATTCTTGATGTTCTTCGAACCTGAAAATCATTCAATTCGAACACACATAGTAGTATATAGATAAAGAATTTTAATGAAACTAACTTTTTATCATATAAGCAAATGATTAGTTATATATCAAAATAACATTCATATATTAATTACAACACTATCTGATGCATAAACTCAGTTAATGTCAAAAACAAGATAGCGCTTCTTTTTATTGTAGAAAGCTATAACTAACACAGAGAGAATTCACCTGAGTCTTCTTCTTCCGGCTCCAAGTGGAACCATCCTCTGTATCCATCTAGTCCCAGTCTTCAACAACCTCCTTCCATAACCAATACCATGATATCTCAAGTAAGAGGGAGAATATCAATAATCAAGAGAACAAGGGTTTCCTGAAACTTGGGGAAGTGCATGAAGCACAGGGATACTTCAGACTTAGTCAGGGATAATCTCAGTATAATAACTCTATCTCTTCTCCTCTTTAAGGCCTTCCCATAGAAAACTATTTATACTTCTCCCAATTAGTTTTTTAGTTGGGAAACATTTGGGAAACAGTTGGACCATGGGCAATAGGAGGTAATAAATAGGTAAAACCCATGAACTCCGCCCACAATTAAGGAAATTTAAATTTTACGTATTTTAACACATATACACGGGTTGGGTATTGACTAACCCATGTGTACATGCTTTTATCTCAGGGAAAAGTAGCGTACAGGGAATAAAACATTGTTTTTAAAATATTTAGACCAAGTCTGGAAGGAGGCATTTCCCTAGGCCATAAACCGAGCATCACAAATACCAAGGGTGGTAAATGGTGCTATAACAGATGCCCCCTAATATATGAGGTCAGAAGGGGTACATGATGGCTGAAATGTATTAAGTATATGGAAAGAACCCCACCGAGACTAAGAAGGACTTCGCCAGAAATCAGCCTACCAGGCCATCAAAAGAGATCATAAAGAAACCATTATCTGAGGCAGACATACCCATGCTCAAAGAAAGTAAAGCATGTTTGCATATCAAGTACAATCAGATCTAGTATGTATACAAGTATAAAGAAATAAAAGTACATAATGGATCATCTAATCGTGATAGAAAAAGTACATGTCTAAATATCACATATAAGAAGATGATCAATGAAGCTGAAAGATGAAGCTGATCACTGATGTCAAAAACTGATCCCAATAGTACCAAATGAACATGATGGAATAAAATGATACTACATCACAACTTGGATTCCATCATATAAGATGTCACTGTGAAGAACTGCAACATATACGGTGGATGGTGTCAACTAGCAGTAACAGAAGCAACTGACAAGTGAACCAAAACATGCTGATGCAACCCGAGGTCTTCACCGACCACTGTGGTACATTTATAAACAATGGGAATAAATGATCTAAGGTTGACCACATGAGAAATCATTTGATTACTGGTCATTGACGTATATTGTTAACAAATGTGAGATAACGCACTGATAATGATAACGAGAGTCAAGGTACCTAATACAATCTAACAAGTGCGAATGAATGAGCTGAAGTCAAACACCTAGAAGAATCTATCAATCAGGGGACAATGATGGTTTCCCACTGTCAATAGCGAAGGAATCTGCCACTGATGACTGTAAACCCCATGGTACTGCCAAATAGACTCTAGATCTTTGTCCCAGAGAAAATGATCCATAGTCGATAGGAAACGATCCACTAGAAGGAAGGCATTAAGGCATCCTTCATCAATCTAGAGCAAGTGTAACCCGCAAGCCAATAATGTGGAAGGAATCGGACGAAAAATATGTCGTAACCCAACTGAAGCACATTTCCAGCATACACAATATGTAGCTAGCATACGATATAAACCCTCTGAACAAAATAATAATGAAAGCTGACATAGGGGTGAGGAATCCACCAATGGAACGGTAGAATTTGAAGTTGCACAGGAGTCACCTGGAGAATAATCTAACTAATCAATTTTAACAATTCTCCCCTCATGAGGAAAACATAAGATGTGGAATAAAGATGAATCTATGGCATCCATCTCATAAATCCAATTCATTCCTGTTAGTGTTAGTCTTTGCAGCCTTCCTCCAGTGATCAAACATGCTCTTACAAAGTGATTTTAAGGTGTCAAGGTCAAATTTTGTCATTTCAGTGAGTCTTCAAGAAAAATTTGGTCACTAGGTATTAGGTCTAGGGTTTGCTTTTACTCCTTTCAAAGTTGTCCAAATGTCAGCCCATGTCACTATTCAGCTGCGTGTACCATCATTCAGAAGGTTGTCATCATCGTGTGAAGTTCCACTAGGTCACTTTACACCTTTTTCATGATGCAGTTGTGCCTAGGTAAGGTTCATTTTCCTCTCCTAGGGTTATGAAGGTAATTTCTCTTGGATGGTAAAATCATCAGCAAAACTTATATCCTGATGTTCATACACCTTCCCCTATCCTTAATGTACCTTATTAAACACTTCCCATCACTGAGATCCCCAAATTCCTCATTTTCGCACAAACCCTAGTTTCTTGCTACAACTTGGCAATTTTCTAGGATGGACCTGTGTTTTGCCCTTTTGGAACCCTTCCCCTCACTCAATCTTTGAAATTCCACTTTTACATACTTCCTAACATCTCTCCCTACTTCCAAAAATTTTCTCAAGAATTTAGAAGCCCCTTAACCCCTTCATTGTGCTTCATTTCGACAAATCCCCTGTTCCACACATTGGGGTAGGTTTTACTCAAACGATGTTTCTGAGCAATAAAAGATGAATTTTGGAAATATAAGAGAGGTTTTTGTCCAAAATAGGCCAAGGAAGAAAAACCTCCTTCACTTTTTACACAGGTGTCATGGTTTTAGAGAAATGCCAAAAATACAGTTGCCTTGGAAGAATTGATGCACCTCTGAAGTGACCTTGGGAAAATCAAGTTTTATCCTAGCTTGGTTGGCCAAATGACTTGCTTGATGAGTCAAAGGATAGCTAGACACAAAACTATTTCCAATGAGCTATCCTGAGCTCAATGTTGAGTTGAGGAAGACCTTCAAAAGTTGACTGCAACAGCACTCTGCCTTTAGGCAGCCTCATTTGGCACATTTTGACCAGTCTTGGGAGATTTGATTTTTTATAGGGAAAATGAACTCTAAATTGAAAATTATAGTTGGATTGGAAATTAGACTCAAATACCTTTCCAAAGAGATATCTTGTGCCCAATTTGGACACCGGAAAGGCCTCCAAAAGTCTCCTATAAAAAGGTGCTATGCATAGAAATGGCGCTACGCATTGGGCAACCCTCTGCAGTGTAAAAAATGAACTGGCGCGGCGCATTGGGCTACAAAGCCTGAAATCCATTCAAATATTCCTCCAAATTGCAAATTTTTCATTCCACAAGTAAGTTCACACCTCCATATTTCCAATGTATGAGTTTCCATCAGTGTTTATGGTGTTTCAATAGGTTAAAAACAAAACCCTAGTTCCTTGCAAAGTTGTGTTGAAAAACTTGCCTAGGGTTTGCAAAATTGCAGTTTTTCTCTTGTATCCCCATTTTCATTTTTCTCTCACTACACTTCACTCATATAACTCTCCCTCCCTTTTCATTCTTATTTACCCACTCCCTAATCCCCATATCCCTAAAACTATTAATCATAAAACCCTAATTGTTATCCTAAACCCTAGTCAAATATCCCAAAACCCTAATTGCTATTCCCCAACTCTAAATATCATCCCCTAAAACCATTCTATTTCCAAAAAACCTATCAGCAACATTCCTAAACCCCTCATACACAGTCCCTCATACATTCATATCTTCGGCAGCAAAAACCTAAAGACACCATAAAATCTCTTCATACTCATCTAAGAAAACTCAAACATTGGCAAACATGGAGTCTGATCCCTCCTATGACCAAGATGAAGAGACAGTCAGTGATTCTTCTAGAGACATGCATGCACTAAGGAGGCCTCGCAAAAGTGGAAAACATAACAGGGTGGAGCTCACTTCACTTGAGCAAGAGATCAATGCCGATCGGGAGTCTTGGCTTGAAAGAGTCAACATTCATCTTGAGAAGCTATTGGCGAAGGCAAACAAGGATAAGGACATGCTCAGGCACATGAAAAACCATTATTGGGCACGAACTCATGTTTGCAAAGCAAGGATCAAACTCCTGAAGGCAAGACTAAGTAGGGCACAAAAATGACGCAAAAGGCATTATAGGCTCCAAATCTTGGCCAAAGCTTCTTCGGCTGAGCATGATACTTGATGATGGACCTTCAGTCCAAATTTCAGCAAATTTGCAAAAAATATTGTCAATTTTGAATTTTTTGGCTTCAAAACAAATTTTCCTGCCCAACGTGTAGCACCACTTGGCACGCGCTTATAATTGGGAGATCCTCTGGAGGAAAACTTTGCATTTTTGGATTTTTTATGAAAATTTATGCATGCTCATGAATTACCTAAGGATTTCATCGAGTTCTAGGTTGCCTAAAGGGTCAAAAACACACAAAAAATGACCTCTCTGCCACCTTTTGCACCCACAGGAAGCAGTGCTGGGCGATTGGATTTTTGGAGGGGAAAATGGACACCAAATCCCGAAATTCCACATGGTTGGAAAGTAGATAGGCAAGGCTTTCCAACGAGATATCATGAACTCGATTTGGACTTTGGGAAGGCCCTCAAAGTAAGCCTCAAATTTGTGCTACATATATAGGTTTCGGGCGCGGTGCATAGGGGAATTTGGCCTATTTTTCACTCAGCGGCTCAGAATTTCACCGAGTTTTGACTAGTTTCACTTTTTCATGTAACTTTTGACTTATCTTGATGTAAATTCATGACTTTGATGTAATTTTGGCACATTGATACTCATCCATGTAGATTCATTCACTAAAAGGTGAAAAGATAGTGAATGAATTAGTTTCCTTTTATTTAGAGGCAAGTTATTTCATTACCTATTTTTCAGTTCCTTGTTTAGATATGGTTGAAAATGATGAGCTCAACCCCTAGAGGTATGGGGAGGAGTTAGGCTTGTCTATAAAATGTAATTTCTCAATCATTTCCAGGGTTGGACACTTGGGATTGCTTGGCACTCCATTGTACATCTGTTTTCTGCATTTTTGGGAAAGGAAAGACCTAGGTTTGTAGCACTTTTTGGGATCCCTGTGGCTCTATGTTTTGATGTTGTTCTTCTCTATGTAATTTGTAAGTTCACTGATATTTGTGTGTACCACTTCCTTTCTCTTTTTCTTCTAAATTAAACAAATGAGTGAACAAAGGTAGAATTCATTAGATTACTGTGCTCTGCCTTTCAGTTTTGTTTAATTTTCAATGTTTTCTTCAGTTTGAAGAGGATTCTTGATGCCCTCTTGCCCTCTTCAGCTTCTCACCGGTCTGAAACTCTCCACCTTTGCAAATCAAAGCATCAAAACGATTTCCTTTCTTACCCCAATCAGAACTTTGCAAAACTGGTCTTCATCCCCAGACCCAAATTTGCCTTTCCCTTGACTCCAACAAAATCCCCAAAAAATCAAATCAAATCCTTACACTTCATACCTAGCTAACATTAGAAGATATTTTAGTCATCTTAAGCCCCATAGATCATTATTTGCTGAGATTGACCCAGAGAGAGCTCTCTCCTGTCCTCGTAGGGCTAGCTACGAGGCTGAGCGTGGTTTGATGTTGGTCCTCGATCCTGCCTATTCAGCCTGAGGTAAATCTAGGCTCTAACACTTCCTAAGAGGAGGTTGTAATCAAGGTTGGAATCAACGATTTCTACCTCAATATTAGTGACCTTTCCTCCAACACATATAGGAAAGGCCATGATAATTCCATGTGGCCTATGAGAATGTCCATCAAATGCTGTCAAGAGAGTCGGTGAAGGAACAAATGAAGGTGATCCAATGGCCTTCCAACATGGCATAGACATTACGCATGTGGAAGCTCCCTCATCTATAATTGTCCGAAAAAAAATTGGTTTTTCAGTAAGTGGACTTTATCTGGAAAACCATATGGTGAGGAAGTCTCTTTTTGACATTCAACATATCAAAAGTTAGCACTAAAGAATTCTTTGGATCCCCTTCACTGATTGTTGAAAGCAAAGCACTTCTTTGAGAAAGACACGACTGGAGTACCTCCAATGTAGACATAACACAAGGACTTTGAGCCAAATCTTCTACATTCAAGTAGTTCTAGGCTGCCCTAGCATTAGGGTTAATAGCCGAGCACTTTGTGGAACCTTTTGGTATCCGAGGTATAGACTCAACAGAGGGTCACTCAATATGAAGTGGGTTTGTGGTTTTGAGAATAGATTTAGCCTTAGATGTTTCTATTTCACCATAATTATGTGCTTGTGTAGCAATGTCGACATGAGAGTTCATCATATAAACATTTGAGGAATTTTCCCCTTCCTGGTTGCCCCCTTCGGAGGTACCAACAATTGAGTTCGTGCCAGCAAGTAATTGTTGCCCTTGGGGAAAATGGTTATTCAGGATAGCTTGGGAGCTAGAGGACCGTTGTTGTACTAACAAGCGTTGGGCACCTTGAATCTTACGGCAGAGGTGAGTCAAATGATCTTCATTGCATAACTTGCATGGAAAGTTAACCTTTTTCTTGGACTCTTTTCTACCCTCACTGGCACCGTTGCCAAGCTTGTTCACATTTCCCTTCCCTTCCTAGTTCTTCTTCTTACCTTGTCCCTTCCTCTTCCCATTGGATTATTGATTTCCTTTGGGGTTAAAGGCATGGATGGAATTTATAAGGTAGGTTGGGAAGGTGAAGGTGTAGACAGTGCTTCCTGGTTAGAAGAAGCAGTTTGTAGAGACAACTACTACAATTGGTTCAAAAGGTTCACCGTATTTGTGTCAATTGATCCAACTATAACATCGGCATGAGGGCTTGGCTTCGGTTTGGATAAATCAACCTTAGATCTAGGAGCATCAGGTAGGATTTTCTGAAGAGTCCCAGATTGAGAGTATATCAGTTCTAATTGCTAGGCTCAAAAAATAGCCTGCTCTTCCAAATAAACACTAGAAAGAGAAACATCCTTTGAGATCATAGGATGTGATGATTTGAGAAACCATTCAATAAGGAACTCTAGTGGAATTTCAACTTTGATAATCCTTTTTCTCCTTCTCCATTCCTGGATATGATTCGAAATGTGAGTTGTGGTGTCTTGCTGAAAGTTGGCCAGAAGTTTAGTTTCGGCTTCATAGCAGATAGGCAACTGAAAATGGTTCAAGAAAATATTAGCCAAATCAGCGAAAGAAGTATAGGTTCCTCCTGGCAACTCTATATACCATTTGGCCACATTTCTAGTTAGGGTGCACTGAAATAACCTCAATCTGATCAAATCTTCTATTAGGGAGTTGGATGAGCACCATAACTAAAATGTGGTCACATGGTCTCCCGGGTCTTCACCACTCTTCCCTTCGAAGTTTGGAATATCTAAGGGAAGTTTAGTTGGGACCGAAGGCCAAGATGAATTGTACCTAATTGGATCATTTGTCAATTTAGTTAAGTCTGGCAAATTAAGCATGGCCAGAAAAGGAAGTCATGGAGGACCTTAGAAATTCCATCCAGAGTGAGCGGGGTTCCCAAAGGTCTGAAAAGAATGACCTAGATTTTGAAAGGCACCAAGTTGCCCGAAGTAACTCATAGAGCCTACTAAACCAAAAGGTGATCCTTGTGGTCCAACGAAATTTGGAGTTTGACCAACTCCTACCAAAAATCCTCCATAACCAGTGAGGTTACCCCCTAACAAAGTATTGAAAGGAGCTGATAGCCCTTGATAAGGGTTCCATGTATTAGCAAAGGGTGGAAAACTTTGAAATGAATTAACCGAAGAATATGGCATATTCCCTTGTTGGCAGAAAAATTGATTCCTATTTCCTATCCCACTAACCGTAGGGTTTGTCCAACTCTGGAAGGGGTACTACCTTGAATTGTAAAAGGAAAAGGAATTGACCCTACTGTCGGATTGGAATGTGGTATATGACCACTTCCAAATGGGAAATCCTAAAAATAAGCCAATCCACTCATCATGGATGTGGAGACGGTTGATGGTATGTTCAAGGGAACCTAAGGAATACCTTGAGATGGCATTCCAAAAGGGAAAAATCCAAAACTAGATGCAATGGTTTGAGAACTTCCACTCGTCGACAGAATGGAAGTAGACCCAAATATAGTCATGGTGGGTGTGTTAGAATGGATGGAAATAGTTCCTCCCCCTTGTATAGATATGGGAGTCTACATGCTCACAACACTTGTCATGGATGCCATGCTTCTAGTAGTGGTCATCGAAGGGATAGATGTATGTAAACCTAGGCTCGAAGGCTTGTGAGTCAAAGTTCCAACGTATAACAAAACTTCTGGATGATTAGGAGGGAGAGGATAATTCGAAGCCACAATCAACTTTGAAAGCTCTTCTACTTCAATACTATCTTCCGACTAGAAGAGTACTCGAGAAAGAACTGGTGTGTTCCTCTTTAACTCTGTACTGGTACCAAGTCTATCTTGTGAACTAATGCCCCTAAGCGAAGGATCAATCTTTGATGCACCTGCTACCATTGGTTGGAAACCACTGGCAGAATCACTCCTATGCCTTCTGGGAGAAGGCTCCGGACTCGTAGGTGAAAGCCCATGAAGTCTCCGAGACTATCAAGATGGTCAGTTAACCACTTTAAATTATTTAAAAGATCTACTTAAAGACTCAAGAAAATTATAAAGCTAGGTTGATTAGGATCACAAAACACTCACTAAAATGTCTCTAAAGATATCAGAAATAAAACAACTCCCAAGTATTTCTGCTTTGGGTGATTAGGACCAGACACCAAAATACAGTAAAGTTAATAATAAGGGCCTTCCGAAAATAGACTAGGGTAATTACGCCCCAGGCCTACTAGCGAAGGTATTAGAGGTAGTTACGCTGACCTCCAAACAATAGCCTTTTCCGGTGCAAGCCCCCAAGCTTTGCAAGGGCGTCCTCCAGAAGTACTGTTGAACGTGATACAATGTCAACCTTAGGTGCCATGGGATTCCCCTCCACAACCACCTATGTGATTCCTAGGATAGGAAACTATGGTCACCAACTCGTATCAAAAGCCGGGCGAAACAGTCGTGAGGTAGGATCTGACAAGTAAGAGAGGGGGTATCTCTCATCCTTATCTTCACTAACCCTCGTGCTTTACTCCGAGTCACGGAGCTTTTCGAGTCTCCCTAACACTATTGGATTTTTCGCTTTAATCAAACTTCTATGTTTTGTAATTTAGAGTGGCCTTGGAGAGTTAACTCTCCTCTCACCTAATCCAAGGCCCTAATAAACCTAAACTTGTTGGTGTATTCTAATGACAATAAAAAAGTTCTAGTTTATTTTAATTAAGTGCTTGATTTTAATGGTTGTTCTTTCAAGTCAAGGGTATAGATGGAAATGAAACCAATGGTGTTTGTATGATGCAAAAGAAATCCTTGAAAAACTAACTACATGAATGCAATCATTTGTTCTTCAATGAAAAGAGATCTCTATGTGGGTTCTACGAAACTTCTATAAAGCAAAAAGCTTTTTCTTTTCTTTTCTTGAAATGCACTTCACACATAAAAAACTAAAAGGACTATTGATGCTTTAATAATGCAAACTACCCTAATGCAAGGTGTAATGAAGATGCAAGATCCTAAATTACTCTAAAAAGAATGAAAGCAATTGTTTATAAATATTAATAAGCCAACTTAAGTGTTGAAAAGAATACAAAATTTGAATACAAAATTCTCTCCAAACAATAAGGAAAAATCCCAAAAGATCACAATTCACTCTAAAAACTCAAAAGAAACCAAAATCAAACTTGGCAAAAGAAAACAAAAACAATGTTTTTTGAGATATTTTCTTTTTCAAGAAACAATCAAAACAACCTTTTGAAATCACTCTAAATGCCACTAAAACTCAAAGACCAAAAAAAAGAGCACAAGGAGTCTTTGCAAGTTACAAATTCGATAATGAATGGAAACTTGAACAAAAAGGGTTCAACTTGTACTAAAATACCCAAACAGCAGCAAAGAGCTTAACAAACTGACCAAGAAGCCAAGAAAGGAATACTTTCAAATTCGTCAAAAAGACTTCCAAAAAGCAAGAAAAGCTATAAGGCCATAAAATGATGGAAAGCAAAGCAAGCAGAACAAAAACCAAGCTTGACACTGAGATTGAAAACAATCTGTTGTTCTAGAGAGCTAGAACAATCAAGAACATTTGTACAAAGTCTTGCGTGTGTTAGTGTTGGTATCTTCATCCCTCCATCAGTGATCAAATTCTCTTGTTGCATTACATGTTAGGTGTCTCATCTGATCAGTTGCATTCCATTAGGGTCATGTATCATCTGATGGTAGTGGCATATTATACATTTTCCCTCATGTTCTTTACCTGCTGGCCCATTTTCATACATTTAGGTCATTTGTAGTCATTTTTTGTCCTTAAATCTGCAAAAGTCATTTTTAGGGTTTTAGGTCTCATTAGGTCTAGGGTTTCGTCAATAAGGTCTTGAAAACACTCAATAATCATCAGCGGGCACATGAGGAGTTTAAATAAAGTCTCAGCAACAATAATTTCAATAATCACATGCTCAGTGATTGATTTTTCCTCAAAACACTATTTTGAGGAAAAACAAAGTTTTTTATGTTTTATGTACAAGATTTCATGTAATTTAATTTTTCTACATGTAATAATTTCAAGAGGCAGCCTTGGTCACCTTACCAAGCATCTGCACTCCCGTTCCTAAAAAAGAAACAAAATGTCAAAGCATTAGTCCATCAAAGGCAAAAAGTAAGACAAATTGTCCAAAATAGAGTTTGAAAAAGCAAATGCAAGATAAACATTAGGAAAGTGGGTTTTCACAAGTAAAAAATGAAAATCATTGGTATATAAAGTTTTTCATGTCAAAGGAGGCTCATTTTTATGCCAAAGGAGAAGATAGCAAGTGCAATTTGTGTTTTTGAAGCAAAGGAGCGATTTTGCATCCAAACAATGAAAAATTGGAGGTGTGGCGCACCTAGGTCAAGGCTCAGCGCACACAGAGCACAATTTGCATTGAAATTTATAACTGGCGTGACGCACTTTTCAGTAGGCGTGGCACACCAGTCTTCAAGGCCGAAAATCCTCCAGATCTTCCTCCAAAAGCTTCAAAACAGTAAATTCTTCAGTTCACAAGCAAGTTGACACTCCCATATGGCCAATGTATGAGTTTGCTTTAGTCTTCATGGTGATTCAATAGGGAAAAATTTAAACCCTAGTTCCTTGCACAATTTGTTGAAAAAGGATGCCTAGGGTTTACAAATTGTTGTTTTTGCTGCTAAATCCCACCCCTATCATTTTCACTCCTTCACTACATTTCATTCACCTATTTTCCCCCCTCCCTTTTCATTCATATTTACTTATTCCCTATTCCCCATATACCTAAAAATAATAACCCTAATCCCTACCTTCACTTATCCCAAACCCTAATTAACAACCCTAAACCCTAAATATTATTCCCCAAACCCTTCTATTTCCCAAAAACCCATCCAGCAGCATCCCCAACCCCTCATACACAGTCCCTTCACAGTCCTTATCATCAATCCCTATCTTTTAGCAGCAAATACCTATTGTCACTCTAAAATCTCTTCATACTCATCTAAGAAAACTCAAGCATTGGAAAACATGGAGTCAGATTCTTCCTATGATAGAAATGAGGAAACAGTCAGTGACTCCTCCAAAGAAACTCATGCACCAAAGAGACCTCACAAGAGTGGAAAACATAACCAGGAGGAACCTACTTCACTTGCTAAGCTGTTGGCTTGCCCTCTTGCTGTTACATGCTTCCAACATCAATTTTGTTATCAATTTTGTGAGATGGTGGAAAGATTCAAATACCACCATGAGCTTGCCAGACTCTTTGTGCTCCATCTTCACAATGGCTAGGTCAATTTGGCAGGTGTGACATTCACCTTGACACCTTAGACTATAGCTCAAGCAACCGGTATTCCAAATGTAGGTGAGTAGTGGAATAAGGGGTAGCTGGTGGACAGAGATCATTATGAGCCTTATATAAAGGTTGGCTTTCAGAGGCATGTCAGTAGGGTCTTCCCTTTCAGATACCTACAGGACACATATGCTCCCCTTATGAAACTCATAATCAAATATTTCAGCTCAGGGCAGATTTTCTCGCTTATACACCTATCATATCAGATTGTTGATGCATTTCACTAAGGTGAGGATGATGAACCTCCCCTATTTCATTTGCCAGAATATTGAGAAAATGACAACATTGGTGGAAAGGAAGCCTCCTCATCAGCAGTATAACAACATCTATCACTTTGCATTGATCAAGATTGTGGTTTTGCATCAGCTTAGTTTACTGAATGTTTCATGGGAAGATTTCATTTCACATGAGGTCTTTACAGGTCCTCAAGTTCCCCCATCAATGTTTCATGAGGTAGGAGAGCCTTCACATCAGCAAGAGGTGCATGAGACACAAACCACCAGTGTGCCAGTGTTTGTCACTTACCAAAAGGGCACTAGAAGATTGTTTGCAGCAACAAAAAGAGTACTATCTCCACCCAAGGTGGAAGGGGTCTCATTTCCTCCAACAGCAGAGCAGGTATAGGACAAGGGTAAGCAACCATTACATGATGAGCGGCCTTCAGGAGGTCAAGAAGAAGATTTCATTCTTATTCAGGATGATGACACTGATTTGAGCTCAAATCTCAAGGAGATCATTCAGGAGCTGCAAGATGACTTTCATGACTTGTCTCTCAACATGGAAAGATCCAAGTGGATAATCAACTATTTGGAGCAAAGGAAAAAATAGTTAGAGGATCAGCAAACCATCATGGAGCTCTAAAACATAAGGGCAAACTGGCAAGCTGCCAAAAGGAGGAAAACCAAGTTGACACCACTTGAAAAAGAAATTGAAGCTGATCGTGAATCTTGGCTTGAAAGGACAAACATGCACTTGGAAAAGATGCTAGAGAATGCCAGCAAAGAGAAAAGGATGTTGAGACACATGGCCTACCACTACTTGGCGAGAAACAAATCTTGCAAAGCAAGAATTAGGACTTTGAAGGCCAAGTTGAGGAAAGCATTGAGGAAGAGAAAAGAGCAAGAAAAACTCTAGATCTTAGCTGAGGCTTCCTTAGCCCAACACAACACTTGATGCAGGATACTCAGCCCAAATTTCAAGAAATTTGGGATACTTTTTGCAAATTTTGAATTTTTGGAGTAAAAAACAGGTTTTTTTGCCTGGTGCGCCACGCCACCTAGCGCGTGCTTTTGCTAGGGACCTCCTTTGGAGGAAAACTCAGCATTTTTGGATTCCTCAGGAAAAAATATGAATTTCCTCACATGTCCAAGAAATTTTGTCAAGTTTTGAGCTTCCAAAAGGGTCAAAAACACCTCAAAAATGCCCTTTCTGCCCCTTTTTGGCCACACAGGAAGCAGTGTTGGGAGAACTCATTTTTGGAGGGGCAAATGAGCACCAAATTCAGAAATTCCACTTGTTCTGGAAAGTAGATAGGTAGAAATTTTCAACAAGCCCACTTGGTGAAAATTTGGTGCATAGGAAGGCCTCCAAAATTGTAGCATGGCACACAAGGACAGGAGCGCAGCGCACAGGATGAAATTTGTCATTTTGGCCAAAAAACTCTGTTTTTCGCCTAGTTTTTTCTCAGTTTGACTTTTTTCTTTCTAAAAGTCAAAATAATGATGTGACTTGATGGATTTTTATGTAAATATGCTAAAATTTCACTCATGGAGGTACATACATCATAAAAAGGTAGTTTTCAACTAAATGAATTAGATTCCTAGGTTTTAGAGGCAAGTTGTTCCACTGCCTACTTTTCAGTTCTTAGTTTAGATCTTGTTGAAACAGCTCCTAAACTCATGAATTCGACCCCTAAGGCCTAGCATGAGTTGTTTGATGCCTATATCTAGTATTTTTTCAGTCATTGGTAAAGGTTGGACTCTTGTGAATGCTTTGAGCATTATTGTACATTCATATCTGCAGTTTGGCAAAGGAATAGACCAGGGTTTGCAGCACTTTGTGGGATTCTTGTGGTAACTTGATTTGGTATTGTTTTTCCTTCTGTAATTGCATGTTTAAATGTTTTTATGTATTCCATCATCTCTCTCTGTTCATTTTAACTAAATGAAACAAGGATAAAGGTAGAATACATTGAAGTTGCAGTGCTCTACCTAGGGTTTGTTTAGTTATTTATGTTTTCAGTTGTTTGAAGAGGATCCTTGAGATTTTCATGTCCTCTCCAACTCCTCACCAGTCTAAAATCTCTCCATCTCACTCAATTTGAAGTACTAAACCATTTGCCTACCTTGCCCCATAGAGAACTCTGCAAGACCGTGTCCATTCCCTGGACCCAAATCTTCCTTTCACATTTGAGCCAGCAAACCAAAATTAAATTCAATCAAACTCCTCTGAGCATATACCTAGCCTAAAATCAGTCTTCACATTAGTCATCTCAAGCTCTATTGACCATATTCTTCTGAGATTGACAAGGAGAGGGCCCTCTCCTGACCTAGTAGGGCTAGCTACCAGGTTAAGCATGGTTTGATGTTACCCTAGATCTTGCCTTTCTCAGCCTGAGGTAGATTTAGGCAATAACATATTGGCAACCATACCTGGGAAGAAATTTTATTATCATTATTTTTCTTTGTAGAATATAGATGGAGCTTGAAGTTATCTAGGTAGCCTTCGAAACACCCTTGCTTTGCATTAGCGAAAGTAGATGAATGCTGCTTCAGTCAATCTCTAGTCTAGTTTATAAACTGAACATCTAATCTAAACAATTACCCTAATATCATTAAGCAATTTTAGACTTTGGATGATGAGTTTAGAATTTGAGAGGCTGAACAAGTTGATAATGTTCGTTTGATTTTTGGGTATAATTCAACACACTGGCTTCCAAAAGATACACCAGGGCCAATCCTGATCCTGATCCTCCTCCTGTGTATGAAAATCCAAATCTCGTCCCAAGAATTCTCTGAAAAGAAAGTTCTATGATTCCTGTGTTCAAATCTCATTCATGTCCCGTTGTTTTCGAATATCTTGAAGATCTTGTGTTTGACGAACGTTTTGATCTATAGTTGTTTGAGAGTAAATCTGAAAGTGTTGTTGGTTCTACTGTCCTAAATCCAAAGTTTGTCAAAGATCTTGAAACTAAAAGGGAAAATAGATCAATTGACCTTTATATCTTGAATCTTCAAACTTCCATTTTGGCTTCAAACATTCCCGAGTTCTTAGAATCCGCATATGCAACTCTCGGTTCATCCACTATTGCATCTGGTTTAGGAATTCCTACCGAACCTCCTTTCATTCCTACCATTCCCGTGCAGCCCACTATATCAGATCACAGACCTCCTGTCTCATCTCCTCCATCAACCCCATCAACACCTCAAATATCTCGTATTTCCTTTCCTCCTTCGACACCGCATACACCAATTACATCGTCAACTACTATCATTGTTCCAACTCCTTGTTATAGACATTTTTGTGCCTTACAGCATTAAGCATGAAATGTCCCTAATCCAAGGGATCCAAAGTCCCTAAATGAGTTGTTCCTACCCCTAAAGGAACAAGGTCAACAAAAGACAGCTTCTCCCAGAAGTTCTCCACCAAAAACAACTCAGAAATGGTCAAATCAGGATCAATTCAGTAGCTCCACTAGCTGTCTGCGCTGAAATGCAAAGTCTGCACTGGCTACTTGCACTGCAACGCAGGTAGAAGCACTACCAGGGTGCGCTGAGTGGGAATTGACAAATGGCAAGTTCATTCAACGAGGTGGAAAGACCCTGGAAGCTTCCAGAATCTTCCTCAATGACACTTGCCTCAATGAATTCGACCAAGTGATGAGTAAGAGGTTCTCAACCTCCAAGTGGAAACAAGAACTGACAGTGAGAAGCCACAAGTCAAAACATGAGCTGACTTATCCTCTCTACTCACATCTATATATGGATCTCTCACCCAGAGGTTCAGGAGGCTGGAATTTTGTATTTGCAGAGAATTGCTGTTGGTTTGAGATTGAGATTAGTACATTGGGTGATTTATGCTTTGTTGGAGGAGAGGAAGGGATTCTTTTGCTGGGAGGTAGATGCTGGATCGGGACTCACTTGGTTGTATCTCCTCTTGAACCTTGTTTATCATATCAATAAAGCTACTTGAGTTTCTCCTATATGCTTGTATTTCAATGATGTTTTGTTATATTTGCATATTTAGTTTATATCTGATCCTAAACTAGTTATGAATGTGAATCTATATCTTTCGTGTAGTCTTCTGCTCTTGTGATCTTGCAGGAACCGTGTGAAGCTGGACCAGTGAAAGAGCAGGCAGCGGGAAGTGAATGAAAGAGAGAGAGCGATTGGATCGACAAACTAGCGGAAGACACTGGTTAGTTACATCCTTCTTTCTCTATTTGCATCTCATAAAGAAGAATACTCAGATAGCTTTCCTTGTTTGTTGCTAAGGCACTATCACCTCTTAGAGTGGGATAGGGGCATTCCGAATTGGATACTTTTCCCAACAACAAATTGGCGACTCCGCTGGGGAAAGTATCTTGTTGGTTTACTTGTGTTTCTATTGCTATTCATTCCATAAACTCAAGAGTGCCGAATCGAACTACATTTGCTATTTACAAATGCAAAGTAGAGATCAGCTACTCTAGCCCTCTCACTGGGCCTATTTATGATCTGAGAAGCTGGTCCAAAAGTGCTCTAACAGCCTTTTGTGATAGATCTTAGTCCTCCTATAAATCATCCTCCTAATTGTACCTAATTGATAGCTTTTATCCGGCCAAAAACTGTAGAAAAAACTGCAAACCGAAACCCAGAACCCAGAAACAACTCTCGTTTCTGCTTCAGCGCAGACTCTGTGAAGAGGTTCTGAATTTCAACGCAAGTCCCGTGAAGGCTACCTGCGCTGAATGTCAAAACCTCTGTGTTAGGAGTGCGCTGATAAGTCTTTGCCTTGTGCAGCTGTGGTTCTCTGCTTCCCTTTGCTCAGTTTCATCTCTGTTTTTTGCAGCCTGTTATCAGTCAGTGTACCTATCTGAAACTCCTTTTCTTTGCCTAAATTCCGCCTCAGTTGTATAAAGAAACTGTATTTGTTCTTTGTGTATTTGTTACATCATTTGCAGTTTCCCATTACAAAAGTAAACTAGTCATACTGTCGCCCTTAGATCTAGACCTGTCGTAAACGTCGTTTTGATCTTAGGAGTGAGTTTGTTTGTTGTTCACAGTTGATTTAGCTTTTACTTTTGTCTTTTGGTTTGAATTTATGCATTTCTAGTGTCGAAACAAGTAAATCATAAAGTGTCGTAATCATCTTTTTGATTTTGAAAAAGGAACTTGTTTATGTTTTCACTTGAAATCGAATTCAAATTTGTACAACAGCTTTCTTTTTAGGCATCAATATTAAGAAAGCGAAAAGAAATACATGCATTTGTGCATTTGCATTTTGATAGTTTGCATGGTTTGATTTAGGGAAAAGTGCATTACAGTGTGCTCTATGCTCTTTGAGAAAAGTTTGTGTCTTCCTTTTCCCCTTGTAGCTAGGATTTTCATTGTTGAAAAGATATAAAAGCTTGCTTATCATCTTTTAGACTGCATTTAGGAATTGTATCATACATCTCGTGGTGATCCAAAAAGGCAAACTTCTAAGAAAGATCAACCTAAAATAAATTGAATGAACTTAACAACGCTTTGTAACTTAACGCACAACATAGAGGTCTAGGCTAGAGACGTGTTCCGGCGTCGTAAAGCCTGGTGACTGTCGATCTCGCTGATGGTGGGTGATTCCTCCTGAGAGACGATAGCGCCAGTACGGATTGTGCCCCCACGTACCGTCGAGTATATATTGGGAGACCCCTATAGGCATAAAACCTTTATCCTTAGGAAGCCATGTCGACCGCCCTACTGATCGCAATGCACTGAACACAGCATTCAGAAAGATTGACCGCTCGTACCTTAAAAGGTATTCTGCGGTTTTGCGAAAAGTTTGGCACACCCTCTACCTAGAACTCCAGAGAAGTTCCTTTTGGCCTTTTTCAGACTCTATAATGGAAGAAGTCCATCCGAGCATTTGTCACTTCGGGCTCGTTAAAACATCAAAGGAGACTAGAGTCATCTTTAGCTTTTTCTCGACTCTTTAAAACTGAAAAAGCAAGTTGTGTCTAAAGCGTCTAAAAATTCATTTAATTCGGAAACACATTTTCCCCTTTTTTTGTATTTTGGTTGATCGAGTAATCCGCAATCGTGGAAGAAAGTCAATTGAAACCCCGTCGTTCGCGGAGGCTTACGAGTCAACCGTCTTTGTCTCCGGAATCGAAAACAGTACGGACAAAGCGAACTCGTTTAACCGGTTCGAAATCTCCTATCAAAGTTAGAACAAGTGTTCCAACAACATCTGAGATTCCGGTTACTCCAAACATTTCTGGAAACCCTGCTTCTACAGAAGAAGTTCAACAGCCACAGAGGGACAGTGATACTGATCCTAGTCTGAGAGTAAACACTTGTGTTACTGAACCAATTCCATCTATAACCGGTTCAGAGAGTCTTGTTCGTCAAACATCTGTCGCTGTTGATTCAACCCCTTCTTCGGCACCAGAAATATTTTACGGACCTGACGGTCTTCCCCTTCCACCTGGTTTGATTGCAATAGAGGAAATTGTAGAAGATCCGCAAGCAAGTACTCCAACACATTTTGGAGTCGGGGTCACTCTATTTCCTTCGACATCAGAAGTTAGTCTACCACCAGTGGAAGTTCCTGTAGAATCGCTAGGCAATTTATTGGATAGACTCAAAATGTCTGAAAAACCGTCAACATCTAGGACTGTGTCGAATGACACAGTGACAGCAGAACTCCCTGCTGTCACTCCAACAATGTTTGCCGGCGTACCATCTGTCCCGACTAGCTCATAACCGCTAGAAGGAGTCCACCCAGGGACTATTTCGACAGTGTGGTCCGTTCCTATTTGTTCCTCCGGAATAATATCTGGCAACTCTTATGTTGAGACTCGACAAATTGATCCATTTGGAGTTCAATTTGGGCCATCCATTCCCCAAGGGCAATCGATCCCCTTGAGTTCCGGGTTACCACCGTATGGGGGGCAGTATGCCCTTTCATTACCCCCTCCGGGAGGATATCCATACGAGAGTTCTCAATAGTATTCAGGTTATACTGGAGTTACGATAAGTGGTTGGGTACCTATGCTACCCCAACAACCAAGAGTTGTGTATTCTATGCAACAATGTGTACCTATGTCGAACATCCCGACAACACCAGCTATTGTAACAGTGTCACAGGTTCAAACGATGCCTGTCGTATGTCAACCTCAAATTTCTCAGGTTGTAATGCAACAGCCCCTTGACCCTGTGACTCAACCACAATCGCCAACTGGTGGGGCGACACAGGTCCAAACGGGTACAATTACCCCACATCTTGGTCCGACGATTAGTATAGCACAACAGAACATGGTTTCACAACTGTGGCTAGTGAAATACCAACAACCACAATTCCAACAAGTGTACCAAGGTTTTGAGCAGCAGATCTTTGCGAACAGTGGACAACCGTACATTCAAAACGGTCAAAATCAACCACTTTACAGTGGTCAAGTCCACCAACTGTATCAGTCATACCAGCATCAATTACATTATGCTGGTATGCAAAGGCCAACTGCTCAGGTAATTCCATCGTACCCTGGGTATGCTTCACCTAACCTGAATCAATAGTTACCATTCGTGGCAACTTTAGAGTTACCCGATTTACACCGGTTAACAAACGATCCAATTGCTTACGCCCCTTGGTGGCCAGCGATTCCTCACAAACTTCCTTCAGATATTCCTAAATTTAATGGAAATCCAGGTGAAGACCCATCGAATCACGTGATGACATTTCATCTATGGTGTTCATCAAACACCCTAAACGATGATTCGATAAGGATTCGCCTTTTTCAGAGGACGTTAACGGGTCCAGTGGCAAAATGGTATATTGAATTGCCTAGAGCTTCGTTCGACAATTTCAGCACCTTAGCCACGACTTTCTTAACCCATTTTCAATTACCGATAAGGTATGAAACGAGAACGGAAATCTTAACCAACTTCAAACAGACAACGGCCACTCACATATCCGATCATATACATGAGTGGCGTCGTCATCGTAGGATGGTAAAAACGTACGTTCCCGATCAGCTATTAGCTGAATGGTTTATCAAGTTGTTACTTCCTGCCATAACAGAAGATGTGGTGAAGGGGGGAGTCGTAACAGAAGAGCAAGTTATTGCTCGTGCGCAATATCTAGACTTGGTCTATACTCAGTCTGGCACACTCTACGACAAAATACCTGACGCCCCTAGACCGAAATTCTCAATTCCTCCTCCTCCTAAATCAAATAATGACTCTCATGCCGGCGATGGTGTGATTGGCACGACAAACGCGAAATCGACAAAGGCTTCGTCAAAGAAAGCCCGTAAGATTTCAGATCAAAATGCAAAAGACGAAATTCTTGCTTCGGAAGTAAATGCCGTATCAGCAGATAAGGGCAAAGAAACCAAACAACCAGGAAGCAAGAAGAAACAAAGCAAAGGGAAGAAGAAGAAACAAGGAGAGTCATCTCCTGAAAAAACTTCTTCAAACCCTCCTGGAAATAGGAAACTAAAATATCCATGTCAAATATGTGATGAGGATCATCGGACAGGAGATTTTCCATACAAAGCTGAGCTTAAAAGATTCTTTAAAAGTTCGCAAACCTCAGCTGTGTTGATTGATCCGTTTCCAAATCCAGGACAAAATCTGGTTGATAGTGGAAATGCTTCCCCGTCGCAAGTGCTAATGTTGTCGATTTCCAAGAAACAAAATGATGCTTTGATTTCAACAAGGAACAAAGATTACGGGAATCTGCAGCTGTCGAACGACAAAGGTAAAGATCAACTGAGTAGTTCGACAACAACTTCGATAGAAGTTGTACCACCCATCATTCCTGAATTAACAATAAAACCGCCAAAGGGAGTAGTACACAAGTTGACATTTAATGCTCGCGCCAGAGCGGCGCAGCATTATAACATAGTGGAAGATTTGGCACAATCGCCATCCGCTATGTCGACTCTTGAAGTACTACAAAATTGTCCATCCCAAAGGCAGGCTTTGTTATCGGCCATTGGTGGGGTTGATCCTAAGGATTCCAATCTTGTATCCTTCGACCACAAAGGATACGATCCTCAGTTACCAGCTCAACTAGCTTTCCTTATTCAAGTGAAAGCCCTCAACAAAACTGTTCACCGAACAATTATTGATGAAGGGGCATCTACATGTATCATGTCGATGAGTTGCTGGAAAACTTTAGGATCTCCAACCTTGTCGCGATCTTCGACGACATTAAAAGCATTCGACGGAAGGACATATACCCCATATGGTATCCTAAATAACTTGAAGGTTGAGCTAGGGGGAAAAACAGTAGAAATAGATGTTGAAGTCATCGATGGGAATCTTGATTACAACATCCTGCTAGGAAGACCGTGGATATATGCCATGGCAGCTGTTGTGTCGACCTATTTCAGAAAGATCGCATTCCCTTTTCAAGGAGGGATTACGATTGTCGACCAACAAAACTTCCTCCCCAATGGTTCACAAGTTACAGGAAGCATTCCCATGATCCATGGAAGCCCCCATTCGCTTCAGAATATCGGAGTAGGCCTACTGAAAGATCCTATATTGATGGGAACTTTCGCTCTTCCACCTCCAATTGATTTGGCGGAAGTAGCATCGATAGGTACCTGCAATATGATATCTTCCACGAAGATCTCAGAAGACGATATCAACATGGATCATGCAATGGTTTTGCCCCCAAGCCCAATAGAAATATTGTAGCAATCAATGTTTCTGGCATGGGAGGCAAACCCAAATCAATGCTCAACAAGCGTTTGGATAGATAGGTCTAGAGACTATGGTACCCCTTTAGATCCTTGGTCAAGAGTGCATGGAACCGACGAAGGAATTCTACAATCAATGTTTATTGAGGGGGCACCATGAAATGATTGCCACCATCGTTCCCTTCTTCCGGATTATGAAGAAGATACTCAAGATGACCTTTATCACCCTTCAGTCTTTGAATTCCTATCAAATACTGTAAATACGGTGGATTCCGAGCGAAACTTATCCAATATTGAAGAGACTATAGCCATAAATATCTCGACTAAAACAAATGTTGTAGAGAATATTTATGTCGGCAAAGGTTGTTCTCCTTCAGAACTGGAAATATATAACGCTCTTTTTCGCGAGTTCAGAGATGTCTTTGCTTGGTCATATGATGAAATGCCAGGCATTGACTCAAGTATAGTTGAACACGAAATTAAGATGTATCCAGATGTCAAACCGGTAAGACAGCGGCTCAGGCAGGTGCACCCGAAGAAAGCCGCTGCCATTAAGGCAGAAGTTGAAAAACTTCTCCATGCTGGTTTCATCTACCCGGTTCCTCTAACCGATTGGGTATCGAATATTGTCCCTGTTATGAAGAAACAAGGGACAATTAGAGTGTGTGTCGATTATAGGGATGTAAACCAAGCTTGTCCAAAAGACAACTACCCTACACCCTTCATCGACCAGATAATTGATGAATGCGCCGGATGTGAAATCTTTTCATTCATGGATGGATTTTCCAGGTATAATCAAATAAATATCCGCCCACAGGACCAGTCAAAGACTGCATTCATTTTTCCGTGGGGCACATTCGCATATCGAAAATTACCCTTTGGTTTAAAGAACGCAGGGGCGATGTTTCAGAGGGCAATGAATTATGCCTTGCATGACATCAAGAACATCGTTCAACCATACCTCGATGACCTTCCGGCTCATTCGCGAAAGCGGACTGATCATCCGCAGCATTTAAGAGTGATATTTCTACGTTGCCGACACTACAAGATACGACTCAATCCGCACAAATGTGTATTTTGCGTCAGTTCTGGTCATTTACTTGGCTTTGTAGTCTCCAGGCAATCATCAATTTGCCTCCACCTTCGAATTTGCTTCAGATTCAGAAACTCCAAGGGAAAGCAAACTTTCTGAGGAGGTTCATTCCAAATTACGCAGAACTTGCTAAAGGTTATACTCGTCTTTTGAAAAAGGAGGTACCCTTCGTTTGGGATCAGGTTGCGCAAGCTTCCTTTGATGCTTTAAAGGATTCCTTAATAAAAGCATCATTAATGTACGCCCCCGATTATCAAAGAGATTTTAACCTGTATCTGGCTGCAGCAGATACAACCATCGTAATGGTTTTAGTTCAAGAAGTCGACGGAATTGAACATCCTATATATTATTTAAGTAGAAACTTAAATGATACAGAAAGCAAATATTCTTATGTTGAAACACTAGCGCTTGCAGCTGTTCAAGCGATGCAAAGGTTTCGACATTATGTCCTCTTTAGAAAAACTACCATTCTGTCAGATTGCAACCCCATGACTTATATATTGTCGCGACAGTTGCTGGGGGGAAAATATTCAAAATGAATAGCGATCCTTCAAGAGTTTGATCTGGAATTTGTAAAATCCAAATCAAAGAAAGCTCTAGTTTTCGCAGAATTATTGTGCGATCTCCCATCGTCGTCCAACGATGAAACATCCGAAGAATCAATCGTGGATGAGAATTTGTTTCTGATATCTACAAGCAATGAATGGTATGGAGATATAATAATTTATCTCCAAACCCAAAAGTTCAGGTCTAACACCTCTCACTCTGAACAAAAACGTATACGATACCAAGCAAAAGACTACATGATCGTCGGCGATACACTTTACCGTCGTGGTATCGATACAGTTCTGAGGAGGTGCCTCACGCATGAGGAGGCCAAAAAAGCCCTGAATGAGTGTCATTCAGGAGCGTGTGGGGGGAATCAATCTGGATATGCAACAGCACAAAAAATCTTACGAGCAGGATACTTCTGGCCAACCATGTTCAAAGATTGCATAACCGCAGTCAGAAGTTGCCATGCTTGTCAAATTTTTGATAGCAAAACCAGAAGACCACCCGCACCTTTACAACCAATAGTTGTTGTTGGGCCTTTCGCCAAATGGGGCATCGATTTCATGACATGTAACCCCACCTCGACCGGGGGGCATGGGTATATTATAGTCGCCGTTGACTATTTTACCAAATGGGCCGAGGCGATGCCTACATTAGATAACACTGGTGAAACAGCTGCCCTTTTCTTTTTCAATCATGTAGTCGCCAGATTCGGCGTACCACAGGCTATAGTTACGGATCATGGATCGCATTTTCGCAATCACATGATGGTTGAATTAGCTGCCAAGATAGGGCTATCTCACAACAGCTCTACCCCGTATTATCCGCAAGCCAATGGACAAGTTGAAGCGATCAACAAGGTCCTGAAGCGTATGTTGCAAAGGATGATCGGAGTTCACAAAAGAAGGTGGCACCTAATCCTGTACTCAGCCTTGTGGGCTTACCGAACATCAGTAAGGAATGCGACCGGGTTCACACCTTTCCAACTGGTATATGGCCTGGAAGCAGTCTTACCAGTCCAGTGCGAAATTTCGTCTCTTAAACTCGCAATCGATCTCCTCCTCGGAACTTCAGAAGAAGAGGCCCGTTTCTTGGAATTAATCCAATTGGATGAAACCCGTCGTGATGCCTCTTTGGCTAACGAAGCCCATAAGAAGTGAGTCAAGGCGCAGTTCGACAAAAATGTCAAACACCGTGTCTTCTTAGAAGGTGACTTGGTCTTGCTTTACGACCAAGAATCCGATAAATTGGGAGCAGGTAAATTTAATTCTTTATGGATGGGCCCCTATATTGTTAAACGTGTGTTAGCAAAAGGAGCCTACGAGTTAATGGATTATGACGGAATTCCACTGGCGCAACCTCGCAATGGGTTGTACCTTAAGCGTTACTATGCTTAAATAGTAACCAATGTGCTTTTGTTGTATTTTGTTTTCGCTAAAGTGGTCATTCTGGTCGAGTAATCCACCTTTTTACATTTATTGCAGATGTCGAACCTTTTGGAGAAATGTGTGGGATATGCCGACGGAGCGAGTCGTAGTTTGCGGAACCTGTCCTCCGCAGCCTGGGCCATTTTTTATCCAAGCGGCGAGTTAGTAAGTTTCAGAGGTGTATGTATTGGTCAATCAACGAATAACATCGTTGAATATAGTGCGTTGATACAACTGCTCTCTGAGGCCATCACCCATGGTATACGCCGACTAATCATCAGGCTAGACTCACAACTCGTAATACTACAGCTCAATGGTATATATTTTGTCCGCAACCCAGCTATTTATCGCATGTTCCTAAGGGTTAAGATTTTGGAAAGACAATTTGATTTAATTCAATACCAACATATTTCCAGAAACTTAAACACATTAACCGACTCATTAGCAAACTATGTGTTAGATAGACATTTGCGACATTTATATAAAGAAACACATCATCAATGTTGTACATATGGATCATATAACTCAACCAGAATAAAACCCCGAAAAATCAAAATATACATATATAAGTTGTTTATGGTTTACATATAATGTTCTGTAACCAAGTCAAAATTGGTCACATGACCCAAAAACTCAAAACTGCTAGGGGGCACCCTAGTCTAGTGATGCTCATGATAGCACGTCACGGCCTGTGCGATCATGCGTAAGAGACGAGTCCATCGTCTAGGCACACCAGTAGTATGCCGCTGCAACTGTAGAGGTAACTCGTCGATCCTCACATCCGAAATGCCGAGAGTAAGGCTCTCAACCTGCTCCTGCACAGCTGTAAGGGTCTCGGCCACATCAAGGTCACGAAAAATAACCCTCCTGGCAGTCTCCCCTGCTGGGGCAGCGGCTGGCGCTCTCGGGCGAACTGCTGGACGAACAGGACCAACATCTGCATGCACACATGAGTTTGATTAAAAGTCTTGATAGAATTAAGCACAAGGACATTATAAATAAAAGTAGTAAACAGTGATATGGTCGAATATTTTACCAATAGCGCCCCACTGCTTGCCATCCGGCAATACCAAATCCAGATCACCCCAGAAGTCCATGCCGACATATGGATACTCGAAATAGACCATCTCCTGACGTTCGAACCACCTGAAGAAGGTATCAGAGAAAGAAATCTGAGATTGACCGGCATGCCTAGACATGTGATCAACCCATCTCTGCATGCGTGGTTCAGTGGGAGAAGGCAAGTCGAGTGCAATGTACTGTGGCTGCATCAGTGGTATCTTCTCCAAAGCAAAGGCGGTCAAAATAGAACCAAATCCAAAGTTCTTCAACTTCCCGTCCTTTACCTTGGTCAACTGACTTTTCATCTGAAGAAGTACTGCATCACACCAGTTGAATATTTTCGGTTGGAGGCACTCCAAGGCATGCTGCACATAAGATCTGTTGGCGACGTGAAGAGATGCACTACCGGCCATCCTACCAATAGTATACAGAATGGACCTGAGAGACCTGTCAGCAACCTCACGGATAACGATCTTGCCGTCTTTACTCGGCTGAGATCCTTCCCTGCAATACTGGTGGACATAATCTCTCACGGAGTCACTCCCTCAGGCCGAACCTAACAAAGAAATGGGGGCACCCCGCCTTGACAACCCAGTCAAGAAGTAAATGTCTACTGTGGTCAAGGGGATAGATTTTCCCCTAATCTGGAATGCTTGGTTGATAGGATCCCAAGCGTCGAGCATATACTGCAGTAGGGAGATCTGTTGTCTCATACTAGAGATACGAAATAACTTCAGCAGGCCACAGTTCCGCAGCGCGTTCACCGTGACAGGATCATGTAGGGCAATCATGTCCTCTTCTTCATGTTCTCGTTCTCGCCATGTAAGGGTCATTTTGCTCCAATAATCTCTGAAAAACAAACATGAGATGAGTTAGATCCTGGATTTGATGAGAAACTGGCAAAATTTTCATCAAAAACTGTGCAACAAAACTCTTTTTCTGCGCCCAACGCACCTAGCCAGTGTTCCACCTGCGTTGAAGGTCAAACTGCCTTCATACAGCTTGACATTCAGCGTAGGTTTCGAGTGAACCAGGTGCGTTGATGGCAGAGCGACCCAATCAAACCCCAGGGGCTCAGGAAAACAGGAAATCAAGCACAAAATGCAGAAAGGAAACCACGAAATGAAAGAGCTCGAGTTTAGCTCCTACCTGGTCCAGACGGCGCTGAAAATCGTCCACAGAATCTCCCGGAATCAGCTGATGAAAATCAAGGGGGAAGAGGCACCTCCAAAGCTCCAACAAACCAAGTTCAAATGAAATAGTAAAATGAGAGGTAAAAACACTTTTTAATTGCTTTTTACGTAGTTCAAAGGGAAATATTAGGGTTTTAGTCTCATTTTCAAGAAAATGTTATTCATTTCTAACTAGTTTGATGCAGCAATTGAGGATACAGTACTATTTTTGAAAAGGGCAAAGCTAGTTATGGTAAAAAATCAAAAGTAGACCATGTTATCGAGCAGTTTTAGCGTATAGTTCATGCTCGTTAAAAAATAAACATAAAATCGAGCAATTTAGCACATAGTTCATGCTCGTTAAAAAATAAACATAAGATCGAGCAAGTGTTTCAACCCATGTTTAAGCTCGTTAAAAAATGAACTACCCGGTAAATAACCACTGCGAATGTAAATTATCAGCCATTAAAGCCTTGGTCGTGTTTGCACCATCACCTCCACTTTTCGTTGGCCGATCATTCACCTCCATTTGATTGTTTACCCATTTTGAGGAACAGTTGCGAAGAGTGATTTCACTAGCCATCCTTGTGATGCCGTGATTGGAAAATTCCAAAGCTTACCTGGTATCAGCTGCTAACCCGTTTCATCACTAGTTCCTCAAAAGACGAGTCTTCTTTAAGCTCTTTTCATCTGACTCGTAAAATATGAAAAGATTGCCAAGTTTTGGCCTTCCAGCTCGTTAAAGCGACCGGAAGTGCTATCCCTCCTCTAGATTTTAATCTTTTTGGACCTGAGGGATTATTGCACAAAAAGATCGAGCGCTTGTGTTGTTCGGCTCGTTAAAACTATCGAAAACTCATCCCTTCTGTATTGTTTTATACTTTTTCGGACTTAAGGGATTAGATGACGAAAAAGGAACTTCGGAGTTATCTTTACGTACCTTTTTAGACTCTCTAAAAATGAAAAGGGACCGAGTTATCTTTGTCGTTAAACTCGTTAAAGAACATTAATAGCGACAAACTTGTCTTTAGACGAGAATGAGTTTCACTATCACTAGGCTCGTTAAAACATAGCGATGGGTTTGCCCGAAGGGCAAATTATAGAACAAGCATATGTTATCCTCCTCAAGCTTGACAAAAATAAAGAGGTACTGGTCAGAAATGACTGGGGAAAAATTGGGAGAAACTCAAAGAACTTTTATTGGTAGCAAGTCGCTCTTGAACATGACACTTCCACTCCGTGCCTGAGTCGGGTTGGGTTGTTTCATTCACCGGTCACATCGCCATGGTCTCGCCATACCATCCACCTTTGGGGTAAATGCTACCAATCCATCACACAAGTGTCGCCGATATGTTCAAGAGAAGTCATCCAGGGAAGTCAACCGTGTCCCATCCACTACCATACATTGTCCTTCATCCTTTCATGACCGCCACCCTGAACCATATATCGTCAGATCGTTTTCACCTCCATCAAAATCATTTTCTCCGTTCCATGTCACTGATGTGGGATACATTAAGGCCCTCCTTTGACGGATCGCTTCTTGTCGACATCAGCTCATTATCCAAGAAGTTGATCTAGGAACACCCCCTTCAGTACTTTGAAGCTTGCATGCCTCAATGGCAAGTTTCTCACTTCCGGCGACAGGTATACATCAATGACCTTCGACCGAAAGATTTTGCGTGGTGTTCGACGCCAAGTCCTTTATTCACACCACGTGAATTGTACTGCAGTACCTTGAGGGTAATTATCATTATTGGTGATTCCTCTCGCGCTTGTTAACAGTTTACATCATTGACTGGTAATCAAGCGATGTCTTTCCATGTTCGACTTCAGAACATTTCTCACATGGATCAACTTGTACTTAGAGTGAAGATCGAACGAGATTGAAGACCCTGGATCTAGTTTCATCCATCCGGGCTGCGATATATATTCAGGAAAGATAAAGACATTGACATGTACATCATTGCAGCAGATAATCATCCTACCAAAAAGGATGATGATTTCATCAAAATCATCAGTCTACCATCAGACGATTGTCTATTCTATATACAGAAAAATGAATTTATAAAGCTGAGCATGGGAATGCCCGCCTCAGCTAGATTATGAAAGCAGTATGAAAAATAATGTATTGTATTGTATCTTGTTACAGGTCTCCTCCCAGCATTAGAAGAACTTCGGATCCTCTTAATAAAGCATTTCACCCGATAAGCGGCCTCATACTTTAGGGGGCAACTGTTATAGACATTTTTGTGCCTTACAGCATTAAGCATGAAATGTCCCTAATCCAAGGGATCCAAAGTCCCTAAATGAGTTGTTCCTACCCCTAAAGGAACAAGGTCAACAAAAGATAGCTTCTCCCAGAAGTTCTCCACCAAAAACAACTCAGAAATGGTCAAATCAGGATCAATTCAGTAGCTCCACTAGCTGTCTGCGCTGAAATGCAAAGTCTGCACTGGCTACTTGCACTGCAACGCAGGTAGAAGCACTACCAGGGTGCGCTGAGCGGGAATTGACAAATGGAAAGTTCATTCAACGAGGTGGAAAGACCCTGGAAGCTTCTAGAATCTTCCTCAATGACACTTGCCTCAATGAATTCGACCAAGTGATGAGTAAGAGGTTCTCAACCTCCAAGTGGAAACAAGAACTGACAGTGAGAAGCCACAAGTCAAAACATGAGCTGAATCATCCTCTCTGCTCACATCTATATATGGATCTCTCACCCAGAGGTTCAGGAGGCTGGAATTTTGTATTTGCAGAGAATTGTTGTTGGTTTGAGATTGAGATTAGTACATTGGGTGATTTATGCTTTGTTGGAGGAGAGGAAGGGATTCTTTTGCTAGGAGGTAGATGCTGGATCGGGACTCACTTGGTTGTATCTCCTCTTGAACCTTGTTTATCATATCAATAAAGCTACTTGAGTTTCTCCTATATGCTTGTATTTCAATGATGTTTTGTTATATTTGCATATTTAGTTTATATCTGATCCTAAACTAGTTATGAATGTGAATCTATATCTTTTGTGTAGTCTTCTGCTCTTGTGATCTTGCAGGAACCGTGTGAAGCTGGACCAGTGAAAGAGCAGGCAGTGGGAAGCGAACGAAAGAGAGAGAGTGATTGGATCAACAAACTAGTGGAAGACACCGGTTAGTTACATCCTTCTTTCTCTATTTGCATCTCATAAAGAAGAATACTCAGATAGCTTTCCTTGTTTGTTGCTAAGGCACTATCACCTCTTAGAGTGGGATAGGGGCATTCCGAATTGGATACTTTTCCCAACAACACTCCTCCTACATCTCCAAGGCCTATTGTAAATCCACCTAGAGAAATGGCTGCTCGATATGCACCCCTTGTGTTGCCTCAAAACTTGGATGTCATGCCCGCTAACTACCAAATCAAAATCCCATTGTTTGATGGCACTCCTCAAAGTAGCACAGCTTAGCAGCATGTGGACAAGATGACAAATTTCTTTGATCTTCATGAGATTGATGCTGAAAATGTGACTATGAGACTCTTTATGCAAACTTTTGGAGGTGAAGTGCGGAAGTGGCTCAGAGCTTTATTGGTTGCGCGTATCACTACATTGGCTGCTCTTCAAAGACAATTCTTGGATCGCTGTGTTGCAATTATGACACAGGTTTGGCACTATGGCATAGGTGTTGTCCTTGATGGAAACTCACTCAGATGGCAGATCACTGTTCAGGCTCTTAGAATGAAAGAAAAAGAGGTATACGCAGGTTTCCCTTAACTAAGTCGCGTATACACGCAGGATTGCCAATCAAAAGTCGCGTATGCGTATGCATACACTTTCATGCACGGAAAAGTGCGTACATGTGGGAAAGCTTATTTTAGGACCATGGTATTTGGACCTATCGTTTTGGACCTTGGTATTGCATCAGAAGTATTGAACCTAGGTTTTGGATCCCTAGTATTGGTTCTCTATGGTTTTGGACCATGGTTTGAGTAAGGCCTAAGACTATAAAAAGGAGGAGATCATTTGGCAAAGGATTGACTAAAGTATTGAATATATTATGAAGAGAAAGATCTGGAATACTGGTGATTGGTTTATGGTGCATAGTTGAATCTGAATCAAGGAGGAACTTGAGCGCAAGAAGATGGATAAGTACTATTAATGGGTCAAGATCTTAAGGCTTGAATAGTAGTATCTTTGTGTGATTTTGATATGTTATTTTGGAGCATGATTTAATCTATAAATCTGATAATCTGGGTATAATTGATGTCTGAATAAGTGAAAAGGATGAATTATCTTTTATAGATATGTACGCAGGTTTAGCGAAGCAAACATGCATATATACGCTGGTTCTGTGAATTAAAGTAGTGCATACATAGGTTGGCCTTGATTCAAAAGTGTATGCACGCAGGTGGTACACATTGAAGTAGCGTATGTCTCTTGAATATATGTTTTAGCTACTTCTGTTTATTACTGCAGTGTTCTGGGTTCAGAACTGTGTCTGGTTACTGTTACTATTTTCTGGGTACAACATTCAGAGAAGTGACTATTTGATTCAGTTTTGTTTGGTGCAAAAGGGATTGGTTGATGCAGATATACTTGATGTTTGATTGATGTTATTCATGGGTCCAGTCTAAAAATTTATGAAACGTGGTCCCTGGAAGAAAAGAAAAGGTTGTAGCCTTCTGTAGGTCAGCACCTACATACTAGTACCTCAGCTAGTACAAGAGGTTAGGGGGTTGTAGCTCCCTTCCAAGAGAAGCTGGAGAACAAGAGAAGGTTGTAGCCTTCTGTAGGTAGCAGCCTACATACTGGTATAAGACTACACCAGTATAAAATCATTGTAAAAAGAAGTTTCTAATTAAAAGAAGATAGAGACGAATTGCAGCAGGTGGTTTTCACCCACATTGGGTTTCCACCTTACATCCTAGTGTTCATGTGTGTTGTGATTTGTTCTTCTTTACTACTCCAAACTACTCCTGGTTACTGATCATATGGTTAATAATGTTCTTATGCACTCATTAAGAAGCAACTAACTGAATTATAAGTTTACTAGATATACGCTTGTTGCATTACACACAGTTGTGTATACACGCGGTTTTCCTTAACTAAAGTAGCGTATATGAAACTGAATTTGGAAAAGAAAAAGTTATATTTATTAGATAATATTGATTCACCCCCCCCTCTCAGTATTATTTCCAATATGCTGGGATGTAAAGAAGAACCCTCTTCAAATTCTTTCTGAATATGAGAACATCAAGAGGAATTTTGGTGAGAGTGTCCAAGATTATTGTGTCAGATTCAATACTATTTACAATGCAATTCCTGCTGATATAAAGCCACCTATGGGGCTAGATTTGATTAAATTTCTTGATGGCTTCGATCCTAACATGGCATATCAATTGAGAGAAAGAGATCCGGCCACATTGGAGGACATGCAGAAAATTGCAGTCAGCATTGAGGAAAAACTGCTTACCAAGAGAGCTAGAGCAAAGGCTGAAAAGAAGGTGACCATAAAGGAGGAAGCTTCTTCCTCCGATCATTTGCTTCGCAAGATCGAGAAACTGTTTGATAGGCTCACAATTTCTGATAATCCTGAAACACAAGTTAGAAATCCAAACTTTCGTGGTCAGCAGCAACCATAATTTAGAATTAAGCAACGAGAACAAAGAGAACAAGACCAAACAGCACAACAACAAGTAAAGACACCCTTATAGAAGAATTTTGTACATGGCCCAGAATCAGATGATGATGAGAAAATAATTGGTGAGGAGAATCATTTCTTTACACCTGATGATCTACCCATTTATATCATCGAAGATGAATAGTATTCAAAAAGCCCAGATGTATAAAAAGATGAAGATTTCATCTTAGCAAATGAAACAATTCTTAAAGAAGATTCTGATGAATATCAGAGGGGATACATGAATGCTTTGATAGCTCAGAAGTGAGAATATTCACTCAGGAGTAGAGAAGTTCCCATCAATCCAATTCAGAAGAGGAAGGAAGTGTCACTGCCAAAGAAAGATTCTCCAATAGTGCGGAGAAAGGGAAAGGAGACAGCTGATCCTACCACTGGCAAAACACAATCAGCAAATGAAAGATCAAATCAGCCAATTGTATCAAAGGAGAAGACTGAAATGAAGGATGCTCCAGTCAAAGAGGTAGAGAAAACATTAGCCTTTAGCTTAGAAAATGAAATTTCTAAGTTAAAGGTGACAATTCCTTTGACTAAATTAATGAAGAACAATAGCTATAAAGGTCAGGTGTCGAAGATTTTGAATTTGGATCCATTATCTAATATGGTAAATGTGGAGGATGATCAACCCGAACATATCTTTAGGCCAGCATTAGAAGGTCAGTTTGAGGATAGTGATGTAGCTCCTTTTTACATCAGCCACAGATTGCGTGATTATGTATTGCACAATGCCATGTTTGATTCAGGAGCCTCTCATAATCTCATGCCTAAAGCAATCATGGAAAAATTGGGTTTAGATATCACTCGCAAGTACCATGATCTATATTCCTTTGATTCTGGTAGGGTTAGGTGCATTGGGCTCATTGAATATTTGGTTGTCACCTTAGATCAGATTCCGGTGAAGAATGTTTTGATGGATGTGGTTGTGGCAGATATTCCTCCTAGATTTGGTATGCTTCTTTCCAAATCTTGGGGAGCAAAACTCAAAGGGACATTGCAGCTTGATTTCTCCTATGTTATTATTCCCGTGTTTGGTTAGTTGAGGAAATTATACCGAGAGAAAAAGATGAAGTACATGATCAATAGCAAGGAGAAACCTCTAAATCATCCAATCAATTATGTATATACTGATTTAGAATCATTTGTTCTATATTCTGATAGTTCTAATGATGTAAATAGCCAAGTAGTTGAAGTAGAAGATATTCCAGAGATCACTGAAAATTTTAGAGCTGTACTAGATCAAGAAAGACAAAAGCTTGATAGTACCGCTGAGCAATCAGCTTTCCGACAGCAGCAAAAAGTTGATGGAAAACAAGCAAAAGAAGAAGAGTAAACAGAATTTTAGCACTTGGAGCATGAAGCCAGTTTGTGGAGCATGGATTTTGATGGTGCAGTAGGTAGGGAAGGTGTTGGAATTGGCATTTGGATACACAGCCCTGCATTTATTCCAAACAAGGTGCCAAGTAATGTAAGGGTTTGTTCATATAAATTGGCTTTTGATTGTTCAAATAATGAGGCTGAATATGAAGCTTTAATTACTGGTTTGAAAATCCTTAATAAGTTAAATGCTAAAAGAATTTCAGTATATGGCGACTCTGAGTTACTTATCAAGCAAGTGAAAGGTGAATACCGAGCTAAGCATCCTCACATGCGGGCTTATCGTAATGCAGTATTAGATATTTTGAGATTGTTTCCAGACTACACTTTGACATGTGTCCCTCGTGTACAGAATGTTATTGCAGATTTTCTTGCAATAGCTACAAATAATTTGAAAATTCTGATGAATTCAAACAATAAGTTTGAAATTCATGTGAAACATCGTCCTACTATCCCCGATAATCAAAGAGATTGGCAGGTGTTTCAAGATGATAAAGAGATCGAAGAATTTAGACAAACTGAAGGCAAACACAAAGACACTTCTATCGATGGAGAGCATGACGATGGTGAAATGGATATGGAAGTAAATCAAATGGAAGTTTTGCAGCTCAAGGACAATGTCATTCCTAAAGGTTTAATACCTTTAGAGGAGTTTTTTGATCAAGATGATGTAGCCTGGAAACCGAGCTTGGTACCAACCGAGAAAGGAGTTGAGGATGTAAACATTGGATCAACAGAAAATCCTAAAATGGTCAAGTTATCAAAGGCCTTACATCCACAGGTAAAGAAAAAATATATTATTTTATTATCTTCATTTACTGATGTATTTGCATGGGACTATTCAGATTTGAAGGCGTATGATAAGAGTATAATTCAGCACATCATCCCGATCAAGCCAAATCAAAAGCCCTTTCGACAAAAGCTAAGAAGGATAAATCCAAAGCTACTGCCCTCGATAGAGAAGGAAGTGAATCGATTGTACAAAGTTGGTATAATCATTCCCATAATATTTTCAGATTGGATTTCTAATTTGGTGCCCGTGCACAAGAAAATAGGTGAGATTCGATTATGTATTGATTTCAGAAATCTGAATCAAGTGTCTTTGAAAGATAACTATCCATTGCCCAAGATGGATCACATACTTCAAAGAGTAGTTGGAGCATCCCGCATGTTGCTACTCGATGGGTATTCCAGTTATAACCAAATTCTGGTCCATGATGATGACAAAGACAAAACAGTGTTCACCACTCCGTGGGGAACTTTTTATTATGCCAAGATGCCATTCAGATTGAAGAATGCTGGTGCAACCTTTCAGCGGGCTATGGATATCACATTTTCAAATGAGAAAGATGTACTTTTAGTTGCTTATCTTGATGATTTGACAATTTTTTCTAATTCAGATGAAGAGCACCTTTATCATTTGAAGATTATATTTCAGTGGTGTAGAAAGTATCGCATATCTCTCAATCCGAAGAAGAGCTTGTTTGCCATGGATGAAGGCAATCTTCTCAGTCTTATCATATCCAAGGAGGGAATCTGCATTGATCTAACTAGATTGGAAGCCATTCAGAAGATTGATTTTCCATGAAGTAAAAAGGAGATCCAAGCATTCAACGGTAAGATGAATTTCTTACGTCGTTTTGTGCCAAATCTTGCAAAACATTTAAGGGAAATCAAAAACATGTTAAAGAAAGATAGTGAGGTGAAGTGGACTGAGGAATCCATCAAGTCTTTCAATTTGGTAAAGTTATCCCTTTCTTTAGCTCCAATTTTGATCAGCCCGGATTATTCCCAAGATTTTATTTTGTTTTCATTTGCTTCAGATCATACTATGGCAGCGGTCTTAATGCAAAAAAGAGACCAGCTTGAGAAGCCAATTGCTTTTTTTAGCAGAACAATAAGGGATGCAACTTTAAATTATAATATTATTTAAAAGCAAGCTCTTGCTTTGGTAAATGCATTGAAAGATTTTCGAGTTTATATTCTGCATTCTCACATCCTTGCTTATGTCACTAATGCTGCCGTTAAAGATGTCTTAGTGCAAACAGATCCGGAAGGGAGACGAGGTAAATGAATTGCAGCTTTATTAGAATATGATGTGGAGATCAAACCAACAAAGATAATCAAAGGATAGGAGCTGGCCAAACTGATGGCATAGTCTAATTTTCATGCCTTGGACATAAATCTCATTGTTGCTATGTCCGAAGAAGATGAGGAAAGTTCACTTGTTCAGGTATTTGAAATGTTTCTTCTTTCTCCTTGGTATTCGGATATTGTTTATGTGCTCCAACATCTTTCACCACCACCTGGAATGGCTAAGAACAAAAGTAGGACCCTGAAATTAAAGGCTGCCAAGTTTTGTATAATGAATAATGCACTCTATTGGAAAGATCCCAGTGGTGTCTTGTTGAATTGTTTGGTTGAAGAAGAAGCAAAACAGGTCACGAATGATTTTCACAAGGGAGATTGTGGAGGTCATGTATTTTGGAAGACAACAGCTAATAAAATTTTGAGAGCGAGATATTATTGGCCAACCCTCTTTTCCGACGTATACAAAACTATTACAAGCTGCCACGAATGTCAAATTTTTCAAGGAAAGAGAAAATTATAGCCTTTACCACTCAAACTGGTTGAAGTAAGTGCTCCATTTCAGCAATGGGGTATAAATTTTATTGGTGAGATCCATCCTACTTCTTCAACATAGCATAAGTGGATCCTTACAGTGACAGACTACTTGACTAAACGGATTGAGGCAATTCCTACTCGATAGGCCATTGATTCGGTAATAATTCAATTTCTTGAGAACAATATTTTGTCACATTTTGGTTGTCCTAATAAGTTGATTACAGATAATGCAACAGCTTTTAAATCTAAAAATATAATCAATTTTTGTAATAAATATCAAATTACCTTGGGGCACTCAACTGCATACTATCCACAAGGTAATGGATTGGCAGAATCCTCATATAAATCTTTAGTCAATATTATTAAAAAGCTGCTGGAAACAAATAAGAAGAGCTGGCACAAGAAATTAGTCAATGCACTATGGGCGGATAGAGTGATTCAGAAAAAATCAATAGGCATGTCCCCTTTCGAGATCGTGTATGGTGTTGACACAGTTTTCCCTACATCTTTCGCAGTCCCGGCTGTAAAACTTCTGTAGGAAGCTGGTAGCGAGGAAGATCATTTACAGTGAAGAATTAATCAAATGATCCATTTACTTCAAACTAGAGAGGATGTTTTTTCTAAATACCTTCAAGCTACAAGATAGAATCAAGAAGATATATGATCGAAAGGCAAAGGCAGACAAGTTTCAAATTGAAGACATAGTGCTGAAATTGGATGCTCGGAATGAAGACAAAGGCAAGCATGGCAAGTTCGAGAACCTGTGGAAAGGACCTTTCAGAATTGTTGCATACTGGGGTCAAAATGCTTTCTTGCTGAAAGACATGGATGGAGAAGATTGTCCAGGTCGGCCGGTCAATGGTTGGCTACTGAAACGATACCAACTTTGAAATATTTTCTGCTATCATATGTATCATTGTACATACCATTTTATTTCCTTCATTGCAGGTGTGTACTGTTATCATTCATTCAGTTTGGGGCCCAAAGTGAAGGCTATAAAATTGAAGGTTTGATTTCAGTTCTGGTTTGGATTTTTTGAGTCAAGTTTTCAGTCGATTTCAATCTTGAAATTGAGTCAGTTTTGAGTCAGATTTCAGTCCCAAAATTGAGTCAAGATATTGGTTTTGATTTGTCAAAGTTATTGACTCCATAGCCAAATGGAAGAAGGCATTTTCTGCTTTCCAGAGGTCTGTAGTTCTTGGCACCTCCAAGAAGCTACCATCCCCATTGGAGCCAATGTTAGTGTTGGTATCTTCATCCCTTCATCAATGATCAAATTCTCATGTTGCATTGCATGTTAGGTGTCTCATCTGATCAGCTTCATTCCATTAGGGTCATGGATCATCTGATGGTAGTGGCATATTATACATTTTCCCTCGTGCTCTTTACCTTTTGGCCCATTTTCATACATTTAGGTCATTTGCAATCATTTTTTTCCTTAAATCTGCAAAAGTCATTTTTAGGGTTTTAGGTCTCATTAGGTCTAGGGTTTCATCAATAAGGTCTTGAAAACTCTCAATAATGGTCGTTAGGCGCATGAGGAGGTTAAATAAAGTCTCAAAAACAATAATTTCAATAATCACATGCTCAGTGATTGATTTTTCCTCAAAACCGTGTTTTGAGGAAAAGCAGAGTTTTTTATGTTTTATGTACAAGATTTTATGTAATTTCATTTTTCTATATGTAATAATTTCAAGAGGTAGCCCTGGTCACCTTGCCAAGCCTATGCACTCCCATTCTTGTAAAAGAAACAAAATGTCAAAGAATTTAGTCCATCAAAGGCAAAAAGTAAGACAAACTGCCCAAAACAGAGTTTGAAAAAGCAAATGCAAGATAAACATTAGGAAAGTGGGTTTTCACAAGTCAAAAATTTCATTGGTATATAAAATTTTTCATGTCAAAGGAGGCTCATTTGTATGCCAAAGGAGAAGAGAGCAAGTGCAATTTGTGTTTTCGAAGAAAAGGAGCGATTTTGCATCCAAACAGTGAAAAATTGAAGGCGCGATGCACCTGGGTCAAGGCACGGCATACCTGGCCTGCGCGGCGCACACAAAGCATATTTTGCATTGAAATTTATAATTGGCGTGATGCATCAGAGAGGCGCGGTGCACTTGTCAGTGGGCACGGTGCACTAGTCTTCAAGGATGAAAATCCTCCAGATCTTCCTCCAAAAGCTTCAAAACCGTAAATTCTTCAGTTCATAAGTAAGTTGACACTCCCATATGGCCAATGTATGAGTTTTCTTTATTCTTCATGGTGATTCAATAGGGAAAAATTTAAACCCTAGTTCCTTGCACAGTTTGTTGAAAAAAGTTGTCTAGGGTTTACAAATTGTTTTTTTTGCTACTAAATCTCACCCCTATCATTTTCACTCCTTCACTACATTTCATTCACCTATTTTCCCCCCTCCCTTTTCATTCATACTTACTTATTCCCTATTCCCCATATCCCTAAAAATAATAACCCTAATTGCTACCTTCACTTATCCCAAACCCTAATTCACAACCGTAAACCCTAAATATTATTCCCTAAACCCTTCTATTTCCAAAAAACCCAACAAACAACATCCCCAACCCCTCATACACAATCCCTTCATAGTCCTTATCATCAATCCCTATCTTTTAGCATCAAATACCTATTGTCACTCTAAAATCTCTTCATACTCATCTAAGAAAACTCAAGCATTGGAAAACATGGAGTTAGACTCTTCTTATGATAGAAATGAAGGAATAGTCAATGACTCCTTCAAAGAAATTCATGCACCAAGGAGACCTCACAAGAGTGGAAAACATAACTGGGAGGAGCCTACTTCACTTGCTGAGTTGTTGGCTTGCCCTCTCGCTGTGACATGCTTCCAACATCAATCTTGTTATCAATCTTGTGAGATGGTGGAAATAGTCAAATACCACCATGAGCTTGCCAGACTCTTTGTGCTCCATCTTCACAATGGCCAGGTCAATTTGGCAGGTGTGACATTCACCTTGACACCTGAGACTATAGCTCAAGCAACTGGTATTCCAAATGTAGGTGAGCAGTGGAATAAGGGGTAGCTGGTGGACAGAGATCATTATGAACCTTATATAAAGGCTAGTTTTCAGAGGCATGTCAGTAGGGTCTTCCCTTTCAGGTACCTACAGGACACATATGCTCCCCTTATGAAACTCATAATCAAATATTTCAGCTGTGAGGGCATATTTTCTCACTTATACACCTATCATATCAGATTGTTGATGCATTTTACTAGGGTGAGGATGATGAACCTCCCCTATTTCATTTGCTGGAATATTGAGAAAATGACCACATTGGTGCAAAGGAAGCCTCCTCATCAGTAGTATAACAACATCTATCACTTTGCATTGATCAAGATTGTGGTTTTGCATCAGCTCAGTTTACTGAATGTTTCATGGGAGGATTTCATTTCACATGAGGTCTTTACAGGTCCTCAAGTTCCCCCATCAGTTTTTCATGAGGTAGGAGAGCCTTCACATCATCAAGAGGTGCATGAGACACAAACCACCAGTGTGCCAATGTTTGTCACTTACCAAAAGGGCACTAGAAGATTGTTTGCAGTAGCAGAACGAGTACTATCTGCACCCGGGGTGGAAGGTGTCTCATTTCCTCCAATAGTAGAGTAGGTACAGGACAAGGTTAAGCAGCGATTACATGATGAGGGGCCTTCAGGAGGTCAAGAGGTATATTTCATTCTTATTCAGGATGATGACACTGATTTGAGCTCAAAGCTCAAGGAGATCATTCAGGAGCAACAAGATGACATTCATGACTTATCTCTCAACCTGGAAAGATCCAAGTGGATAATCAACTATCTGGAGCATAGGAACAAACAATTAGAGGATAATCAAACCATCATGGAGCTCCAAAACATAAGGGCAAACTGGCAAGCTACCAAGAGGAGGAAAACCAAGTTGACACCACTTGAAAAAGAAATTGAAGCTGATCTTGAATCTTGGCTTGAGAGAACAAACATGCACTTGGAAAAGATGTTGGAGAAGGCCAAAAAAGAGAAAAAGATTTTGAGGCACATGGCCTACCACTACTTGGTGAGAAACAAATCTTGCAAAGCAAGAATTAGGACTTTGAAGGCCAAGTTGAGGAAAGCATTGAGGAAGAGAAAAGAGCAAGACAAACTCCAAATCTTGGTTGAGGCTTCCTTAGCCCAACACAACACTTGATGCAGGATACTCAGCCCAAATTTCAAGAAATTTGGGAAACTTTTTGCAAATTTTGAATTTTTGGAGTAAAAAATAGGTTTTTCTGCCTGGTGTGCCGCACCACTTGGCGCGCGCTTTTGCTAGGGACCTTATTTTGGGCAAAACTCAGAATTTTGTTTATTCCTTAGGCAAAAATATGAATTCCCTCACATGGCCAAGAAATTTTGTCAAGTTTTGAGCTTCCAAAAAGGTCAAAAACACCTCAAAAATGCCCTTTCTGCCCCTTTTGTGCCACACAGGAAGTAGTTTTGGGAGAACTCATTTTTGGAGGGGCAAATGAACACCAAATTTAGAAATTCCACTTGTTATGGAAAGTAGATTGGCATACCTTTCCAACAAGACCACTTGGAGCAAATTTGTTTCACAGAAAGGCCTCCAAAATCAGCTCCAAAGAAGCGCCACACAGGGATAGGAGTGTGGTGCACAGGATGAAATTTTGTCATTTTGGCCAAAAAAATCTGTTTTTCGCCTAGTTTTTTCTCAGTTTGACTTTTCTCTTTCTAATAGTCAAACTCATGATGTGATTTGATGTGACTTGATGGATTTTGATGTAAATATGCTAAAATTTCACTCATGGAGGTAAATACATCATGAAAAGGTAGCTTACAACCGAATGAATCAGTTTCCTTGGTTTTAGAGGCAAGTTGTTCCACTGCCTACTTTTTAGTTCTTAGTTTAGATCTTGTTGAAACAGCTCTTAAACTCATGAATTCAATGCCTAAAGCCTAGCATGAGTTGTTTGATGCCTATATCTAGTAGTTTTTCAGTCATTGGTAAAGGTTGGACTCGTGTGAATGCTTCGAGCATTATTGTACATTCATCTCTACAGTTTGGCAAAGGAATAGACCATGGTTTACAGCACTTTGTGGGATTCTTGTGGCAACTTGATTCGGTATTGTTTTTCCTTCTCTAATTGCAAGTTTACATGTGTTTATGTATGCCATAATCTCTCTCTATTCATCTTAACTAAATGAAATAAGGATAAATGTAGAATACATTGAAGTTGCAGTGCTCTACCTATGGTTTCTTTAGTTATTTATGTTTTAAGCTATTTGAAGAGGATCGCTGAGATTTTCATGCCCTCTCCAAATCCTCACCAATCTAAAATCTCTCCATCTCACTCAATTTGAAGTACTAAACCATTTTCCTACCTCGTCCCATAGAGATCTCTGCAAGACTGTGTCCATTCCCTAGACCCAAATTTGCCTTTCACATTTGAGCCAACAAACTAAAATTAAATTCAATCAAACTCCTCTGAGAATATACCTAGCCTAAAATTAGTCTTCACATTAGTCATCTCAAGCTCTATTGACCATATTCTTCTGAGATTGATAAGGAGAGAGCCCTCTCCCGACCTGGTAGGGCTAGCTACCAGGTTAAGCATGGTTTGATGTTACCCTAGATCTTGCCTTTCTCATCCTAAGGTAGATTTAAGCCCTAACAGCAGGCCAAAACACAAATCCCAAACTCACTCAAAAGCAAACCTAGGCCAAATATTCTCAATGTAGAAGAGACTTCAAAACAGTAAGCTCGCAGAATAATGAAATTCTTCAGACAAAAATTGACCACTCAGAGACTAAATAGACCAAGCAACAAATCTTTCTGGGAAGAGAGATTTGAAAAAACAATGCAAAAAATGGTATACGCGACTGTGTTCAAGAAAAAAGGCATGTACATGTGCTTTTGTTAAAGATAACTCGCGTATACACTGGTTCACTTCACAGAAACAAGCGTGTGTACGCTATTGTAAACAGAGTAAAGTGTGTATACAAAGCTTTGCAAGAAAAATAAAAAAAATAAAGCTAGATCAAAAAGATCAAACTTAAGGTCTGAGACTCTAATAGACCAAATACGACTATAACAGCAAGAAAACCAAAGATTGAGCCCTGATTGACACTAAACAACCCAAACTAAGAATAACAAGATTGTTATCCCCAGTGGAGTCACCAATTCTATTAAGGGAATAAGTACACTAGGGCTTTGGGTTGGAACCCCAACAAAGCAAGAGAAACTACAATAAAAATCACTCATACAACTCAGGACAAATTCTTATATAAACAAACTATGTGAGAGTGACCATACATCGATGTCTTTCATTTGGGTAGATCCTGCAGGGTTTAGACCCTCTGTAATTCCTGATGTTCTTCAAACCTAAAAATCATTCAATTTGAGCATACATAGCAGTATATAGATAAAGAATTTTAATGAAACTAACATTGTATCATATAAGAAAATGATTAGTTTTATATCAAAATAACATTCATATATGAATTACAACACTATCTGATGCATAAACATAGTTAATCTTGGAAACAAGACAATGCTTCTTTTTATTGTAGAAATCTATAACTAACACAGAGAGAATTCACCTGAGTCTTCTTCTTTCGACTCCAAGCGGAACCGTCCTCCGGATCCATCTAGTCCCAGTCTTCAACAACCTCCTTCCATAACCAATACCATGATATCTCAAGCAAGAGGGAGAATATCAATAATCAAGGAAACAAGGGTTTCCTGAAACTTGGGGAAGTGCATGAAGCACAGGGATACTTCAGACTCAGTCAGGGATAATCTCAGTAAAATAACTTTATCTCTTCTCCTCTTTAAGGCCTTCCCATAGAAGTCTATTTATACTTCTCCCAATTAATTTTTTAGTTGGGAAACATTTGGGAAACAGTTTGGCCACGAGCAATAGGAGGAAATCAACAGGTAAAACCCGTGAACTCCACCCACAATTAAGGAAATTTAATTTTTTAAAGTGTTTTAACACATAGACGTGGGTTGGCTATTGAATAACCCACATTTACACGCTTTTATATCAGGGCAAGGTAGCGTACACGGAATAAAACACTGTTTTTAAAATATTTGGACCAAGTCTGGAAGGAGGAGTTGCCCTAGGCCATAAACCAAGCATCACAAATACCAAGGGTGGTAAATGGTGCTATAACAATATCCTTAGCATAATGTAAAATGTAATATTTGCACACTTTATTTACATACACTCAATAATTAGGTTAATATGTTTTTGTGGGTTTTTTAAATGAAAAGGGATTTAACATGGAGTTGTTTTTCTTTTCCTAGGCAAATGAAGTTTAACCTTAGGAAAACGGGTTTTATTAAGGTAATGAAGGGGGGTGACTTTTATGAAGGGAATTTTAAAACTTGATGTCCATAAGTCACTAAGCCGAGGGTTCGGTCCCACCAAAAGTCAAAGAAATGCTCTGAGCCTCTTTGTCTTGAACGATTTAAAGTACTAGAACATACTTGTGGATAGGAAATTAGAAAGTAAAGGGGAAAAGTGAATGAGGGGGAGTTAATCACATTAGCTTGCAGACCTTTATTTTTGCTTCCACATACATATTTAAAAATGTGTCTAAGCATGATCCATGTGTTTTGATCCAACCAACTTTATACTTCAGCAACCTTTCTTCTACTTACCCATTACTTACCATACCATTTTTTCATTTTATGTGGGTGCATTTAGGCTAGAAAACCCTTATCATCCATTTTTCTTTTGAAAATTAATCTATCTAATTCTAACCTTATATCATTCAAGGTCTCATATTAAACTGATGAGATCCTTTTATTTTCTCTACCTATCTAATGATCTGCCAAAATTAAATTGTTTAGTCAGATTTTATTCTCTAACTAAAAACATAAAATTCAAAGCATGATATAACCAATATTAAACAGTTTGATTACCATGCATTGTGGCATGAATAACAAGATGCACACAATCATTATTATGCATAAAAGTAAATAGTAGTGGCATTTAGACTTGCACACTTTCATGGTCTCTTTTTGTTTTTTTGGGTTCATATATTTTCATCTTTTTGACCTGTTCTTATTTTTTTTGTCCTTTGATTTTTCTTTTAGGACATACCCTCTTTACATTTTTTAATTTTTTTAATATGGAAAACATTTGCAAAAAGAAAATTTATGTACAATATTACAAGGCTTAACCTTAGTCACTCAAAATTATGACTCCTATTGGTATAGGAACCTAACAGTGGCTCCAATTGGGGATGACATTTCCTAGTGAAATGTCAAGAACTCTAAAGATCAGTAGCCTTTGAATTGTTGTTGATGTTACCTTACAATTGTCCTTCTGTGAATCTGCATTATTGATACTTATGACAATGAATATTTTAAAGCTTAGGGCCTTCTCTTCGGGCTTCAACTTCAAAGATCACCATCCAATCCAAACTAGAATTTTGAAAATAAAATATGTACAAATGGGAAATGAAAATTAGTAACTTGGTTCAAAGTAATTTTTTACCATTCGACCATTCACCAGCCCACCTTTTGCATCTGTACCATCAATTTCTCTCAAGAAGAAAGCATTATTTCGCCTGTAAGCATAAATGACATAGGGACCTTTCCATAGGAAATAAAATTTCCCGTGTTTGCCTTTGTCTTCCCTCCTTGAATCCCACTTGAGCACTTTGCAACCAATGTAAAAATGTTCAACCTTGGTTCTCTTATCAAAAATATTTTTAATCTTTTCCTGCACAACTTGAGACGTGACATAGAACTCTTCTCTAGTTTTTTGTAGATGAATAGTTTGTTTGATTCTTCTTTGGATACTATTTGGTTCAACCTGCAATTCTTGAAGTATCTTCATTACCGGTACTCCCAAAGAGGATGGAAAGATAACTGCCATACCATAAACTAGTTGATAGGGAGAAGTACCAATTGATTTCTTAGTAGTCAATCTGTCTACTCATAAGGCATTGACTAGATTTTTATCCCATGTTTTCTTATTGTCCTCTAGTAACTTCTTGATGATATTTACTAGGATTTTGTTTGAGGATTATGCCAATCCATTACCTTGAGGGTAATATGTTGTGGAATGTCCAAGGGAGATATGGTATTTATTGTAGAAACCTGTCATTCTTTTGGATTTAAAGGTTGTTGCATTGTCAACAATGAGCTGAGTTGGACATCCAAACCTTGATATAATATTGGTTTCAAGGAAGGTTATGATAACAATATTTGTGGCTTGCCTTGAAGGTATGGCCTCTATCCATTTTGTGAAGTAGTCTATGGTTGTGAGGATCCATTTGTGCTGGGCAGAGGATGGTCGGTGAATTTCACCAATGAAGTCTAAACCCCATTGCTGAAAACGTTTTCTACAGATATTGGCTTGAGGGGTAAAGGTAGGAGCTTTTCTTCCCCTCAAGAATTTTGCATTTGTGACAGGGGTCACATATTTTTTGACATCAGTAAAAAAGGTTGGCTAGTAAAAACCAGCTCTAAGGATTTTATCTGCAGCGGTCTTCCAGTAAAGGTGTCCTCTATAGTCACCTGCATGAAACTCTTGCAAACCCTTGTCAGATTCTTCTTTTAATAAGCAATTGAGAAGAATACCTTCATGATCTCTCCAAAACATAGCATTTTCTATACAAAATTTCAAGGATTTCATCTTCAAAACCCTGCTTTTAGTCCTAAATAATTCAGTAGGAGCCTGTAATTTAGTAAAACATAAATAATATCAGCATACCAAGGTGATTCAATAAAGGCCTGGTTGGATAGTGGAGTTTCCATCTCCTCTTCATTATCTATTAATGCAATAAAGTTTATATCCAAGGCCTGATAGTTTGATTCAGCCATGAGCTTGGCTAAACCTTGGCCCTTGATTAACTTAGTAGCTTTGATTTCTATATTATACTCTAAAATAGTAGCAATCGACTTTCCCCTCTTTCCATCAGGACCATCCTGAGTTAGGATGTCTTTAACTACTGAATTAGGAACGTAGGCTACTATATGAGAATATAAGATGTATACCCTAAAATCCTTGATGGCTTTGACTAAAGCCAAGGCTCGTTTTTCCATTATACTATATTTCAAGAGGGCATCTCTCAGGGCTTTGCTGGAAAAAGCAATGGGTTGTTCATAGCCCTAGTGATTTTTTTGCAATAGAACTGCAACAATTGTGTGCTCAGAAGCAAAGGAAAACAAGATGAAATATTTGTCAAATTTAGGACTGATTAATATAGGTGTTTTAGTTAAGGCTATTTTGATGTCTTCAAAGGATTGTTTAGCCTCAATAGTCCATTTTATGGTGGAGTCCTTTTTCAGCATGTTGTTTAGTGATCTAACTAACTCTGCTAGATTAGATATAAATCTTCTAAGAAAATAATTTTTCCTAAGAAAGCTTGTAACTCTTTGATGTTCCTAGGGTGTTTTATTTGTAGGATGGCTTCTATTCTAGCAGGGTCTATTCCTATACCATCTTTGGAAATTATGTGACCTAACAAATTTCCTTCTTCTAACCCAAACAAGGAATTTTTGGGGTTTAAGGAGATTCCAAATTTCCTGCATTTAATAAAAAATTGCCTTAGATGATCCAAATATTGATTGTCAGATTTTGAAAATATAGTAATATCATCTAGATATATTACAAGGAAATCATGAATTTCTTTTGAAAAGGCTATATCCATAGCCCTCTAAAAAGTGGCCCCTGTATTCATTATCCCAAAAGGCATTTTCACATACATAAATGTGCCCCAAGGAGTAGTAAAGGCAGTTTTGGTTGGTCATCTAGATGATCCAAGATTTGATTGTAACCAGAAAACCCATCCAACAATGAGATTTTGGTTGATCCAACTACTCTCTGTAAAATGTGGTCCATTTTGGGGAGAGGGTAATTGTATTTTAGTGATACATTGTTGAGGTCCTGAGATCCACACAGAGTTTGATCTCACCAGTTTTCTTTCTAGTTGGCACCAAGTTTGATCTCACCAGTTTTCTTTCTAGTTGGCACAAAGTTTGAGACCCAATCAGAAAATCTGCTTGGTGCAATTATTTTTGCATCATACATGCTCTGAATTTCTTTTTCAATTGCAGGTAATAAAATAGGATTAATCCTTCTAAGTTTTTTGAAAGGCTTTTGATTTTCTTTAGTAGGAATTGTGTGCTCGTTGATGTTGGTGTCATAGGACAGAGGTCCTCATAACTCCAAGCAAAGATATCCTAAAATTCTTTCAACAACTCAATGTATTTCACTCTTTTAGTTGGGGGTAATGATTTTGAAAGTTTCATCAGTTTAGGATTTTCACTAGTGCCTATATTACATTCCTCTATATTAGACCTTGAAGGTTCCACTTTAGGTTGCCTACGAACATCGTTTGAATCAAATAAATCTTCCAGAGGGGTTAATCCCTTTGGTAAGAAATTATCCTTGAGATTAATTAATTCGGTTTCTTCACTGATTATTTCATCAATCTCAATTTTCTCTAAGTTATCTACATCCAATTTGGTAGATTTAGTTAGGTTGAGTCTATCTATTTCATCACCTTCTATCTTATTTATTTCTATCTCATCTTTAGTGTCAGGATCTATTGATGTATCAATATCTATATTGTTATTGGTAAACTCTTCTTCTGAAATTAAAAAGTTATTTATCTGCTTATCATCAAAAAATATTTTCCATTTCTTCAAATTATCTGGAATTGCAGGTCTATGCCTAACTTCAGCAGTGTATTAATGGTTAGCTTGGAAGGGTAATTTGCAGGTGCTCGCAAACATTTCTAAACTATGGGCTTGCATGTTATGTTTTCCGGGAATTACTGCAAGTTTTGTTTCTAGGAAAGTGTTAAGTATTTCTATGATAGCTCCCCTATAACAACTTAATTTTGGGCCCTTTGTCATATATACAGCATCAATCTGTTTTATAATTATTTCAAAGTCTCCCATGACAAAAACTCTTTTAGCTCCTAGATTCCTAACTAACTTAAGACCTAAAATTAATGCTTAATATTCAGCCATATTGTTGGTACATTTAAAATTCAATCTATATGCATGGCCTTCTGAGTAATTATTTTCCAAATTATATATCCACACTCCTACTCCTGCTCCTAACCTATTGACTAACCCATCAAATTCTAGATGCCATAATATCTCATGATCTATATTTACACTATCTGGTGCAACAAACTTTTCATCATTTATAGCAATTTGACCATCTTGTTCATTGAATAGTTTTATAGTCTTGTTAGTTTCATTTTGTGTAGAAACTGCAATTTCTTTTGGTTCTGTATTAGTACTGTCTAATTTTTTTTTTTGTGTTTGATCAGCATTATACAAGAAGAAGAATCAATATTTGAGTGTATGGAGTAGATGGGAAAGTTAAGAGGTCGATCTTGGCTACTTACCATATATTTCATTAAGATTTCTCGGTATAGTTTCTTAGGTTGTCCAAAAATAGAGATTGTTGCATATGACATATCTAGTTGTAAGGACCCCTGATGTTCGGCTCCCCATGATCTTGATAACAGCATGTCATACTTTGGTGGGATGTCAGCAACTACAATATCCATAAGGATGCTTTTGGCAGGATATTGGACTAAAGTGACACACGGGTCTTTGACCAATCCTAGACACTTTACCTAACTAGAGTCAAATGAGAATAAGTCTTTGTAAAGCCTTGTAATGTGTAGGTTTAATTTCTCCATCACTAATTTGGGCATTAAATTGTGTGAGGCCCCAGAATCCAGCATTGCATTGTGTAGAATTTTGTCATGGATACTAAGGCGAATGTAAAAAGGTGGAACTCCTCCTTCTAATGCTTTGCCATTAACATCTGGACCAAATATGAGTTCTGGTTGGTCATCAAACAAGTTGACTGAATCATCATTTTCAGCAATGTTTAAGGTCTGGTTTATCTGTGATTTATAAGTTTCATTCTTAATTAGTTTTATTAAAGGAACTGAAATTTTTAGTTTTTCTATCTCTGTTCCTAAATTGAATGGCAAAGAGACTTTTTCTATTTGAAGTTTTTGAATTTTTGCAACAGGCATTTGAGTAGGCTTGTCTTCTTTTCCTTTATTGGGGACCTCCTTATGTGGATTTTTGAATTTTATGTTTTGAGCTTTGTCCACTAGTTCCTTGGGTAGAATTGAAGTGGATGGTTGATCAATAGAAGGTTGATCATATGTTATGTCTGCAATTGTGGGGCTAGAAGATTTTGGGTATTCCCTAGGGAGAATTTGGAGGATTTTTGAAACAGGGGATTCTTTTATTTTCTTGGGTTGATTTTGTATTGTTTTCTCAGTTTGGTCAGGGACATCAACATTCTTTTTTCTTCTTAGATTATAATTTTTATGAACTTCAAAAATGGAAGAATCATATCCCTGTTTATAATCAAATGATTCCCTAGATTGTATTTGTAATTGCTTTAGCATATACAGTTCCTGCTCATCGTGGGTTAGAAAAATAGTGTCCTGATCATTTATTCCCATTAGCTTAATTCGTGTATCTTGTTCTAAATCTTCTAAATGGGATGTCTATGCATAATTTTCTCGAAAAGGAGGCTTAATGTTCTGATCTGGTCCATTTTTCCCAATGTTTTGTTTCTTTCTAAAATTTAGGTTTCTAACTGGAGGTGCTTGTTGGTTATCCCATTGAGGTTTCCTCTCCATGTTCTCTATTCTATCCATTAGTATTTCCATACTTTTGGCTAAACTATCTACTTTAATTTTAGATGGTGAAGTTTCATCCTTAGCAGTTCCTCTCCTTTCATTTCTAACTCTAGCCCTTTTAGCTAATAAATTAGCTTCTACACTAATAGCTACACTTTGCATTTCTTCTAATGTTGGGGGGGTTTCTTTCCCTAAGTTGGTATGCTAAGTCAGGTAGGGGTCTAAGGTTAACTGGGATTGCGTTATATATGTTATTGAATCTAGTGCAGTAATCTTGAACAGTTTCATTATGCCCTCTTCTAATATTCTCATATTCTGAAAGGATTTGTAAGGGATTCTTTTTCTTTTCCCACCTATCAATAAACAACCTTTGAAAATTTTCTAAGTCTGCAATGTGGTTAGAAAGAAAGGCTTTAAACCACTTCTTGACATCACCAGCCAAATTTGGGCAAAGAGTCTCGTCTGGACATCGGCTTCATCTATTTCATGCAATTAAAAAAAGTCAGACATCTTGTTTACATGTTGTTGGGCAGTGTAACGACCAGTAGCATCAAACAAGAAAATATTACTCTGATAATCTGTAGGAATAGCACGAAGTTGGGCAGGTAAAATGGGAGGAGCATATCTGTTTGCCATTGTTGTAAGTTGGGAGGGGTTGAGATGTGGGGTTGAGGTACTTGGAGATGATGCAGTAGTGGATGAAGAACTAGGGCTACTAGATGATGAATGAGTAATGATAGGTTGGTGAGGGAGTGTAGGTATAAATGGTGGTGAGGAATGGACTTCAGAGGGTATTATTGTTGAAGTTGAAGGGAACAATTGTGAACTCAAAGTAGTAGACAATTGTTCAGAAAGCTTAGGGGTAGTGGTAGTATTAATGGATGATTGTGGAGATTTCAGAATGTACTCATCAATTGATTTGTTGGCCTGTTGAATTTCAAGGTCTACAATAAAATCAGGATCTAGAACAGTTTCATCGATTGCATTTTCAGATTTTGTTCTAAATAAGGAAAGATAAAATGGTACATCAAAGGGGAGTTCTTCTAAAAATAGCCACTCATGAGGACATGAATTAGCTTTAACTAATGGTAATTGGCTAGCCAAACTTTCTTGTTTTTTAGATTTTCTTGAAATTAGGTTGGGATTATCAACTACTGGGGCAAGGTTTGGATCTGGATTAACCCTAATAAAATGAGTCTTCCTAGAAACCAGAATTTCAATGTTTTTAATTGTTTTTGTGAGATTTTTCAAAATAACTTCTAACAAATGACTTTAAGAGGCTCAAAATGTAGATTTATATTTTTCTTAAAGATTTATTAGGAATGAGGATTCAATGGTCCCCAGTGGATTTGCCACTATGTTATCACTCATAAATTTCTCTAGAAGTTATTAGAAGCAAGAAAATAACCGAGGTAACTACAAACCAACTTTTGGGCGTAGGCTCTAGCCAACCTAGGCTCATAGAGGGCTCTCTCTATATGATTTAGCTTTGTTTGCTGGGATTTCAGGCTAGTTATGAATGTTAAGGGGGCTTTGATTTTTATTAAATATTGGGTGGTGGGATCCTTAAAACAGATGGATAGAATGATGTCTTTAGACCATTGGGCTATGGAGTCAATAGAAGGGTAGTAGAACTGGATCAATTCACTAAATGGAATGTTCAAAGGGCAAGCTAGTAGAGTAAAGTGCAGGTCTTTGGAACAGGGGGGTGAAATGGTTTTAATTAGGGTGAGAGAGGAATTAAGGGTTCTCATACGAAGATTTAAACAAGGAACAGAGGGTAATCAAGAGCAAAGGGCAATTAAGAATCCTTTGACCTAGATTATCAGGAACAACCTAAACTAAGGAGCAATTAAGAATTCCTTAACTTAGATATCAGTAGAAAACATTTATATGTCTAACTAGTAAAATAGAGTGTAATTAAACAAATTCTGAGATATTGTTCTAGTTATAGCATTCAGATTCAGAAATACATTAAAGGTTGTGGAAAAACTTTAAGAAAGATAACAATAACATAAGAAAATACTTGTCTTCACTTCACTTAACACCTGAATCCTGTGAAATATCTTGTCTTTATTCATCAATCCGGATTGTTGGCTCAGTCCATGATATAGTAGCTTTACAGTCTTTTGATCAAGAATTCTATAGAAATGTCTAAGAATCCACACTACATACTTCGAATTGTGAAGTATTTATACAAAAATTATTACAAAATATCTCAAACTAACTTTGAGATTTAATCTAGGAAATAAAAATATCTTCTTGCAAAACGATAGAGACGGCTATTGAACTACTTTCATGTTGTCCCATTTATTTTGGTACTGCTGGCATTTATGGTTCGATTTTAGCCCTTTGTGTTGCCTTGTTGTTTAAACTTTCACGCTGGAGGCTTTAGTCACTTTAGGATTTCATCATATACACTTTGACACTGATACTCTTTGACCCTGCTGACCTGTTTTCATCTTTTCACCTGACTATTTTACTTTTACCTTTTTACTACATTTTTCTTACAGTAAATTAGTCAATTTTTCCCATATTTCAACATCAGGTAATTGGATCTTCAGCATCCTTCTATATATCTCATCTGCCTTATTGTACTTGGAAAAAGTAGGCTTATTGATAAACAAGTGTTTTACCTCATGCTGGAGGTAAAACAAGTTTTCAAACGTGTGGTATCGTACTTTGTCTGTTGGTAATGCTTTCATTGAAGATGTACTAACCTATTCTTTTCCTTGCTCTCTAAGTTTGTTGTTGTAATCTTGTTGTGTCATGAGCTTGTCATTTATGACTAAGGGACTGGGCAACCCTTTCTCTCTAAAAATTTGAAACTTAGCCATGAATCTATCAATGGTGACCTACATATTTTGGCATTTTTCCTCTAAGTTTAACATCAAGTTTCTCTTGGAAAGGACCTTCCTTACCTCCAAAATTCTTTCTGTTCTATCCTCTATATCCAATTCTTGAAGCTCATATCTATTTTTACTATTAAGGAATTGAATGACTCTGGTGGCATCTTTGGGCATCTCTCCCAATTCCTCTTTTACCTTTTGGATGGCTTCTGTAGCCATCTTAATTAGATCTATCTGCTCAAAGATTACCTGAATAGATGGCCAAATATCATTGACAGAGTCAATGATATTGGCCCATAATAGTTCCTTAGCTTTCCCAAGAGGTTCTTTCAGTGTTAGGTTCTTTTCCATGGCTTTTATTCTCTCATTCATTCTGGAAGCTTTCTGCACTTCTTCGATGTGCATGATTTTGGCAATCTTGTAATCAGTTTCCAAGCTTGACACCTTTTCTTTCAGCTCATTCATTTATGTAGCTTGTATGGACTTTTCTACAATAGCTCTAACCAGTTTTGTTGCCTCTTCCCTTGATGTACCTTCTACTGATGTAGACTGTGCTGAAACCTGTTCGGTTGTGGCCATAGGAGTTGTTGGAGCCAATGAGGCTGCCAATGTAGAACCAACGGCTGTTGAGACTGTTTGTATGGCATCCACTGAGGTAGTGGCAATGTCAGTCTACTTCAATTGGATTAAAGTGTCCAATTCCTTCTCTGTTTCCCTTAACTGATCATTGAGTTTCAGGACTAGGTCCATCAATTCTTTATGTCTACTCTAGCTCTCCAAGACTTCCAATGTTTGGGGATGTTGTAGTTGAGGTATCTTCAATTGTTTTTTAAGTGCTGCAATGTCATCATTCTTCTTTTTTATTATTTTCTTGGTGTCTTTGATTGCTTTGGGATCATGTCCTAATTCAATTAATAAGTATTCCAAAGACTTAATTCTGGTGTCTTTGGCATGTGAGGAGGTCTTCTCTAACTGATATTGAGCTGAGATTTTGGTCAATGATTTATACAATTGATGGGCAGCTATGGCTTTACCTGTAAGGGTGGAGTAAATCTTTTCTCCAGCCTGTTTATGAAACTCAACTTGGTCTATGGAATGAATATCCCTTGCCAACACTTCAAAATCAATTTTCTTGTAATCTGCTAATGTCCTTGGCTGTTGTGCAGTTGGTTTTATGAAGGACATCTGTAGTTTTCCCTCTTTGATGTCGAAAGCTGACATCAACCTGGTCTGATTGGTAGGTGTGAGTTTGAGATACTAAGCATAAGTTTGGGCCTTCAGTTTCTCATTTCTCATCTTGATCTCTTTATATCTATCTTTTATATCCTTATCCTTATCAATAGGCCTACTGAATGAGGATACTTCTACACTTAGCTGCCTTTCCAAAATATGGGTTTGTGATGTGGATGGTCCCTGTGTTTCCCCAGATGGATTTGTGCCTTTACTTCTGTCTAGCTCAGTATCAGTTATTTCTACTGAGCCTTTCGTGTCTTCTTGCTCTGAAACAAGATTTAGCCTAGGCCTTTTTCTCTGACTGGTCTCATATTATATATTTTATGTGCCCATTCCTAAACATGAGGGTTCCTCTCTGGTCCTTTTTGGGGTTCTTTTCCTCACTTTGAGGAGTCTACATGATAGGAGGGGTGCTCATGGTTCTTTCTAGCTGTTCAGGTACTTGCAGAAACGAGCTCTCATCAAGCTATCTTTCTAAGTCAATCAGGGTATTATCTACATCTACCTTTGTACTATCTGTTGTGGGGAAAAATGCCTATGCAGGTCGATCCTATCCACCTAAGGTGTGACAGTGCCTTAGCAACAAACAGACACAGCTATTCTAGTATTCTTCCTTTATGAATTAAGAATGAAGAGAGATGGATGGACTAACCGGTGTCTTCTGTTTGTCCCTCGATCCGGTTTCTCTTCTCTTTGAGAGTTCCCAGCTACTTGCCTTCTCGCTCGCCCCAGCTTCAACAGGTCCCTGCAAGATCACAAGAAGAGAGCACTACAAAAAGACATAGATTCATATTCATAACTAGTTCAGGATTAGAAATAAACTAAACATACTAATGCAATCATACATCAAAGATACATCAATATGTAGGAGAAACCAAGATAGCTTTATTGATGAATAACAAGGTTCAGGAGGAGATACAACCAAGAGAGTTCCAATCCAGCATCTCCTTCCCAGCAAATGAAATTCCTATCTTCACCTCCCTTCAAAGCATTAAGCACCTAATGATTCCAGTCTCAAACCAACAACAATTCTTTGCAACAACAAAATTCCAGCCTCCTGGATCTCATGGAAGAGAGATCCATATATAGATGTTTGGAGAGAGGATGAGTTAGCTTGAGATCTGACTAGTGTCCTCTCCCTCTGTCAGTTCTTGCTTCCACTTGGAGACTAAGAGCCTCTTACTCATCACTAGTTGAATTCATTGAGGCAAGTGTCATTGGAGAAGATTCTGGAAGCTTCCAGGGTCTTTTCCACCTCGTTGAATGAACTTGCCATTTGTCACTTCCCGGTCAGCGCACCCTGGTAGTGCTTCTACATGCGTTGCAGTGCACCTAGCCAGTGTAATCTCTGCATTTCAGCACAGACAGCTAGTGGAGCCTCTGAATTGATCCTGAATTGACTTGTTTTTGAGCAGTTTCTGGTGGAGAACTTCTGTGAATTACTGTGATTTGTTAGCCTTGTTCCTCTAGGGGTAGGAACAACATGTTTAGGGACTTTGGATCCCTTAGATTATGGACATTTCATGCTTATAGCTGTAAGGCACAAAAATGTCTATAACAGTTGCCCCCTAAAGTATGAAGCTGTTTATCGGGTGAAATGCTTTATTAGGAGGATCCGAAGTTCATCCAATGCTGGGAGGAGACCTGTAATAAGATACAATACAATACATTATTTTTCATACTGCTTTCATGATTTAGCTGAGGCGGGCATTCCCATGCTCAGCTTTATAAATTCATTTTTCTGTACATAGAACAGACAATCGTCTGATGATAGACTGATAATTTTGATGAAATTATCATCCTTTGGGTAGGATGATTATCTGCTGCAATGATGTACATGTCAATGTATTTATCTTTCCTGAATATATATCGTAGCCCGGATGGATGAAACTAGATCCGGGGTCTTCAAACTCGTTCGATCTTCACTCTAAGTACAAGTCGATCCATGTGAGAAATGTTCTGAAGTCGAACATGGAAAGACATCGCTTGATTACCGGTCAATGAGGTAAACCGTTAACAAGCGCGAGAGGAATCACCGATAATGATAATGACCCTCAAGGTACTGCAGTACAATTCACGTGGTGTGAATAAAGGACTTGGCGTCGAACACCACGCAAAATCTTTCGATCGAAGGTCATTGATGTATACCTGTCGCCGGAAGTGAGAAACTTGCCATTGAGGCATGCAAGCTTCAAAGTACTGAAGGGGGTGTTCCTAGATCAACTTCTTGGATAATGAGCTGATGTCGACAAGAAGCAATCCGTCAAAGGAGGGCCTTAATGAATCCCACATCAATGACACGGAACGGAGCTAATGATTTTGATGGAGGTGAAAACGATCTGAGGACATATGATTCAGGGTGGCAGTCATGAAAGGATGAAGGATAATGTATGGCAGTGGATGGGACACGGTTGACTTCTCTGAACGACTTCTCTTGAACATATGGTGACACTTATGCGATGGATCGGTAGCATTACCCCAAATATGGATGGTATGGTGATGTGACCGGTGAATGAAACAACCCAACCCGATTGTGGTACGGAAGAAAAGTGTCATGTTCAAGAGCGACTTGCTACCATCAAAGTTTTCTCGAGTTTCTCCCAATTTTCGCCAGTCATTGCTGACCAGTACCTCTTTATTTTTGTCAAGCTTGAGGAGGATAACATATGCTTGTTCTATAACTTGCCCTTCGGGCAAGCCCATCGCTATGTTTTAACGAGCCTAGCGATAGTGAAACTCGTTCTCGTCTAAAGACAAGTTTGTCGCTATTTAATGATTTTAACGAGTCTAACGACAAAGATAACTCGGTCCTTTTCATTTTTAGAGAGTCTGAAAAGGTACGTAAAGTCAACTCCGAAAGTCCTTTTTCGTCATCTAATCCCTTAAGTCCGAAAAAGTATAAACAATACAGAAGGGATGAGTTTTCGATAGTTTTAACGAGCCGAACAAAACAAGCGCTCGATCTTTTTGTGCAATAATCCCTCAGGTCCAAAAAGATTAAAATCTAGAGGAGGGATAGCACTTCCAGTCGCTTTAACGAGCTGGAAGGCCAAAACTCGGCAATCTTTTCATATTTTACGAGTCAGATGAAAAGAGCTTAAAGAAGACTCGTCTTTTGAGGAACGAGTGATAAAACGGGTTAGCAGCTGATTCCAGGTACGGGTTGGAATTTTCCAATCACGGCAGTGTCACAAGGATGGCTAGTGAAATCACTCTTCGCAGCTGTTCCTCAAAATGGGTAAACAATCATATGGAGGTGAACGATCGGCCAATGGAAAAGTGGAGGTGACGGTGCAAACACGACCAAGGCTTTAATGGCTGATAATGTTACATTCACAGTGGTTATTTACCGGAAGATAGTTCATTTTTTAACGAGCTTAAACGCGGAAAAACACTGCTCAGTCTTATGTTTATTTTTTAACGAGCATGAACTATGTGCTAAAACTGCTCGGATCTTGCGTTTGTTTTTTAACGAGCATGAACTGTGTGCTAAAACTGCTCGATTAATCCAGTCATATGATAAGAATGTCTCATTGAAGATGCTATTTTTTATGGAGCTTAGATCTTACAAAGCTTTGCTCCGGATCCTTTCGTTATGCAAGTTTGGAAATGACTAATCCTACGAGTTTAAAGGGTTAGACCTACAGGTTTAAAGGGAGGACCTAAAAATTTAAAAAAATAAATAGCCGCCCCTTGCTTGCACTCCAAAAGGTTTGCATGCCCCCAGGTATAAAGTACGATTTCAAGGTTACCCTTCAATTTGCAGATAAAACATTTGTTCTACCAGGAAAGGCCTACCTCTTTCAGGTTACCCAAAGATTGTTTCATTTGCACAGCAAACAAGACACTTCTTCAGCGATGTCTACCGAAATAGACAAAGGTGAGAGACTCCGTCTGTCAACTCACATAACTTTGACAAAAGAATCTTATTCTAGAACAACCCCTCTTCCATGTCGGACGGGGTACGGACTAGTCATATTCTCCCGCGGAAACCTACCCTATACCCAAAGTTTTCCTGCCGAAGCAGACCAGGACGCATGCCCCCTGGGTTCCAGTCATATCCTTCCGAATCACTCGCGCTCATCGGGAGGACGGACCGTGGGTTGAGACATTTCTTGCGTGAAGAGACCATTTAGGGATGGTGTATGACTATTTGCGATGCGTGATCCGGGAAATGAAAGTTGGTCCACGAGCTTGACCACTCTTCCTTCATGCGGAAAACACATTACTCTAAAGAGTGAGGAGACGATGGCTCCCATGCAATATATATAGTCTCGTCCAAGGAGTAGGTTATAATCCAAGGGTCCTTGAATGACCATCACGTTCATTTGAACGGTCTTCCCTTTCAATGTGATTAGCACATTGGGAAGAATCCCTAAAGGTTGACTGGTTCCTTTATCAAAGCCTGTCAGATTTCTCATTTCAGGCAAAAGCGCTGGCGAACCAAGCGCTTTCCAAGCAACAGAGGAAAGGATACTCATAGATGCCCCCTCATCAATGATGGTGCCAGCCATTACCATTCTGTATATTTGAACGATAATTCTGAATGGTATGCTTGTTGGCAACCGGGGTCTACCTGGTTGATTCCAGTCGAAGGATACAACTAGGTTGCTTGGTGGTGGGACCGAATAGATGGCCGGGTATGACTCTGACGAAGTTCCTTCCTGCGATAAAGGAATGGGCAAATTGCCCCCTTGTTCGTTGGAGTCTGTGTTGATGAAGAGAATTTGGACGGTGTCGTCTTTATTCTCTTCTGTGATGGTATCATTCGAAGATAGAACCTCTGAAGGCAAGACCGGGTCAACTGCCGTCTCGACCTTTTGACTTTCATCGGGTATGGATTCAGCTGGTTCATCTTCAATGACCGGCGCTTCAGCTGACCACTTGAGCGGGCCAGCTGGATTTTCAACTAACGAAGGACTCGGCAAGAGTTTTTTATATCCAGGAGGAAGTCGTAACGGTGAAACCGGACGATCATCCAAAACTCTTTTCGCTTCGTCTAAGAAGGGACAACGGTGGTTGGCATGGTCGCCTTCGCACAGTCTACAGGGGGATCTAGCTCTCCCTTTTTGTCCAAGGACTTCACTTTCGCTAGTTGACGGTATGCGTTCAACATGGCTATCAGAGGTTGATGCTACCGGATTGTGCAAACGGGGAGACCAGTCCCTTAGGATCCGAGGGATGCAGGGACAATCTTTGTGGAAGTGGTCTCCCTTGCATATGACACATGGCGATTTAGGCCTAGTCAGTGCTGTGTGTGGATTTTTGTCAGATGACACTTGTTTGCCCCCAGTCGCTTTTGGCTCCTTCTTCTTCTTCTCTTTCTTCTTCTTTTCCTTCTTCTCCTTAGGAACTTGGTTTTTTGTTTTACCAGTTCCGTCAAGCGAAGAGGAAGGAGGAGAGGAAGAATTAGAGGAAGTAGAAGGCTGGTGGGCAACTCTGGACTGATCTAACTGTTGATTCGACTGTTCAGGAATAGTGGCATTCTGAACGACATTGGTTGAGAAGATCCAGACCGGCAAGCCAATTGTCAGTCCTGGAAGCGACAATGTGGCCATATGGGGTGCACCAACATCTCCCCAAGAGGAGAAGGGACTAGGATTTCCACCAAGGGGAATCCCTTGGTTGGTGGGTTCCATTTTCTCAACCTAAAGATCAACGCAGGAAAAAGGGGTGATTGTTCCGTTTAAAATAAATTTTAACGACGCTTTAGACACAACTTGCTTTTTCAGTTTTAAAGAGTCGAGAAAAAGCTAAAGATGACTCTAGTCTCCGTCGATGTTTTAATGAGCCCGAAGTGACAAATGCTCGGATGGACTTTTTCCGTTATAGAGTCTGAAAAAGGCCAAAAGGAACTGCTCTGGAGTTCTAGGTAGAGGGTGTGCCAAACTTTTCGCAAAACTGCAGAATACTTTTTAAGGTGCGGGCGGTCAATCTTCCTGAATGCTGTGTTCAGTGCATTGCGATCAGTAGGGCGGCCGACACGGCTTCCTAAGGATAAAAGTTTTATGCCTATAGGGGTCTCCCAATATATACTCGACGGTACGTGGGAGCACAATCCGTACTGGCGCTATCGTCCCTCAGGAGGAATCACCCACCATCAGCGAGATCGATAGTCACCAGGCTTTACGACGCCGGAACACGTCTCTAGCCTAGACCTCTATGTTGTGCGTTAAGTTACAAAGCGTTGTTAAGTTCATTCAATTTATTTTAGGTTGATCTTTTTAGAAGTTTGCCTTTTTGGATCACCACGAGATGTATGATACAATTCCTAAATGCAGTCTAAAGATGATAAGCAAGCCTTTATATCTTTTCAACAATGAAAATCCTAGCTACAAAGGGAAAAGAAAGACACCATCTTTTCTCAAAGAGCAATTAGCACACTTTAATGCACTTTTCCTAAATCAAGCATGCAAACTATCAAGATGCAAATGCACAATGCAGGTGTTTGTTTTCCGCTTTCTTAATATTGATGCCTAAAAGGAAAGCTCTTTATACAACTTTGAATTTTCTTTTAAATGACAAATACAAACAAGTTTACTTTTTCGAAATCAGAAAGGGTAGAAGAGAATACAACACTTTACGACCTTCGAAATGAACCCTTGTTTCGACACTTAAAAGAGACAAACTCAAACCAAAAGCAAAAGTGAATGTATAATCAACTGTAAACAGCCAATGAACTCTCTCCTAAGATCACAATCAACAAATCTGAATCAAGGGCTACAGGATGATTATTTCACTCTTGCAAATGAAAATTGTAAATGACGCCACAAGCACATAAAAACAATCACAGTATTTTTGTACAAAAGGAGGCGGAATTTAAGCAGAGAAAAGGAGTTATCAGACAGGTACCTATGCTGGTTACAGGCTGCAAAAATCAGAGATCAAAACAAGGCAAAACAGAGCAGAGAACCCCAGCTGCACAAGGCCTAACTGGATCAACGGACCCTCAACACAGAGGTTTTGACATTCAGCGCAGGTAGCCTTCACGGGACCTGCTTTGAAATGCAAAACCTCTTCACAGAGTCTGCGCTGAAGGAGAAACGAGAGTTCCTCACTGGGTTCTGGGTCACAGTTTGCTGATTAATCTACGGTTTCAGGCCAAATAAAAGCAACAAGCAAGGTACAATCAAAGGGATGCCTTGAGGGAGGACTAAGATCTATCACAAAGGATCATCAAATCATTTGTGAGTCCATTGTTCAGATCATAGACAAACCAGTGATTGGATCAAAGCAACAGCTGTGTACTTTGCATCTGAGAATAGCAGATGCAGTTCGATTGTTGCTGTTGAGTCTATGAAACAAACAATGATAGAGACACAAGTAAATGACTAAACAGATCTCCCCAGTGGAGTCGCCAATTTGTTGTGGGGAAAAATGCCTATGCAGGTCGATCCTATCCACCTAAGGTGTGACAGTGCCTTAGCAACAAACAGACACAGCTATTCTAGTATTCTTCCTTTATGAATTAAGAATGAAGAGAGATGGATGGACTAACCGGTGTCTTCCGTTTGTCCCTCGATCCGGTTTCTCTTCTCTTTGAGAGTTCCCAGCTACTTGCCTTCTCGCTCGCCCCAGCTTCAACAGGTCCCTGCAAGATCACAAGAAGAGAGCACTACACAAAGACATAGATTCATATTCATAACTAGTTCAGGATTAGAAATAAACTAAACATACTAATGCAATCATACATCAAAGATACATCAATATGTAGGAGAAATCAAGATAGATTTATTGATGAATAACAAGGTTCAGGAGGAGATACAACCAAGAGAGTTCCAATCCAGCATCTCCTTCCCAGCAAATGAAATTCCTATCTTCACCTCCCTTCAAAGCATTAAGCACCTAATGATTCCAGTCTCAAACCAACAGCAATTCTTTGCAACAACAAAATTCCAGCCTCCTGGATCTCATGGAAGAGAGATCCATATATAGATGTTTGGAGAGAGGATGAGTCAGCTTGAGATCTGACTAGTGTCCTCTCCCTCTGTCAGTTCTTGCTTCCACTTGGAGACTAAGAGCCTCTTACTCATCACTAGTCGAATTCATTGAGGCAAGTGTCATTGGAGAAGATTCTGGAAGCTTCCAGGGTCTTTTCCACCTCGTTGAATGAACTTCCATTTGTCACTTCCCGCTCAGCGCACCCTGGTAGTGTTTCTACCTGTGTTGCAGTGCACCTAGCCAGTGTAATCTCTGCATTTCAGCGCAGACAGCTAGTGGAGCCTCTGAATTGATCCTGAATTGACTTGTTTTTGAGCAGTTTCTGGTGGAGAACTTCTGTGAATTGCTGTGATTTGTTAGCCTTGTTCCTCTAGGGGTAGGAACAACATGTTTAGGGACTTTGGATCCCTTAGATTATGGACATTTCATGCTTATAGCTGTAAGGCACAAAAATGTCTATAACACTATCCCTATCTACAAGAGTGTTTTCCACCCACTCAGATTGATTAGCATATCTTTCTATCTTTGGTATTGGGTGATTAATATAAGGTCCCAACTTGGCCTTCTTTCTCAATCTGGTCATAAACTCGTGGGGGTCATACCTCCACATGAAACTCTTTTGGAACTTCATTTGCTACAAAATTTTGTCTGCCTCCTGCCCTGCTTCTCTAGAGTTGCAAATGAAGGGGCCTAACTGGTTTTTGACTTTGAATTGAGACCATTTCTCAGCTGAGACAAAATTGATCTCATCAAAGTTCATTATTTGTCTATAGTACTCTAGAGAATATAACCTCATGGGGAGGTATTTGGGCAGTTTATATGGTGCAAGCTGGCAAACATAGATTCTTATTTCTGTGTGATTTTGATAAAGGTAGCAATCCCCCACTTTACTTTGTTTAGACAACTAAAGCACCCTTTTGATCTCTTGGATTATTCTGGGTGGAGGGTGTCTTGTCAGCATGGTCATGACTGGATGAACAAAAGAATCAATCAAATCTATATAGGTGTATGGTGATTGAAACTTGTGGAAAAGTGGGGTCCAAAATATGACAGACCTAGGCTGGCCTTTAGTATCCAACTTCTGAGGAGTGAAAGGAAATCTATCTAGCTAATAGTATAGTAACATATGGTAGAGATCAGATGAGTATTTATATACTCTCTCATTGTGCATTCTAGTGAACTGTTCATGCATTCCTTTAGCTATGAACTGGGCATAATCATACAAAACAACAGGAGGTGGTCCTGGGGTGTAAATAGACATGAAGGGTAGGACAAGTTCATCAATAAATTCATCAGTGGTATAGCCCAAACCAGATGATATCATAGTCACAATATGCTTGCCCCTTTCAGAGAAAATGGTAGAAACATATGGAGGGGCATCTTTGGGAATATGTTGCTCTGAAACAATGAATGTCTAGAATATTTGGGCTAACCTAGATAGACTCAATTTGGAGTACTAGTCCAACAAAGCCCCAATGGAGAGTGGGGTCAGGTTTGGACTTGGTTGGACTTGTAACATTTCATTAACTGATTCGGCTATAGTGGTGAACAAAATCTTTTGGTTAGGGGACATAATAGCTCTCTGGCCGGGAATGTAACAGGCATGGCACATATGGACAATTTCTAGAAAAACATGTACTTAGGGGAATTGGTATTTGCGCAAATTGGATTCCCAAAGCCCAATGTCATCATAATGGTTCAAATATCTATCCCTACTAAAACAATGAAGTTTGAGTAGGACCTCATGTGCACTGGTATCTCTGATTTGGAAATCCTTGTCCACCAGGCGAAGGTGGTCTAGGTCCACATGAGGAGTTGTGATAGGTCGGACATCCATGGCGATAGGGGCAGCCATAATTCATTTCTTGTGGATTTGAATTTGGCTTTAAAGGTTTATGCAGGGGTTTTGCAATGGAAATTGGAAACTTTCATAAGCGTTTGGTCACAGGATTTTGAATTTAAAGTAATTTCAATTAATTTAACTTAATTAAAATACTTCAAGAGTGAACTTTTTCAAATTTAGAAAGGGGTTCTGGTAATTCATTGAAAAATACCTGGAGTTTAGGTGAATTGACTTCCAAATGGTGTTCTGGACGACAGCGGAAGGTTGAATGGGCTCTGAGAGCTTTGAAGGTGGTCTCTGCAACTTCTTTTAGGACTTAAATGGGGTTAATTGGTAGTTTTCAGGTTTGCAGGTGTCACACTAGTTCGCAGAGGTTTACAAAGAGCTTGAGCGAAAAAAGGTAGAAAAGGGCTTCCTGACCTTTTTATGGAGCAACAGTCACTTTTTGGCAGAAAATTTTATGAATGAATAATAGGTGGTTTATTGGGTTGAGCGGGGAGGTGGTTTCCCAGGCTATCACATCGCTTCTGTGGAGGAAGCAATATTAAGGGGGGGTCACCCGATCTACTCCATCGATCGAAACGTAACAGTCAGGGGCCAGGGAGAACTGCTTTATTGGATGGGTAAAGGTCAGTCATCGGGCGCAACCGATATGGCTATGGAACATCGGATGAGGGGGATGGTGATCTGACGAAAATCTGGCAAGGGAAGTGTGCAGGTGATAAAAGCATGGGTTTTGGGGGGGCAGCACTTTAAACTTCAGCGGTATGGGATTATTTATAGGTTAATGATTGGTTAAAATGATCAGGTGGGGCTTAATGACAGGATTAATTAGTTTTGTCAGGATATGGGGTAATTTATAGTTTATATTTAAACTAAGGGTTGGGATACTTATATAAGGGATTTAATTAATATAAGGGAAAAAATTCTAGGATTTATATAATAAAATTAAAAATTAATATGAAATTGGCAGAGTGGGTATATCCTTAGCATAATGCAAAATGTAATATTTGTGCACTTTATTTACATACACTCAATACTTAGGATAAGATGTTTTTGTGGGTTTTTTGAATGAAAAGGGATTTAACATGGAGTTGTTTTTCTTTTCCTAGCCAAATGAAGTTTAACCTTAGGAAAACGGGTTTTATTAGGGTAATGAAGGGGATGACTTTTATGAAGGGAATTCTAACACTTGATGTCCATAAGTCATTAAGCCGAGGGTCCGTCCCACTGAAAGTTAGAGAAATGCTCTGAGCTTCTTTGACTTAAAGGATTTAAAGTACTAGAACATACTTGTGGATAGGAAATTAGTAAGTAAAGGGGAAAGTGAATGAGGGAAATTTAATCACATTAGCTTGCAGAACTTTGTTTGTGCTTCCACATACATACTGGAAAATGTGTCTAAGCATGATGCATGTGTTTTGATCCAACAAACTTTATACTTCAGCAACCTTTCTTCTACTTACCCATTACTTACCCTCCCATTTTTTCTTCATTTTATGTGGGTGCATTTAGGCTAGCAAACCCTTTTCATACATTTTTCTTTTGAAAATTAATCTATCTAATTCTAACCTTATATCATTCAAGGGCTCAGATTAAACTGATGAGCTCCTTTTATTTTCTCTACCTATCTAATGATCTTCCAAGATTAAATTGTTTGGCTGGATTTTATTCTCTAACTAAAAACATAAAATTCAAAGCATGATATAACCAATATTAAACAGTTTGATTACCATGGATTTTGGCATGAATAACAAGCTACACACAATCATTATTATGCATAAAAGTAAATATTACTGGCATTTAGACTTGCACACTTCATGGTCTCTTTTTGTTTTTTTTGTTTCATATATTTTCATTTTTTTGACCTACTCTTATTCTTTTTTTCCTTTGATTTTTCTTTTAGGACATACCCTCTTTACATTTTTTAATTTTTTAATATGGAAAACATTTACAGAAAGCAAAGGTACGTATAATAGTACAAGCCTTAACCTTATTCATTCAAAATTATGACTCCTATTGGTATAGGAACCTAACACCATCGACCCATGTTGCTCCCATTTTTCCAAAAAAAATGTCATTTAGGGCCTCAAAATGGCTCTGAAAGTTCAGGACCCGAAAAACTTCCAAAAATAGTAAATTGTGCTACAATTAAGGAAACTAAAAAACTAAAAGAGACAGTTGTGGGGGTCAAAGTAGGATAGGCGTGTGGCCACCAACATCCACTTGGAGCATGGCATGTTTTGACTACCTCAATACAATCTTTGAATATCGAAGGCCAAAGGTAGTCTACTCGCAAAAAAAATTGAGTTGTAGAAAGCCTAGATAGATGACTGCCACAAGCTCCACTATGGAAATCATTAAGTATGGACTCAGCCTCTTCCAAGGTTAAACAACACCTAAGGATTGAATCAATCCCATGACGATAAAATGTATCACCTATAATAACATTATTCTTAGCGAGGTGACGCAACTTTCTACGCTCATCCTTGGAAAAGGTGAGCAGAAACTTTGAAGTCTAGAGATATATAATGATATCCCCATGTCGGGCAGATAAATCATTCTTGCGGACAAGACCGATCTCCCTAGTATCTATGGATATCTAGCGACAAGAAAACCAAACAAATTCTATCTTTCTCTAAATATGTGATTTATAAATAAAGGTTAATAGGTGTTTTAGGCCTACCTCGGGTCCAGTGCTAGTTTGTGGAAGCCACGCTCCATTTGTCCAAATGAGTTCCCTTTTGAAGAATCTGCAAACACAAACAGGCACACATATCAAATAACACCTGAAAAGCCAATATAATAAACCATATTTATCATGATGATCAAGGAATTCATGAAATAAACCATAGAACACAATTTATTGAGAAAAATGAATCTGATTGTATTAACTTTAAACAAATAAAAATTTTACAACCTTGGTTCCTTGATGTTGTACAAGCTCCTCCCAAGGTCCAGCAAGAATCTCCTTTACTTTGACAAGTTTCACTCTCTTCCCAAAGAAGCCAAAAGGTATGTAATCTCTCCTCTCAAGCTTAACTAGGAAATCTCAATTCCAACAACATTTACCCTAAAAAATGTTCAGCTTTCAACCTCCCTAGCAACCAGCCCAATGCCTCAATTTATAGAGTAGAGGAGGGAAGTTACTAGGTCCACCTTCAAAGGGATAGAGCCCTCCTTCAAAGGGATAAGCTCCTCTCATCAAGGGGTTAGCTCCTTTAGTTATGGGATGCATGAACCACCTAGGAGCGAACCAACCATGTCAAGATTCCTTCTAGAAGCGTCCAGAATTAACCCAAAGTGAGTTTTTAAGAATAAACTTGCGCCTTTTTGACTTTCACCGGGCAGGTCCACAGGTAACATGACCAAGGAGTGCAAACCATAGGTAATGGTAAGAGAAAGTGCGGAACTAGAGTTTTATAGATTTTCAAAGACTTTCTCTCATTTTTAAAGCTTGACATGAAGAGCTGAGGTTTGAGACTTGCAAAGGAGGACAGTATGAGTGGTGATAGACTCACACTGATTGCATAAAGTCATGGTGACAATATTTTGTGTAACGGATTGCCCCCTAAAGTGCGAAGTTTGTAGTAGATGAGGATTTCATTTATCATCTAAGAAGATTGAAGTACTTTATCATTTCAAGGATCATCTTGTGGAGAGCCTGGTTAGAACCTGTAAAAACATTCAATGCAAAATATATATATGAGATCATATCATCGCTGAGGTAGGCATTCCCATACTCAGATCAAAACTGACTAGAAAACTAACTAAACTGCTCTGATATAGGAATGATCTTGCAATACATCACAATTATAGACTCATGTAAACACAGTATGGGTGCAGCCATCTGTTTATGAATAGTCTACTATATAATGAATACAAAATTCCTCACAGCCTGGATGGTGGAAACTAGATCCAGGGTCTTGATTTCTACTTCCCGAAATAGTACGATTCTATCCATGTGAATGAATGTGTCGAAGTCGAACATGGTAGAAACCACTTGATTACCAGTCAATGATGTAAACTGTTAACAAGTGTGAGAGAAACCACCATTAATGTCAATGGCTCTCAAAGTACTCAGTACAATCCATGAAATATGAATAGATGTGTTGATGTCGAACATGTCACGGAATCCTTTGATCGAAGGTCAATGATGCAACCTATCGTCGAAGGCGAGAAACCTGCCATTGAGGCATGCAGATCCCAAGGTACTGACGATTTCTAGATCATCTTTCTAGATAATGAGCTGAAGTCGATAGAAAGCGATCTGTTGTAGGAAAGCCTACAACACAAAATCATAGATCAAGTTTGAAGAAATATAGTTGCAAGGACTGACTCAGGGATGGTAAAGATGGATGACAGATATTTTGCAGATGAATGGTTTATTTGCACTGACCTCTTGAACACATAACGACACTGTAGATTGTTTGGTGACAATTGACCCAAAGCTAATACCCAGAAACTGGCTGAAGGCTTTCAATATGGTTTGATTAACTGTTAGGCAAAGGATTTCCCAACCCAGGTGAATAAAAAGTGTCATGTTTAAGAGCGGTTGAATGCTTTTCTGAGACACAAAGTATGAAAAACAGGTTCATTTTTCTCTCTTTTCCCCCACCATTTCTGGCAAGTACCTCTTTATTTTTGACAAGCTTGAGGAGGATAACATTTGCTTGACTATAAGCTCATCCTTCAGATGAGTCCAACTTAGTTTAAAATTCAAACCCTAAGAAGGAGTGGTCTGTTCCTATTTGTAATTGAACAGGTCCTTTACTGTTAAATTTTAACGAGTCCAGTATAGGAGAAACTCTGCGTTTTTCAATTTTAGGGAGTCAGAAGAAAAACTTAAGAAAACTCAATGGTTGTCCTTTTTCATAAATTTGTGTCTCCCAACCCCGAAAAAGTATAAATAATACTTGAGAGAACTGCTTGACCATTACGATCAAGAAGTACTTTTCATAATTAGTGTCTCTAATCCGAAAAAGTAAAAAAGCAATCAAGGACATGTCATTTTATTACCATTATCGAACTTGAAACGACAAAAGTCCAGAAATCTTTTCATGTTTATACGGTCAGAAAAGAGCTGTAAGTGGACCATCCTTTTAATTCCATTTTAGCGAGTTTAAAAAGGAAAAACTCGACAATCTTTTCATATTTTATGAGTCAGAAAAGAGCTTAAAGAGGACTCGTCCTAGAGGAACGAGTGGTATAAAGGGTAGCAACTGGTTCCGGCAATGGAGGAACTGCTCAAAACATGTAATGATTAAGAGGCTGGCTAACAAAACCACTCATAACTATGGTCCCTCAGGAAAGGAAAAACAACCAAGTGAAAGCATATGATCAGCCAAAGAGATCGTGGCGATGGAATGAAAACAACCAACGCTCATCTAACAGAATTTAGCAGATAAAAATGACAATCACGAGATGTAAATCAGGTATAGGTTCATTTTTAAACAAGCTTGAACCATAGAGAACTCTGCTTGGATTCGGCTTGATGTTTACACAAGCTTGAAACGAAAAACTATGCTTGTTATAAATTTGCATGCCCCCAGTGTAATGACGCAAAACGAGGTACATGCCCCCCAAGCTTCATTGCATTCAACTAGGTGGATGGAATGAAGGTTTACTTTCGAGATCCTAGAAATACTCGACTCGAAAAGGGAGTTGTTTCATTTTTTAGTGAGGTTGACATAGGAAAAGAAGTATCCTCAAAACCCTTGTTTCATTTTTTAAACGAGCTTAACATAAGAAAAGGAACTATGCTCATGACTCCTTGTTTCATTTTTTAACGAGCTTGACACAAGACAAGGAACTATGCTCATGACTACTCTCTACAATCTACCTAACAAGGAACTATGCTCTAAAATCCTTGATTCATTTTTTAACGATCTTGACAGAAGACAAGGAACTATGTTCAAGTCTACTCTCTACAATCTACCTATATAACCTACTGATTCATTTTTTTAATGAGGTTGACACAGGAAAAGAACTGTCCTCATACCTTATTCATTTTTTAATGAGGTTGACTTAGTAACAGGAACTATCCTTTGACCAACTGATTCATTTTTTAAAGAGGTTGACATAGGAAAAGAACTATCCTCATACCTGATTCATTTTTTAGCAAGGTTGAATCAGTAACAAGAACTATCCTCTAACCAACTGATTCATTTTTTAATGAGGTTGAGACAGGAAAAGAACTATCCTCATACTCACTGGTTCATTTTTTAACGAGGTCGACACAATTGTTAGGTTCCTATACCAATAGGTTTCATTTTTCATGATTGACCTGGGAAGTGCTAAATATGTTCATCTTTTCATGCTGCAAAGGTTCCATATTTTGTAAAAGAATTAGAGAGAGTTAAAAAATGTAAAGAGGGTATGCCCTAAAAGAAAAATCAAAGGGCAAGAAAAATCAATTGGTCAGAAAAATGATAAAAATGAACCCCAAAGAAAGACCAGGAAAGTGGCTAGCCCAAATGCCACTGCTAGCTTGATGGATGGCCCAACAGTTCAATCTGGACCATGCCATGTTTTAAATTGCTTGTTCTAGACTAGAGAATGAATATCTGTCCAAACAGTTCAAGCTTGGCAGATCACTAGCTAGGTAGAGAAATTAAGGAGCCCAACTACTTAATCTGGGCCCTTGGAAGAGATAAGGGTAGATTTAGATAGGAGGGCAGTCAAAAGAAAAGAGGATAATCAGGGTCTGCAAGGCTAAGTGCACCCATTCAAAAGGAAGAAAAATGTTAGGTGTATTAGGCTGGGTAGGTAGTTTGAGGTTGCAGAAGCAAGGTTTGGATCACCTGATGTATTATCAATCAGAGCTTATCTCATCAATGAAAGAAATGTCAAAGCAGTTGTTTGATGGCAGAACTATGGAGGCATGTCTAACTCCCTTTCTCCCTCCCCCTCAAATTTTCTTACTAACACCCCTTAAGGACCTTGGGATCTACCCAATAAGTCATGCTCTCACTGCATTTTTGTCAAATACTAAGTCAAGTTTTGGGTTTTCTTAAGGAAAAGAAGTCACATTTCTTGTGTAAAAACCTTTTCTTCCACATTCCATTCACTTCCTATATCTAAGTTTTCCTTCATAAACTTAGTTCCAGGCCCCTACACTTTCACTTCACAAGGTCATATTAACTTCTAATTTTACTATATAGCTCCCTAGCCTATGTTCTCACCCCTATTTTCTACAAAAAATATGTAAAAATCCCAAAAAATATATTAAATATCCCACCCTAAAGCACTATAGCTTTGTAATTCAGTCTTGGGGAATAATAGTCCATTTGGGACTATTATTAACCCTTCCGCGTCCTAACCCTGGGATTAATCTAACCTCTGGTTAGGTTAATAGCCTATACCTATTCCTCTACCCATCAAAACCTTATGATTCTGTCCCCCCGCAGTCATTTCCCTAAGGTTAAGTGTTTAAATGGTTCAATTAAACATTAAACGTTACCCCCGGCGCATACCCATAAACCCATATAACCCAAAGTCTAAACCCCCGTAGCACTATATAGAGATTTAAATATATAGTGGGCTATCGTACGTTAACCTGCTGCCACCTTTGCGCCCTGTCGGCCCTCCGATCCGCTCTCCTAGATCTGACGCTCCAGGTTGATATCGGAGCGTCCCCGACGTATGGGAGTTAGCGTCCAATGGAGGGTGGTTTTACCGCTGTACGCAGGGATGCGTGCCCTGTTCTCATTGCGTCGGGCCTCCTCTGACACTTACCGCCCTCGTACAGAAGGCAGTCCGATAGAAACCACTTACCGCCTTCTGTCCGGGCGCCACGTCCCTGTGACGTCACCTCCACGTCAACCCACTGCTGCTCCATGTCACCGCCACCGCATCTTCCTGCGTCCCTACCCTGCCACCATGTCCTGTGCCACGTCATCGGCCCCGTCAACTGCCACGTCACCATGCCATACCCGGGACCCGCCGATGACGTCATGCTGACGTCATAGCAAAAAAGCGCCAAAATGCCGCAAAAGCCCAAATTTGCGTTAAAACTCGCAAAAAACGTCGTTTTTGTTTGTTTTTTATGCAAACAAACGACGCAAGCGCTTGCATGCAACTCACATCCAGTTTGCATTCAACATGCCCGTCAGCCACCAAGGCCTACTCGACCTGCAACCTGACCTCTTCAGCCTCCGCCAACAGCTATCCACCACAGCATCTCTCAATTTGACAGGTATTTACCCGAAGAAATGCCCATAACCCTATTTTTATAGCTTCTCTGCAAAATTCGCCAATACACCTAAAAAATTCACTTGAAATACTTGGCACCTGTGACCTTTTCCTCTCTGCCCCACTATATAACTTCATTTGTGGCCAAAACCCAACATCTCTGCCCCCTCTGATAAAATTGCCATCGCTAGCTTGAATTCCAACTCCAATTGACCCGCGGAATCACTAAAAACAGTTTGCTAAAGCCCTTTATTTTTCTCCCTCTCCAGTGTACTTATTGCAGAGCCCTCCACACTCTTCATTCCCCTTAATTTTTACTCCTTAAGAACACCTCTACACAGAACTTAAAACGGTGAGTTCCTTGCCCACAAAGCCTTCATCATAACTCTGTCCCTTGCTGAAATACAAGCCTAATTCAATTATAATCACAGTCAAAACATGGAGGCCCCACTTGCCTTCAATATTGCACCACTAAATGCACCCCATAGACAGTTAGAATGGATTCCACTAGCAGATAGAGACTACCAAATTGCTGATATGGAAGGAGATAAGCCTCATCTTCAGGCTTTCTGTGAGATAAGGAGTAAATTCAGAAACAAAAGTGATCCATTAAGAATATGGGAGTCCAACATGCCCATGTACTACTTGCCCTCAGTAAATGTTTTTCCTGACCTCATCCATCAGTGCTGTTCCAATTATGATCCTTCTCAGAGGGCAGTGATGGGTCCTGCTGGCAAAGTCCTCTTCTACATTACTCCTCAGTCTATCAATGAGATGTTGCAATTCAAACCAACTCAGCCTTTGGTCCCCCTTTCCATGAAGAATCTATTAGATCAAGCCTCAAAATTGCCCTCTGTAGAGATTGACCGAATTGCTAAATTGTTTATGCCACCAAACTGTTACTCCAGATTCACAATCCCTTATCTCCATGTTGCATTTACTAAGGAGGGAAAAATTCTTATAGATATGATCTCCCACATCCTGGGATTTAGAACAAGTGAAATTGTGGACAACACTGTCTTTGCCTTGATGTCTATCTTCACCCCAGGACAGCCCCCTGCTGTCCGATATGATTATGCTACCTTCATAGCTGATAAGATTCATGAGCAATTCATGAACCTAGAAAGGGAAGGGGTATTCAAATACACCTCATATATCTATCATTTGTTGCTATATTATCAGTCTGAAAGTTTCCTAGTCATCCTCAGAAAATTGGGTGCTAGGGGGGGAGGAGGTCAGTGATATTTTGGTCATCCGCATTCCATCATGTTAGTAGCTCCCTATACACAAATTTCGAATTCATTGACCTTTTTCTCTATCCAGCTACCTGCTTACTATCAACAGATCCTCCCCCCAGACTCACTAATGAGATGCAGAAGATTCTACAGCTTTCCAAAATCTACAACATTGGTGACTAGTATTTTTACCAAAACTACACAATAATCAGGGTTTATGGCTGTGAATTAGCCCCCTACCAACTGCCAAAATATGTCCCTATGAGACTCTTTGCCTTAGAATAATTTTGGCAATTTGGTAATGCAGATATGATTCATTTTCATGGAAAAAGTAAAAAAGCACAGCTGAAAATCAGACATCAATTGAGCCCCTTTATTTTTAATAAGAGAGAAGAAGCATGGAAAGATGCTGATCAGATTTTGGGAGAGAAACTTAAGCTCAAACTAAGTTTCATTTGGTCACCATATGATCCTAATCACTTCATAAGCCTTAGAAGAATCAAATATAGGCTTGCAGGATATGTACATTACAATATCCCTCAACTTGAACAATATGCCAATAAACAAGAATGGGTAGAAGGCACCCTAATGGAAGAGCTCACTGAAGAAGAAATAACAGAAAAAGCAATCAAGAATCTGGAAAAATCTGTTGACTTGGAATCTTTTGGGCAGGTCTTTTTTACAGCTCCTCAACACCTTGGAGAAGGCACCTCATCTGCCACGGCCCCCCAGCAACCTGCCCAAGTAAGTGCCCCACCAACAACAACAGACAAAGGAAAAGCGGTGCAGCATTCAGAAGAACAAGTGCACAATTTGGGACAGCAAGAAACAATGGCAGATCGGCCGGTTTCTACAGATGGACAGATTCAAGGGCAAGACCCCTTAACTCAAGAAAAAGTGACTGAAATTCATGTACTGCAGACACCTCCTAATGAGGAAAGGGCAAAGAAGAGAGATAGGCAGGAAGAGACCCCTTCAGGGACATCTACAGAGCAGCAAGGAGAGAAGAGACAAAGGTTAAATCCTTTTTCGGAGGAAGAGATGCCAGATGGGCCCACTGAACAGCAAATTCCCCCAAGCATGGAGACATCGGCCAGCTCCTTTTAGCAGGAGCAAGAGAGACAACAAGGGGTGGAAGTAACATCCACTAGGCAACAAGGCCGACAGGGCTCTGAAATTAAAAAAGCATTCACTGATATCAAAGCTAGGAATGAGCCAGTGAGACTACAACTATACAACCAACTAATAAGGATGGCCCCTACCAGTCAGCAAAGGCTAATGGCAACCTATGGCATCCAGGAAGGAAGAATGACCCTTGATCACTTCAGACCTACAATTCAGCAACCCTAATTAGCGGCTGATTACATTAGAACCAATCTAGAAGTGTTCGCCAAGGATATCCATCCAATGGACCAGATTGAATTGCACAAGCAGAGGTGGATGAGTTCAGAATAAAGATCACAACATTATAGAGCAGAGGGCTGCCTAGCCTAGTAACCAGTGTTGGAAGACTATTGTCACATGAGAATTATGCCAATAGGGTGAGCAATTATGCTGCCAATCAAATCACAGCTTCCTCAAGCACATCAGAAGAGATAGGGCCTCCATCTGGACAGAGTGTCTTTGATAAATTAGAAAATCTATTCTACATTGCACATGAGATAAACCATCTCTTTGAAGACCAGCCAAACTTTTACAGATACACAGAAGCTGATGAAACACTGATAAAGATACAAAGGCATCAGCTACCTACAGAAGATTGGTGGAGAAGAATTATGGAGATGTTGCTCAGGTGATTTTGGTTATTAATTCTTTTTGTAAACTACAGTTCAGCATTTACAGATGGCATGGTCCACTTGTCAAAGGATCAAAGCAGCGTAAAGCAGAATTCGAATGTTAACTACAGCTCATTAAGTGAAAAGTAGCCCAGCACCAAAGATGAAGACCAAGACAACAATAGGCAGCATACCAGCATCATAATAGCACACGCAGAATAAATGCGCAGCAGACAGCCTACTCATTTAGCCTAGAAAGTCAAAATTTTCTGACAAAATAGACAGCTAGCAAGCCAATATTAACTGCAGTGTTTAATTCTTCATTTACTCCCTTGAAAGAGTTGGTGATGTAATTTATTACATGAAGACTCATCATCTAGATATTTTGTATCTTATTTTTGTATATATACCTCCCCATAGAACGTATTTGGGGTTGGTTGGTGATTCTCTCTAAGAGCTACGTTGTAAATTTTCAGACTTCTAATACAAATTGCTGGTGAAGTTGATGCTCTCTGTGTTGTCTGGATGTGAAATGAACTGTGTTCTGCTACAGAATTCCTGTGTCGTTTAATGGAACAATAAGTTATTCTAAACCGTGTTTTGTCTTTATGTGTTTGCAAATTTCACATATGTTTCACAATCTTAGTAACAGAGAAGAAAGAATAGCTCATGACTTGTTTGAATACACCCTGTGCTCAATCTCTGTTTCTAACTGTGTTTTCTTCATAATTAGTCATGAATATGAATTCTTAATTGCTCATGTTTGAACTGATTCTCTCATTATGGATGCTATTTAGGAATTCTTAACTGCTCCTAGATAATATTCTCACATTTTCCCTCTATCATCATAGTGAAAGATCCTTGACTGCCTTTCATTCCCTGATTTCATGCCATCGATTCCCAGATTTGAAAAATTGTTCCATAGGTGCCTGTCTAGCTCTGTAGCATTACCCTTTCCACAAGAAACACTTACAACAGTATCCCATCATTGACTCCATTGCCCAATGGTCTAAGCTATTCTGAAAACTGTATATCAGTTCTATTTTGAAATCATCATCCAACCAAATTTAAAACAAAACCCTGTGCATCATAACTAGCCTAAAATTACACCAAAACAAAGTTAAATCATAAAGAGAGGGCCCTCTCTAGTTGCAAGTAGGCTAGGACTTGCAGCTAAAAGATTGGTGAGTGGTTACCTCGGCCGTATTCCCTTAGGAGCCAGGGAACAACCTGAGTGATAACAACAGTAAAAGGAACTTTCCTTGACCCAACTGATTCATTTTTCAATGAGGTTGACATAGGAAACGAACTGTCCTCATACTCACTAATTCATTTTTTAACGAGGTCGACACAGTAAAAGGAACTTTCCTTGACCAACTGAAACCAGCGGAGTCGCCATTTTGTCGGGCGGATAAATCGTTCTTGCGGACAAGACTGATCTCCCTAGTATCTATGGATATCTAGTGACAAGCAAACCAAACAAATTCTATCTTTCTCTAAATATGTGATTTATAAATAAAGGTTAATAGGTGCTTTAGGCCTACCTCAGGTCCAGTGCTAGTTTGTGGAAGCCATGCTCTGTTTGTCCAAATGAGTTCCCTTTTGAAGAATCTGCAAGCACAAACAGGCACACATATCAAATAACACATGAAAAGCCAATATAATAAACCATATTTATCATGATGATCAATGAATTCATGAAATAAACCATAGAAGACAATTTATTGAGAAAAATGAATCTGATTGTATTAACTTTAAACAAATAAGAATTTTACAACCTTGGTGCCATGATGCTGTAAAAGCTCCTCCCAAGGTCCAACAAGAATCTCCTTTACTTTGACAAGTTTCACTCTCTTCCCAAAGAAGCCAAAAGGTATGTAATCTCTCCTCTCAAGCTTAACTAGGAAGTCTCAATTCCAACAGCATTTACCCTCAAAAATGTTCAGCTTTCAACCTCCCTAGCAACCAGCCCATTGCCTCAATTTATAGAGCAGAGGAGGGAAGTTACTAGGTCCACCTTCAAAGGGATAAGCTCCTCTCATCAAGGGGTTAGCTCCTTTAGTTATGGGATGAATAAACCACCTAGGAGCGAACCAACCACGTCAAAATTCCTTCTAGAAGCATCCAGAATTAACCCAAAGTGATTTTTTAAGAATAAACTTGCGCCTTTTTTACTTTCACAGGGGTTTGCACCCACTCCTTTAGAGACAGAGTGGGCAGGTCCACAGGTAACATGACCAAGGAGTGTGGGACTGTAGGTAATGGTAAGAGAAAGTGTGGAACTGGAGTTTTATAGATTTTCAAAGACTTTCTCTCATTTTTAAAGCTTGACATGAAGATCTGAGGTTTGAGACTTGCAAAGGAGGACAGTATGAGTGGTGATAGACTCACACTAACTGCAGAAAGTCATGGTGACAATATTTTGTGTAACACCCCATACCAAGGATCTTGTGAGGAAATAAGAAATAAATGTTCATCAGGAAAATTTTCCTCGTGAATAATTTCTTCATTACATGGAAAATCTGATATCAACTCTGCAAATACCAAAGATTTCTTAGATTTAGCCGACATGAATTCGAGATTGAATTGTTGCAAGATGACAATCCATCTATTATATTTCCCCCCAAGCACTCGTCTACTGAGAACAAACTGAAATGGATTGACGACTGCTAAGATGAACGTTTTTCAAATCAAAATGTAATGCCGAAGCTGTTAGATAGCATGGACAGCTACCAAAGCTAATTTCTCGATGGGAGAATAGCGAAGTTAAGGACCTACCAAGCCTCGGCTTAGATAGCAGATTACATGCTCATATAAGGCATCATCTTCTTGAACTAGAACCATACCAATGGTTGATTCTGCTGTAGCGAGATACAAGAGGGAATATCTACTATAATCAGGTGGACTCAACAATGGAGTAGAGATTAATGCTTTTTTAAAAGCATCAAAAGATCATTGCGCAAAGACATCCCATAAAAATGGGACCCCTTTCTTAAGCAAACACATAAATCCTTTTGTGATCTCGGCATAATTAGCTATAAATATCCTCAAGAAACTTGCTTTTCCTTGGAGACTTTGAAGTTGACATATGGATGACAGAGGAGGAAACTGAAGTATTGCCTCAACCTTAAAGGGATCTACATGAATCCCCTCTATTGACATGATGAATCCTAATAGCCGACTGGATGTGACCACGAAAATGCACTTATTCGGGTTCAACCGGATTTTATAAAAATGACACCACTCAAAGATGAATCGAAGATGTTTAGGATGATCCATTCTCTTTTGAGAACAAGCAGCTAGATCATCTAGATACACTTCAATAACGTGCTTGATGTTGTGAAAAGCATAAGACATGGCCCACTAAAAGGTGGCTCTAGCATTTTTTAGGCCAAAAGGCATCTTTTTGTACACAAATGTACCCCAAGGACAAATAAAGGTTGTCTTGTGCTAATCTTCTAAATCAATAGTAATTTGATTATAACCATAGAATCTGTCCATGAACCAAAAGAATTCATTACCCACACATTCATCAATAATTTGAACAATAAAGGGTGTGGGGTAATTGTCTTTTAGACAAGACTTATTTAGGTCCCTAAAGTTAATGCATACTCGAATCGTTCCTTCTTTTTTATCTACAAGGACTGGATTAAAGACCCACTCAGTTAAAGGAACAGGGTATATGAAACCCACCTTTAGTAGCTTCTCGACTTTAGCTTTGATAGCTAATGCTTTTCTAGGATTAACCGGTCGAATTTTTTGATGAATAGGTTTAACATTTTCATATCTCTTCATGTCATGTTGGACTATAGATGGATCTATGCCATGCATTTCCTCATAATACCAAGCGAACACATCACAAAACTCTTTGAAGAGATAGGTATAAGTTTGAATTTCTTCAAGGGAATAGTCAGGTCCAATGAAGACATTTTCAATAGTGTTAGGATTCCTAGAGATGATCACTGGTATAGTTTGTGAGATAATAGACATGTTACCTTCAGCAGAAAACTATACTGGGACCAAAGGGTTTAAAACTGCATGAACATCACTAGTAGAAGGACTGGACAAACTTGACTCAATTTCTTGCAAATGAGGGAGGAAATACGAACGATGATGTAAATCATCCCATGGTCTATCAACACCCATCATTGCTTCTATAATTGCTTCTTCAGATGGCAAGACAATCTCTAAACAATCTTGAGCCAAAGTTGAATCGAGGGTCTAGGCTAGAGCTACATCTCCATCCAACACCTTTGGTGAGAAAGGAGTATGATTGGAGTCTGCAGAGTTAACAATAGACTAACAAGCAATTTCTACTACAGACATAGGACATGTCATTCCACCTACCTGCCCTCCATCTAATGTGGTGGTAGATGAGGGTAAAGGCCAAGGGTCCAAAAAATAATGAGTTCGAAAGAACTCTCTTTGAGAATTTCCCTTGGAGGATGAAATATCATTAATTCTAGCTATAGGAGCGGGAAGATCAAAATTACCCATCGAGGAAGAGTACATTCCAACTCCTAAATTCTCTATAGGTTTCTTGGGATTGTCTACTAATGGAACAGTAGACTCAAAAGATGCATGGGAGTCACCTGGAGAATAATCCATCTGATCAACTTTTACCATTGTCCCTTCATGAGGAAAATAAATGATGTAATATAACGATGATATTATGGCATCCATCTCATAAATCCAATTCCTTCCTAAAAGGAGGTTGTAATCTAGATTCACATCGACTATTTATACCACAACATTTACCACCTTTCCCCCAACATAGATGGGAAAGGTTGGAATAATCTCATGTGCCCTATGAGAATTGTCCATCAAATTTCATTAATAGAGTAGGTGAAGGAAAAGCTTGAGGTGATCCAATAGCCTTCCAACATGACATGGACATCACACATGTGGAAGCTCCCTCATCAATAACAGTTCGAAAGATATTGGTCTTTTAATATGTAGACTTTATCTGGAAAGCCATATGATGTGGGAGTCTCTTTTTAACATTTGACATATCAAATGTAAGCACAAGAGAATTTTTTGGATCAACTGCTCCGATTGTAGAGAGTAATGTACTCCTCTAAGCGGGGCATGACTGGAGTACCTCTAACGCTGACATAGCACAAGGACTCTGAGCCAGATCTTCTACAATCAAGAAGTTCTGGGCTAACCTAGGATTAGGGTTAATGGTCGAGTGTTTTGCGGAGCCTTTTGGCATCCAAGGTATAGACTCAACAAAAGGGCTCTCAATATGGAGTGAATCTGAAGCATTGGAAGCAGATTTATCCTTAGATGACTCTGATTCACCATAATAACGCGATCACATAGTCACGTCAATATTTGAACTCATCATGTAGACATGTGATGTATTTTCCCCTTCCCGGTTGCCCCCAGCGGGGTACCAGTACTAGAGTTCACACTAGCAAGTAACTGCTACCCTTGGGGAAAAAGGTTAGTGAGGACAACCTGGGAGCTAGAGGACCCCTGTTGAACTAGTAAGTGTTGATCATACTGGATCTTAGGGCAAAGATGAGTCAAATGATCTTCATTGCATAGCTTGCATGGAAATTTTACCTTTTTCTTAGAATACTTTCTACCCCCACCGACATCGTTTCGAGCTTGTTTGCATTGCCCTTCCCATCCTGGTTCCTTTTCCCACCTCGTCCTTTCTTCTTCCCATCAGATTGTTGGTTTCCTTTGGGGTTAGAAGTTTGGATGACATTTATAGACGTAGGTTGAGAAGGTGTAGTGACAAATGGTGAAGCTTGCATAGAAGAAGCAGTTTGTAAAGTCAATTGTTGTAATTGAGTCAGCAAGTTAGCCGTGTTAGCATTGATCAATATGACTAGCCCGTTGGCATGGGGATATGGCTTCGGCTTGGCTATATCAACCTTGGACATTGGAGCATCAGGTAGAATTTTTTGAAGAACCCCAGATTGAAAATATAAAATTTCTAACTATAGGACCCTAAAAGTAGCCTGCTCTTCAGTGAACACACTGGAGAGTGACACATCCTTAGAGATATTGGGTTGTAATGATTTAAGAAACCATTCAAGAAGGAATTATTGTGGGACATTGAATTTATTGAGCCTCTTCCTTCTCCTCCATTCCTAGATATGATCTAAAATGTGGGTTGCCTGATCCTATTGAAAATTAGCCAAAAGCTCAGTTCCATCATCATAGTGGACAAGTAATTGAAAATGGTTCAAAAATATAGTAGCCAAATCACCGAAAGAAGCAAACGTGTCCCTTGGCAGTGCTATGTACCACTTAACCACATTTCTAGTTAGGGTACATTGAAATAATCTCAACCTAATTGAATTGTCTATCAAGGAGTTGGATGAACACCATAAGTGGAAAGTGGTGACATGGTCCCCCAAATCGTCATCAGTCTTCCCATGAAATTTAGGTATATCTTAGGGAAGTTTGGTTGGGACTAGAGGCCAAACTGGGTTATACCTAATCATATCATTGATCAATTTAGAAACATCTGGCAAGTTTAATGTTGCTAGGAAAGGTAGTCGCGAAGGACCCTGAGGATTCCACCCAATATGGGCAGAACTCCCAATGTTCTAAAAAGGATGGCCTGGAATTGTGAAGGCACCAAGTTTCCTAAAGCAACTCATAGACCCAATTGAACCATAAGGATCCCCTTGTGGTTCAGAAAAAAAAGGGGTTTAACCAACTCCTACCAAAAAATTTCTGTAGCCAATAAAATTTCCCCCTAGAGAGGTGTTAAAAGGATAAAAGAGCCCTTGGTAAGGGTTCCATGCATTGGCATAGGGAGAAAATTTCTGGAATGAGCTAACAGAAGAATACAACATATTCCCTTGTTGGCCGAAATAATATTGATTCCCGACTCCTAACCCACTAACCGTAGGGTTTGTCCAACATTGAAACGAATTACAACTTTGACCTGTAGAGGAAAAATGTGTTGATCCCAAAGATGGGTTGGAATGTGGTATATGACCACCCCCAAACGTGAAACCTTGAAAATAATTTTATCCACTTGCCATGGAAGCCATGGAAGTGGAGGCAGCCGATGGAATACGTAATGGGACTGAAGGAATCATGCTATTCGGCATTCCAAAAGGGAAAAATCCAATGCCAGCAGAAACAACTTGAGAACTTCCACTCGAAGATGGAATGGAAGTAGAACCAAATATAGCAATGCTAGGAGTAACAAAAGGTATAGAAATTGTTCCTCCTACTTGTATGGATACAGGAGTTTGCATACTTGTAGCACTTATCATGGATGCCATGCTTCCAGCAGTGGTCATCGAAGGAAAAGATCAATATAAACTTGGGCTCGAAGGCCTATTGGTCAGAGTCCCGGCGTATAATAAAACATCTGGATGATTAGGAGGAATAGGAGAATTAAGAGTCAAAATAGACTTAGAGAGATCCTCGACTTCAATAATGTCTTCTGACTAGAAGAGGACTCAAGAAGGAACTGAAGTGTTTCTCTCCAACTCTCTACCTGTACCAGGTCTATCTTTTGAATCAATAACTGCAACCAGAGGATCAATCTCCGATGCGCCTGCTGCCACTGATTGGAAACCACTAGAAGAATTACTCCTACGCCTTCGAGGAGAAGTCTTGGGACTTGTAGGTGAAATCCCATGAAGTCTCATAGACCGACGAACTGGTTGATCCACCACTTTGAATTATTTTTAAGAAATCTACTTAAAGACTCAAAAGATTGGTAAAGCTAGGCCAACTAGGAGCAAAGAGAACTCTCTAAAAGTCCCTAAAGATATAGAAAATCAAACTAATTTCAAGTATTTCCTCTTCTGGTTATTAGGACTGGACACCAAAATACAAGAAAGAAAAAAACAAGGGCCTTCCAAAAATAGTCTAGGGTAATTATTCCCGAGGCCTACTAGCAAAGGTATCAGAAGCAGTTATGCTAACCTCCAAACAATTGCATTTGCCGATGAAAGCACCCAAGCTTCACAAGGGCACCCTCTAGAATTGTTGCTGAAAATGATGCAATGTTAGCCTCAGGTGCCACGAGATTCCCTCCGCAGCCACCTATGCGATCCCTAGGAAAGGAAACTATGGATACCAACTCATATCAAAAGCCTTGTGGAACAGTCGTGAGACGGGATCCAACAAATAGGAGAGGGGGCATCTCTCTTTCTTGTCTTCACTCTCCCTCATGCTTAACTCCCAGTCATGGAGCTTTCCCAGTCTTTGTAACAATATTGGATTTCGCTCGTTATTCAACTTCTATGTTTGATAATTTGAGTGGCCTTGGAGAGTTAACTCTCCACTCACCTATTCCAAGGCCCTAATGAACCTAAACTTGTTGGTGTTTGTTAATGATAAAAATAAAAAGTTCTAGTTCATTTTATTAAATCGCTTAATTTTATAGAGTTTTTATTTTAAGTCAAGGAGAATTACGAGAGTGAAACTGATGATGTTTTATGACGCAAAATAAACCAATAGAAACCTAGCTATATGCATGAATTTATTTTCTTCGATGAAGAGTGATTTCTACTTGGGTTCTACGAAAACTTATATAAGAAAAATATTTTCTTTTTCTTTTCAAAACACTCCACACACACTCAAAATCTAAAAAGACTAAGAATGCTTAAGATACAAACTAACCTAATGCAAGTTTAAATGATGATGCAAGATCCTAAAAAACACTCATACTATAAGCAAAAAGTAGTTCTTTATAGAGTCAATAAGCCAACTTGATAATGAAGGGGGGAAAATATTAAAAACAAATCTCCCTCCAAAGCAAGCAAAACAAATTGCAAAAGATCCCAATTGCTTAACAACAACAAAACAAAAGGAATTGAAAACCAAAATCTTGGAAAAATAAAAGAAAACTCTTTGTGTTTTGCTTTTAAGGAAACGAAAGCAACTTTTGAGGTCACAAAAAGAACTGCTAAATTTGAAAGATCAAGAAATAAGCACAAGGAGTCTTTAAATCTTGCAAGTTATAAAAATCATTAATAAATGAAACTTATAAAAAGAAAGACTACAAACTTGCACAAATTGATCCAAACAGCAGCAAAATATTTAAGCAAACCGACAAAATTTCAAGAAAGAAATACTTTCAAAATTGCCAAAAAGACTCTCAAAAAATCACAAAAAGCAACAAGGCCAATCAAACAAGCAAAAGAAAAGCAAGGCAGCTTGAAATATGGGTTACTGTTATAGCACCATTTACCAACCTTGGTATTTGTGATGCTTGGTTTATGGCCTAGGGCAACCCCTCCTTCTAGACATGGTCCAAATATTTTAAAAATAGTGTTTTATTCCCTGTACGCTACTTTTCCCTAAGATAAAAGCGTGTACACGTGGGTAAGTCAATACCCAACCCACGTATTTGTGTTAAAACACTTAAAAAATTAAATTTCCTTAATTTTGGGTGGAGTTAACGGGTTTTACTTGTTGATTACCTCCTAGTGCCCGTGGCCCAACTGTTTCCCAACTAAAAAACTAATTGGGAGAAGTATAAATAGACTTCTATCGGAAGGCCTTAAGGAGGAGAAGAGATAGAGTTATTATACTGAGATTATCTCTGACTGAGTCTGAAGTATACCCATGCCTCATGCACTTCCCCAAGTTTCAGGAAACCCTTGTTTCCTTGATTGTTGATATTCTCCCTCTTGCTTGAGATATCATGGTATTGGTTATGGAAGGAGGTTGTTGAAGACTGGGATTGGACAGATCTGGATGACAGTTCCACTTGGAGCCAGAAGAAGAAGACTCAAGTGAATTCTTTTCATGTTATTTATAGCTTTCTACAATAAAAAGAAGCATTGTCTTGTTCTTGAGATTAACTGTGTTTATGCATCAGATAGTATTGTAATTCGTATATGAATGTTATTCTGATGTATAACTAATCATTTGCTTATATGATACAAATTTAGTTTCATTAAAATGCTTTATCTATATGCTGCTATGTATGTTTGAATTTATTGATTTGCAGGTTTGAAGGTCATCAGGAGTTGCAGAGGGCCTAAACCTTGCTGGAACTACCCAAATGAAGGACATCCAGGTATGTTCACTCTCACATAGCTTGTTTATATAAGGATGTTTCCTGATTTGTATGCGTGCTTCTTACTGTAGTTTGCTCCTGCTCTATTGGGGTTCCAACCCAAAGTCCTAGGGTACTTATTCCCGTAACAACTGCAAACGAAATCAAAATCAATTTCTTGTTCTAGAAAACTAGAACATCCAAGAACTTCACACAGAAGCCTTGAACCCAAGACATGAACCACAAACTTGCTTAAGAAGAAATCCTAGGACAACTAGGCTTTTCAATGAGAAGAAGATTCAGAAAAGAAAGCTTGTAGGATAATTGAGTTCTTCAAACAGTAGATGACCATAAAACAGTAGAAATGACCAGGCAATAGACCTAACTGGGCGAGAATATTTGAAAAAACAATTCAAAAAATTGTATACACGACTATGTAAAGACACATAAGCATGCACCTATGTTTCTAATACAAGAAACTCGCGTATACACAAGTATTATTGAGGAAAATTGCGTGTATACAGGACTGTAACCCAAGAAAACAGCGTATACAAAGCTCAATTATGAAAAAACAAAAATAAAAGCCTGATCCAAAAGATTAGATTGATGCCTAGGAAGCTAACGAGTCAAATAATATTGTAAAAGAAAGAAATCAATAAAATAAACCTTGATTGAGAACAAACAACCCAAACCAGGAATAACAAGAATGTTATCCCCAGCTGAGTCACTAATTTTGTTGCGGGTGAGATCACCCTAGGGTATTGGGTTGAAAACCCCAATAGAGTAGATGGAAAAAAACAACAAGAAATGCTCAAGAAAACAACCTAAATTCTTATTCTACTAAACTATGCAGGAGTTTCCTTACCCAGAGGTCCGACGTTTGGGTAGATCCCGTAGGGTGCAAACCCTCAACTTCTCCTGATGTCTTTGAAACTTGAAAATTATTCAAATGAAACATATACAACAGTAGAAATGTAGGAATTTATAGGGTAAGTTCCTCAGACAGGACACCAAAGGACACTTCTCACAAATAGATCACAGATCAATACACCAGTATTCTTGACATGGTTAAAACCCTCAAAGAGGGAAACAATCCATGGACTGAGCCAATGTGGCCACTTCAGGCAATTTATTAATAAAAGAATGAAAATTTACATAAGCTTCTCATATGAATGGTTACCCTACAAATGACCCTCCATGCTCTTTAAATAGAGATCATTGACAAATCAGGTGTTAAGCCACAGATCAAATGTCGGTAATACCGAGGAGAGAATGAACCATCGGATCACTACATATCGTGACCATTCGATGTAAGTTAGAAAAGTACATAGTAAAGAAACACACTTTACCTAACTCTACACTATACCAAGTTATACTTAACTATTTCCTATGTGTCGGAATATCCTAACATCCCCCCTTAAGAACAACTTGGGATAGGATTGAAGGATGTACAAATATGACATAATAGCAGAAGGAAGGAGGCATTAGAGCCTATCCCCCCTTAGTGACAACTTCTTGAACTCCAACCATAAATCGAAGTTTAGTAAACTTTGCCTCTATGAGAGACTTTATAAAGATGTCTGCAACTTGATCATCTGTTGAACAATATTGCACTTCAATAACATGGTCATGAATGAGCTTTCTAATGAAGTGCATGTGCATTTCAATGTGTTTCCTACGCTGTTGTTGGACTAGATATTTTCATAGTTGAATGGCACTTTGATTATCACACCAAAGTGTAGTCGGGTGATGCTGTTGAAAGCCAAACTCTGTCAGGATCTAACAAATCCACAAGGCTTCCTTACTAGCTTCTACGTCAGCACGATACTCTACTTCTACTGAAGAAAGAGACATGGCACTTTGTTTCTTACAAACCCATGTAATAGGTCTTGAACCAAGAGTGAACACATAACCTACAGTAGACTTCCGATCATCGGGGTCACTAGCCCAATCAGAATCAATGAAACCAACCAATAGAGGAGATGCTTATGCACTGTAATGAATCCCAAAATTAATTGTACCTCGAACATAATGAAGTATTCTTTTAGCTACTTTCCATTGACTTTCATGTGGGTTTTGCATAAACCGAGCAATAAGGCCAACAGTAAATGAAAGGTCAGGACGAGTATGGGTCATATACAAAATTTTTCCTACAAGTTGATGGTATAATGTAGCATCAACTTCAGGGGAGGTACAAGTGACTAAAACTTTGGCTCCAGACTAAAACGGAAAATGGGCTGGCTTACAGACTTCCATGTGAAAATGGCGTAGAAGATCACATGAATACTTGGACTGGGAAATGGAAATACCTTCCTTGGATTGCAATACTTGAAGACCAAGAAAATAATGCAAGTGTCCTAAGTCTGTCATTTCAAACTTCTTTTTAAGGCTGGACTTCACATGGTTTATAAGGTTGGGATCACTACCAGTAAGGATAAGAACATCAACATAAAGAAAAATAATGATAAGAGACTTGCCCACTTTCTTGGTGTAGACAATATTGTTAGAATGACACCTAGAAAATCCTGTTTCTAAAAGAAAGCTATCCATTTTCGCATACAAGGCCAACGACCTTGCTTGAGACCATAAAGGGATTTCTTAAGATGACATACAAGGTTGGAGTCTGTTTGTATAAAGCCAGTAGGTTGTTCCATATAGATTTCTTCATGCAAGTCCCCATGCAAGAAGGCAGATTTAACATCCATCTGATGGACTTCCCATTTGAAAGAGGCAACAATGGAAAGAACAAGGCAAATAGAGTTCATTTTGGCAACAGGGGAGAAGGTTTCATTATAGTAATGCCTTCAACTTGTGAAAAACCCTTAGAAACAAGACGAGCTTTATGTTTATCAACTTTTCCATTTGGTCCATACTTGGTTCTGTAAACCCATTTACATCTAACAAGTTTTCATCTGTTTGGAAGGGGAACAAGATCCCATGTATCATTTTCCAATAATGAATGACATTCTTCATTCATAGCTGCGTCCCAATCTAGATGGCCTGAAGCTTCTACAAAGGTGCCAGGATCATAACTAGCCAAAGCTTGAGCCAGTAAAGAAGAGGCTCTATTGAACTGAGAATGTGTACATTGTTGATCTGTAGGATCATCGGCAAGAGCACCTGCTGCATCCCAAGTAGAACGGAACCATTTTGGAAGCTAAGGAGCTGAAGGAGGATCCTAAGAAGGTGGGGGAGGATTGTCATCCTCGCTGTCATCATCTGAAGAAGAAATATTTTCAGAAGTAGAAGGGATAGAGAGAGGTGGCACATCCACCGAACTAAGCTCGTAGGCCGATATATTTTCATAAAAATTTACATCTCTTCTAATGATAACATTTATTGACTTAAGTGGAATAAGGCTATATCCTTTGACATCTTTAGAATATCCAATAAAAATACATTTTTCACTCTTAGGTTCTAAAGCTTTATGTTTCTCATCTGGAATTTGGGCCCATGCTTCACTTCCAAAAACATGAAAGTGACTTACATCTATTTTAATTGAGCTCCATGCTTCTTCTGGAGTGATATTCTTTAGAACCTTAGTAGGAGTGCGATTTATTATGTAATTTGCATAGTTAATTGTTTTTGCCCAAAAATTAAGACTAAGTCCTTTAGATTGAAGCATACAATTAGCCATTTCCTTTAAGGTGTGATTCTTCCTTTCAACTACACCATTTTGTTGTGGAGTATATGGAACAGTATGTTGCATTTGAATTCCATTCTCAATGAAAAATTTGATGAATTTTTTGTTAACATATTCTCCGCCATTATCAGATCTTAGCTTAAGAATTTGATGTCTAGATTTTTTTTCAACAAAGGCCAAAGGCCAAGAACATGTTAAACACTTCACTCTTGAGCTTTAAGAAGTATACCTAAGTGCGTCTAGAGAAATCATCAATGAAAGTTAAGAAATACTTATAGCCAGAGAGTGAAACAACTGAAAGTGGACCACATAAATCATTATGCACAATTTGTAAAGGGGCTGACGCATGCCAAGAGGCACGTTTTTCAAAACTATCCCAATTATGTTTTCCGATTACACATTGTTGCACAAAATATTGTCACCATGACATTCTGCAATCAGTGTGAGTCCATCACCACTCATACTTTCCTCCTTTGCAAGTCTTAAACCTCAATTCTTCATGTCAAGCCTTGAAAAATAAGAGAAAGCCCTTAAAAATCTCTAAAACTCTAGTTCCGCACTTTCTCTTAGCATTACCTGCGGTCCCACACCTACTGGTCATGTCCCCTGCGTACCTGACCGCTTTGTCTCTATGTAATGGGTGCGGACCCCTGTAAAAGTCAAAAAGGCGCAAGTACATTCTTAAAAACTCACTTTGGGTTATTTCTGGAAGCTTCTAGAGGGAATCTTAAGGTGGCAAGTTCGCTCCTTAAAGGTTCATGCATCCCGTACCTTAAGGAGCTAAGCCCTTGATGTGAGGAGCTTATCCCTTTGAAGGAGGACTCTATCCCTTCATAGGTGGACCTGTAACCTCCTTCCTTTGCACTATAAAATGAGGCATTGGGCTGGTTATTGAGGAAGTTGAAAGCTGAATATTTTTGAGGTGAAATGTTGTTGGAATTTAGTCTTCCTAATTGAGCTTGAGAGGAGAGATTACATACCTTTTTTGATCTCATTGGGAAGAGTGTGAGGCTTGTCAAAGTAGAGAAGATTCTTGCTTGGACCCTGGGAGGAGCTTGTACAACATCAAGGCACCAAAGGTTGTAAAGTTCTTCTATTTTCAAAGTTAATACAATCAAGTTTATTTTTCTCAATAAGCCGTGTTTTATGGTTTATTTCATGGATTCCTTGATCACCATCATGAATATGATTTATTATATTAGCTATGCAAGTGTTATTTGATATGTGCTTGTTTGTGTTTGCAAGTTCTTAAAAGGAAACTCATTCGGACGGTCGAAGCGTGGCTACCACAAACTAGCATTGGACTTAAGGTAGGGTCTAAAACACCTCTTGGTTTTTATTAATGAATCGCAATATATTTAGAGAAAGGTAGATTTGCTTGTTCTGCTTGTCGCTGGATATTTTTTGATACTAGGGAGATCAGTCTTGTCTGCAAGAATGATTTATCTGGCTGACAAATTGGCGACTCCACTGGGGACTTCAATTTGGTTTTTTTCCTTTCCTTTTTCTTTGACTTGAGAAAATTTTTCTTGTTTCTGGTTTTTGCTTCATGTGTGTGGGATTGGGTAGTTTTTAGGATCTGGAGTATATTTTGTTTTTTTCTGAAATTTTGAATAGGACCGCACGTTCTATTTGTAACACAGTGCGGACATCCCTGCATTGTTACTTTACTACACAGAGCGGTACCGCATCTGGTTATACTGGAAGCCTGCGGACCCTGTCAAACTTTTTGAAAAACCTAAATTGTTTTCATCCAGTTAAGCTTAGGATTTATTTACGCTTTTTAGTCTCTGCCCAGATCTGCATGTGTCCTGTCAAAAATTTCTTGTAAGTGAGTTCCATTGGCATTTTGGTTTTAGGTGATTTTCTAGAAGTTTTGCGTGCCTGGTTTGATTTTTTCTTGGTCTTTGTAGTAACTCAGAGATTAGAAGCCTAAGAAACCTCAGATTACCCTGGTCTTTTTGGTCTTCTTGATGAGTCTAACTGATTTGTGAAATCTGTCTTTGGTGAGAAATAGTTCTCATTTTCTCTTTGCAAAGTTTTGAACGAACTTGTTTGAAAGTTTTGAATTTCATTTTTAAAAAAAGAAAACATAGTTGCGTGTTTTTTGATTAATTTGTTCTTCTGAACGAATTAGTCCTTATTTTTCTGAATAACTAAGTAAAACGTCCTCAAAAAGAAATTTTTAAAGCTTTTACTTCAATTAGGCTTTTAGAAACTTTTAGATCTCAAGCTTAGTTTTTATAGTTTTGAGTGTTTTCTAGAAATTGTAGAATCTCTTTTGAAAGAAATTGTTCTTTGTAGTTTTTGAGTGTTGAAAAAGAAAAGGGATTTTTCGTGAGCATAATTAGTAGTCTCGTTTTGAGTTTATTGAAAAGGACAAAAAAAATTTCTTTTCGTTTATATGTTGAAGGAAAGATTTGTTTTTCAAAGAATTGCATTCTCAACTCTTTCTTTAGCTAGAAATTCGTTGAAGGAAAAGAATTGTTTATCATCTTAGGTGCATTTTTAGTGTTTTGGAGTCGAGTCTTCACACCATAAACTTTCATCTCCATTCCTATTGACTTAAGAAACAACCTATAAAAATAATTCTTAAAGTAAAATTGATCTAGCAATCTTTTTATTTCTAGGGCTCTTATCACCAACATTGCTCAGGATAGTATCTTGGAGTAGGGAGTAATTAACTCTCCAAGATAGTTAAAACAAGCAAGTAGCTATATCTTGCGGTAGGAAATAAATTCCAATTGTTACATGTATGCTCTGGGAAGCTCCTCTTAAAGGAGTCAAGCACGAGATCATATTTGAACCAGTAAGGTAATCAATCCTTCCTCATTGGGAACGATAGTAGATATACACGTATTAAAAATGGTAAACCTCGGATTGACCATTGTCAAGGAGCCTGGGGTCACTTGTTGGTAAACCTTGGATTATGTCAAGGAGCCTTCAAGGGGATTAAGTGTTATGAAACCAGCTCAAGAAAAGATAGAAAAGATAGATCAATGCCTTAGAATTCAGCCTCTTCGAGGGGGCAACCTCCTTTACATTACATAAATGAACAATTCTTGGATGATACAAATGAAAAGACCTCCTTTCTATATATAAGAGTCTAAGGGGTCATAACATAATCAGAGCCGACATAACAATAATAATGTAAGGGCACAATAATAACAATAATGGGCTTCTATGGGGCACAATAGTAACAATATGGGCACTACATGGGTACATCAATATAATAAGTGGGTTGTACTAATAACAATAAGGGGTTACACTAGTGGTATAGGGGCCTAACATGCCCCTCTCCTTCAAAAAGCGTTGTGCTCAACGCTTGATCAGTTCTTGATGCTTCTGTATAAAATTCTTGTCCTCCCATGTAGAATCTTCAGCAAGTAAGTTCTTCCACTTGATGAGATACTCTGAAATTGATCGATTTCGTAGCTGTCGGGTTCTTGTTTCTGTGACTGCTCCAAGTTCCAATATGATTTTTCCTTCCTCTTCAATTTCTGGCAATATTGTTTGAATTGGGATCTTTTGCAATTTTTGAACAAGTGGCCATACTTCTTCGTCCTTCTTCCATTCATCCCTTGCTTCATTTATCCAATCTGGTTGGATAATAGAAATAGCATAAAGCAATGCTTCCACATCCTCATCCCTGAAGAGTCTTCCCATTCGGTAAGGTCGCCATTTTTTAAGTGCATGTAGTATTGCCAACATTTCCTTCTCATAAATAACTTGCTTGAGATGTAGCAGTAAAAAAACCCAATCACCTACATCAAAACATTTTTCACTACGATGTTGATCTACCTGTTGTTTCGTTTGATTTTGCACCGAAGTGGTAGTATCCTTTAAAAGTTAGAGAACTTGTTGTTGATGCTCAATGTGATCTTTCACTGCTTGAACCTTTTTCTTCTTGATATGTCCTTCTATCTCTAGAGTTTGAGGAGTGGTAATTTCTTCCAATCCTTTACAAGAAATGGTCGGATTCATTTCTTGATGCTTGATGTGATCTTTCACTTCTTGAACATTTTTCTTCTTGATATGTCCTTCTATCTTGATAGTTTGAGGAGTGGTAATTTCGACCAATGAATTACAAGATATGGTTGGATTCATTTCTTCTTTCTTGATGTGATATTTCACTTCTTGCACCTTTTTCTTCTTGATATGTCCTTCTATCTTGAGAGTTTGAGGAGTGGTAATTCTTGCCAATGCTTTACAGCATATGGTCTGATTCATTTCTTCTTTCTCTGGGGTGGGGTCCTGGGCTATATCCTCTTCTTTTGATGTTTCTTGATCATTTTCTTCCTCCTCTTCATATTCTATGTAAAATAATTTCTTCTCAGCACACTTATGACATTTAGTGCATTTGCTATCACAATTGTAACAAAGCCCTTTTCTCTTTTTTCTTCCAATTTTTGTGGTGTAACCCTTGTACATTGTGGAAGGATAGGAGAAACAACACTTCCATATTTATAGTTGTGACGGGTATGCTTCCTGGTTTCCATAATTTTTCTTTCCACTATGTCACAAAGCCCTTTTACTCTTTCCAACTGTTGTGGTGTTGCTCTAAAGAAGGTTTTGCTCTTTGTATCCTCATAATGTGCTATCATTTCCTCCATGAAAATTGACCAGATAACAAGTTGTTTACGAGAACAAAGCCCTTCATACCATAAAATTGATCCGGTTCTAAATATGAAGATGCAATACATACCTTTTGTAATAGTGGTACACCATGTAGATCAAAATATTGCTCCATCTGAAGTATCCAATTTACCAGATCCTTGCCATCAAACTTCCTCATCTTTATTTTTCTTGATTTTAGGAGCTCGATCTTGAAATGACTGTAACTATGTACTTTCAAATCTTTAAGTTCTAAAATTGCGACCTGTAGTAGCCCTCTGTGTCCTCTTTCTAATGCCACCAGTCTGATCCAAATTGGATTCTCCAAGAAAGAGTTATGTGAAATCTCCCACAGTGACTTGATTATAGACTAGTTCATTAAAGCGAACTTGTACGATGTTCCACGAGTCACTGTTTCAACCTTTGGATCTGAAAACTGCCTACAAGAAACTACAGTCCGTCCTCTTTCTGCACCTTCTTACGAAATTTCAATCCGATCCCTAGAGAGAAAGTTATGACGATTTTCCCCAGGTCACCTGTTTCGAATGTAATTCAGGAGTTTGCAAAAAGACCAACTTCCTCAGATCATATCTCTGCAAATATAGTGCAAAGAGCTCTAAAATTCATAGCCTAGGTTTAGCACAATTTCTTCTCAAATGGGTTTTTTTTCAACTTCTGAAACGTCGCAGAAAGAAAAGTTATAGCGAAAATGCCACGATGACCTGTTTGGAGCAGTGAAACCCTAGAATCCAAAGCTCTGATACCAAATGTTATGAAACCAGCTCAAGAAAAGATAGATCAACAACTTAGAATTCAGCCTCTTCGAGGGGGAAACCTCCTTTACATTACATAAATGAACAATTCTTGGATGATACAAATGAAAAGACCTTCTTTCTATATATAGGAGTCTAAGGGGTCATAACATAATCAGAGCCGACATAACAATAATAATGTAAGGGCACAATAATAACAATAATGGGCTTCTATGGGGCACAATAGTAACAATATGGGCACTACATGGGTACATGAATATAATAAGTGGGTTGTACTAATAACAATAAGGGGTTACACTAGTGGTATAGGGGCCTAACATTAAGGTTTGTTACTCTGCCCTTGCGTGTGTATTGGATCGTAGACTGTTCCCCCAGGTATATTTGTTTTTGTTGGTAACCATAGTGACCATAATCTATAGGATTCCTTCCTAAGGTGACGGTGGAGGAAAGATCCCACTGTACCTAGAGCAGACGTCGACTAGACTCACTTGGACTCTCTGGGGGGTTCTCTTCACTCGAGACAGTTTTGTGAAGAAACTTGTGCCAGTCTGTTTCATTAAGTAGGTTGTCGAGGTAACTGTTCCAACCGCCCTTTCTGTATTGAATTCTACGACATTGGATTTCATCACCAACTAGTGTTTTTGGTACCAAAAGTTACTATTTGTGTGTGGTTTGAACTCTTAGATTTTTTTTTAGGCATGTGATTCAATTGTTTGTTTCTTTAGAGACTTTAGGTGGTTTTATTGAGATTTTCTTTGTTTGCATGTGAAGTAATTAAAATATTTAATCGTGGCTGAATTACCGAGACAATCCCATAGACTTCGGGGACAACCTCCCGAGTATTCACCAAGCCAACTTGAAGGGCTACGAGCTATTGTAACTCCTACTGATAGTAGAGTTGGGTCACCGGAAGATAGAGAATATTCTTTAATTGTTCATCCTGATTATCAAGTTCAAGCAACAGAGTATATTTCTGAACTAATTCCATTTTCTCAAGTTACTGGTAGTATCTCTTCTACTGGTGAATTAGCTGAAGAACTTGAAATTTCGGAGCCTGAAACTGAATCTGTTGCTACTCCATCCTCAGGATTTGCTTCTCCAACTTCCACTGCTCTTGGTTCACCCAGGGTAGGAAGGATCATTACCCAAAATCTTCCTTCGAGACTTATTTCTATTGAAGAACTTGTTAGTCTAGAAGAAGATATAAGTCTCCCTGAAAATCAACCAACTTTAGAACATAGGGAGCGTGAATCAATTTTCTACAGTCCACCTAGGAGGGACGCTTGGTATCTCTCATTGACCAACTTTTTAGAAAATCTAGGTCTTAGTTTTTCACCACCTCAAATTCCTTTTCATCCAACACCTAGAGGTTATTATCCTCCTTTGAATATGTCGAGACAGTCATCAATGTTTTCCCAATCACCGGAAACATTTTTATATGGCAGTCCTTCTATTCCTTCTGGGTGTCAGTCACTCACTTGTACTTTTTAAAGAGCATCTCCTCAACCCATTGAACATGGGATATCAACTGGTAATAACAAAACTCAACCGTTGAGCGTAGAAGAAAATTTTATGATGTCTGGTACTATTCCAAATCCGCAACCTCAAGGTAGTCAGTTACCGCCTGGGGGGAAACCTCAAGGACAATACATTCCTTCAGGACAGTACATTCCTCAAGGTCAACCCTAGACTCAATATATACCTCAAGGTCAACCCTAATATCAATATATACCTCAAGGTCAACCCCAGTTTTAGTACGTGCCTCAAGGTTATCAACCTCAAGGTCAGTACCCAACCCAAGGTTTCCAACCACCTTCTGGTCAATCATTTGTACAAGGAGCTGGAAATGTACCTTTGAATTATCAACCCTATGCTCAACCCAGTTATGGTCCTCAATATGCTCAACTTTTTATGGGTCCATACCCCGAAATGAACATGGTGTGGGATCCATCTCAATCTCAATAGATTTTGCAACTTAATGTGTTGTTTTCATCTCAATCTGGGCAACCTTTGATTTCTGGTTCAACCCAGCAACCTTTCCAGCCTACTTTCTGCACCTGGTGTAGCTCATCAGTCTGGGCCTAGTTCGCCTTGAACTCCACCTCAAACGACTGCTGCAACTACTACAGCTTCCGTTCAATCTACCCCACCTACTTCTGGAGTATCGATAGCTTCGGTTTCTAATGTTCCTGCATCAACTCCTCAAGCATCTTTACTTCAGTCAGGACCTACAATTTAGACTTTGGTTCAGATGCCTGTAAGACAACCTGGTCCAAGTACGGTTGTCACAAGTCAACCATAGTTCACTTATCAACTGTACCAGGGACAGTACCAATTCAGTCCTGCTATGCAAAGCCTAGTTTACTAGTATCAACCGTACCCTAGATATACTTATCAGCAACCTAAACAACCCCAGTACGGTCCGGTTAATCCTGGTTTTCTAGGAGGATATAATATTCCAAATGCAATTCCAATCCAAAGTTATCCTGGATATCCTCCTCCTGGGGCTGGTCTTATAACCCAAGGTTTTCGTGACCCTAACCGTCAATTACCATTTATTGCAACTTTGGACTTGCCTAATTTGTTGCACCTTATGAATGATCCAATTAATTATCTTCCGTTTTGGCCGCCAATGCTGAATAAGTTTCCCAGTGATATCCCAAAGTTTGAAGGTAAATCAGGAGAGGATCCATCAAACCATGTGATGACTTATCACCTCTGGTGTGCTTCTAATTCCATTATAAATGATTCAATTTTCTTATGTCTTTTTCAATGTACTCTGATTGGTCTTGCGGCCAAGTGGTACATTGAGTTACCGCGAGCCTCCTTTTATAATTTTAGTCAGTTAGCCACTTCGTTCTTAACTCATTTTTAGTTTCCTGTCAGATATGACAATGGCACAGAATTATTAACTTCATTAAAACAGTCAACATCCACATATATTTCAAATCATATTCATGAATGGCGACATCGACGACATTTAGTGAAGGTTTTTATTCCGATCAAATTTTAGCAAAATGGTTTGTTAAATCATTATTACCTAAAATCATTGAGGATGTAGCTAAGGTAGGAGTTGTTACTGAAGAGCAAGTAATTTCTCAAGCTCAATACCTTGACCTCATTTATACGCAGTCAGGTACTTTACACGAAAAAATCCCTGACCTTCTGAAACAAAATCAAATATCTATAGCTCCTCCAGGGTCTCATGCCACTGACGGTATGATTGCTTCAGTTAACATCAAAAGTAAGAAGAAATCTTCAAATAATTCTTCTCCTATTATAACTTTACCAGATTCCCCGACAGGAGACTCTTCCGCTAAAATTCCTGCTGATATTCATGTCGTAAAATCATCTACGGCCAAATCAAAATTCGGCGGTAAAAAGAAAGGGAAGAAGAAAAATAAACAAAACTCAAAAGAGAAATCAGATAAAACTAAATCTACTAACGAGAAATGTAAACCTCTCTATCCTTGTCTCATTTGTGACAAAGAGCATTTTACAAGAGACTGCCCACATCGCGCTGAAGTTGCGAAAATTGTCAAAGGTTCTCAAACGCCTATTGTCTTGAAGGATCTTTTTCCTAGTCAAGATAGTAAGATGATTGGTTCTTCCTCAAATGCCTCAGAAGAACCCATAATGATGATGTCTCATGTCAAGATTGCGACGCAATCGCAAGATTATGGTAGTAAGAATCTTGTTGGTGGTAAGGAAGCAAAATCTTCTAACTCAAACCCATCAACTTCAACTCCTTCCGGTTCTGATCCGCTAGAGAAGAGAAACCTAAGCTAGACTTAGTAATCAAACCGCCTGCTAAAGGTATACTTCGGAAGTCAGCTTTCAATCCACATGCGAGAGCTGCTCAGAATTATAACATTGTTGAAGACTTAGCTATTTCCCCTTCAGCAATGTCACCTTTGGAGGTGCTACAATCATGCCCAGCACAGCGTAAATTACTTTTGTCGGCTATAGGAACTGTTGATATTTAGGACTCGAACCTTATAATCTTCGATTTAGAAAATAGTACACCTCACCTACCTCATCAAATGGCTTTCTAGGTTCCAGTGTTAGTAAAAAACATACCTTGTTTTAGGACTGTAATTGATGAGGGAGCTTCCACGTGTATTATGTCGATCCAGTGTTGGAGATCACTTGGATCTCCTACTCTCAATCAATCCCCGACGATTCTAAAGGGTTTTGATGGCTGTGGGTTCCATCCTTTTAGCATTCTATAGGATTTACCTATAGGGGTTGAAGGCAAAACTATTAATCTAGATGTGGAAGTGGTTGATGCCCCTCTAGATTACAACCTTCTTTTGGGTCGCAGCTGGTCTTACACTATGACTGTTGTTGTTTCATCGGTCTTTCAGCTTACAAAGTCTCCTCATAATGGAAAGATCATAACCATAGACCAGCTGACTTATTTTTCATCCGACCTAGCCTCTTTTAAAAGTATCCAACATGTCAGTAAAACAACTATCCCTTACAAGAATGTTGGAGTAGGATTTCTTAAAGATTCTAGTTTACTAGGAACTTTTTCCTTTCCTCCTCATAACGTATCACCTTCTACTACAACCATTCATATGATTTCATCAAACTCTATTGTTTTGGATAATCCTTGGATCGTACCTTCCGAATCTGAGGTAGATTCATTTGGAGATGTGATGCCTTTGAGTCCCTATGAAATTGCATATCAGACTGTACAGTCATTTTCCGACCCTTCTTCAACCGAAATTGATCTAATGAATGTGGTCCATGGAGAATCACTTTCAATATCAACCTCAGATTCAACAACTTTTTCCGAGCTTGTTCATACTGATGAACAGATTCATGAACTTTTGTCTGTGGATGATTTACCATGGGAAGATCTTCATCATCGATCTTCGTTCCTAATTGAGCTTGATCATTTTGAAAATTATTTTTCATCTATTTTTACTACTGATTATGTCAAAGAGCCACAGAATCCATTGCAACATCCTGATTCTGAGTTAAATTTGGGAAATATTTCTCGAACAGTTCCTATTGACATTTCAGTTAAACTAGGAATTGTTGAAAACATTCATATAGGTGCTTCCTATATGGACAATGAAATCCAAACTTATAAAGCCCTATTTCAAGAATTTCGCGACGTGTTTGCCTGGTCATATGAAGAAATGCCAGGAATCAATCCGGCAATTGTCGTTCAAGAAATTAAAACTTACCCAGATGCTAAACCTGTCTGGCAAAGTTTGCATCAGATACATCCACAAAAAGCTGCTGCTATTAAAGCTGAAGTTGAGAAATTACTTCGAGCAGGTTTCATTTATCTAATTCCCTTAACGAATTAGGTATCGAATATTGTTCCTGTTAACAAAAAGCAAGGAACGATAAGAATATGTATCGATTATAGGAATATTAATCGAGCTTGTACTAAAGACAATTATCTAATTCCCTAAATCGATCAAATCATTGATGATTGTGCTGGCAGTGAAATTTTCTCCTTTTTGGATCGTTTTTCTGGTTACAATCAAATCAACATACTCCCTACTGATTAGCCAAAAACGGCTTTCATTTGCCCATGGGGGACATTTTCTTATTGCAAATTACCTTTTGGATTAAAGAATGCCGGAGCAACTTTTCAAAGAGCTATGTCTTACACGTTTCATGACACCAAGCACATTGTGCAGCCCTATCTCAATGATTTACCTGGCCATTCATTATGTAGAGCCAATCATCTCACTCATTTACGAGCACTCTTTATGAGATGTAGGCATTATCGAATTAGGCTGAATCCACACAAATGTGTTTTCTGTATAGAAACGGGTCATTTACTGGGATTCATTGTTTCAAAATCTAGCATTCGTGTCGATCCCTTGAAGGTTGAAGGTATTGTCAAATTGCCTCCTCCTTCAACTCTTCGCCAACTCCAAAGTTTGCAAGGGAAAGCAAAATTTTTACGTCGTTTCATTCCTAACTACACTGAGATAACAAAGAGTTTTACCAGGTTGTTGAAACAAAATACTCCATTCTTTTTGGATGAGATAGCTAACAAATCTTTTGATGCATTTAAACACGCATTGACCCATGCACCGTTATTGCATCCTCCCAACTACAACCAGGATTACTTCTTGTACCTCGCCGCTTCTCATTCCACCATCGGGATGGTTTTAGTTCAGGAAGATGAATTCAATAATGAACATGTGATTTACTATCTTATTTGAACTTTGAATCCGACTGAGCTTAAATATTTGCATGTGGAGAAATTGGCCTTGGCAGCTATTCAAGCTGTCCAAAGATTTCGTCATTACATCTTACTACGCAAAACTACCACAATTTCTGACTGTAACCCTATGATCTATATTTTGACCAAACAATTGCTAGGGGGCAAGTATTCCAAATGGATTGTTATCTTGCATGAATTTGACTTGGAATTTGAAAAATCCAAGGCAAAAAAATCTTTAGTATTTGCGGAACTGATGTGTTATTTCCCGTGTATTGATACTGAAACTGTGGTTGAAGAGCCCATTGTAGACGAATCCTTATTTCTTATCAGCACTCTTGATCCATTGTATGGAGATATCATTGTTTATCTCCAAACCCAATCTTTTCGGCCTAAAATTTCATGATCTCAGCGATGGAAAATACCATTCCAATCCCAACAATACAAAATCATTGGACATACACTCTATCATCATGGGGTGGATTCTGTTTTTCGACGTTGTTTAAATCATGAAGAAGCTGAAAAGGTTCTAAATGACTGTCACTCTGGAGCATGTGGCAATCATATGTCTGGGTATGCCACAGCCCAAAAGATATTGCGCGTTGGTTATTTATGGCCATCTTTATTTAAAGATTGTATCTATGCGGTCCGAAAATGCCACAATTGTCAAATTTTTGATCGAAAGATGCGTGCTCCACCTACTCCTCTCCACCCTATAATTGCCATCGGCCCTTTTGCAAAGTGGGGTATCGACTTTATTACATGTAACCCTCACTCGGCTGGGGGGCATGCGTATATCATCCTTGCGGTAGATTATTTTACTAAGTGGGCCGAGGCGATGCCTACATTTTCGGCAGACGACAAAACTGCTACAATTTTCGTTTTCAATCATATAATTACTAGATTCAGTGTTCCTCAAGCGATTATTATTGATCATGGGAGTCATTTTCAAAACATCATGATGACTGAACTAACAGATCAACTTGGCCTGCATCACGATAGTTCTACTCCATATTACCCACAGGCTAATGGTCTGGTTGAAGCTATCAACAAAGTTCTAGTCATTATGATCCGACGAATCATTGGTATTCATAGGTCGAATTGGCATAACATGTTATTTTTAGCGCTTTGGGCGTATCAAACCTCAGTAAAAACATCAACTAGTTTCACTCCTTTTCAACTGGTTTACGGTTTGGAAGCTGTGTTACCCATTGAATGCGAAATTCTGTCATTGAAAATAGCCATAGAATTACTCCCAGCCACTTCTGAAGAGGAGAAACATTTGTTGTACTTAACTCAACTAGATGAGAATCGATGTGATGTTGCATTAGCAATCGAAACTCATGCCAAATGAATTAAAGCTCAGTACGATCGAAATGTTACACCTTGCAATTTTTCGGAAGGAGACCTAGTCTTACTATACGATCAAGCAAACGATAAGCTAGGGGTTGGAAAATTTGTACCTATGTGGCATGGTCCTTATGTTGTTAAGCGAAAGCTGGCAAAAGGGGCCTATGAATTGGTAGATTTTGACGGTGTCTCTTTGGGTAAACCCATAAATGGTCTTTATCTGAAGAGATATTATGCTTAAATCTGGGTGTGGAGATTTTAGTTAAATTAGTTTCTTTCTAGCTGGTGTGCTTTAGATTAGAAAAGTGTGCTTAGTTTAGAGAGTGTTTTTATCATTATTCCTGCTTATCTTGATTTTACTCTTGATATTGTAGGTGTTGACATCTCTTCAAACATACATTGGTTTCGTTGATGGTGCTTGTCGTAATACATGGAACATTTCTTCCGCAGCTTGGGTTATCTATCCACCCTCTGATGAGTTGGTATCTATGCATGGGGTAAGCCTCGGTCAAACAACGAACAACATTGCAGAGTATAGCGCAGTGATTGAGTTATTATTTGAATCCATTTCATTCGGGATTCGGAGTTTGATTGTTAGGTTAGATTCTGAACTCGTTGTATTGCAGCTTAATAGAGTTTATGCCATTAGAAATCCAGTGTTATTAAGATTATTTTTGAGAGTTTGTCTCTTGGAACGTGAATTTGACTACATTGAATATCAGCACATTCCAAGATATTTAAATACATTAGCAGATGCAATTGCTTCTCGAATGTTAAATAAACATTTGCAATAATCAAATGGTAAATTTAAAAACATTTCATAACATGTTATACAATATAGCCAGTAATAGTGATATAGCATAGCATAGAAGTGTGTCAAATATACATTGTCTTCGATCATAGGTTGAAAAACACCTTATGATCAACAAAAATGATTGTACAAAAGCAAAAATGTCATATCAGTCTACAAAGGCGATCATCCTATCACTGGTGATGATCACAATAAGAAACCACTGTTCGGGCCACCCTACAAAAGAACCTCCTGAAAGGTCCTGGGACCCCAATCACATAGCACTGTAACCTAAGTGGAATGTCATCTATGCTAGTCTCTGGAATATCTGTTGTCAAACACTCTAGATGATTTTCCAATTCGATTAGGGTCTCTGTAGATTCATCCCGTGGGGCCAGTATTGTTGCAGTTGGGTGTCTCCTCTCATAGGGTCGGAGAGTGGCTGGTCACCGTGGACCCACATCTGCATTTGAAACTTTTACTATCAGTTTTGGATGATTTAAAAACAAAACAAAAAAATAGTTTAAAACTTAGAAAATGTTGAGAATGATTTTACCTGAATCATCCCATTGCTCTCCTAGTGGAAGAGTCATGTCTGGATCACCATGATAATCCATCCCAGCATAAGGAAAATCCTGAATAATGAAAATTTGGTTTTCCAACCAACGAAAATACTCAGACGGAAATCGAACAACCTCTGAACCCTCCTCAGGATGACGGGCCATAACTCCAACCCAATGCATTAGCCTAGGTTCTTTGGGAAGTCCAACTCCAACAGAAAGATGCTATGGGACCAACATCGAGACCCTCTCTAGACCAAAGCTCACAACTAGGAAACCATATCCAAAAAAAAATTAGTTTTCCGTTCTTTTCTCTAGTTAGTTGGCCTTTTACATTCGCCAACACAGCTTCGCACCAATTGAAGATGGTGCCTCGATAATAGTCTACTGCCATTTGCATTTGGGATCCGATAGCTACATGTAGTGTTGCGTTTCCATAGAGCCTGGTGACAGTAAATGCAATCACTTTACATTCAGGATGGGAGATAGTTTTGATATCAACCCCTTTGTCTTTTGTTTGGTCATTACAAAACTCCAGTCGGAGACTATCGATAGACAGGCCACCTAGCCTAGTCCTGAATAGAGATAATCGTTCACCTCTCTTGGGCAAACCAATCAAGAAGAAAATGTCCTCTAGCTCCATTTCGAGTTGGTGGCCACCAATAATAAAACACTGGTCCTGTATATTCCACCTGTCCACCAGCCATTGCAAAAAGTCTACTTGGGCCCTCATGCCAGGTATGGCCCAGAATTTATATAGCCTACATGCTTTTAATGCCTGTATTGAAGGTGGATGAACTAATGTGGCAAGGTCCACATCTTCGTGCTCCCATTCCCGCCAAATGAGCATTTTGTATATCCTACATTGCAAAAACAGCGGATTAGAACATTTTAGTTCAAATTTTTTTTGGCGGAAATGGAAAAAATTGAAGTTTTAAAACCTATTTCACAGGGTCCGCACCCGCTAGTTAGGGACAGTGTGTAGGTCCGCACTCTTCCCAACCAGCAAGTGCGGGCCCCTGGCTCTTTCCTTTGTAGGAAAAAGTCAGGGTCCGCAAGTTTCACATGTTGCGCCTACGGACCCCCCTGAGCGGTCTTTTAAACTAATTTTTCCTAAAAAATCAAAATGCAACCCTAAAAACAAAATTCAAATGGTTGAAATGCAAGATTAAGGTGGTGTGGATTACCTAGAGCTGGCAGTTTTCGTTTCCAACGGACGGATTTTCCGCAATCTTCACAGGAAGTTTCTTACCCAAAAGCTCTATTTTCTCACTTTGAATTCAAATGGTAAAAATGAATTTACAAGAGCCCTTTTTATAAGCTTTTTTGAATAAATGAATTTTCAATTTGTTTATTTTTCACTTTAAAAATGTAACTTTTTGATGCATTTTTATTTATTTTAAACATGTATGAGTAATGTTTGAGTTTTTGTGCAGAATATTAGATTTTTCAGGCAAAATTGATGTTATAGCTCTGATACCACTTATTATAGCTCCGATACCACTTGTTATAGATCTGTTATAGACCTAACCCAGAAATACTTTAGATTTGATATGAAAATATAAGATAATGCAAATAAACCCAGAAATAATATGAAATGATTCTTTATTGATCAAACCCTTAAGGTAGGGCAACACCATACATTCACTCCTTAAGGAAGGAGAACACTCCACAAGCCATATGTCTGTTCATACAATAATCCTTGACACAATCCCTTGACATGGAGTCTCTAGCCTCTATATAGGCCTCATACATACAATACCATGGGTCATTACCATGGTTCTCTCATACCATCAACTAATACCATGGGCCCATTACATTATTACTAACTACTTGTGGTCCCTTACATGATATGGGTTAACCACTTTATTTATTACTATGGCCCATCCCATTATTACATTATTACCTTGGGTACCTCCCTTGGTACCCCATATTATCCCCCCTAGGTATATAACATTCCACCCCCCTTAGCATGTTTCGTCCCCGAAACATGGGAAGAACACAAATAATAAGATCTACTCAAAAGAGTAGTCCACTGGTATGATGCACGTGCATCTAGCCATCCAAGAGAAAGGTGAACCATCGATCTCGCTGGTGCCTCGCTCGCTTGAGATGGAAGTTGACCATGGCAGCTCTTCTGTGTTGATATGTAGTAGGTGGATCTTCGCTCCTTGCTATCCTTCATACGGGGGTTGTTGTCCTTGTGGCTAATTGGTTGCCATCTTGTTGGTTGTTTTCTTGTGGGGTGATGTGGGTGATGATATGTTGAAGTTTTAACCCACGGTGTCTTTTTCTTTAATTCACTCTGCTGTGGGTCTTCTTTTCCAATATGACTTCAACCACTGAGCCCTCATCAGAGGTACCTGTAACCTTGTCTGCTTCAGCCTCTGTTTGTGTTTGATTGTTGATCATCAAAGGCTCATCATCTTATATGTCAGTCCCTGGAACATCTTCTGCTTCAACGTTCGTGGATCTACCTGTTTATTGATGGAAATATCCTGTAATGTAATTTTCTTCTTTTTATACTAGAGCTTCAAGAATTTCTTTTGCACATTAATATTGATAGTACCCGCAGATTCCATCCAAGGATATCCCAAAACAACATCCATATTATCCATCTCTGAAGTATAAAAATCACCATGCAACACATACTTATCCATAGAAAGCTTCAAATCCTTATAAATTTTAACATCCTCATCATCAACCTGTGTATTGTCAATTTGTTTTGCTGGAACTTGCAATTTTTTTTGCCAAATTAACATTGATGAAATTATGCTTGCAACTAGGATTTATAGAAACAATAATCTTCTCTTTCTGAATCAATCCATGAACCTCTAATAAGGATATACCAGTATGAAATAGTCCCACATGTTTCTCCTTATCTTATTTTCTGGCATGAGACCATCTAAAAGTAATTTTTCAAATTCTTCATCGGGCAGGTTGTAACACTTCGTTTTGTTAAGTAATCCCCACCATGTGGCTGCCTCCTCTCTAAATAGTTCCACTACCCACCATTTCCAACTGTTTTTCCATAATGATTTTTGTTTTTTTATGTATTCTTCAATAGTAGGACCATTATCTTTTCCTGTAAAACCTAGACCTGCCATGAAGAGGGTTTTGAAAAAAATTCCCTTACTTGGCGAAAATTTGAAATTGTCACAGTTTATTCAATATTACTCAGAATCCCTATTATGACCTGTTTTCAGAAATGGAACAATCATTCTACATTTACCCATGTGATAGAAATCTTGATCCAGGCACTGGAATTTCATATCTATCTTGCAACTCTCCCTCCTTCACCAAGATTTCTGCAAAAAGAGCTGATTTTAAATCAGCTATATCTCCCTCACCCAGACTCTGATTCGACTGAATTTTTTTTCTGAAATCGGGTATTTTTTCACATAGAGTCCAGATCTATAATTAGATTTTGCAGATCTTGCACAAGAACGTCCAGATCTGCACCGCAAACTCGCTGCCTTGAAAATTTGTCTGCAACCCCACTGATTTTTAAATCAGCGATATCTCCTTCATCCGGACTCCAATTCGACAGATTTTATTTTTTGAAATCGGGTATTTTTCCACATAGAATCCAGATATGCAATTAGATTTTGTAGATCTTGCACAAAAACATACAGATCTGATCTGCAAACTCACCGCCCTTGAAATCCTGCAAAAAATAATAATAAAAATTCTCCACTTTTTCCCTAGAAAGTGCTTTGATACCACTTGTTATAGATTTAACCCGAAAATATTATAGATCTGATATAAAAATATAAGACAATGCAAATAAACCCAGAAATAATATGAAATGATTCTTTAATGATCAAACCCTTAAGGTAGGGCAACACAGTACATTCACTCCTTAAGGAAGGAGAACACTCCACAAGCCATATGCCTGTTCATACAATATTCCTTGAAAATCCTCCTTTACATGGAGTCTCTAGCCTCTATATAGGCCTCATACATACAATATCATGGGTCATTACCATGGTTCCCTCATACCATTAAACTAATACCATAGGCCCATTACATTATTACTTGTGGTCCCTTACATGATATGGGTTAACCACCTTATTTATTACTATGGCCCATCCCACTATTACATTATTACCTTGGGTACCTCCCTTGGTACCCCATATTATCCCCCTTAGGTATATAACATTCCACCCCCCTTAGCATGTTTCGTCCCCGAAACATGGGAAGAACACAAATAATAAGATCTACTCAAAAGAGTAGTCCACTGGTACCATGCACATGCATCTAACCATCCAAGAGAGAGGTGAACCCTCGGTCTCGCTGGTGCCTTGCTCGCTTGAGATGGAAGTTGATCGTGGTAGCTCTTCTGTGTTGATGTGTAGTAGGTAGATCCTTGATCCTCTCTATCTGTCCTGCGGGGGTTATTGTCCGTGTGGCTAATTGGTTTCCATCTTGATGGTTGTCTTGCGGGGTGATGTGGGTGATGATATGTTGAAGTTTTAACCCACGATGGCTTTTTCTTTAATTCACCCCTTACTGGAGCCTGATTGTTATGTTGTGGTGCCTGCTGTGGTGTCTTATCTTCCAATATTACTTCCACTACTGAGCCCTCATCTGATGTATCAGCACCTGTAACCTTTTCTGCTTCAGCCTCTATTTGTGTTTGATTGTCGACCATCAACTGCTCATCATCTGATATGTCAGTCCCTGGAACATCTTCTGCGTCAACCTGTTTATTGATAGAAATATCCTGTAATGTAATTTTCTTCTTTTTATACCAGAGCTTTAGGAATTTCTTCTGCACGTTAATATTTATAGTACCCACAGATTCCATCCAAGAATATCCTAAAACAACATCCATATTATCCATCTTTGAAGTATAAAAATCACCATGCAACACATACTTATCCATAGAAATCTTCAAATCCTTATACACTTGAACATCCTCATCATCCACCTGTTTGTTTTCAATGTGTTTTGCAGGAACTTGCAATTTTTTTTCCAAACTAAGATTGATGAAATTATGTTTGCAACTAGGATTTATAGAAATAATGATCTTCTCTTTCTGAATCAATCCATGAACCTGCAATAAGGAGATACCAGAAGAAAATAACCCTTTAGGTTCCTTGGTTTCCTTCTTTTCTATAAAATCTTTGTTAGGCTGTGTGTCTGTCTGTGTGAGCATATCCACAAGATTAGCTTTACGGTCAAAGTGGTCCATAAGATCTTTTGTGAATGTGTCCCAAGTCAAGGGCCTTCGATAGCAACGTTGATGTCATTGCGACCATTGCCGTCTTTCATTGTCCAAGTACATTATTCCCACACTCAACTGAGTCTCATCATCCATGATGTAATTCAATATAAAATATTTCTCCATTTGTGCTAGCCATTTGGCTGGATGAGAGCCATCAAATTTATACAAGTCCCTGAAATTATGACCTAGGGCCGCCATCACAAAAAAATTGGCGAAAATTTGAAATGGTCACAATTCCGTCAATATTGCTTAGAATTCGTATTATGACCTATTTTTGGAAATGGAACAACCAGTCTGCATTTGCCCATGTGATAGAAATCTTGATCCAGACACTGGAATTTCAGATCTGCGCTGCTACTCTCTTGTCGTAACCACAATTTCTGCAAAAAAAAACTGATTTTAAATCAGCGATATCTCCCTCATCCGGACTTCGATTCGACTGATTTGTTTTTTGAAAATAGGTATTTCTTCACAAAGAATCCAGATCTACAATTAGATTTTGCAGATCTTGTGCTAGGACGTCCAGATCTACGCTGCAAATTCGCTGCCCCGAAAAATTGTCTGCAACACCACTGATTTTTAGATCAGTGATATCTCCTTCATCCAGACTCCGATTCAGCTGATTTTTTTTTTGAAATCAGGTATTTTTTCACATAGAATCAAAAGAAGCAATTAGATTTTGTAGATATTGCACCAAAACATACAGATCTGATCTTCAAAATCGCCGCCCCCGAAATCCTGCAAAAAATTAAAAAAAAAAAAATTCTCCACTTTTGCCCAAGAAAGTGCTCTGATACCACTTGTTATAGCTCTGATACCACTTGTTATAGATCTGTTATAGATCTAACCCAGAAATACTATAGATCTGATATGAAAATATAAGATAATGTAAATAAACCCAGAAATAATATGAAATGATTCTTTATTGATCAAACCCTTAAGGTAGGGCAACACCATACATTCACTCCCTAAGGAAGGAGAACACTCCACAAGCCATATGCCTGTTCATATAATAATCCTTGACACAATCCATTGACATGGAGTCTCTAGCCTCTATATAGGCCTCATACATACAATACCATGGGTCATTACCATGGTTCCCTCATACCATCAACTAATACCATGGGCCCATTACATTATTACTAACTACTTGTTGTCCCTTACATGATATGGGTTAACCACCTTATTTATTACTATGGCCCATCCCATTATTACATTATTACCTTGGGTACCTCCCTTGGTACCCCAAATTATCCTCCCTGGGTATATAACAATTAATCATTTTCAACAAAAAACATGGGAGTCCTCTTTAAGCTCTATTCTGACTCATAAAATATGAAAATATTGCCGAGTTTTTCTTTTTAAGCTCATTAAAATGTAATTAAAATGACAGTCCACTTACAGCTCTTTTCTAACCATATAAACGTGAAAATATTGTCAGGCTTTTTTCGTTTCAAATATTGGTTATAAAATGACGTGTCGTTGATTGGTTTTTTACTTTTTCGGATCAAAGACACTAATTATGGAAAGTACTCCATGATCGTAATGGTCAAGCGGTTCTCTCAAGTATTATTTTATACTTTTTCGGGCTTGGGAGACACAAATTTACGAAGAATGACAACCATGGATTTTTATTAAGTTTTTCTTCCGACTCCCTAAAATTGAAAAATTCTGAGTTTCTTCTATACTCGACTCGTTAAAATTTAACAATAAAGGACCTGTTCAATTTTAAATAGGAATGGACCACTCCTTCTTAGGGTTCGAATTTTAAACTAAGTTGGACTCATTCTAAGGGTGAGCTTATAACCAAGCAAACGTTATCCTCCTCAAGCTTATCAAAAATAAAGAGGTACTTGCCAGAAATGGTGGGGGAAAAGAGAGAAAAATGAACCTGTTTGTTATACTTTGTGTCTTAGAAAAGCATTCAACCACTCTTGAACACGGCACTTTTTGTTGACCTAGGTTGGGAAATCCTTTGCCTAATAGTCAATCAAACCATATTGAAAGTCTTCAGCCTGTTTTTGGGTATTAGCATTGGGTCAATTGTCACCAAACCATCTACAGTGTCATTATGTGTTCAAGAGGTCAGTCCAAATAAACCATTCATTTGCAAAATATTTTTCATCCATCTTGACCATCCCTGAGTTAGTCCTTGCCAAATATATTTCTTCAAACTTGATCTATGATTTCGTGTTTTGGGCTTGCCTACAACGAATCGCTTTCTATCAACTTCAGCTCATTATCTAGAAAGATGATCTAGAAATCGTCAGTACCTTGGAATCTGCATGTCTCAATGGCAGGTTTCTCGCCTTCGACGATAGGTTGCATCATTGACCTTCAATCAAAGGATTCTGTGGCATGTTCGATATCAGCTCATCTATTCACATTTCATGGATTATACTGAGTACTTTGAGAGCCATTGACATTACTCGTGGTTTCTCTCACACTTGTTAACAGTTCACATCATTGACTGGTAATCAAGTGGTTTCTACCATGTTCGACGTCGACACATTCATTCACATGGATAGAATCGTACTATTTTGGGAAGAAGAAATCAAGACCCTAGATCTAGTTTCCACCATCCAAGCTGTGAGGAGTTTTGTTATTCATTATACAGTGGACTATTCATAAACAGATAGCTACGTCCATACTTTGTCTACATATGTCTATACTTGTGATGTATTACAAGATCATTCCTATATCAAAGCAGTTCAGTTAGTTTTCTAGTCAGTTTTAATCTGAGTATGGGAATGCCTACCTCATCGATGATATGTTCACATATATATATTTTGTATTGAATGTTCTTATAGGTGCCAACCAGGCTGTCTACAGGATGATCCTTGAAATGATAAAGTACTTTACTCTTTTTAGATGACAAATACTATCCTTATCTATTATAGACTTCGCACTTTAGGGGGCAATCTGTTGCACAAAATATTGTCACCATGACATTCTGTAATCAGTGTGAGTCCATCACCACTCATACTTTCCTCCTTTGCAAGTATTAAACCTCAGTTCTTCATGTCAAGCCTTGAAAAATAAGAGAAAGCCCTTAAAAATCTCTAATATTTCCAACTGCTGTTAAGACCAAAATTAATTTTACTTCCTATAGATAGACTAGGGACTGCTATAAAGAGGAAGGGACCCAGAAATGCTATTTTTAGAACTTTCTATTTTTAGCAGTTTCACCTCTCACCCAATGTGGCCAATGACCTCACTGGCCAAACTGCTATTTTTAGCAGGTCTATTTTTAGCACATTTAACATTTCTTGTTGCACTTTTTTCAACACTCCCTCTCAACAAGAAAGGCTTTCTCTCGAACTTGATCATGTAACTCTGGAATGTTTTTCATGCAACACATCTACCCAGTCCACTTGCTCCAAAAACACTCCCAACTGACCACTTTTTTGGGCTAGGAACATATTCTGATGTTGAAACTCTACTTGTTGCTGACAAGTGCTCCCTCTTTGACATCTACGCTACTGCAACATCTCCATTCATCTCGCACCATTACACACCTCTTTGTGCCACTTAGCACTATGCAAAACACTTGTGCCTATCGCATTGCTGCAGCTTGCTAGCTATGCGCTGTCCTGGGATTCCCTGCACTGTCGCTCTCTCTGCCGCTCCATCTGCATCTGTCTCTACCCAATCAGTCAGTTCTTGCTACTCCACATCGGGGCTCCTGTAACAAGGTCTCATCCAAGAGGTTGGGTACCTCAAGGATCCTGCCCCTCCTCCTTGGGACAATCACTCTATATCGCCTCACCTCCTACCTGGAGATATGGTTGCATGTGATCCCTCAGCCCACTTGACTCGAAGTTTCCCCCTCTTACACAGTAATTTGTCACTGCCTTCACTCTAGTCCTTCTACTGTGTCATGTGTCCAAGTCAAACATGCTCATATTGAACAAATGCTCTCTTGTGTTGCCAAATGACCCACTTTTCCTAAGTCATTGCGACTATGGACTTAATATATGCATTGAAGGGCGCTCATAAATAGTCTAGTTGCACTGCCAGCACGGAAGTACATCTAATTCCTACGATGGTCTGATTTCATTCTCCAGCGCTAGGTTATTTATTATCTTTAGCAATTATCTGACTAGCTACATTGCTCACTGGTGATGTCAGCACTAAATATCAGTTATGCCACCACGATGATCTAGATTGGGCGAATTTTTTCCAACAGTTAGCCTTTTGGATGACTCCAGACTTGGTTGTTGGCATAGTTTGTATCGCCCTCCTTTCTCTGGCATGGAAGTTCCATCAATTGTGCTACCTTCCTTGGGGATAAGCTCACTCTTCCACCTTTCATGGAGACTCCTTCTCCTATTTAAACTCTCACCATTGCTAGTTTTTGATAGTTGGCTAGTTGGTAAGTTCTTGGATTGAGTAGTGTTGTTAGTATAGCTGGTGTGAGTGTGACAAGTGTGGGATTGTTGATAGCTTATGGAAGGTTGTGAAGTGACCTTAATTTTGTTTAAAACTTATGAGTGAGAGAGACTTGTATGTTGGAAAATCCATCTTCAAAGAGTGAATGCTTGAGGAACATGCTAGCTGGATCCCTCTGAGAAGGATTGTGACGTCAAGGCTTTGGTTGTAAGCTTACTCTTATTTCATTATTAATACAATCAATGATGTTTTCCTATGTCTTGTATGTAATTTACTTGATATCTCATGACTTCTTGACTTTGTGAGTAAATAGATCATTGTTGTTTTCCAGTTATGTGCTTTGTTGTATTTCCTTTGCATTGTTTCAGATTAATCACTCATTAGGAGAAGGAAGCGGAAGCTGGAGCAGTGCAACGGAACTCCATCGACCACCGGTTGAGGTAGGCCTCCAACTATGACTGTTTAAGGAAAGCTATTGTTGATCTATCCTTGTTTGTGACTAGACCCACTGTAGGGCTAGAGGGGTTGCCTCTGTCCGCAGAGGGAACACTTTCTTACATCACAAATTGGCGACTCCACTGGGGAGTTTGGCCTATGTTTTTCTCTTTTTTGCTCTTGTTTTGATTTTTATTTGGTCTCTCTTGAAGTTTGGGGATTAATTATCAGTCTTTTGAGTTTCCTGGGTTGATCTGGGAAATACCTCTATTTGATTGAAGGGTTGACTGGTTTTGGTTTGGGAGTTTTTGTTCATTTGTAATTTTTTTTGAACATCATCACGGAAAAAAGCCTATCAGTCATGACATCATCGCCACTTTATATCTTTGCACCTGCGATGATCTCGGGTTGCGATTTTAATTCTCGCGATGACTCTTGAAATTGCATCATCACGGAAAATAGGTGTACTTTCGCGACGATCTATAGTTATCACTATAACACTTGTGATGACAGCTCTAGTTGTCTATCCATCACTAACGATGGTCTCTCATTCAACGATGACAACTCTAGTTGTCAGTGTAATGCTTGTGATGATTCCTGTAAAGTTGTTTTTATGACTTTACCTCCTGAATTCATCAATCTTGCTTATCCCCTGTTGTTTCTTGTCTCTCATTAGCTTGTTTTAATTGCTTTTGGTTAGGGTACTGTCTCTTTGATTTCATTAAGTGAGTCTTGTTTTTCTTGGACCATGTGACCTAGCTCTTTATAAGTTTCATTGAGAAACTATTTTCTTGAGTTACTTGTTTGTTCAAGGTTCATCCACAACTGTCTTGTTGATTTGCTTGAGGCTTTTTAACTGCTTGTTTTCTTGCTGGTTGATTTTTAGTGTAGATTATTGAACCAATTTTTTATGTTGATTCAATTTCTTCACTACCAAGCATAGATCACAATTGTTTGGATCGATTAATTCACACTTGCTTGTTTGTCTCTTTAAATTCAAAAAAAAATAAAATCAAAAGTTTGCATTCATTTAGCATACGAAAGTGAAAGTACATTTGCATTACGAATTTTCATGTTCGAGAAATTGGAAAGCGAATTTTTAAATCTTTCATTAGTAGAATCGATGCATCGTGAGATTAGTGTATTGATGCATTGTGTTTCTTAGTGTTTGCATTCGCTTGTCTTGGTTTGGGAATGAACTCTCTACCTTTCTATAAGTAGGTGTTCATCAAAATGAAAGATGCTTTACTCATTCTAGTTGCATCCTAGGATTTGTTGTATACATACGGTAAGGCCTGAAAACTGAAACATAATTCAAGGTCAACCTTAAAATGAACTGAATAAACCTAACAATGCATTGGAACATAACACACACTATTAGAGGTCTAGGCTAGAGACATGCTCTGGCGTCGTTAAACCTAGTCACTTTTGTTTTCACTCAAGGTTGGGTGATTCCTCCTTCTGTGACTCAATAGTGGTCTAGTACGGAATTGTGCTCCCATGTACTGTCGAGTATATGTTGGGAGAGCCCACTAGGTTATCATCCTTTATCCTTAGGAAGCCATGTCTGCCACCTTGCAAACCGTAATGTACTGAACACAACATTCGGGAAGATGGACTGCCGTACGGAAAGTCCTTGGTTCTCATATGATCGCCAAGGTGTATATGTAGTTTTACGGATTGTTTGGTAAACCTTTTGCCTAGTTCTCCAGAGTAGTCACTTTCGTTCCTTTTCGGACTCCCTAAAAGAAAAGGTCCATCTGAGCACTTGTCCTTTCAAGCTCATTAAACCTTGAAAGAGATAGAGTCACCATTTCGTCCTTTTCTTGACTCTTGAAACATGAAAAGGTCAAGTTTTGTTCCTGTGTCATAAACTTTACTACCCACGAAACATTCCTGGTAATAGTTAAAGTTCTTGGTTGTGAGAAGAGTGTTTTCAGGCTCATTCTCGATGGCAACATTACCCGAGTCTACCAGCTAAGGTTTTCTCCCAGAAGGAAATCCTGGTTCATTTCCACCTTTTAGAAATGTCGATGCTCCATATATGGCAACACTGTCCCTGCCTGGGTTAACCATTGGTTTACCCGTTTGGTTGTTTTCAACCTCGGTGGCCCCGAGTGTCATGACTCCTGTTCCACCATCTCCTTCGTCCGAACCACGACATGTTGATTCCAAGGTTGAGCCTATGCTTTCTTCCCCTATTTCTTCCTCTTCCTCTCCTCCTTCGCCTGGTGAAAGTTTCACATCTAGTAACCAGGAGACTAAGAAGAAGAAGAAGAAGAAGTTAATTAAATTCGAGGCCACCTATGCAGCTACTGCTCCGAGTACATCTCAGGTCGGACCACCTTCTACTCCTCCGTGGAAGGTTAAGTTTCCTTGTAAATTGTGCAAGGGTCACCATCTTCTTCGCGATTGTCTTGGTATTCCTAGGATCTTAGAAGTATGGTCTCACAATCCAGCTCATGACGATGCCACCCTATCAACTGGCAATGGTAAGAAGAAAGAGAATATTCGATTCTCATGTAGGCTATGTGAAGACCACCATCCCCTTCACCTTTGTCTGCTCATGGATAAAGCTTCCGCCGTTTTGGAAAGTCCTAAAGCTTCTTCCCCCCAACTTCCCGTGGTTATCAGAGGCTCTCTTCAGACCCTCTCCTCGTTGGCAAAGAGATTGACTTATATTCTTCTCTTGTCCATCCTCCTTCTTCCGAGCCTGGCTATGCTCAGCCTATTCCAGACCAACCATTGGTCGGAGAGAGTGTCGACTTGGGTTCACCACCTGTTGATCACTCTGTTTCAGAAGAGCATCATGGTCATGTTCTCCTCGTCTCATCAGATTCTCCAGAGTCTAAAAATGACCCTCCTATCCCCGCTGATCACAAGAGTGCTTCTTCGGTTCCTGTAGAGCAGGAGGGCAATCATACGATTCCCCCACCAAGTAGTTCGGTCGTTTCCTTCGACTGGAGTCATTTGACTACATTCTACCTTCCATCCTATGTGCCTTTCTAGATTACAGTACATGCCTATGATAAGGAAGTACCTGGCACTATCTTGGATGAGGGTGCGTTTGCTAGTCTTATGCCTTCCACTATTTGGCAAGCTTTGGGCTTCCCACAGCTTGTGCCAATCACACAGAATCTATTGGCATTTGACGGAGGAACCAATCAACCTTTAGGGATCCTCGTCTCTTCACTTTTTCATGTGGTTTGTTTTCCACAGGACGGAAGAATGGTGACCATAGATCAATTATCATTCTTCAATCCCCTAGTGCCTCCTGTGTAGCCGTCATCCCCCATCGGTTCTTGCTCGCAAGTAGTACCTTCCTTGCTGCAGGTCAATTATGTGGCTACCCGTTCCATCTCTGCCTCTGTTGATGATCATGCAGATGGTCTTGTACATCATGTACTGGGGGCTTTAGAACCCGATCTATCATTGGTGCATCATGACATGTATTCCTCCCAGACTGCATTTCTTCCATCTCGTGAAGACCTCTTGGGAGCCATGTTCTCTTATGGCCCATGAGCAGGTGTAAGGAGGATAGTTTGTTCCTATCTCAACCTCTTTAAAAAAAGAAACAAGGAGTCACGAGCATAGTTCCTTGTCTTGTGTCAAGCTCGTTAAAAAATGAAACCAGGTGTATGAGGATAGTTTGTTCCTGTGTCAACCTTGTTTAAAAATGAAACAAGGGTTATGAGGATAGTTCTTTCACTGTGTCAACCTCATTAAAAAATGGATCAAACATTATGAGGATAGTTCTTTTACTGTGTCAACCTCATTAAAAAATGAAACAACTCCCCTTTCCAAATCGAGTCTTTGATTAAGATCTCGCAAAATCCAAGTCGAGTCTTTCCGAGATCTCGAAAGTGAACCTTCATTCCATCCACCTCGTTAAATGCAATGAAGCTTGGGGGGCATGTACCTCGATTTGCATCATTATGCTAGGGGCATGTGAACTTATAACAACCATGGTTTTTCGTTTCAAGCTTGTGTAAACATGAAACCGAATCCAAGCAGAGTTCTCCATGGTTCAAGCTTGTGTAAAAATAAACCCATACCTAATTTACACCTCGTGATTGTCATTTTTGTCCGCTAAATTCTGCTAGATGAGCCTTGGTTGTTTCATTCCATCGCCACCATCTCTTTGGCTGATCATATGCTTTCACTTGATTGTTTATCCTTTCCTGAGGAACTGCAACGATGAATGGTTTTACTAGCTAGCCTCTTAAACATTACATGTTTTGAGCAGTTCCACCATTGTCGGAGCTAGTTGCTACCCTTTATACCACTCGTTCCTCTAGGATGAGTCACCTTTAAGCCCTTTTCTAACTCGTAAAATATGAAAAGATTGCCGAGTATTTTTTCCATTTTTGACTTGTTAACAAGAATAAAAATGGAGGTCTACTTTCAGCTCTTTTCCGACCGTTTAAAGATGAAAAGATTGTTGAGTTTTCCCTTTTAAGTCGTTAAATGGAATAAGAGGTGGTCTGCTTTAAGCTCTTTTCTGACTGTATAAACGCGAAAAGATTGCCGGGCTTTTGTCATTTCGGGTTCATTACTAGTTACGAAACGATGTGATTTTGATCACTTTTCTACTTTTTCAGGTTGAGGTAACTAATCACGAAAAGTACTCCTTGATCGTAATGGTTGAGTGGTTATTTCGAGTATCGTTTTATACTTTTTCGGGCTCAAGAGAAATAAATCTACGAAAAAGGACTCCCCTGGAGTTTTCTTTTCCGTGTCTTTTTCAAACTCTCTAAACATGAAAAAGACTCTGAGTTTTACCTATGTTGGACTCGTTAAACCCTGAGGACATTGGACTCATCACCATGATGAGATTCGAGCTTCTCCTCCCTAGGGCTCGTTAAACTATTACTAGGTTGGATTCGACCAGTAGTCAAACTTATATTACAAGCATATGCTATCCCCTTCAAGCTTGTGTTAAAAAATAATAGGGGTACTTGCCAGCAATGGTGGGGGAAAATTTGGAAACCATCATTGGCAGCTAGTCACTCTTGAACATTTACACTTTTGCTTCTTGTCAGGTTGGGACATCTGTACATCATCATTTGGCCTTCTACGGGTTTGGGTTGCCTTTTAGCCTCATTCCATCCGATTCACACCATCTCGGACGTGCCTCTGATCCCTTGGTACCTGAATGCTGCCACCCTTCAGAGTCGTGTCGCAGACATGTTCAAGAGTATAATCCTTTTGTAGTTTACACCCTTGCCTCCTCCTCTGATACTCTGTTTCGCCATCTACCACTTGTTCCTTATCTCGTGTCGTTGATGGAGGAAACATGATGGCCCTCCTGCAACGGATCATCTCCTGTCGACATCAGTTCATTATCCAGGAGATTGATCTAGAGATCCCCTTTGGTACCTTAGATCTTGCATGCCTCAATGGCAAGTTCTTCACACCTGAAGGTCAACTTTCATCATTGGTCATCGATTGGGTGATTCCACGAGTGTTTGACTTCAACTCCTTTTTCACACTTCGTAGATTGTGCTAGACAGTACCTTGAGAACAATTGGCATTATTCGTGGTTTCTCTCGCGCTTGTTAATGGTTTTCATCATTGGCCGGTAATCAAGCGATTTTCTATCATGCTCGACCTCAGCACATCTATTCGCATGTTAGAATTTGTACTACAATCGGTTGGGTTCAAGACCCCGAACTCAGATTACACATGTTTGGGCTGTGTGGATTGGTTCATGATTACATGACTCATTGATGGATGGCTGCGACCATACCTTTATCACTATCATGGTCTTATTAGTTGGATGGTTGCATCCATGCCATAGACCTAGTTTGTATGTCTTTTGGATGGCTGCGCCCATGCCTAGACTACATGTATTTCACTCTAAGAGATATCAGTTATACTTGCATGCAGGTTCTTTCAGATGGTGTTCCAGCTCAGTCAATTTCATAAAGCATTTCACCCCTCCCACTCTCTCAGGCTTCATGCTTTAGGGGGCTTCTGTTACACAGTAATTTGTCAATGCCTTCACTCCAGTCCTTCTACTGTGTCATGTGTCCAAGTCAAACATGCTCATATTGAACAAATGCTCTCTTGTGCTGCCAAATGACCCATTTTTCCTAAGTTATCTGCCTCATCGCAACTATGGACTTAATATATGCACTGAAGGGCGCTCATAAATAGTTGAGTCACGCTGCTAGCATGGAAGTACATCTAATTCCCGCGATGGTCCGATTTCATGCTCCATCGCGAGGTTACTTATTATTAGTGATGATCTGACTGGCTACATTGCTGACTGGCGATGTCAGTGCTAAAGATCAGTTATGTCGCTGCGATGATACAGATTGGGTGAATTTGTTCCAACAGTCGGCCTTCTGGATGACTCTAGACCTGGTTGTTGGCATAGTTTGTATCACCCTCCTTTCTCTGGCATGGAAGTTCCATCAATTGTGATACCTTCCTTGGGGATAAGCTTACTCTTCCACCTTTCATGGAGACTCCTTCTCCTATTTAAACTCTCACCATTGCTATGCACTACTAGTTTTTGATAGCTGGCTAGTTGGTAAGTTCTTGGATTGAGTAGTGCTATTAGTATAGCTGGTGTGAGTGTGACAAGTGTGGGATTGTTGATATCTTGTGGAAGGTTGTGAAGTGCCCTTAATTTTGATTAAAACTCTCTGAGTGAGATAGAATTGTATGTTGGGAGATCCATCTTCAAAGAGTGAATGCTTGAGGAACATGCTGGCTGGATCCCTCTGAGAAGGCTTGCGACTTCAAGACTTTGGTTGTAAGCTTACTCTTATTTCATTATTAATACAATCAATGATGTTTTCCAATGTCTTGTATGTAATTTACTTGATAGCTCATGACTTCTTGACTTTGTGAGTAAATAGATAATTGTTGTTTTCCAGTTACGTGCTTTGTTGTATTTCCTTTGCATTGTTTCAGATTGATCACTCATTAGGAGAAGGAAGTGGAAGCTGGAGTAGCGCAATGGAACTCCATCGACCACCGGTTGAGGTAGGCCTCCAACTATGACTGTTTAAGGAAAGCTATTGTTGATCTGTCCTTTTTTGTGACTAGACCCACTCTAGGGCTAGAGGGGTTGCCTCTGTCCACAGAGGGAACACTTTCCTGCATCACACCCCCTACTAGAGGTCTCTGCATGAGTAGATGTATCTACTCGATCTCCACTCAGCTTCCCCTGTTGTGGCTACTTCACAACCTACTAAAGCTACTACACCAGTCATGGCTCCTTCACAATCATCTGAGACTTCTTCTGGCTCTGCATGTTGAGAGGTAATATACCCTCCCTCTCAACCACCAAGTCTCCATCAGTTGCCTTGCTGCTCAAGGCTTTGCATGCATCTTGAACCTCAAGAGCATACAAGTTCTTGATCCATGAACCAATCTGCTTCACCTGTTTAGTGATGATGTGTCTAAGGAAAACCTTTCCCTTACTAAAGACTACAACATAGCCTCTGTCTTCTAGCATTGCGATCGACACCAAGTTTCTCTTCAGTCCTGGTACATACTTGACATCGGTCAAGGTAAGGCGAACTCCATGCTCCCTATAAAAAAATAATTGTGCCTACACCTGAGACACTATACTTCTCATCATTACCCATCGCTATGAGTATTTGGAGATCTTTCTCCTCCAAAGTACTGAAAAAACTATTGTCACTGGTCATGTGGAAAGAAGCTCCACTGTCAAGAAACCAACCACTTCCCACCATGGATGAAACCATGCATGCGAAGAGTGTGAAATCCAACTCAAACTGTGAAGCAAGTGCCTCACCTTCAGATCCTTCCTCGAATCCCTTCTTGGATTTCCTCCATGGACAATTTGCAGCATAATGGCCCACCTCATGACAACGAAAGCATCACACTTTTGATTTGTCAACCTTCTTCCCATCATTGGAAGAACTGGATTCGGAAAGAGAAACCTTCTCCTTCCCCTTCTTCGCCTTACTCGCTAAGGAATAGTTCTCCTCATCATGCATGGATGAAGAACTGCCTCTGGTGCTCCATCTGATCTTCTCCTGCATCAAATCTGACCATAGTTGTTCCCAATCTAGCAATTTCTCCCTTCCATTCATCGAGTCTTGGTAGCTATGCCAGATCTTAGGAAAGCCAAGGAGTGCTAGACTCACCATATCCTCATCCAATGTCACAACCCCTACACTTGCAAGCTCATCCTTGCATGTGATGAGCTTGGTCAGATACATAGAGATCGTCTCATCCCTTTCGCACTTGATCTTTCAAAGTTTGTCCTTTAGTGTCAAATTCCTCTGATCACTACTATTCTAATACAAATCTTTCAATGTTTTCGACATTGCATGTGGATTCTCCTTCCCATGGAGGCTTAAGACAATGTGATCTTGCACTCCCTCCAAGAGAATTCTCCTAGCTCTATCCACACACTTCTACCATTCCACCTGCTCAGTGTTATTAGTAGGCTTAGGGATTTCTTGATCAATGAAATCCTTAAAGCCATTATCATCCAAAACTGCCTTCATGCGATCCTTTCAAGCTATATATTATGAGCTGCCATCAAGGGCATACTCAAGCCTCAAACCATATAACGCCATCGATGAAATAGATGTGATAAGAACTTGAGATCTATATCTTGAATAATAAACTTCGAATTTCTCTTGCTAGTATATTGTTCTTGCTTGATCACCTGTGCTCTGATACCATGTAGAACAAACCGATATATGCAATGTCCTAAAGCATAATACTTGTTCTACTTCTACAAAACATTAAGCAGAAGCATAACCGAATTCATGAGCAACATCAAGTAGAAACATGCATAACTGATCAAGAGAATTAATCACACATAACACAAGATATATCCAGGGGAAAGCACCAGCATAAAAACCCAACCATGTATTATCAATCAAGTGGAAATCCTCTTCACAATACAAAAATAATTCTCTCTCAAGCTATTCAGTTCTTAATGAACTATGAAGATATGAACATATGTCTCATGAACCGACCAAGCCTTGTATATAAAGGCTTTACCTATGGTCCATACCCTATTTCCTTGTGCAATTTGCTTAGGAAATAATAGCAAAAGCATATGCAATTAATTCCAAACATACCAAGTCAACCAATGGTTCAACTACGCAATCCTTGAGGACACTAGTTCCTCAACCATGCAAAAACTACTTACTAGAAATACTCAAGCATCTGATTGTACACTGTCCCACATCTGATCTCAACTGAAGTCCCTCAACCATGAAAAAACTACTTACTAGAAATAGTCAAGCATCTGATAGTACATCGTCCCACATTTGATCTCAACCAGGTCTCTGACAGAACTGACATGCAACAGTTATCCATGAGTGAATCCTCAGTTATCTAAAATAATAGTTGTCACATGCATGCTAGCATTAACAAACTATATTTTATTATTTTAACAACTTGTTAAAATAATCTAACTAGACTTGACTAGTTAGAACTAAGTCAACTGATTCTCTCATTATAGAACTCATACTTATTCCCTCAATCAGTGGAGGAAATTAAGGATAAATTCCTCAATCAGTGGGACAACTCATGTGCATGCTCACAAATACCGAAAATTCGAATTTCCTTAACTAATTAACTCAACTAAATTAATTAATTAATATTTCCAATTGTTGTTAAGACCAAAATTAATTTTACTTCCTATAGATAGACTAGGGACTACTATAAATAGGAAGGGACCAAGAAATGCTATTTTTACAACTTTCTATTTTTAGCAATTTCACCTCTCACCCAATGTGGCCAATGACCTCACTGGCCAAACTGCTAGTTTTAGACATGCTATTTTTAGCAAGTCTATTTTTAGCACATTTAACATTTCTTGTTGCACATTTTTCAACATGAAGTATCGACATTGGGAGAAACCATGCAGAGCCTTTATGAGGAGCATCTCACCATGGATAAAGAAGTTTTCCACTTGCACGACATGTAGCAGAAGTGAAAAGATAATGCTAATTCCCTTAAGGCTATCCATATTTCCATCACGGTCATGCATGAGTGGTTAATGCAACACAAAGGGGAACTATCCTAATTGGAAAACAAAACAAGGAAATAGGAAAAGTTGGAGAAAGCACAAGTTTATATGATCATCTAGAGTAACAAATAACTCACCTCATTCATCACCAACATTTATTGCTCATATATATGATTATACAATAGCATGGATTTGATGGTGAAATCACAAGATACCTTCAGTTGGATCACTCATTGAATCCAAGCACAGGAATCAAGTTAGGAAGGAGATTAAGGAACACTTGGACTAGCTTAAGAAGATCACAACCAAGGAATATTTGAAGGTGAATAGGAACAATATGTAGAAATACATTGGTGGCATTGTCCAAATCAACACCATGTTGCTCCTGCTGAAGAAGGAAATTCAGAGTGGTTCCAAATTAGTCTACCCAGATGCAAAGGAGGCTAGAGTCCGCTTCCATCATGATCCCATCACACAGTTTGGGAAAGTCATCACATAGTAGAAGGCTTGACACCACTATGTGACCAAGAAACTACAAGTTGAAGTGGATGAATTGGAGTTTCCGCAAACTCAAGCTTAACTTGTTTTGTTTTATTAGACTGTCTAGTTGAATCTATCCAATTTTGTCTTACATGGGTATGAGCATATTATAATATTCTTTTGTAATAAATTGTAAGCAAAATTCCAAGTGTCAATTGTGAAATGTGAATATTCGTTTTGTAATGAAGTCCAAAGTTCATTGTTGGAGGAAGTCAAACAATCATAAGGGAAGTCAAAGATTCACAAAGGGAGATGAATATTCACCCCTTTTATTATAAATATACCCTCATTAGTCATGTAAAGGGATTTCGGCCAGGATTTTGGCTTAGGAGCAAAAGCTTGGGAGATTTGTTGAGAGCCTTGGCTTCTTCATAACATAGAGGAAGTATCTTTAATTTGAGGAGAAGGTGCTAGTTTCAAGTTACACTATTGGGACTAGTGGTTCATCAATTGTATATGTATGCTTGGTACTTTCACTTTAATAAAGCTTAGAGCCCACACATTTTCATGCATTTGTTGTGAATATAGTAAGACTATTATTGTTATGTTTGCAATATATATTATTCCATTTACACTAATGCTTATGAACTATTTCGTTTGCATTAGTATGAATCATGTTGAATGTGTGCTATTGTATATTTCCGTCGTGGTTAACTTGTGAACTATTTTGCAATTGTGATGCATTTTATGCTCGTGTGTTCCTTTCAAGCTACATACTATTACAGGCTTCCAAGGGGCTCACTAACTTTCCCTTTGTCATGTTATAACCTTTCATGCATTGCAATTGAACCTTCACAAAGCTATGTTATTCATGATATCTTATTTTGAACATATTGCCAATGCACCTACAGACCAAATAAATAGAATTAGTAGTTAGAATCATCACATTACCTTTCAAAATTTCATGATATGTTCTAAATACTAAGTAATAATAATAATGACAATATGTTAAACAAAATTATTAGAACCCTTATTTTGCACCCAATATACACATAATCCAAAATTTTCATGCTCCAAATTTAAATAAGCCAAAACTATTAATTAATTGATTAATATGTAGTTTATGGTAATGCATGTGAAGGTATGAAACATTTCCAAAGAAAGTTTCCATTCGTTACTCTACACACCCGTTTTCCCGCACAACAATTCTTCCTCACACACATTAATAACCCAAAACCACTAATTAATTAATTAATATGTAGTGTTATGTGGTAGGGATACATGCGGTAGAAGTGTGTAGACAAGGAATGTTTGCGAAGCCATAAACATTATGAATGAAAGTTTATGTTCCTTATTATGCACACCTGTTCTCTAGCACAACACTACTTCCTCATACACATTTAAAAGACACTTAATTTAATATAACTATTTAATTGACAAATGTGTAATCACAAATGGCCTTAGTATTTGGGAAGCTCATATAAAGCGAGCCCACGTTGATATAGTAGTGGGAACAGTTAGTCAATGACCTTTATTTTTCACATATACACATAACCCAAACTTTTCATGTCCCAAACTTTAATAATCCCAAATTGCTAATTAATTGATTAATATATAGTATGCGAAAATGTATGCAGAGATACAAAACATTGCAAAAGAAAGTTTATATTCCTTGCTCCGTACATCTGTTCTCCCACACAATGCTTCTTCCTTACACATATTGATAAGAAGAAACCACTAATTAATTGATTAATATGTAATTTTGTGTGCGAGGGAAATGTGCAGAAGGGGGATTTTTATTTTTATTTTTTATTTTCTCTGCACAACTATTCTCCCGCACAACACTTCTTCCTCAGACACATTACAAGGGCACTTCATTTAATATTGAATAATAACTATTTAATTGAAAAATGTAAAATAAAAAATTAATTTAGTATTTGAGAAGCTCAAATAAAACGAGCCCACATCGACATAACAGTGGGGACAGTTAATCACCCACCCTTATTTTACACCGTTTATACATGTAACTAAAACTTTTCATGTGCCAAACTTTAATAAGGAAAAACCACCAATTAATTGATTAATATGTGGTGTGAATATGGAACATTATGTAAGAAAGTAGTATTTGGGAATCATAAATACCAACATTTTCCATTTTTCCACAACGTATTAGCATCTCAATATCAAATAAAATGTACGTGTAAACCAAAATTTTCATGCCCCAAACTTTAATAAGCCAAAACTGCTAATTAATTGATTAATATGTAGTCTTGTTCGAGAAGAAGATACGCAGAAGAAGTATGTGGAAGGGGAATGTAGGTGGACTTATGAAACATTCTAGAAGAATTTTTTTTTCCTTGCTCCACAAACCTCTTTCACTACACAACCCTTCTTCCTCAAACACAAATTTTAATAAGGGAAAATCATGTATTAATTGATTAATATGTGGTATGAATATGAAATATTGTGGGAGAAGGTAGTATTCACCATTTCTGCACAACTCTTTTGCATCTGGATATCAAATAAAACTTACATGTAAACCAAACTTTTTATGCCCCAAACATTAATAAGACAAAACCACTAATTAATTTATTAATATGTAGAGTTGTGTGTGAGGGAAATATACGAAAGAAGTATGTGGAGGGTATTATAGCTCCAAATCTCACTCTTATGATTTGTGATGCTGCACTCATGGTCTAGGGCAACCCCTCCTTCCAGACCTAGTCCAAAAATTTTAAAAACAGTGTTTTATCCCTTATACGCGACATTTCCTTGAGTTAAATGCGTGTATACGCGGGTAGGTATATACCCAACCCGCGTACATGTATTAAAACACTTAAAAAAATATAAAACTCCTTAATTTCGGGCAGAGATCGCGGGTTTTACCTGTTGATCACCTGTTAGTGCCCGTGGCCCAACTGTTCCCAACCAACTCCCAACTAAAAAACTACTTTGGGAGAGGTATAAAAAGACCTCAATGGGAAGGCCTAAGAGAGGGAGAGAAGAGAAAAAAAGGTTATTATGCTGAGATTTTTCCCCTGACCAGGTCTGAAGACCCTTTTGCCTTCTGCACTTCCCCCATTTGTACAGGAAACCCTTGTTTCCTTGTGTGTTGATGTTCATCCACTACTTGTGACATCATGGAGTAAGTCATGGAAGGAGTTTGTTAAAGGCTTGAGGCTGGACGAATCTGGAAGGAAGCTTTGCTTGGAGCCTGCGAAAGGTGACTCAGGTGAAATTATTCATTTTCTATACTTTATTTGTCTATAATAAAAGAAACACATGTCTCGGTTCCTGATATAAATCTTCTTTATGTCTATGATATTCATGTTGGAATTCATATGTGAATGGTTGTTTAAAGTTCATAACTAACTACCTTTTCTTTATAACGTGAAGATGGTTTCTTTGTAAGGTTTTGTCCATATACCGCTGTGTTCTTTGGAATTGGTTGTTTTGCAGGACAAAGGAGCTAAAGGAACTTGAAGAAGGGTTTGGACCCTAAAGGACCTTCTCAAACATAGGACCTAAGGTACGCCCCCTTATCATAGAATTTACTTATAATAGCATAATGGATGTGCGAATGTGTGTTTCTCTGTATAGACAACTTTCAGTCTACTAGGGTTTCAACCCAAAAGCCCTAGGGGAACATTTCCCTTAACATAATTGGTGACTCCACTGGGGACAACACTCTTGTTATTCCTAGTTTGGGTGTTTTCAAGCCAATCAGGGCTCAGCTGCCTATTTGCTTGCTGTTGTTGTGTGGTATGTTCTTGAATTCTAAGTTTTTCCAGTTTCTTCAGTTTGTTTTTTATTTTTCTTGAAATCTTTTATATACGCTGTTTTTCTTAGTTACAGAAGCGTATATACGCATGTTTCCTTAATCGAACCCGCATATACGCAGGTTTCCTTAGACGCAGTCACGTATACACGCAATCTGTAGATAAGTACAGTCACGTATATCTTGCAATTTTCAAGATTTTTAATTCTTTTTGTCTCTGAAGGTCTGTCTAGTGGTTTGATTCAGTCTGAAACAGTCATTTTCCAATATCAGTTGTTAGTTTTACAGCAATCATCTTGTTCCAAATTCTCTCTGATTGTAAGGAGTATTGGTCTTGATTTTGTTGTGCAAGCGTCATCGTTTTTTGCTTAAGCATGCGAGATTTCTTGCTAGGAATCTTGGCTGCTCTGATTCATCAGGGCAGGGAGATTGATCTCAATCTTTGTGTTAAATCTTTCTTTTGGTGACTTTTTGTTTTCTGGACAAAACCGCTTTTTGTGACCATCCACTTCTTCGTTTGATGAAAGTTGTTGATTGATACTTTCTTGAAAGTTTTATTTTTGATCTTTTTGGTCTTTGTTGACAAAGCTTTCGTCGCCGCTTTTGATTGTTAAGAGCATATTTAAACACATTTCTTTTGTTGATTTTTCATCCATTGTGTGGTGTCAACTTGCAAAAGTGTTTGTTGCCTATTCTTCAATCACAAAGTTTCAGTCTTGTTGAGAGCATTTTTGAAAAGACTTTTTTGTTGTTGTTTTTTAAGAAAACTTTTTGAAAAACTTAGTTTTGCTTTCTTGAACTTTGTTTTCATTTGGTTCGCTTTAGTGAATGAAAGTGCTTTATGTTTGTCTTGAAACTTGTTTTTACTTTTTAGATGAAATGAATGGTAGCATCTCATATTCCATCTAGACATTTTAAGTGGAAAAATAAAAATTGATACGCAAGCAACTTTCATTTCTTGTTTTTAGAGAAGTTTTGAATCTTTCATCAGCATATATTTGTTGCATTAGGATAGATTTGCACATCTTTTTAGGCATCCATAGCTTTGTTAACTTTTGTGAGTGTGAAGCGTGAATTAATGAAACGAAAAGAAAAATTTGTTTTATTAGAAGTTCCTCTGAACCCTGTAGAAATTGCTTTTCATCGAAAAACGAAAACAAGTGCATGTGCATGTAGTTAGGTTTTTATTAATTTCTTTTGCACCAAAACACCACTAGTTTCACTTCCGTTTATCCCATGACTTAAAGAACAACCTATTTTAAAATCAAGCACTAATTAAAATTCACTAATTTTTTTTTTTAAGTTAGATACACCAACAAGTTTTAGGATTTTAGGGCCTTGGATTAGGCGAGTGGAGAGTTAACTCTCCAAGGCCATTTAAATTATCAAACATAGGAGTCTGAATAGTGAGTGAAAATCCAATAGCGTTAGGAAGACCAGGAAAGCTCCAGATCTGGGAGTTAAGCACGAGGGTCTGTGAAGACAGGGAAGAGAGATACCCCCTCTCCTACTTGTCCAAACTTACCTCACGACTGTTCTGCCTGGCTTCTGTGATGAGTTGGTGTCCATAGTTGCTACTCCTAAGGATCTACACAGGCGGCTGCGGAGGGGAATCCCATGGCACCTGAGGTCGACATTGCATCACTCTCAACGGTACTACTGGAGGGCACCCTTGCGAAGCTTGGGGGCTTGCACCAACACAGGCTGTTGTTAGGAGGTCAGTGTAACTTCCTCTGTTACCTTCGTAGATAGGACTGGGCCCTCATCATCCCAGGCTATCTTCGGAAAGCCCCTTAATTCACTTTCTTGTATTTTGGTGTCCGGTCCTAATCACCCGGAGCGGAAATACTTGGAAGTTGTTTGACTGGCTGATATCTTTAGGGACTGTATAGTGTGTGCTCTATGCTCTTAGTTGGCCTAGATTTCAATTTTTTGAGTCTTTAGTTAGATCTTAACAAAAAATTCAAAGTGGCTGACCGATCACCTAGACGGTCTCGAAGACTTCGTGGTCTTTCACCACCAAGTTTAGAGCCTTCTCCTAGAAGGCACAGAGGTCATACTGCTGGTGGGTTTCATCCCACGGCAGTTGACGCATCAGGGATTCATCCTCCTCTCGGGGGCATTAGTGTTCAAACAAGTCCTGGCACTTCCACAAAACATGAGAGGAGCACTCCAGTTCTTTCTCGAGTTCTCTTTCAATCGGAGAATAACATAGAGGTAGAAGAACTCTCAGAGTCATTAGCGGCTCCGAATTCTCCCCTACCATCTAGCCATCCGGACGTTTTACAATACGTTGGGACTCCGACACATAGACCGTCAAGTCCAGGTTACGCTACGCGCTTACCAGCGATGACCACTACTGGAAGCTGTTGGAAATAATACTGAGAGGGGGGGGTGAATCAGTATTATCACATCAATAAAACTTTTTCATTTCCATATTCAGATTCATATATGCTACTTCCACAACTTCTTATGATTCAGTTAGTTAATCCTTAATGAGTGCATTAGAACATTATCTACCATATTAACAGTAAACAGGTGCAGTAAAATAGAACAGATCATCACACATAAGCCACACACATGAACACCATGATATAAGGTGGAAACCCAATGTGGGAGAAAACCACCTGCTGCAAGTCATCTCAATCTTCTTCTTAATAAGAAAAATCCTTTTACAATATTTCTATACTGGTGCAGTCTTATACCAGTACGCAGGCTTCTACCTGCAGAGAGCTACAACCCTCTCTCGTTCTCCAGTCTTTCCTGGAAGGGAGCTACAACCCCCATAGTTCTTGTACTAGCCGATCCATTTCCTAGTACGCAGGCTGCTACTTGCTACAATGCTCCAAAGTTTTCAACTGCTACTGGAAGGGAGTTCCCACCCCCTTAGCTCTTGTACTAGCTAAGATACTAGTACTAGGCACCGGCCTACAATCTTCTCTCCTTCAGGTACCACGTTTCATACATTTTCAGACTGGATACACCTGAAGCATAACACATAATCTGAAAGGCCACGTTTCATCCAATTTTCATACCGGACCCATAAATATCATTGAAGCACATATCAATCAATCTTCTGAATCACCCAATCACCAGATCAATACATATACAAGGATAATATGAGTGTTAGCAACCCGATCTAGTCCATTAGATCCATTACTAGATCTCATCCATCAACACAATCAATCAAACTGAATATGTAGAATACTGACACCATTAAACAGTCATTAGAACACATCAACAACCTGAACCACCTGTAACATTAAACATCGTAGCTCAAATGGTATGTGCTACTACAATGAACCAAACCTGCGTACATACGTGCTTTAACCAAAGCCAACCCGCGTACAGATCTATAAATATTCAATTATGACTTGCAGCGATTTCAAACTTAAGTTATACCCAGTTCAGATCATTACAAGCGTCAGTATACAGATCTAGAATAAGCATAATCAACTATATAGAGATAGTTCATTTCAAACCATTTGATCCCGATCTATCCTTAGATCTTGTTCTCCATCAACCGATGAGATCCCTCTTTAGCTCAGATCTAGATCTGCACCATAACCCAATCACAGTATTCCAGATCTAGATATTCAATAATTCAGATGATGCTTTGCCAAATGATCTCCTTCCTCTTTTATAGCCTTAGTCCTTTCTCAATACCACGGTCCAAAACCATAGGATCAAAAAACTGTTGGACTAATACCATCAACCATGAAAGTGTGTGAGATCAACACTTTTGGATGCAATACCACGGACCAAAACCATAGGATCAAAAACTGTCGGACTAATACCATGAACCAACCATGAAAGTGCGTGAGATCAACACTTTTGGATGCAATACCACGGGCCAAAACCATAGGATCAAAAACTGTCGGACTAATACCATGAACCAACCATGAAAGTGCGTGAACTTTTCTCTTGCATGAAGGGAACTTTTCTCTGCATGAAAGTGCGTAAACTTTTCTCTACATGAAATAAACTTTTTTTTGCATAAAAGTGCGTGAACTTTTCTCTACATGAAGGAAACTTTGTTGCACTATAATTTATCAAATAAATTTGCTACACTATAATTTATCATTTGTGTGATTTGCCATCAAGGACAACACTTGTCTCATAATGCCAACAATCTCCCCCTTTGGACTTGTCATACTGAGAATTGTCATCTGATATCTCTTCCGTAGATTCATCTAGATATATATAAGTGAGTTGATCTTCTATGAGTTGTTTGCCATCAAGTACAACACATGCATCATAATGCCAACAATCTCCCCCTTTGGAATTGATGGCAACAATACCAAATCACTCTCCCCCTTTGACATCAAGGGCAAAGGGCGAACCAAGATATTCTCTTTCCTAGAAAGGCATTCTGCTGTTCATACTCCCCCTGAGTACCTGTTGAAATCTCTGAATGAGCTCCCCCTTTGTATATGCCATGGTGCACCAATCTGTCCATGCTTTTTCTAAGAACATGCTGAAATCTCTGCTCTGCTGAAATATGCTTGTTCATGCTCCCCCTGACTGTTAAGCAAGGTCTGCAAAAAGATGTTCTACAAGAAGTACATGACTCTATACATCATAAATGACCTTCCTATCACCAAAGACTCATACATACATCTATCTCCCATCACAATGGTGATATACCAAAACTTTACAGATAACATAAGAGAATAACATCATTCATCCCAGGCATAGTGGGGAAACCAACATAGGCCGTTACATGACCTGAAGAGATCTCATCAAATGACTACAAAAGATAGAGACACACTATTACATCATGAGTCTTGATATGACCTTCACATCGAATACATGACATTTATATAGAGACCAAACACCTAAATAAGATCATGATAAACATCAGCAACGACATTGTATGATCTACTCCATAGTATCTGTCAACAGCAACTAGACCAGCAACTTGTATTAGTGCATGAATCATCAAGGTATGCCTGTATCAGCTAACAGAATTCTGTATATATAGAAACATTCACATTCTATCATAGCCATCCAGATCTGCATGAACCAAGTATCATCAATTGGGAATATAACAACCTATCATCATATAGGTAAGAACTCATCATCATCATGTCTCCAACAATGCAACATTGAATAATCATCCATGTATCCAGCCAACAATCCTCATCCATATATGTGCCAAGAACAATAGGAATCCTGCATCATAACTGAATATATGATCTTTATGCATATGACGACAACAGCATATAAGTGACTCATCATCAAGTAAAGAAGATGTGAATTCAAGCTATGTACTTCTCCTTATCCTTATGAAGATCACCATGTAAGCACCATTAGAGAATCAACCACAAATCTGATCTAAATATCAACTATGTAACCCCAAGAATCATCTGAACAACTCATAACCATATCATAGCAAGATGAATCATTTATCCATATAAGCATCATCACCAAGGACTATTAACCATAATGCCAACAATGCATTAAGAGCATATGCTCCCCCTAAACCTGTGACATCTATCAGATCTGATCATGCATATTAATAAGAAGTATCAAGACATCAGCAATATCAAGTTAGAACCAAAATACTTCTAACCATCATATCCACACATCATTAGCAAAATGCAACCATTATCAATTAGAGCAAAACTGATCCTTTTCTTAAATCTGTCCCTATTGCCTTTCTTCAAACAATCATATACGCGACTGTGCAGTAACAAATTCGCATATATATGCAACTTCCCTTTATCAAGCTTGCATAGGAGATTGAAGTTTTACACTTCCGGCTCCCTCTGTTATGTCTATATAATGTGTTGTGCCGCCACTTTCTGACTGAACTTCCTTTTTCTTCCATATCTTCAAGTGTGATGATGTTTTCTCCTTTTGGTGTGATGTCCGTGCTTTGTTCTTGCATTCCTTTGCTATATGTCCAAGCTTGTTACATGCATAACATCTTACATGTTTCATATTCCTTTTGTAGCAATCAGCAGCTTTGTGACCAAACATATTGAAAGCAAAGCAATATCCATTAAAGTACCTTGACTGAGATGATCTGTTTGTTTGATGATCTTGAACCCTTCTTCTTCTACATCTGGCTGCAACATGTCCAAGGTTATGACATACATAACATTCAACATTATTCATAGGAGGAGTAAAAGATTTTCTTTGAAGAATTTCTTTCCTTGGTTGATGATGAGATTGACTTTCATCTCTCTTATCTCCTTGTTGATCATTTTAGATTTCTCTTTAGAGTTCCTTGCCTCACCTTGTGAACTAGATTCACCTTCAACAGATTCATGAAAGCCAAGACCAGTTTTGATAGCAGGAGATCTTTGACTATTAAGAATATCATCCAAGACTTTAGTACTATCTTGAAAACGTAAGAGCTTATCCTTTTCTTCTAATTTACTTTTCAAGATATTTACCTCAACATGAAGTTGTTCTTATTTTTCTAGATATTTCTTCTTCATGTCTTCTTCAGCTTTCCTTTCTTCTTCCAACTGATGCTTTAGCTTGAGAATCTCCTTTTCTTGTTCTTCATTTAGATCCTGTTGCATTTGACGAATTCTGAAGGCACATTCTAGCTGAGATTTTAAGCTGATAACTTCGTTTCCCTGTTTTTCAATATCTTGGACTAGATCTTTATTCTGCTTCTTTGATTCTTCAAGATCTTCCTTTAGAGAGTGGATCGTGGCTTCAAGAATTTCATAGTAACTGGATCTATCTCTGAGTTTCTTGATGGTTGTGTTCTTTTCATTGACTTCATTTCTTAGAGATGTTGCTTCAACCTGCAACTTTTGATATTTCTCCTTGAATAACTCTCGTTGAGCCTTTTTTCTAGTAACAGCTTCTTTAAGGGCACCACTCTTTATGTTCAGAAGTCTTTCTTGTTCACTAATTTTGTTTGTCAGCCTGTTAAATTCTGCTTCTATTTGATATCCTTCTTCCTCACCCATAAGAGCACATTCAGTTGTTTCGTTATTGTTAGAAAATTATATATTACGGAGCAATGGAACACATAAAATATTGCAGAAATATAAACACAGAAAACACATGAAACAAGAGAGACACAGATATACGTGGTTCACCCAGTTTGGGCTACGTCCACCCCAAACAGCCAGTCCTTCCTTTTCTATTATCCAGCAAAATGAGGAGACACAACCTACAACAAATCCGCTGTAATATCCTCTGTTTTCTCTCACAGTCTCACCTCTCTGTTTCTTGCTCACAGAATACACATCTATCACACAGCCTCAAATACAATGCCCTCATACAAAGAGAGGGGTTGCCTTCTAGGGCAAAAAAAAAAAAAACCCTAAACCCTCGCACCCCCCCGCGTGGAGGGGTGTACAAAACTTCCTGGGGTATACATCCGGCTGAAACAAAGACCTCTGAACAATCATGCTCCACACACAACAGTTATCACTTCCATCTTTTCCAAATGGATAGATAGCTGGAACATCAGAGGATAGCAAATTCATACCTGATAGTTCATCTTCATTCTGAAATGATTCTGAATCTGAATCTGAATCTGAAGAGCTTCTTATACCTAATCCCTAATCGATTCTCCCACTGTCATAGTTCTTCTTAGATGTCTTCTTCTTCTTATGAGGTTTCTTCTTAAGCTTCTTTCCCATTGTTCCACGGATCTCCTTCAAGCGATCAAGCTTCTACCAAAGGACCTGCTCTGATACCAATTGTTGGAAATAATACTGAGAGGGGGGGGTGAATCAGTATTATCACATCAATAAAACTTTTTCATTTCCATATTCAGATTCATATATGCTACTTCCACAACTTCTTATGATTCAGTTAGTTAATCCTTAATGAGTGCATTAGAACATTATCTACCATATTAACAGTAAACAGGTGCAGTAAAATAGAACAGATCATCACACATAAGCCACACATATGAACACCATGATATAAGGTGGAAACCCAATGTGGGAGAAAACCACCTGCTGCAAGTCATCTCAATCTTCTTCTTAATAAGAAAAATCCTTTTACAATATTTCTGTACTGGTGCAGTCTTATACCAGTATGCAGGCTTCTACCTGCAGAGAGCAACAACCCTCTCTCGTTCTCCAGTCTTTCCTGGAAGGGAGCTACAACCCCCATAGTTCTTGTACTAGCCGATCCATTTACTAGTACGCAGGCTGCTACCTACTATAATGCTCCAAAGTTTTCAACTGCTACTGGAAGGGAGCTGCCACCCCCTTAGCTCTTGTACTAGCTAAGATACTAGTACGTAGGCGCCGGCCTACAATATTCTCTCCTTCAGGTACCATGTTTCATACATTTTCAGACTGGATACACCTGAAGCACAACACATAATCTGAAAGGCCACGTTTCATCCAATTTTCATACTGGACCCATAAATATCATTGAAGCACATAATCAATCAATCTTCTGAATCACCCAATCACCAGATCAATACATATACAAGGATAATATGAGTGTTAGCAACCCGATCTAGTCCATTAGATCCATTACTAGATCTCATCCATCAACACAATCAATCAAACTGAATATGTAGAATACTGACACCATTAAACAGTCATCAGAACACATCAACAACCTGAACCACCTGTAACATTAAACATCGTAGCTCAAATGGTATGTGCTACTACAATGAACCAAACCTGCGTACATACGTGCTTTCACCAAAGCCAACCCGCGTACAGATCTATAAATATTCAATTATGACTTGCAGCGATTTCAAACTTAAGTTATACCCAGTTCAGATCATTACAAGCATCAGTATACAGATCTAGAATAAGCATAATCAACTATATAGAGATAGTTCATTTCAAACCATTTGATCCTGATCTATCCTTAGATCTTGTTCTCCATCAACCGATGAGATCCCTCCTTAGCTCAGATCCAGATCTGCACCATAACCCAATCACAGTATTCCAGATCTAGATATTCAATAATTCAGATGATGCTTTGCCAAATGATCTCCTTCCTCTTTTATAGCCTTAGTCCTTTCTCAATACCACGGTCCAAAACCATAGGATCAAAAAACTGTTGGACTAATACCATCAACCATGAAAGTGCGTGAGATCAACACTTTTGGATGCAATACCACGGACCAAAACCATAGGATCAAAAACTGTCGGACTAATACCATGAACCAACCATGAAAGTGCGTGAGATCAACACTTTTGGATGCAATTCCACGGGCCAAAACCATAGGATCAAAAACTGTCGGACTAATACCATGAAACAACCATGAAAGCGCGTGAACTTTTCTCTTGCATGAAGGGAACTTTTCTCTGCATGAAAGTGCGTAAACTTTTCTCTACATGAAATAAACTTTTTTTGCATAAAAGTGCGTGAACTTTTCTCTACATGAAGGAAACTTTGTTGCACTATAATGTATCAAATAAATTTGCTGCACTATAATTTATCATTTTTGTGATTTTCCATCAAGGACAACACTTGTCTCATAATGCCAACAATCTCCCCCTTTGGACTTGTCATACTAAGAATTGTCATCTGATATCTCTTCCGTAGATTCGTCTAGATATATATAAGTGAGTTGATCTTCTATGAGTTGTTTGCCATCAAGTACAACACATGCATCATAATGCCAACAGAAGCATGGCTTCTACTACAAGTGCTACAACTATGCACACTCCAACATCGGTACAAGGGGGAAAAACAATTTCCATATCCTCTACTTCTTTGTTTGGATCTTTTGCTAGCACATCTTTAGTTGGGTCTACCTCCATTCCGTCCACGAGTGGAAATTCCCAAACCAATGCTTTTGGTTCTTGATTCTTCCCATTTGGCACCCATTCACAGGGTATTCCATCAGTTCTGTTTAGTGCCGCCACATCCATGATGGGCGGATCGGCTTCATTCCAGGGTTTTCCTTTTGCAAGTGGTCATATACCACATTCCAACCCGACGATAGGATCCATGCCTTTTTCTTCTATAGGACAAAGCAACAATCCTTTCCAAGGTTGGACTAACCCTGGGGTTAGTGGTGCGGGAACTGGGAATCCGTTTTTCGACCAACAAGGGAATAGGCCGTACTCCACAGTTAGTTTGTTTCAAAGTATTCCTCCCTTAGCTTCAGCTTGGAATCCGTATCAGGGGTTATCAACTCCTTATAATCCTTTAGGAGGAAACTTTGCTGGTTACGGAGGCTCTGTGGCTGGATTTGGTCCAACTCCGAATTTTGCTGGATCACAAGGCTTGCCTTTTGGTTCAGCTGGTTCTGCTGGTTACTTTGGGCAGCCTGGTGCCTTCCAAAATCTAGGCCAATCTTTTCAAAACTTTGGGAGCTCCGCCCAGTCTGGGTGGAATCCCCAAGGTCCTCCTAGGCTTCCGTTTCTGGCAACTTTGAACTTGCCAGATCTCACTAAGTTAACAAACGATCCAATCAAGTACAATCTGGCCTGGCCTCCGGTCCCAACCAAACTCCCTTCAGACATTCCAAAATTCGAAGGGAAGAGTGGTGAAGACCTAGGCAACCATGTAACCACATTCCATTTGTGGTGCTCATCGAACTCCCTTATCGATGACTCGATTAGGTTGAGACTTTTTCAACGCACCTTGACTAGTAATGCGGCCAAATGGTATATAGAGTTGCCAAGGGGCAGCTTTACATCTTTCGCTGACTTAACTAATATTTTCTTAAATCATTTCCAGTTGCCTGTCCGTTATGATGCCGAAACTGAACTTCTGGCCACTTTTCGTCAAGATAAGGCAACACACATTTCTGACCATATTCAGGAATGGAGACGGAGAAAGAGGCTCATTAAAGCTGAAATCCCTCTGGAGTACCGTCTCGAATGGTTTTTGAAATCTTTACAACCCGAGATCTCTAAAGATGTCTCCATGTCTTGAGTCTATTCTGAGTAGCAAGCCATTTTTAGGGCCCACCAATTAGAATTGATCTACTCTCAGTCTAGGATCCTACAAAAATACTTGCCAGATGCTCCTGGGTCTAAGGTTGAAATAGCTAAGTCGAAGCCAGGTCCCCACGCGGATGGTATCGTTGGGTCGGTAAACACGAATGCAGCGAACTTGTTGAACCAATTGTAGCAGTTGTCTTTACAAACTGCTTCTAATAACCAAGTCACATCGTCTAACCCTCTGGCTTCCCAAACCTCTTCGATTAATGCCGTCCAATCTGATAACCCCAAAGGAAATCAAAATTCCAATGGAAAAAAGAAAGGACGAGGTAAGAAAAAGAACCAGGATGGGAAGGTTGACGCAAATAAGTCCGGCAATAATGCTAGTGGTAGTAGAAATGAGTCTAGAAAGAAAGTCAAGTTTCCATGCAAGCTGTGCAGTGGAGACCATTTAACTCACCTCTGCCCCAAGATTGAAGACGCTTAGCACTTGTTAGGGCAGCAAGGGACTTCTAGTTCTCAAGTTGTGTTAACCAACCCTTTTCCCTAAGGGCAACAACTTCTTGCTGGCGCGAATTCAAATCCTAGTACTTCCGCAAGGGGCAACCAGGAAGGGGAAAAATCATCAAATGTTTTCATGATGGGTTCTAACGTCCATGTGGCTACTTGGTCACATGATTACGGTGAAGCCGAAACTTCCAAGGACAAGAGTGCTCCTGGAAATACCGACCTTCATATTGAGCGACCCCCTGTCGAGACTATACCACAGATACCGAAAGGTTCCGCTAAACGCGCGACTATTAATCCTAATGCCAGGGCCACCGAGAATTACTCCATCATTGAGGATCTGGCTCAGAGTCCATGTGCCATGTCTGCTTTAGAGGTCCTCCAATCGTGTCCGGCTCAGCGAAATGCTTTACTTTCCGCTATTGGGGCAGTCGATCCAACTAACTCTTTAGTGCTCACTTTTGACATGTTAAATGTCAAAAAGCGACTCCCTCATCATATGGCTTTCCAAATAAAGTCTACATACCAGAAAATTAACATTTTTCGTACCGTTATTGATGAAGGAGCTTCCACGTCTGTCATGTCAATGTCATGTTGGAAGGCTATTGGATCACCTTCGGCTGTTCCTTCACCTACCATCTTGACTGCATTTGATGGTCATTCTCATAAGCGCATGGGATTATCCCAACCTTTCCTATATGTGTTGGGGGGAAGGTCGTCAATATTGAAGTAGAAGTCATAGATGCTAACCTAGACTATAATCTCCTCTTAGGAAGGAACTAGGTATACGAAATGGACACCGTTGTTTCGACCCTGTTTCATGTCATTTGCTTTCCTCATGAGGGGAAAATCGTTAAGGTTGATCAATTGGATTATTGTCTAGTCGATCCTCAAGCAAGCTCTGACTCTACTGTTCCCTTAGTGGATAACCCTCGTCTGCCTAATGAGAATCTAGGAGTGGGGATGTATTCCTCATTGATGGGTACCTTTGATCTTCCCTCTCCTTTCGCTAGAATCAATGCCATTTCATCATCTAAGGAGTCTCCTCGAGAAGAGTTCTTCCGAACTCGTTATTTTTCAGACCCTTGGACATTGCCTTCACCTATGACCACATTAGTTGAAGGACAAGTAAATGGAATGGCATTCCCAATATCTGCAGCTGAGCTTAGATATCAGTCTATCATTAACTCTACAGATGACCACTCTACTCATTTTTCCGAAGAGGAGTTAGATGGTGATGTGGCCCCGGCCTGGAGCCTTGATTCTACCTCTGCCTTGGACTGCTTAGATTCGGTTTTACCTTTTGAAGAAGCAATCCTCGAAGAAATGATGGGTATAGATCAACCTTGGGAAGACTTACACCATCGTTCATACTTTCTTCCTCCATTGCAGGAAGTAGAATCTAGATTCTCCGAGCTCTTCACTAGTGATGTTTGTACGGTGTCAATTCCTTTGGCTCCAGCGCACGTTTGTGCCGAAGGTAATATGTCGGTGATTTCAAAAACGATACCTATAAACATCTCTAGGGACCCTAACGTGATTGAGAATATCTTCATCGGAATTGAATGTTCCCCTGAAGAAATTCAAATTTACACCGACCTGTTCAAGGAATTTTGAGATGTATTTGCTTGATCTTATGAAGAAATTCCTGGCATTGACACATATATAGTCCAACATGAGATCAAGACGTATGAGAACGCCAAACCGGTTCATCAAAGGCTTCGGCTGGTTAACCCTAGGAAAGTAGCAACTATCAAAGCTGAAGTTGAGAAGTTGCTAAAGGCGGGTTTCATATACCCTATTCCTCTTACTGATTGGGTTTCCAATCCAGTCCCTGTAGATAAAAAGCAAGGAACAATCCGAGTATGCATCGATTTTAGGGACCTAAACAAGGCTTGTCTGAAAGATAATTACCCCACGCCATTCATTGATCAGATTATCGACAAGTGTGCAGGTAATGAGATTTTTTCCTTCATGGATGGTTTTTCGGGTTATAACCAAATTTCTATCCATCCTAAAGATCAACATAAGACAACCTTTATATGTCCCTGGGGTACCTTTCCATATAGAAAGATGCCTTTTGGTCTTAAAAATGTTGGAGCTACTTTTCAGCGGGCCATGTCATATGCTTTCCACGACATCAAACATGTCATTGAAGCATACTTGGACGATCTCGCTGCTCCTTCTTGAAAGAGCGCTGATCACCCTAGTCATCTTCGAATGGTTTTTGAGTGATGCCATTTTTATAAAATCCAGTTGAATCCCAACAAGCGCGTTTTCGCAGTTACATCCGGTCGGTTGTTAGGGTTCATTGTGTCAAATGAAGGGATTTGGGTTGATCCCTTCAAGGTCGAGGCAATAGTTCAGTTGCCTCCCCCGTCCTCAATTCGACAACTTCAAAGTCTTCAAGGGAAGGCTAATTTCTTAAGACGGTTTATAGAAAACTATGTCGAGATTACTAAAGGGTTCATGCGTTTGCTACGAAAAGGAGTTCCATTTGTGTGGGACGACTTTGCGCAGTGGTCATTTGATGCTTTGAAAAAGTCACTAGTCTCTGCCCCATTGTTGAGTCCACCAGATTATGGTAGAGACTTCCTTTTATATCTCGCTACAGCAGAATCAACCATTGGTATGGTTCTCATTCAGGAGGACGATGCTCTCACAGAGCATGTGATTTATTATTTGATCCGAGGCTTAATAGGTCCTGAACTTCGCTATTCTCCGGTTGAGAAGTTGGCCTTGGTAGCTGTCCATGCTGTCCAGCGGCTCCATCATTATATCCTGCTACGCAAAACTTTTGTCTTAGCTGTGGTCAATCCATTTAAGTTTGTCCTCAGTGGGCGAGTGATTGGGGGCAAATATAATCGATGGATAGTCATTTTACAAGAATTTGATCTCGAGTTCTTGTCTGCCAAGTCTAAGAAATCCATGGTTTTCGCTGAGCTAATTTCTGAGCTGCCTTGTGGAGAGGATATTTTTTATGAAGAAAGTTTTCCCAACGAACATTTATTCCTCATCTCCTCACTCAACCCTTGGTATGGAGATATCATTGTCTATCTCCAGACTTCGAAGTTTCCCTCTACTTTCTCCAAGGATGAACGTCGAAAATTACGTCACCTGGCTAAAAATTATGTTATCATCAGTGACACATTATACTGTCGAGGGGTTGATTCAATCCTTCAACGGTGTTTAACCTTAGAGGAAGCAGAGTCAGTCCTAAATGACTGCCACCATGGAGCTTGTGGTGGTCATCTATCAGGGCTTGCTATAGCCCAACGCATCTTACGTGCCGGCTATTTTTGGCCTTCAATCTTTAAAGACTGTGTGGAAGTGGTCAAACGCTGTCACCCCTGTCAAATTTTTACTCGGAAGATGCACGCGCATCCAACTCCTCTTTTTCCCGTTGTCACTGACGGTCCCTTTACTAAGTGGGGTATTGATTTTACGACTTGTAATCCGCCTTCAGTGGCGAATCATAGGTACATTATCGTGGCCGTAGACTACTTTACGAAGTGGGCCAAGGCCATGCCCACTTATAAAAATGATAGTGACACGGCAGCGTTGTTCCTTTTTAATCAAGTTATCTCAAGATTCGGTATCCCGAGAGAGACTGTCACTGATCATGGTAGTCATTTCCATAATCAACTGATGTCTGAATTGGCCCTCAAATTGGGTTTTCGACAGGAGCAATCATCTCCTTATTATCCTCAGGCCAATGGACAGGTCGAGGCAGTCAATAAAACTCTTAAGATGATCCTCCAATGGACAATCAACAAAAATTGGTCCAATTGGCACGTTTTGTTTTATTCAGCTCTTTGGGCATACCGAACCTCTGTAAAGACTGCTACTAGTTTTACACCTTTTCAGTTGGTTTATGGGATGGAATCTACCTTTCCGGTTGAATGTGAAATTCCATCTCTTAAGTTAGCTGTTGAGCTCCTTCCAGAGACTTCGAGTCTTGAAGAGCGCCTCCTTCACTTGGAACATCTTGATGAGCAGCGTCGAGATGCCGCTACGATGAATGAGGCTCATAAGAAAAGGGTTAAAACGTAGTATGATAAATCTGTCTATCCTTGAGTCTTTTCTGAAGGTGACCTTGTCTTGGTCTATGACCAAGATAAAGACACCTTGGGGGCATGCAAGTTTAAGCCTATGCGGTACGGTCCTTTCATTATTAAACGAGTTCTAGAAAAAGGGTCGTATGAGTTAATCGATTTTGAGGGAAACAAGCTGGTAGAGCCCCGAAACAGGCTCTACCTAAAGAAGTACTTTGCTTAAGTAGAAGTTAGGCAATGGCTTCTTTGTACTTTATGTATATTTGTACACATATCGTTGAGAGTATTTTTTGATATCAACACTTTTTGGTCTACTGTGGCAGGTGTTGATGGATGACTTGGTCTATTTTGGGTTCGCCGATGGTGCTAGTCGGCACACTCGGAATCTTGCTTCCGCAGCTTGGGTACTTTATTATCCAACTGGTCAATTGATGGTATCAAGAGGCGTATGCATCGGTCCCGCTTCAAACAATATGGATAAGTATACTGCCGTTATTAATTTATTATCCGAGGCAATCTCTCACGAGATCGACTCGTTGGTAGTCTATCTTGATTCTCAATTGATAGTGTCACAATTAAACAACATTTATCGGGTAATGGATCCATGTTTATATCGCCAGTATTTAAGGGTGAGGTTGTTGCAAAGATAATTTACTTATATTAATTATTTGCACATTCCAAGATCTCATAATTGGTTAGCTGATTCTATCACTAATCAAGCATTAGACTGGCACATCAATCATTCATCAGAATAAAATCAAGCATCAAAAAGTCGAACTGCGTATATATATATATATATATATATATATATATATATATATATATATATATATAAGCGTCTCGAGTGTACATATGTTTGTCCAAAAATATACAAAATTGGGACTCAAATGCCCATAATCATGTTTGGCATATCTAATGCCCTGGCTCAGGATGAGCGGCTAAGTAGGTAACTATCACATTAGCCACACGCTGAAAAGTGCGAACCCAGTCACGTGGCATGCCAACCACATGACGCTGCATATCCTCAGGAAGATCCTCTATGGCAGCCATCGGTACTCGGCAGCTCAGTCTCGCCAAGTGTCGCTAGACGTTATGTAGAGTTCGTTCTGTATCAGCAGCCGCCTCTTCGGCTCCTCGGCCGCGCCGTCCATGCCGTGGGAACCCATCTGGTCGTACCGGCCCAATATCTGGAACATGATCATCATATTAGTCATTTGAATCCCATCAAAAATATTTTTCAAAATGCATCATTATATTTGAAAAATCCAAAAAAAATCATAAAATCAAAAAATTCTTACCAATCTCGCCCCATGCTGCGTTCGGTGGTAATGCTAGATCAGGATCTCCTCGGAAATCCAGCCTAGCATAGGGGTAGTCATCTACGACAATGATCTGTTGATCCCACCAGGTGAAGAAGTCAACATCAAAAGTAGTCCTTGGGACCTCCCCACCCACCAGACATTTCATCAGGTCAGCCCACCAGCCCATGCGTGGATCTCGTGGGGTGTTGATGGAAACTGCTACCTTGGGGCGGAGTGCAGGAACCTTCTCGAAAAAGAAAGAACACGGGATAGTCCCATATCCAAAGTTTTTGGTCTGTCCCCTCTTGATAGAAGTGAGCTGGCTCTTCATGTTGGCCAGAAGAGGAGTACACTAGTCAAATACAGTGGTGAGACAGTCAACTGCAACACTCATGGTTAGCCGTGATGCCTGATGCAAAGAGGCCGATCCGTTCACTCGAGCTATGGTGAACAGGATTATCCTCAGTGATAAACTCGCCACATGTGTGATGGAAATCTGGCTCCCAACCTTCTTGGGATGTCTCGGGCAATATATCTATACGTAGTCCTCTATCGTGAGACTGCTCCATGTCCTGCCCTGGGAATGTACTACCTCTCCCCTTCGGGAAAAGCCCGTGATGAAATAGATATCCTCCACTTCTACCCTGAGTGGCATCTGGTCAATCATAAAGGCATCCTCCTTGACATCCAAATAATCAATGAACATCTCAAGCAGACGCGTGTTTGCTTTCATATTCGGTAGTTTGAAGAATTTAAGCAAACCACATCCCCGTAGGGCTTCCAAAGCATCAGTATCGTTCATGACTTCATTATCCACTGCTGCATGCTCTCTTTCTCACCAGGTGACCGGCATTCTGAGCAAAACATGATTTTCAACCGTTAGTTTTTTGGTTAAAAATGTTCACGGCGTATACGCAGGTCCCTGTGCACACAATAGGGCCCGCATGTACGCGGGTTTCATATTACCAACCCGCGTATACACCGTAGTGAAATTTTTGGCAAAAAAATTCAACGGTGAAACATCAATTAAAAATCTTAAAACCCATCACAATCAATTGCAAGCTAAGTATAAGAGTTACCTGGAGGTTTTTTAAGAATTTGAACGATTGAATTTGGCGTATGGGAAGTTTGCTCCTTTTGCTCCAACTCTTTGCTCTCAAACTCAAATGGTAAAAATGGTGAGTCCAAAATCCCTTTTATAGGTTTTGAAAATGCAAAATTTTTTCAGAATTTTATTTTGTTTGGCCTCATGTGACTTTTAACTTGGGAGCTTGGAGTGTCGAGAATGGTTTGTTTTTCAGGACATTTTGGACATTTTTTTTACAGTTTTGAGACGGTTCCATGACTGCTGACTCGTCATGGCAGGTATCGTTTTCTTACTGGCATATAGGTTAGGGACACCATTTTTCTGTTGCATTATGCATACTAGCCTCCATTTTCCGATACATCTGCCAAAGGGTCGACCCCATCGTGTTATGGTTCACAAGCCATCTTCACTCGCCGATTCTTTAAATCATGACATGATGGTAGAGCCATTCTTTACATGGGCATCGTAGTTAGCACCTCACTGACATTTGTTGCCCATGCTGCTCCGATTTGAGTAGGCTCGGGAGTCCTCTGTAGTCCTGCCATGACTTATGCGTTGAAGACTCATTCCTTTTAGCTTCTTCGCTTTGTTCTAGCATTATACCCTAGAGGCTCCTTTGTGTTGAGTTGTACTACTGCATTACATGTTGACCACTTACACCTTTTGGCCTAGAGCCGGCTTCACTTGGACTCGTGTTTAAGCCAACTTTTGACCATGACGACTGCAAAATCAACCTTGCATACCTTTGACTTCTGCAGCTTGACACACCTTGACCCATGGAAGGAACGCACCTTTGAGTGTCACTGACCAGTTTTCACCTCCCTGCATTGAGCATAGGAATGTTCCATTCCCAGGAACTAGATCATCTATTTCACCGACACTCGTTCTTTCCACTATACCATAGCATTCTTTTATTCTTTTTCAAGCTTAACAGAAAAAGACAAAAAAAATTAAATATTCCAAAAAAGAGCGGGAACGGGACAGTATTTCCATTTATTGTTGGCAGCTAGAGTCAGTCGTGTTGCCCTTGAACAAAGCACTCAAAACAAAGTCTCCTCCGTTTGGGTGGGATTTAGTTTGACTTAGGTACGCCTTAATCTTGTTATTGAGTCAGTTCTCCCCCGATTGGTTATCTCTTCCAATCATATGGAGGGTTCGTTCGTGCCTCCTGAATGACGAACTTATACAGATTCATCATATGCTGCCACATAGTCACATTGAGTAGTGCTTTTGTTCAAGGGAAGTTAGCCTGAGTCGGCCTCTCTGCGGTGTCTCTTGACTCATTTTTCAGTCGGCCATCCCTAGTTGTCAGTATCATGTCTATCATCACATCATCTATATTGGTCCTTTACTCGTGCCGGTTTGAGAAGGTCTCCATTGACTTCTTGCTGGCGGGTCTTATCCTTATCAACGACGACATCTTGCTCTGAGGACAGGCCTAGAGCTGTACCCTAGCCCTATTTTCATTATTGATAGGTCACCTTGTGCTCAGCATCGATCAGTATCATGGGTCTTTGACTGAGTGGTTTCCCTTGTGTTTGACATTAGCTTATTATCACACATTCGGATTCATGCAGTACCTTCGTTTCCATTTGACCATATTGGTGAATACCTCGCCTTTGTGTCAGCGTCCATTATTGGTTGGTTCAAAGGGTTTCTGTCGTGCGCTAGCCACATCTTTTGTACGCCGGAAATGTACTTCGGTTGGGTTACTACATCCCTTTCGTCTAATTCCTTCCACATTATTGGCCTACGGGTTACACTCGTGCTAGATTGATGAAGGATGCCTTAATTCCTTCCTTCTAGCGGATCTTTCCCTATCGATTCCCATTCATTGCTCAGGGGAAAAGATCTAGAGTCCATTTGGTAGTACCTTGGGGTTTGTAGTCATTAGTGGCAGATCCTTCACTATCAACAGTGGAAAACCATCATTGTCTCCTGATCGATAGATTCTTACAGGTGTTCGACTCCAGCTCATCTATTCACACTTGTTAGATTGTACTGGGTACCTTGACACTCATTATCATTATCGGTGAGTAGTCTTTCGTTTGTTAACGGTATACATAAATGACCGGTAATCAAACGATTTCTCACATGGTCGACTTCAGATCATTTATTCCCATGGTGTAGAAATGTACCACGGTGGTCGGTGAAGACCTCAGGTTGTATCAGCATTCATTGGTTCACTTGACAGTTGCTCCTGTTGCTGCTAGTTGATACCACTCCACCTTATATGTTGCAGTCAGTCATGGCGACATTCTATATGCTGGCACCTGAGTTTGTAGTGTAGTACCATCCTATTCCATCATGTTTAGTTGGTACCTTTTGGGATCAGTCTTTGATATCAGTGATCCGTTGCATCTTTCAGCATCATTGACAGTCTCATATGTGATATTCAGACATGTACCTGTTCGATCATGATCAGATGATCCATTATGTATTTTCGAGTCATTTATACTTGTATACTTAGTGGATCCGCTTGTACTTGATATGCGGACATGCTTTACTTTTTCTGAGCATGGGTATGCCCACATCAGACAGTGTTTCTTTATGATCTCCTTTTGTGGCTTGGCAGGATGAATTCTGGTGAAGTCCTCCTCGGTTTCTGACAGATTTCCTTTCCATGTACTTGCTTAATACATTTCGGCCATCATGTACCCCTTCTGACCTCATATATTAGGGGGCATCTGTTATAGCTCCAAATCTCACTCTTATGGTTTGTGACGCTGCACTCATGGCCTAGGGCAACCCTTCCTTCCAGACCTGGTCCAAAAATTTAAAAAACAACGTTTTATCCCTTATACGCGACATTGCCCTGAGTTAAATGCGTGTATACGTGGGTAGGTATATACCCAACCTATGTACATGTATTAAAACACTTAAAAAAATATAAAACTCATTAATTTTGGGCGGAAATCGTGGGTTTTACCTGCTGATCACCTGTTAGTGCCCGTGGCCCAACTGTTCCCAACCAACTCCCAACTAGAAAACTACTTTGGGAGAGGTATAAAAAGACCTCAATGGGAAGGCCTAAGAGAGGGAGAGAAGAGAAAAAAAGGTTATTATGCTGAGATTTTTCCCCTGACCAGGTCTGAAGACCCTTTTGCCTTCTGCACTTCCCCCATTTGTACAGGAAACCCTTGTTTCCTTGTGTGTTGATGTTCATCCACTACTTGTGACATCATGGAGTAAGTCGTGGAAGGAGTTTGTTAAAGGCTTGAGGCTGGACGAATCCGGAAGGAAGCTTTGCTTGGAGCCTGCAAAAGGTGACTCAGGTGAAATTATTCCTTTTCTATACTTTATTTGTCTATAATAAAAGAAACACATGTCTTGGTTCCTGATATAAATCTTCTTTATGTTTATGATATTCATGTTGGAATTCATATGTGAATGGTTGTTTAAAGTTCATAACTAACTACCTTTTCTTTATAACATGAAGATGGTTTCTTTGTAAGGTTTTGTCCATATACTGTTGTGTTCTTTGGAATTGGTTGTTTTGCAGGACAAAGGAGCAAAAGGAACTTGAAGAAGGGTTTGGACCCTAAAGGACCTTCTCAAACGTAGGACCTAAGGTACGCCCCCTTATCATAGAATTTACTTATAATAGCGTAATGGCTGTGCGAATGTGTGTTTCTCTGTATAGACAACTTTCAGTCTACTAGGGTTTCAACCCAAAAGCCCTGGGCGAACATTTCCCTTAACAGAGGGGGATGTATGCGGAGTTACAAAACATGCTAGGAGAAAGTTTCTATTACTTTCTCTACATACCCATTCCCCCACACAACACTTATTCTGATATTGAATAATAAGTATTTAATTCACAAATGTGAGATCACAAATGCACATAGTATTTGGGAGCTGTGAACACCAAGATTCATTGTTTGTACTTCGATACAAATTTTAAACAATCAAAGCCTTTGAACATAGTTTTGAAAAATGAACATCAAATAATTGACAAAACAATGTTTCCATAGCTCTGTTGCATTTCAATATCAAATAAAATAAGCCCACTATGACATAACCCGATATACATGGAAACCAAAATTTTCATGCCCCAAAAGGGAAATATATGCAGAAATGCAGAGCATTAGAAATCAAAGACTCTATTCCTTTCTCCGATCAACTTTTCTCCTTCACAACACATCTTTTTCATGTGCATTAAAAGGATAGTTCATTTAATATTTGATACTAAGTTTATGCTTAAAGTTAAAATAATTTCATGTCTATGGAAAAAAGTTTATTTTGCATCCCTATTCTCCCACACGTATCTCCTCTTCATCAAACCTTTCATTCCACACACATTAATGACTCCATACACCTGTTCTCCCACACGTACCCCCTCTTCCACGCACTCTTCATTCTGCACACACTAATGACTCCATACACTTGTTCTCCTGCATAACTCAATCTGTAAAAGTTTAAAATGAAATAAGAGGAAAATGCACTAGGAGTCATTGTGTTATTGTCAGTGTCAATATCAACGTCCATGTTTCTCCTTCCACACTTTCACACACATTCCCCACATTGCATTGCAAAATATTACTAAATGAAACTTTTCATGCCCTAAAATTTAATAAACCAAAATTTCTAATTAATTGATTAATATGTAGTGTTGTGTGGGAAGAAGTGTGCAAAGGGGGAACATATGCAGAGTTATGGAACATTCAGAGAGAAAGTTTTTTTCCCTTGCTCTACACACCTGCTTCCCTGCAAAACACTTCTTCTTCACACACATTAAAAAAAACTTCATTTTATATTGCATAATAAGTATTTAATTCATAAATGTGAGACCACAAATGCACATAATATTCATGAACCGTGAATACCAAGATTCACTATTTCTACTTTGAAACAATTTTAAAATGATTAAAACCTTGAAAATTGGTTTCCTTGTATATCGGGTTATGTCGACGTGGGCTCATTTTATTTGATATTAGGATGAAAAGGAGCTATGGAAACACTACTTTGTCAATGATCCATGTATCTCCTTCTGCACTTTCACCCAAATACCCCTCCGCACAAATATTTTAATCAAACATATTAAATTTTTAACTTTACCATCGCTTGCACTTTTGCCTTCTACACAATGAAATAGGTGTAGAAATTTGATAAAACTAACAATTTCTCAAGATTTCAAACTGAAAAATAAGAGACACAATTTTACTCTACTGATATGCGAAATAGAATACACAATTTGAACAACATGAATAGAAATGCAATAAGCAAAACCACAAATACATAATGATTTCTAGGGGAACCCAACTAGAAAAAACCCCTCAAGCCTCTTTGCATAAACTATTACAATTGCTAGCTACAACTCTAAGCTCAACCTGCAAAAGAATATCTATTCTCTCTGCTCAATGAAAAACTCTAACCAACCCTTAGCCAATTATTTTCTCACCAAGCCTCCTATTTCCTTACACAAATCCTAAGGAAATTAGCGCCTAAAAATAGGACTTTCCTCCAAATTGATTATGAAATTCCCAAGGATTGATATGCAGACTCATGCAACACTTGTGTACTCAAAGCTAGTCTACATTGATGTTAATTGCCTTGTCATCTCCACTTTAGCTGAGGAACTCGAATCCCTTGCATGCATTAGCTATTTTGGGCTAACTGATCAGTTAACTGACATATCTCTTATTTAGACTATTGTCCCACTGCACAACTAACCTTCAAACGACTCTATCAATAGTTAGAGGCCAGTTAATTGAATACAACTGGAAATAACTGTTGGACACCTAATCCTCAATGGGTTAGTGTGGAAGTTGAATAGACAAAGTAGTCCAAGAGACCTTGGGATGTGGAACTCAACGGTCACATAATGTAATATAAATGTATATCTCTTGTTAATAAAAATTGTGCTCTCATGTTTTATCTTTCATATTACTCTTGCTGCCCATGTGTGTTTAACATGGTACCAGAGCGAGCGATCTCATGCCCTGATCAAGTGTGAGCCACATGTTTCTGTGGCCTTTGTAAACCAATGCTCTCCTCTTGATTATACTTTACTAAGCATTTCTTAAAATAGAGTTTGTTACCTCTATCAGCGCTGCCATTCCTCTGTTGTGAGCAGTCTTGACCCTCTGCGACTTAAATTCTCTACTCTGAAATCATATTAGCCATATTTTAGCTGCATTATTTGCGCACACTAACCAATAGAGAATATTGGCAGCTCTGACACTTCCACTAACCTGAAAGGATCGTTATTCCCCTGTGACTCATTATTATTCCACTGGCCTATTCCTTCTGCTATGCTGCTCCTGTAGCTTCTCCACTTGCATACAAAACGCTACTCTCTGAAATACTCCTTCGACTGGTACGCTGCCACCCATGCCAATCGATTTCCTATAGGAATAACGCCCTCAATCTACGACCAGAACTTGAGTCTAGCACCTTATATCACTCGGCCATCCTTAGCTGTATCTCACATTCGAGATCCTTAACAGCAAGATCGAATTCGGGTTTTCAAACCTTAGTTCAAGTTCCCGCACTCTGTCCCGATACCCCTTCAGCGGGTGGTCATCCCGGCAATATTCATTCACCAACTTAGAAACAATCGAACAATGTCCTTGGGCAACGATGTGTTTGATGCGGTGCCATGAAGCGTGTTGAAGGCCTGCAATAAGCACTCTGTAATGGGCCGCCTCACTGGATATGGTGAAGTAGCTGAGCCAAGCGATGTACTTCTCTATAACATGTCCTTCCTACCCATCTTTGATAACAAAATCGATGCTTGCAATTCTGAGGAGGGGTTTGCAAGATCCTGAGTAGAAGATAAAGGTAGTCCTGCGGTGATTCACGTTCTCATTCAACAGACCCACTCCTCTTGTTTCCATCATCGCGTTAATCACATAGACTGGCAACCGCGGCAGTGAACTTGATGTTAGAACAAATGTTTCTTCGGTGTTTACTAGTTCTAATATTTTTGGTGGAGAATATTAGCGTATGGAGTGATTAGAGTGAAGAACACAGTGTTTGCAGCGGAGTTTTTGATTCCAGCTTGTTCTTATTACTATGGAATGTTAGGATATTTGATGACTAAAAATTAGCAAGAGCCTTAAGCAGGCCAGGAAGCTGAACAGGGAGAAGTGATACTTTTTTGAGGCTTGAAATCCTTCCTGCTCGAGGTCAAGAGAATCAGGCAACAAGGTGTTGGTAGGGTTGGCTAATCACTCTCCATAACACCATCCTCATTGATCTTTTGTTTTTCATGCTGCTTTGAGATCTCTCTCAGCCTGTAATTGTTCTTGTAGTCTTGCTACATATTGCTCAAGTGCTAAGCGGCGTTCATTTGCGTAAGTCATTTTTTAGTCATTTCAAGCCTTTGAATTGCAAGTTCTTCTTCTCCAGAAGAATACATCGGCTCAGGCGATTGATTCTTTCTGTTCACAAATTTCTGATTCCAAAGTGAAGGGCACTTGATAGTCAATAGAAAACCATTTGATTTATTTACAGATTTGGAACTACCTACACCAGGAGAAGTGCCAGATCCGGAAACAAGAAGTTTGGGACTTGTTGGAGGGGAGGCAGATGTTCCCCAGGGTAATAGACTTCCACTAAGTGCACTGTCTCTACGATTATCATCTTATGCTTCCACATAAGTGTTCCTAACTTCTTCTGCTACGCATTCTTGTCCAAAAGAACTCAATGACTCTGAATGTTTGTCAATTGAACTCACTTCTTCCCTAACTGACTGCAATAATGAATGCTCTATAATCACCAACAGCAACCTCTTGCATCTGCTTTCTCAAGCGCTCTGCATCTAAATTGTATTCCTTGTGTTGCATTTGCGAAGGGGACAAATCAAGGGGCCATGGCTAGTTGAGGATTTGAAACCAATGATGCCATTACTTTGCAAACAAATGTTAAATTTGAAGAATTATTGAGTTTTGACCTTCCAAAAAGGGGCTTGACAAATCACTGCGTTAAAGATACATTGTTGATCGTTTCAGAATTTTCTTGATTCTAACAGTGGGTGAAGGTACTTGATTCTTTCGAAGCTTTAGTTCAGCGATGAGAAATCAGTTTGCAGGGTTCAATCTAGCTTCCTTGCAATTGATTGTATTTGGTATCTTGATGACACAAACCAGGCTCTACTAAGACTGTCGACAAATTTCATTTTCAAAGAAAGTCAAAGATTGACTCTCTTTTTCACAGTGTGAGTAGTTTGAATAATCTAAGAAATACATTAAAGCAGCGAGTCATTTGCTACATTGAAATTGGTATTGTGTTGTCTGCTACAATGACTTGGTGATATTGGTATCCTGCTACTCATCTAATAGTTGCAATTATTTATCATTTTATAGACCAATTTGTAGCTGAAGATAACATCACTTCTCTGATTATATTGGCCTGAAATGGATAGAATAGATGATGTATTGAAACTACTGAATAATTTAATACTTTCCACTGTTGATGAGATGCTTAAGATCAACAAAAGCTCTCTTTCTAATATTAAAATTTGTCTCCAAAATGCACATGAGAATATTGAGGTTTTGCAGCTTGAGACAAAGCTACAGCAGGAAGAATTACAATAGTGGAGTCATCATTCTAAACTTGTTTCTGTTCAGAAGATTGAAACAAACTCCCATAAACAGCAAGACAATAATGTTACAGTTCATTCAGATTTAGTACCCAATAAAGCAGCAGTTGTACATGCAGATGCAGAAACTCAGTCTGCACTTCCCAAGCCCATCATCAGACCTTGGGAATAGCTTGTCCACAAAAAGCACAGAACTGGTCTTGGATATGACAAGGACCTGTTCTTTCATATTCCAGACTAGTCCAAGCCCATTCAGTTTCAGAGTGTTGGATTCATTCATGACAGCTCACATTCAACTATTGTAGATTCTACCCCTCTTCCACAGCAGCAACAACAATAGATTGTGAAATGCCAACACTGTGACCAAGTTGGCCATTTGAAAGATCACTGTTTTGATCTTCATCCATGTAAGCATTGTCATGAAACCACCCATTCTTCACATAGATGGTTCAGAAACAAACGTCCTGCAAGAACAAAGATTCATCTTGGATGGATCGCTTCTTAGCAATGGGCATCAACAGCCAAGAAGATATTCCAAATGCACATCAGAACTTGTTCTAGAGTATTGAACAATCTTGCAGTTGAGTTTTCTCCATCATCTCACCTTGTATTTGACAGGGGGGGAAATGATGGTCATCTACAAGCTTCAAAGTCACATCAAGCGAGCCTAAGCCACAACCTGCCATACTAGATTAAGAGTTGTAGCCAGAAACAAAGATGCCCATGAACATGCCTTCAGTTGGTAATCTGGGACACTTTCTCTAGCAGAAGACTTCAGCTTCTTGCCAGTGTCGGAAGAATTCCAGGAACAAAATTGAGAACACTTCCTCTAGCAGAAGACTCCAGCTTCTTACTAGTTTTGGAAGAGTTCCGAGAATTGCATTAAGCATTCCAGAGTTGTTGGTCATCCTTAAACCATCACAGGTTGAGAATTCCCTTTTTAGGTTGAAGTTCTCCCTTTTATGTGGGGTGAGACCTCCCTTTCATGGTTGAAGGTTTCTCTCTTCAAATCAATAGGAGCACTTCCTCTAGCAGAAGACTTCAGCTTCTTGCCAGTTTTGGAAGAGTTCCGGGAATTGCACTAAGCGTTCCAGTGTTGGTGGTCATCCTTAAACCACCGCCCTTTATACCAACATTTCAGAGAGCACATTCAGCTTAGTGCTGCCATGCATTTTTACACATTTTGTATTACATCTCTCTTCTTGGACTCATACATAACCCTTCGGAATAAGGGGGGGAATGTTGGACACCTAATCCTCAATGGGTTAGTGTGGAAGTTGAATAGACAAAATAGTCCAAGAGACCTTGGGATGTGGAACCCAACAGTCACATAATGTACTGTAAATGTATATCTCTTGTTAATAAAAATTGTACTCTCATGTTTTATATTTCATATTACTCTTGCTGCCCATGTGTGTTTAACAATAACTAGACTAGATTACTAAAATCTAGCAATCACACATGCATAGCCAAACCCCAAGCCTTCTAACTCAAATTTACTGAGCTAATTAAGTGACAAGATCCATGTGCCACTAGTTAACTTCCTCCAAGTTGTCCTGCTGATGTGGAAATTTGATTTACTCAATTTGACTAAGGCTAGATTCAAATTGAGCCTTTCTTGCTACATTCTTTCAACACTACCTCTTAGTAGGAGATGGATTTTTCACCACCCCTATCCTGAACCTGTGGAATTCAAATTTACCTCTTGAAAATGCCTTTCTTAAGATGACATCATCTTGATCCTCTATTGGAATGTAATGTAGAAACATAATTCTCCTATGCACACAGTTCCACAAATGATGATATCAGATGTCAATGCACTTGGAACTGTCATGAAATACCATATTCTCAGAGAGCTTAGTGCAACTCTGATTATCATAATATATCACTGTTAGATCTATCCCCTAACTGAAAATTCCCACAAGTATTTTCCTCATCCATATGGCCTCTCATGTTGCTTCACTTACAACCATGTATTCAACCTATGCTGAGCTAACTAACACATACCTCTGCATCCTGCTGCACCAGGAAATAACTGTGGACCCAACACTGAAGATACCATCTGAAGTAATTTTCATGTCTGATGGACTCCCTGCCTAATAGACATCAGTGAAACCTTGAAGTTTCACTCCCTCTGTCCTCCTGTACCATAATCCATACTTAATAGTGCCTCTAAGGTATCATAACACATGCTTTTCTTCCTTCCAATATAGCTTGGTAGGCCTCACCATGGCATGACTCAATGGGTTTACTACATAATACATGTTAGGTCTTGTTTTCAAAAGATGCATCAAATACCCCACAAGATGCCTATAAATGGTAGCATAAACCTCTTCACCTAAAGTGGCATTCTCCTTCCTCTAGTTTGTAGCTAGAGGTGTGTCCATGGGCTTACAATTCTGCATGTGAAATATCTAAATTATTTTAGACACATACTTCCCCTGAGACAGAAACAATTCCCCATCAACTTGCCATACTTCTATCCTGAGGAAGTAATGCATTAAGCCCACGTTTTCCATCTCAAATTACCTTGCAATATCCTCTTTGAAAGAGAGGATCAAGTGCTCATCACCTGCTAATATTAAATCATCAACATATAAAACAAGAATAACCAACTTACAATCTAACCCAATGTGATATAGGTTCACATCTTCTTCACTTTTGGTGAAGTCCAATCCACTAAGATAACTGTTGATCCGAGTGTACCATGCTCAGGGTGCTTGTTTGAGACCATACAATGCTCTCTTAAATATGCACACATGCCACTCTCAATCACATGTCTCAAATCCTTTCAACTCCTCTATGTAAATTTCCTCCTAAACAACACCATTGAGAAAAGCGGTCTTCACATCCATTTGGTGGATTTTCTACCCCATTCATGCAGCCAATGCTAGAATGGATCTGATTGAGGAATATCTTACAGCTAGTGCAAAAGTTTCCTCATAGTCCACTCCCTCTATATGAGAGAATCATTTTGGCCACAAATATGCCTAGTACATCTCGATGCTCCCATCAACTGCATGCTTCACTTTGTAGATTCATCTCGAACCAACCATTGATTTTCCTTCTGGTATTGACACCACCTCCCATACACTTTTCTTCATGATGGATTCATATTCGTACACCATGGCATCAACCCAAACAGGTTGAGAAACCTCTTCCTTAAATGAAGAAGACTCTGTATAAATGAGCTCAATCATGAGAGCCATGTAAACAGTGTACATATTAGGTGGCTTCCTCTTCTTGTGCTGTGATGTAGGGGATCTCACATTCTCCCTATCCCATAACAATCTATCAGCTTCTATGGTTATCTTTCTCCCCTCTCTGGAAGATTTTGGTTGAGTGGGTGCCTCCACTTTTCCTCTTGTCTGCTCCTATGCATGTAGCTACTCCAAAACCTCTTGAAGCTCCTCCTAAGCTCCTCCTTTGGAGATAGAAGATTCTTCTTTGGCAGGATACTTAGTTCTCATTCTAGAGAGCATCTCATAGCCTTCTCCTCATAAAACTTGATGTCTATCCTTACAACTGTCATCCTCAGTGAAGGAAAATACACTTGATAATTGTAAAATACTCCCAACTTTGTTGTAAGCTCAAGTTTCTTCCTTGGATCCTTGGAGACATGAAAATAAATTGAAGCTCCAAAAATTTCAAAACAAGAGACATCAGGCTTTCTCTGAGAGAAAGCTTCCTCGAGTGTGATCATGCAAAGTATTCTATGAGGATTCTAATTTTGCAAGTAGAATGTTCTGTTGCATGCTTTTGCACATAGATGCAATGGAAATCCATGATCATGCAACATGGCCCTTTCTACTCCCACTATGCTCCTATTCTTCCTTTCAGCTACCCCATTCTATTATGGGTTATGGGGTGTTATCAGTTCCCTTCGCATACCTTCTTTCACAAAAAAATTCTTGAAGGCATGTGAAACAAATTCACCTCCATTTTTCTCATAAGAGCCTTTACCTTCTTCCCAGTCTTCTTCTCAAATAATGCCTTGAATTTAACAAATTTTGAAAAAACTTCATCCTTCTTCTGCATAAAGAATATCCAACATTTTCGAGAGAAATTATCAACAAAAAGAACATAGTACTTATGTTTTGTAGTGAAGACTGTTGAGAAGGGTCTAGAAAACACCAGAGTGACCTCTCTCCATATTGCATCTACTCTGCTATCTCGACCATTGAAATTGGATTTGAAATATTTCCCCAATGTGTAACCTTTACAGACCTCTTGTTGGTCAAGGGAGCCTTTAGGGAGACCGATGGTAATTTTCCACATCATTTTTAAGGCATGATGGTGTAGATGACCCAATCTCCTATGCTAGAGTTCTCCAACATCTTAGATCTACACGTTTTCAGCCTTACTTCTTAATGTAGTGTAATATCCCACCTTAAGTTTGTATATGTTCTTCCCTTATAATCCAATTTGCTTTAGTTTCATGGTAGCTATGTGTCTCATAAAGGCTATCCATTTATTGAAAATAACATCATAGCCACAATCCTCCAATTCTGCTACAAAGATCAAGTTCTTCGTCAACCCAGGTACAAACATAACATATTTGAGGCAAAGAGGAGAGGCTTTCTCCCTCTCAAAGGAGACAGCACCAATTCATGTAGCACCGTAACTCCTGTCGTCCCCCATTTCGATATGCATCTAGAGATACTTATCCTCCAGGCTACAGAAAAAGTCCTTGCACCCTATCATATGGAACGAGGCACCAAATTCAAGGTACCACACACTCCCCATAGTATTTCTGGCCATGCATACTATTAGGGTGAAGTCTAATTCGAATTATGAAGTTAATGCTTCACCTCCTACTCCTCCTGAAGGCTTCTTGTTAGATTTCTTGTGGAGACATCTTGTTGCATAGTTCCCATATTTGTGGCAGTGGAAGCGTTTTATCTTGCTCAAGTCTTTCTTCTTGCCATTATTTTGGCTTGATTTAGGTTTTCTCTGGGCCTTCTTCCCTTGTCCCTTATTTCCCTTTCCAACCAGGGAAAAATTCTCTTCTTCCTTAGCTTTGGATGATGCTCCATCTCTGTTATTTCTCCTAAACTCTTCTTGAACCAAATCAGACCACAACTTTTCCAAATTTGGTAATTTTTCCCTTCCATTCATAAAGTCCTGGTAGTTATGCCATGATTTGGAAGGCCTAGAAGAGCTAGGCTCAGTAGGTCATCTTCTGAAATATTCACCCAACCACTCCAATGTCATCATGAACTTGAGTAAACCTAGAGAGATATTGTGGAATAGTATCATTATTTTGCATTCTTATGTTTCTAAGTTTGTCTTTCAGGGCCAATTATCTATGGTCATTGCTATTTTTTAATAGCTCAGTTAGTGTCTTCCACATAATAAATAGTGTCTCTTTGCCATGGATATTTGAGAAAACATGGTATCTCACACCTTCGAGAAGAATTCTCCTGGCCTTTACAACATCCTTCTTCCATTGGGCTAATTGTTGTGCATTAGATTGTTGGGGTTTTGCAATGTCAGTTTTAACATATTCTAACACACCATTTTCATCAAGAACTTCTTCCATTCTATCCTTCCAAGCTATTAAATTTGAGCTACCCTCAAGGGCATACTCCAATTTCAGTTCGTTGAAAGACATTCTACCTATATTAAAGAAAAATTGTTGCACTGAAGCTTCCAAATTGAAATTCCTAAGAGAAATGTTTGAAATAATAGTTCTAATGTCATTTCAAGGCTCTGATACCATGTATAAAGTTGATAGAAATTACAACTTCTCAAGATTTCAAAATGAATAAAAAAGAGATACAATTCTACTTTATTGATTTGCAGAATGGAAATCACAATTTATAACAACATGCATAGACATGCAATAAGAAAATCACAAATACACAGTGATTTCTAGGGGAACCCAACTAGTAAAACCCCTCAAGCCTCTTTTCATTAACCAATTGAATAGAGAAACTATTACAATTGCTATCTCTAGCTATTAGCTCAACCTGTAAATGAATAAATGTTCTCTATTCTCAATGAGAAACTTTGGCCAACATTTAGCTAATTATTTGCTCACCAAGCCTCCTATTTCCTTACGCAAATCATGGGGAAATCAGCCCCTAAAAAATAGGAATTTCCTCCAAATTTATTGCGCAATTACCAAGGATTGATATTTTGACTCATGCAACAGATGTACACTCAAAACTAGTCTACATTAATGTTGCACTGCCTTGTCATCTCCACTTCAACTGAGGAACTAAAATTCCTTACATGAACTAGCTATTTTGGGACGATTTATCAGTTAACTAACATATCTCTAGGTTAGACTATTATCCCACTATACAACTGACCTTCAACTGAATCTATCAATAGTTAGAGGTTAGGTAGTTGAATACAACTGAAATAACTGATATGGATTACTAAAATTTAGAAATCACACATGCATAAATGAACTCCAAGCTCTCTAACTCAAATTTACTAAGCTAACTGAGTGACAAGATCCATGTCCCACTAGTTAACTGCCTCCAAGTTGTCCTGTTGATGTGGACATTTGATTACTTAAATTGACTAAGGCTAGAGTCAAATTGAGCTTTTCTTGCTACATTTTTTGAACAAGAGGTAAGTATGCGGGAGGGGGAGAGTTTATGTTCCTTATTCTGAGAACTTATTCTCTCACACTACACTTCTTTCTCATACACATTATAAAGACACTTCATTTACTATTGCATAATAAATATTTAATTGACAAATGTCAAATCACAAATGCACTTAGGAGGGGGAGAGTTTTTGTTCCTTATTTCGGACACTTGTTCTCTCATACAACAATTCTTTCTCATGTGCATTACAAAGACACTTCATTTAATATTGGAAAATAACTATTTAATTGATAAATGTCAAATAAAAAATGCAATTAAGAGGGGGAAATATTTTGTTTCTTATTTCAGATACCCGTTCTCCTACACAATACTTCTTTCTCATATGCATTACAAAGACACTTCATTTAATATTGGATGATAACTATTTAATTAAAAAATGTCAAATCATAAATACACTTAGTCAAGCTTTGTCCACATACTTGTTCAACCCCTCCACCCCTAGTTACATAAGAGACCTACAACCCCATCAATCATGGCATCATTGGGTAGGGCACTAGCTAATAGTGTTAGTGTCACAACACTCAACGACAAAATGACCACTTACAAAATTAGTCTTTTTATTATTATTTAAAAATGATTTTTCAGACACTGAGAAATACCGAAAATAAATCACCCTCCACTAGGGGAATTGTGTCACATCAAGGCTCACTCAACCAATGGAAAATTAGAAATACAATTTCCATATATTTTTTTAATTTACTTGAAAATAGGAATATTTATCATTTTCCTGAAACTTTGGTTAAAGCTACAAAATACCAACAAAATAATCGAGATTCAATGGACTTTGACCATGAGGAGAGTGTTATAGTCCCTAGCAAGGCAGTGACTAATAAACCTACTCATTTTAATAGATAGATACACCATATCTAACAAGTTATGTTTCTTTGAACAAGACTTATTGAATGTATCAAAACATAATGACCATATAACTATCATAATTCAAAGGTGAGTAGTTCAGATGTATGCATAAGATTAAGTATTCACTTTGTATAAGAAATATCTTGGGAAAAATCCCGAGTAACGAAATCTCTAAAGCTCAAGGGGTATAGGCTAAATAAGAAACAATAGCTAACTTGAAAGGAATACCAAAACCATAAATGTTATGCCTAGCATAAAAGACTCTTCCATAGTTTTATAAGGTTGAAATAATTCTTACAACACAAACATAATTTAAATGATAATTATAGATACAAGGCCCAACACCAATGGTGTGATAACATTGAGGTAAAGGATTTCAAATTTATTCCACTCCTTTCCTGTTGGAGTATATGGATTGCATGGAACAAAGTTATCTTTAATGATCGCTTGATCCCCTAAGAGGTCACAATTGCCATTGTAGAGCTATTTCCAAAACCCAAAGTTCCAAAACATGAAAATATGTTCCTGAATTACAGATTGAAAAAACTAGTCAAACAACTTACTACTACTTGTAAGCTCATATAAAACAAACATATCATATGATATTTATATTACTAAGAATATTCTATGAAGATTGAATCCCTACTGTTCACCTAATAATTATTGATAGTTAAATTAAATTCTAGAAGCTATATTCCAAAATAAACATGCATATTGATATAATTAATAATCAACTAGCGCTGATTGGTAGCATAGTTGGTCAAAGCTCCTCCATGCCAAGTCATTGGCCCTCTATCATGAGGCACGAGTTTGCATTAGAGAAACTTTGAGGTCTAAAGTGGTTCTCAAAACAAAAATGTACTATCAAAATATACTTTATAAGAAAATATATGATTCAATATGATGATGTCAACCATGGGGGATGATTCACCATTTTGGAGTAAAAAGGTAAAAAGATTAAAAAATAAAAAAACAAAAAATCTACTTTTTCAACTTATCTCTCTACAGTTTTACTCAAATTTCAAGCATGAGCACTTGTTGGATGCAAAATTTTATTTTTCATCCAAGGAATACCCATGTTGTATAATTTCGATGGACCCTTTTACATGAAAAATGAGAAATACATGAAAAAACGTGATTACATTCAATCCCCTCTAGGTGGGCCCGGCTAAAAGTGTCACTGCAAAGGGAAAAAAATATAATCAACTAAAAATATTAGTTCGTAAAATCAAAAATTAAATGATAAAAATGTTATTGCTCTATGTTATTGCTCTCTCATGCTTTACATTTTTTCATTTAAACCTTTAATTATAATTATACATTAATTAGTGTAATCGAGAGAGAATGTATTCGTCTCAAGTTCAACTTAGTTAAATGACTACATCCCAACTTTGATTATCCTTCATTCAAACATTCAATTATAAATCGATTAATATTCAACTCCCAAATGAATGCATCTTGAAGCTAAAACTTTCGTGATAATAAGGTGGTTACATCCCCAAGTTTTAATGCCCTTTCATTCAAGTTTTTAAATATACATTGATGGGTAGTTAACTTAAATAATGTATCCATCAACCTACCAAATTTAATTTTAATTGTAATTATATATAATTATTTTTCATTTAATATTTAATTATAACTTTATTATTAATTAATTAAGAAAAATGTTTATACAATCAAAACTTATATAATAATAAAATGATTATTTTTTTCATCGTAAAAAATCGTAACATTTCATTTGATATGAAAATATTACATTCTGCAGATGCATTATATGCAGATACATTATAATTAGTCTTTTTAGACTGAGTCCAAAAAGCTCAAACATGCACTATGAGAAATGTTGTTGTGTAAAAAAACATATATAAAAAACCATACATAGTATTAGGCAACTGATAGGTGTCCATAAACTATAAAAAAATGCAGATGGTATTTAGACTATCGCATCTAAATATTCAAAGAAAATGGACGTAATAGAAGCAAACGAACCACAAATTCTTTTGCATTCTTATAGAGAATACACTGGTTAAGGCTTTCTTTCTGCCTCTTCTATAGATTGTCTCACATAGCGATTTTATTTTGGACCAAAGAAATGCTCAAGATTTTGCATGACAAATTAGCTTCAAATCTTCTTCTACCACCAAATATGCAGTTTTTAGAGTATACACCGGAACAAAGAATGAACCCAAAAGAGTGAATCTTCTCTATCTCTGACTTTATTATAATCGTATAAAAACAAAGTAGTTATATATATATATATATATATATATATATATATATATTTTTAATTTAATTTAATTTAATTCAGTTCATTTATGAAACCAAAACAAAGTAACAAGGTGGTTAATTCAATTTCTAGTTTGGTTTAAAGTTTTGTTTAATTAATTTTTATAAAAAAGTTAAATATTTTAATTTTTTTTTAGTTTTTTAATTAAAAAAATAAAAATTTATAAGATTTTTTTATAGGTATATAAATCAGCATAATCTATCTAATTTTGGATCTATCAAGTACTTAGAGAAATCAAAATTTCCAAGATGTAAATCTTTTTTTTTAAGTGTAAAACTTAAAAAAATGTTTACACAAAGAAATATTTGTTTCCTTTTGGATCTTGGTAGATCCAGAATTAAAATAGATCTATATTGGTTATGAGTAACACTAATAAAATGTTTAACTAAAACTTTTATTTATTTATCTATTTATTTATTACTTGTTTTATATAATATACACAGTTAACTTTGAAATATTTTATTCATGATTCATCTTCTACATATTAAAATGTAAATACATGCCTCCTCATTCATATCGGAAAATCTAAAATATATATTCATAAATCTTTCTCTATAATCATTTTTATTGTAACTTTTCTTAATGCTATATCTTTATCTATATTTCTATTTGTATATGTATATACATAAATTTTTCTGTGATTAATATTTTTTAAAATAGTATATCTCAACTTCATATTAAACAATCAAAAAATTACAAATTTCCCTTATACCATGAATTAAAAAGAACTTATTCTTGGAAACCAATCTCTCCGTGTGCGCGCGTGCACACACACACACACATATTATTTTCGAAACATTTGATTGGACCATAACTTGAAGGTCTTATTACAAATTTTGCATACTATACCATGTACATAACTAAATCACATATTTTATGTTATAATTTATACATATGGTTGCAATAGTCATACATGTTTTTTAGATATTTGTTTGGTTACTTCCCACCATAATTTAAGCAAATCCTTGCATAAAAAAAAAAGATAGAAATAAGATGTAAATAAATATACTTACTAGGAATTTTATGTCATCCTTAACACTTATGCAGGAGTACAATTATAAATGCACTAACTTACAAGTGGTTACTACCCACCACTTGTAACTACATCTTCATCGTGCCCAACTTCTCACCCCGATCGATGGGATAGCACAACATTTGAACCCAAGACTGCCGGTTTGGTAAAACTTCATTTCCATGGCTATTGCCAATTGAGCTACCCCAAGCGAACAAAGTTTTGGTTTATTTTGGGACAAGCTTGGATTACAAAAAATCAAAGCAAAAAATATATGAACACAAAATTTTAGGTTTTGGTATTTGTTTGAGTATATTGTCTTCTAGGGATTTGTTGGAATCATAAGTTTGAGTTGTGCAATTTGCACAATCCAAGTGCTCTAAAATTTTTTTGGGGTACTAAATCCATTTATCCATTAAAAATACATTTTAAATAATAAAAAATCACAATCTCACCCAAAATTATATCACTAAATTCTAATAAAAACAACAAAACTCAAAAAAATAAACTATACCTAAAAAATAATATCATTAAAATGTTATATATCTCTTACTTCTTAACTAACTCTATATTAAAATGTTTAAAATTCCACTCCCCAAATCATTATTTCATATTTTGAAATAGTTATAAAAATATGTTAACATAAATATTTACATATTACATATACACATACATATAATGAATCTAAATCTATTATTATATTCTTCCTTAAATTTATCATTTTCACATGTTCATCAACTTTAATTCAATATTAAAAATAAAATATCGTTATTATATTTTTTTTGTATGCTTGGCAGGACTACATCTTTATCATGTCCAATATAACACCTTGATCGAAGTGGGGAATTGAATCAATGACTTCACATCAAGGAGTGCCTTAACAGAGCACCCAATCACCATTTATCCAAGACCCCATGGACAATATTATTATTACATTGGTACAACCATATAAATTAAATGGTTAGTAAACACCAATAAACATCAAAACAATACATCATACATTTCATATTCATAAAATAAAACAAAAAAATCATAAAGATCAACTAAATTATAACTTTATTTTAAAGCAATAATAATTATAAAAAGAATTAAAATATAAACTCAACATATATGAATTTAAAAAAAACGTGGAACATCATTATTAACTACGAACATTTAGCCTCACTTTAACATGGATATTCTTGACCTATAAACAAGCTTTGTTACAATATCATGGATTATGAATACGACATGTCCAAAAAACTCTAACTAACATAACTACTTTGAAAATAAATCTCAACAATTGCTTTGTATATATTATTAAAAATATTCTAAAATAAACACGCCCATTAACCATTAACTCAATTCCACATTTCAATAAAATTAAAACGTATAAATATTTCATAGGATATATTTCCTCCACATGAGAGGATTAGATCTTATCCAAAATTCATGTAGGTATATCTCCTTTAGTAGGTCCAACATAAAGGAATGATAAAATATCTATTGCATCTCATCCACTATTATATCTTGTTTCTATCTTCCACATATATCTCTGAGATCTAATCCACAATTCGTGCAGATATATTTTGTTTGTATCTTCCCATCGCTGCCAATTTGTGATTGGCTAGTCATTGTCGTTGCTTTTTCACAATCTCAATCTTTGGCCTTATGCAAGTAATATTGTGATATTACAAAGAACATATTCAATACCCAATCTTTGACCTTATGCATATAACCAAAGTAATATTTCAAATAACATATTCAATGTTACTTGCACACATGTAAAAGCGAAATACATTTATCTAAATGATATCCATTGAATTATATATATATATAGATATATTTTGGTTTATATATTAGGTAATATAGGTATTAAAATTGGGTCAAATTTGTATTTTAGTGATATTGGTTTGATTTTAAGTTTGTTTTTTGTTTTTATATGATATGGGTTGATTTTAATTATTACCATTAATTTTTTTTAAGTGAAATCATATAAACTCCAACAAATGACTTAGAAGATTTGAATTTTAAATCACATACTTTACATAATACTTTATAATATGACCACCTCCATTTAAATTGTGCCACATAGAAAAGAAAAAAACAATTTTATCAATTATATTAGCACATAAAATATTAAACTTCTAAAATTTATATTTAAAATATTGAATTTCGAGGTAAATAAAATTAGAAAGATGAATAATGGAAATTGATTAAAAAAATTAATTATATCCATAAAACAATTAAAAATTTACTTAAAGTTATTAAACTTATGATATTTCAAATTTGTTTGAAGCTAAAATTATTTTATTTTTGGATCACAATATCATTTCAAAGTGAAAATTAGTAATAGAGATAAGTATTAATATTCAAATAAAATTTTGTATTATAAGTTAAAGATTATATAAGATATGGATATAAAAAAGTTGTAAATGTTTATAGGCTCAACACATGATAATTTGGGTTAATTAAAAATGTAGAATAAATAATTTCTTAATTAAAAAATTAAGAGAATTTTAAAGCTACTTTCTTTATTAATGTTTATATAAATTTTGACATATTAACACATTGATTCTTAAAAGAAGTATTTTTTTTAATTTCTTTAGTAAATTTTTATTTATATCATTTTTATTATTATTATTAGTGAAAATTGTTTGACATACATCCAAAAAAATATCTTCGATGATCATGTCTATGATGATCATGTCTATTACCAAAAATAAACATAAACTTTACTAAAGCTCTAGCCACAAAATAAATAAATAAATAAATAATACATCATAATATTGCTTAAAAAAAACAAGTTGCCATCCACAACCAACCTTGAGACAGAGTGCATGATGTGGAAGTAAAAGACCACCATTGTACAAGAATTTTGAGAAGGGAAACTAGTTATATTCAAGTCCGTGATAGTGTTTTTTACCACCCTAAAGTGGAATATAAAAGGTATCTTTAAAAAAATGCTTTAAGGAGTTATGGAAGTCTGTGTACACGTAGTCATAGAGGACAAATACGTTCAATTTGAATGATGCTTGTTATTTTTGAGCGGGAAAAGGAAATATCATATAAATTCCAATTTCAACTTAAAAAATATTAGACATAAAATTTACTTTAGGAAAAGAAAACCTTTAAATCGATTGAGAAGAAAGATGTTTCCTCCCTTATTTAAAATATTCACTGCTTCAATGATAATTATTTATATATATCTCTCGATTCCTATAAATTAATAATCAATTTAATTTATAATTAAAAAATAATAATTTATGAAGGTTGTTGTTCTTAAAAGAGTTTAAATTTGTGGAGAAAAGAGACCAAATTTATATGATGGTATATGTTATTTTTTAGAATGTGAGAGAAATAAATATAATAAGTATATATAGCAATAAGATTTACAAACTATATACATTATAAATTATATTGGAAAATTTCAATTGAGGGAAACAATAGATATATTATTGCCTTTAGCTAAAACAGAGCGAAATAAGTGAACATTTTAGCCCCAACAAAGTGACTCGCTTTGGCTCTATATCATGGAGAATCCTCAAGCCTTTTAAAGGTTTTGTCACATGTAACACCACGGGCTCAATACCACAAGCCACCAATACTAGAAGCTTGAAACCACAACTATTAACCTAACTACCTTAGCTCCTTCACCGAGTCAAGTTTACCTAACAATCCCCCTTAAACGTTGACTTCAGGTTTCCTTTGACCAAAAACCAAGTAAGCCAACACCACTCACCTCTAGTCCCTACCCTGCTCAAATTTGTTATCTAGGGTATCCCATAATTCAACATTGTCCCCCATCACCTAAAGCTAACTCCAAACTTTGAGGTAATTTCTTGAGGGTACTCATGCCTTAAGGAATCTTACAGCAGTAGGCCCATTTACTATTAACAAAAAATTAGTGTCAACCAAAAATAAAATATTTCATTGTCCATATTAAATAACATAATTTATATCAACTTTATATAGATAAATATCAAGCTATTTAAATTAAAATTTTCTTATATTTTCACTTTCTTCTACGAGGGAGACATGTAGTTTATTTCATTTTTAATATAGAGTTGATATATAGTATTTTAAAAATATTAATTAAAAAAAAAAGCTTAATGCAAGTCATAAATCAAATATTTCACTATGTGACATGTCTTATTCTATAAATAAATTCTTTCTAATTCAAGATATGAGGGAGATTTGTAATTCTTTGTGTTAAAAAAAATAAAAAATATTATTAGTGTTTTGCTTAAAATCAACATATATCCATATTAAATCGAGATTTACCAATAACCGAGAGGAATCAAATTGTTAGAGGTGTGAACATTTCCTCATGTTTTGCAGTTGAAAATATGTTTATATCTTGAGAGATTTAATCGTTCTAGATTCTTGATATATCTGGAATTAAGATAAATCTATATTGGTTTATATTAATATCACCAAAACCACCTATTTATCTTAACAATTTTTCACTTGTGTTGCATACTTTATATTCTCATCTTTTAAGTAACCCAATCATAGTGTATATGTGCCACTCTCACATAACACGTTTTGTACTTTGGGGCCATCATTCAATATTTTTTATTTTATTTTTTGTATAGTTGGCTTTACTAGACTTTTTGGGTCTTCCATCTTGATTAAGTGTGTGCATTGATATTGTGATTTGTGCCATTACTTTGGGGTCATCATTTGATATTTTATTTTTTATTTTTTTTTATAGTTGGCTTTACTAGACTTTTTGGGTCTTCCATCTGGATTAAGTGTGTGCAGTGATATTGTGATTTGTGCCATTAATGTTTTTTGTTTTTTTTAATTGTTTTTTATAGTTTTTTTAAACAAATTGTTTTTTAAATAATAGATAAATGTTATATGTAATATTTTATATAAAAAGTGGTGTTACACACACAGTGTTTAATGGAAATACTAAAGGATTCAATCAAGTAATAAAAGTGGTAGCCATTTAATGTAAATATTGCTATTTAACAAGTGAATAAGAGTTAATCTTAATAATTATTGGATGATGTAACCCTTAATAGTGTTTTGATATATAAAGTAAAGAGACATTTATATCTTATTTTCTTACATTGTTTATGATTTTATTTTAACAAGCAAAGATCATAGCCATTGCTATGAGAGATTTTTTAGTTTAAAAAAAAATATTTTTCAACTCAAAAAAATGATTTTTTCTTTTTCTTTTTTACAAAATAGGGGCGTGAAACCTAAATCAATTCTTGTATATTTATGTGCATGATCTAAATAAACTTATTTTTTTTGTCCATAATCTATGTAAACGAATTGCATATGTAAATTCTTTTTGGAAAAATACACATTCTCAAAAGAAAATCACAGAAGGAATGGGAGTGTTATTTAATAGTCTTGTAATGACAGAAGGTATGATTAACATGATGAGGACGAGAGTGTAGAATTGGTTGGCGAACATTAAGAAAGACACCACATCCTATGCTTGTCACCTCTGCCAAACCGCATGGCTTATATCTTGCTCCTAGGTTGGGGGTCACTTACTAAGGTCCTGTTATTTTAAATGCTTTCATGTGGTAGCATTTGCAATGGAGTATGACATACCATTTTGCATATGGGATTAACATTCAATAGCTTATATGGTTTGGCTCTTGCAAGGCATATTGGCCATGTTCTCAAAGAAGCCTGGCATACAATTCTGTGAGCTCATTAATGAGAATATGATTTACGGGAGGTTTGTGATTTTAAAGAGTGTGTTAGACATGAAAAATGTCCCTACCTAGGCCTCGTAAACTCTAGAATTATCCTTCAAATCCCAGATTCAACATCATTGATGCCCCTTTATAACTGCATGCAGGGTTTCACCGGTGATCTAAAAATAAAAATCGATCGTCCACTGACACTTTGCAAGTTAGATAAATTTAGGTTTTTAAAAGGTCACTTAGATGGTAACTTATTCATGAATAGTTAAGTTTTAAATGAACCTAAAGATGAAAAAAATTCACATGCAATCCAACATGGTAAAAATGAACCATGTGATAACAAAGTTCACCCCTCTTGGGCTATGTCTCCGGACCTTGCTCCAATGGCTAGGCCACTTTATTAATCTCAACAAGAAAAGGAGTACATTACAAATCTTTGACTCATAGAGTAAACCTCCTTCTAGAGTGGCACTTGTTTCTCCTACAAAGAAACATTCTCCTTCAGAGAACTCTCACTCACAAGTTGACTCCCTTTAGCAAAGAAATGATAGCAACAAAAGAAAAGGGACTCTCTCACTGAATGTGGCAACAGGTCCTTGTACTCATTCTAAGATCAAAAAGCACAAATCTAACTGCTTCACAATGAAGTGTTGAAATGGTCTTTTCCCACAAACATACTGAGAATAGACTAAAAATGGCTACTCTAATGAAGAGATAACTATTGTAGATGTGTCTGGAAACCTGGAAACCCCTCTATAGGCTCTTTCATACTAAAAAAAGTCTCCATATGGCCTCAAAAAGTTAAACACAGTCTCTCTCTACAACACATAAGGATTGGGATCTACAAATTGTCTAACATATAATGCTCAAATCATAAAAATAATACATCCATTGATTTCAGAACACCCAAAAAACCCTATGTAGGCTCTTCTTGGGCTCAAAAAGAATGAAAAATGACCAAGTTAGACCTCCTTGCTTATTTTCCTACTATCTGTCCTACAAATTGGCAAAAACTGGTTAACTAGGCAACAAATTCTGCCTTTTGGCAGTCCGCCAAGTGAAAAATTTTCTCACGATTTGTGCTGATTCTTCCACAGATAGGGAAATTTGTAGGATCATTAGTTGGCCTCCGCTACCCAAACTCTACCCTTCTTCATGGTCATGTGGCAGTCCATAAGGACAAGGGTGTGTTCCAGAGGCCATAGTCCCATAGGCACTCCACCCCTGGTCAATTTATTTGCCATGTGGCCACATTCTGAGGTGCGGGTAGGGTACCACACATCCACCCTTCTGCCTGACTCGTTGGTGGTTGTATTGTGGTTAATGGGACCTGGCTAAGGGCTTACTCCCCATCCCTCCCGCCTTTGAATATGGTCACATGTATTGTCATAAGGCTCGGGCATGGACCAAGTTCTCAGCCTCCACGTTTTTCACATGTTGTATGATATGACCTCGGGATGGGCTGGTCGAACTGGCCCACTAACTTGACCCCCCCCCCCAAAAAAAAAATACATTGATTGATTTTCATTAAGTATAAATGACATTCATAATTAACAAGAACCACGAGCATGGCGTGGCGATAAGGCATTGCACTGTTGTGCAGGAAGTCGAAGGTTTGAACCTTGCCGAGACTAGTCGACCCCTTATATTTTTTTTTTCCAATAGACGAGGGCCACATGGCACTCTCTCATTGGGTCATGTGGGGACTCCTCATTTCTCCACATCAAAACAACCAACCAATCAAAACTTGACACTTTAACCGATACGATGTTGACATGTGGCATCACGGGATTGACCTGTACTGCATATTGTACCTAGATAGTCAGTTGTTTACATCAGCATGATGTCACTTTATAGCCTCCTCAATCAATAGTCCAATCAACCCTGTAACTTGATTTTTTAGTTGTTTGCCAAAAACTTTAGAACACAATAACTTTTTCATGCGGTGCCGAATTGAGGCAATTCAAGCGTCATTGGAATTAGAATGACGAGATCTATGATTTGGTGCTAGTTTCGAGAGATCCCGAGCACTTTAATTTTTAGCATATTTTGATCCGCTAGACCATACCTCCCCACTTGGAACTTTTGGACCCCTAAAAAACTATTTTTTCTTACTTAGCTAATAAGTGAGATTACAAATTCATCACTTTCCCAATCTCAATCTACCTTGCTTTACTTGGATTGGTACTCTTAAGCCCCATTCATAGGTACTCCACATTATCTCTTCGTGAAGTCTTGAGTCTTTTGTTAAGAATTGAGTCTCCCTGCAACTCATCTAATTATTCAGGAGAAAATTATTCAATATATGGAATCTGAACATTCTCTTCATGATCATTAACCATTGGAGGTTGATACAATCTTCAACTTGAAGTATTTCCTTGTTGATATATAATTGAACTTGATATTTCTCTTAGAAATTGTGATCAACTCGATGTTTGACATGCCTCACTTTGTACTTGGATTTTCTTTTTTTAGGATGCTCTTGTAATCCTTGATGCACTAGCTGCAATTGCTCAATAAAATGATTGGATTTGTCCACATCACCCTATCCATTTGCTGCAGAATCTTTACCAAATCTGAAATACAAAAGAGACTTTGGAAAATAACCCAAACAAGCTTCAAAGAGAAATACATGTGTAGATGAGTGCTTGAAACGATTGTAGCATGATAGATGTAATGCAACTGCTCATCCCAAAGTTTAGGATACTTACCATGATATCCATGAAGTAAATGCATCTTTTTACAATATTTCATAAATTCGATGCTCAAATTCCCATACAAATGCACTCATTAACAAGCCAAAATAACATAAAATGCCAAAATAAATATAGTATTTAATTAAATAAATAGTTCAACCATTTCTTACCCAACCAGTATAGGGAGTTTTCTTACTACATTTTTCATTGTTATGGAGTTGCTTCAGGGATGGTTATGCTGTGCCTCTCACATTATTCTACCTCCCCTTTCTTAGGTGATTTCATGACCTATTTTTCCTTATTTAAATGAAGATGTGGATGCACCTTCCAACACTTTTCGATTCAATGCCCACTTATATTACAATGAGCACAAAAGTTTTTGTGAGTATTTCTTGCCAAAAATGTCTTTGAACTTGGAAGAGGATTTTCCTTCTTGGTCTCACTTCCAATCAAAATATTCATTTTCTTGACTAATGATTCCTTTTTTTGAACTCGGATAGACAATGATTAGGCTCATGATAAAAAGTGCAAGGAAACACATTCCACAACATTGTATTCAAATCATCATGTAGTTTATAGTCATGGAAAACTTTTGAATACTCTAGACATTTATACCTTTTATGATTTTCCTTTGGATTATGAGTCTTGTGAGGAGAACTTGATTAATGAGGAGAAATTGTCTTAGTTCTTCCTTTGAAGTTTTCATCCTCTCTTTGGATATATTTTTCCATCAAAATCATCATCATGACATGATTCTCCTTCAGCTTGCAGGAGTTCTTTCTTCACAAATTTCACACTTGAAGAATTCCTTGACTTTGCAATTTTGGAGCATTCTCCAAATTCTTCTTGAACATAGCCCAAACCTTCATGCCAAGGTTGTGCTATCACCTCAATAGGATTAATAATTCCATGACTATGAATTCTAAGACCCTTACCATTGTACCCCATTTTGGTCAACAATTTCATACCAATACCCTTGGTATGTTTCTCAAATGATGCAAAATAAGCATTATCATTTTTAAGAGAATGAATTGAACATGAAATATATTTTGCCTCCTTTTCTGCTTGTGACTCTTGGTCCTCTTCCTGAGTCTTAGCCATCTCCTCATTCTCTTTTGTAGACAAAGTGGTAGATAAAGATTCAAGAAAACCACTCTTGTGATTTAACATATAAGTAGTGTTATTAATTGGACAAAGGATACAAACATTAGTCATCCCATGACACAAACTTGTCACTTCTTAGGAGAAGCTTTGGTATTTGAACATTCCCTAGTTTTCTCTTCAATGACATTTTGCAACATCATATGAATCTTGTTCTTTTCATTGTTTGCTTCTTCGAGAAATCTTCTTATTTCCATATTTTCCACTTGGAGAGAAGAATTCATATTTTATAGTTCTAAGAGTCTTGCATGCTGTAAAATTTCACCCATACTTGTAATTTGGTCTAAATCTACTCTGATACCAAGTGATCTAGAAATGAAAATCAATCGTCCTCTAACACTTTACAAGTTGGATAAATTTGGGTCTTTTAACGGTCACTTAGATGGTAACTTATTCAAAGGTGAATAATTAATTTTTTAATGAACAAAAATATGAAACAAAATCATATTCCATCTAACATGGTAAAAATGAATAACCATGTGATAACGAAGTTCACCCATCTTGGGCTACATCTATGGGGCTTGCTCCAATGGATAGGCCACTTTATTGATCTCAACAACAAAAATAGTACATTATAAATCTTTGACTCATAGAGTAAACCTCCTTCTAGAGTGGCACTTCTTTATCCTACAAAGGAACACTCTCCTTCAAAGAAATATCACTCACAATTTGACTCCCTTTCGGAAAGAAATGATAGCAACAAAAGAAAAATTCCTTTCTCACTAAATGTGGCAACAGGTCCTTATACTCATTTTGAGATAAAAAAGCACAAATCCAATTACTTCACAACGAAGTGTTGAAATGGTCTTTTCCCACAAACATACTAAGAATAGATTGAAAATGGTTTCTATAATAAAGAAACAACTACTGTAGATGCATATGGAAGGCTGGAAAACCCTTGTCTAAGATATTTCCATGTTAAAAAAGGTATCCATATGGGCTTAAAAAGATAAGTATAGCCTCTGTTTGCAACACAAAAGGAATTGTATTTACAAATTGTTCAACATATAATGCTCAAATCACAAAAATAATACTTCCATTAAGTTCAGAACACACAAAAACCCCTATGTAGGCTTTTTTGGGTTGAAAAAGACAGAAAAATGTTGGAAATAATGCTGAGAGGTGGGCGAGGGGTGAATTAGTATTTACAAACCAATAACTTTTTCATTTCCATAATCAGATTTATATATGCTGCTTTAGTGAAAGGAACTCGCATGTGCAAGCAACTATTCTTAAGGAAACCAACGTATATTCAGTGAACTTATGATTCAATTAACTCATCATATGTTGATCTTTAATCAGTGCATCAATACTTTATTAAATATTAAATTGTAACCATGTGCAATAATAACAGAATAAACCATCACACATAAGAAACACACATGAACACTAAGATTTAAGGTGGAAACCTAATGGGGGAGAAAAACCATCTGCTGTTGTTGTCTTTGTCTTCTTAATATAAAGAATAATCATTTTACAATCTTGTACTGGAGAAAAATCATACCAGTACGCAGGCACCCACCTGCATAAGGCTACAACCTTCTCTCGTTCTTCAACTTCTACTTGAAGGGAGCTACAACCCCCTAGCTTTTGTACTAGCCAATATGTTTACTAGTTCGTAGGCACCTACCTACAAAAGGCTACAACCTTCACTTGTTCTCCAACTTCTACTGGAAGGGATCCGTAACCCCCTGATCAAATCACCAGCCACTACTAGTAGGAAGCTTCAAATTCCTCACTTAAGGCTTTAACCCTCAGTATCCTCCAAGGACCATGTTTCATAAATTTTGAGACTAGATACTCTTGGTACATAACAACACAATATGTAGGCCATGTTTCATCAAATTTTCACACTGGACCCATTAGTAACATTGAAGCTCAAAATCAATCACCACTATAATACATCCATCAAATACATCTGCATCAACCAATCATTGAAACTCAATCATCAATCTCTAACATAACTGAAACCCAATCATTAATCTCTCAATCAATCATAACTGATCAATCAATCACTGAAACCTCTGACATACTGAATCAAACAATCACTGAAACTCTGACATACTAAATCAAACAATCACTAAACCTCTGACACAATTGAATCACCCATTCATTCAAACTTAATCAAATTCAACCAATCAACTGTAACAGACAGTTCACTGTAACTAGTACACAAATATAAACCCAGAACATTGCATCAACAAAAAGAACCAACTGTAACCTCAAAAGTCATGTGTCAGAATGTATATGCCTCTTTAATGAAGCCAACCTGCGTGTATACACTACTTCCTTTAGCCCAACCTGTGTATACCTCTAAAGATACTGGATCATAAAACCTCTGAACCAGAAACTATACCAAGCAGTGACATTCTGAAGATCTACTATCATATTACAGAGTTATGAACAGATAGAAACAAGGATCACCCTTCTTTCTTAATCAATTAATCAACCAGACTCAATCTCCTTATACAATCAACTTTACTTTCAGATCTAATGAAGACAACATTGAAAAACAGCAGTAAAACAACAACACTGATCTGATAGATCAGTCATCCCTGAACATCAAGATTTTCTTTTGCATATGGTACTTGGAAGAGCTAAACCAGTGTGTATACGCATCTTCACCAAAGCAAACCAAAGTATAGATCTGCAAATACTTACTTATAACTTCGCTACAATTCCAGACTTAAAACATACCCAGATCATCACATATAAAGGATAAAATGTGTGTTATCAATCAGATCTAGCTTATCCATTATCAGATCACATAATGATAAGTCATTATGATCCTGATCCATCATTATATCTCATCCATCATCAAACACTTAGGTGCATACTTATTCTAGATCAAATAAAGCGTCAAAAACCCATAACATGCATATTTGCTTTTGATATAACACTTCATAAGATATTCATTACTTGTGCACTTAGCCCTTCTATCTTCTCATACTTATATACTTGGATCCTCTGTCAATAGCTCAGACCAAAACCTCGGACCAAAAAACTTGGACCAATACCTCAGACCAAAACCCTGGACCAAAATCTCGGATCAAAAATCTCGGACCAATACCTCAGACCAAAACCTCAGGCAAAAAATCTCGGACCAATACCTCATACCAGTACCTCGGACCAAAAACCTTAGACCAATACCTCAGACCAAAACCTCGGACCAAAAACCTCAAACCAATACCTTAGACCAAAACCTTGATTTTCCATCCCATATGCATGTTTCCTGTTGTGAAAGTGCATGCGTACATATACGCTTCTTTTGTTTCGTGAGCCTACGTGTATACATTAAGTGGATGAGGTGAACCAACGTATACTTCTTAAACCATTCTCTTTCTTCAATTTCTTGATTCTGATCTGTAGTCCTTTGTTCCTTCATCCTATTCTTTTGTACCATTACTTTGTTCCCTCTAAATATGATTCCTTTGAACTACCTTGCATTTTTTCACATCTGTAAACATAACTTCCATGCATTTTGTCACATCTAATATCTCTCCTATAGATTCATCTAGTTACGTAGATTCATCTAGTTACCATATACAAGTGAGTTGTTTTGCTACAAGTGGGTTGCCAGCAAGTACAACACATGCATCATAATGCCAACAATATCCCCCTTTGGACTTGATGGCAACCATATTGGTGTTGATTAATTCAAGCTGTAGAACCTGTTAGATTTATCAAGAAACACCAAGATACTCTCCCCCTTTGACAACAAGGGCAAAGTGTAGACCAAGATATTCTCTCCTTTTGAGATCAAGGGCAAAGGGTTGACCAAAATGAAGAGTTCAAAATCTGAACAGCTGAGCATGAACGTTGATCATGATCCCCTAGGAACATGTTGAATTATTTGATTAAAATACCCCTTTGTACATGCTGGGATGCACTAAACCGTCCATGCTCCCCTTGAGCACATGTAAAATCTGCAAAAATATATTCCAAAAGAATAACATGACTCTATAACTCAACTATGTGAGTATGACCTTCTTATCACCAATGACTCATACATACATCAATCTCCCAACAAAGTGGGGATATACCAAATTTGACTCATTTACCCAACCAAGTGGCGATATACCAATTATTTATACATGACTAAAATATAGCAATCATTACATCATCCTTCCCATGCATAGTGGGGGTACAAATTACATCATATGACCAAAAAGGACTCATTAAAAGACTATGATAGACAAAGACATATTATTACATCATGGGCCTTTATATGACCTTTACATCGAAATATATATATGAAATTTATAACAAAGACCAAAGATCTAAACAGGACGATGATAGTCATCAACAACTATCATACACTGTATATGATATGCACCATAAGCATTTGTCAGCAACATCCAAACCAGAAAACTGTATATGTCCATCATCAATTCGCAAGATATGACAATGTAAATATCATCAACCTATGACAAAGTATGCTGCATATAGATATCGACTTATCTTTTTGATCTCATCAAGATCAACTTGCTTCATTTCCTTTGTAGAAAGAGCCTTATCATAACCTTCCGTGAATCAACTAAGCATATGTCATATCTCCAAGAAGTAACGCAAATCATTCAATTCATATAATATGTATGTGAAAACACCATAGCCATCATCTATGATCATAACATCATCATCAAGCACTGCATGATCTTTCCACAAGAAACCTCAATATATCAACCATGTATCATCACTAGGGAACATCCCACATCTGATAAACACCAACCATGATAATCAACATATGTGAGTATCAAACCTATCATTATAAAGTGAGAAGTCATCATTATGTGGCTAAGTAAGCCATGTCTCCGAATATCCATGTCTTCAAATAGCTATGTCTTCATGAGACCTGCAATAACACCATTCTCTTGGCCAACCAACAATATTTAGCAATATGCAACTTAAGTAATCATCCATGTATCCAACATAATGTGTATCCATCAAATAGATAGCAATATGTATCAAGCAAACCATGAGCTCATAGTCATTTGTCAAGCTTTCTTGATACCATCAACATCAGCAATCCTTAACCATGTGAGAGCCAAGAACTATAGGAATCCTGCACCATATGAAGTTTACGCATCTTTGAAGGCATGATGATAGCAACATAAAAGAAATGACACTTATCAAATAATGAAGTCATTTACTCAAGCTTTGTTCTTCTCCTTGCCATTATGAAGATCGCCATGTAAGAAACATACCATATGTACTGTATGCATCATCAGAAGGGTCATCCATAATCATCCATAAATATAATCTAAATAACAACTATGTGGCTCATGCAATTTGATATCATCATAGGCAACTCATGGCTGCAACATTGCATGATGTATCATTTAAACACTTCAAAAACATAAGTACCAAAGACTTCTAAACATAATGCCAACAATGCATTATTATAAGTATAACGTATTCTCCCCTTCAACCTGTGCCAATTGTTCACTGTCAGATCTGATCATTGTATATACCAGTAAGGATCATCAAGGCATCATCATCAACTAGTTATACATCAAGTCATTAACAACTTATGAGGGTCAAAATATCTAAGTAACATCCACAGACTGTAGTCATCAATCATCAAGACAAAAAATATAATTGATAATTGTCTGAACCATATCAAATCATTTTTCTGAGTATGTCCCATTGCTTCTTCATCAAACCAACATATACGCGATTGTGCAACTTCGAACTTGTATATACGTGACTTGTCTTCATGATAACTTCTTATGAGAATTAGAACATTAGAATTTCATACTTTCAGTTCCTCCTAAGTCTGTTTTGTTTGTACACTGAGCTATGCCACATATTTCTGGTTGTACTTCCTTCTTATTCCATACCTTGGAGTGTGATGATGTTTGCTCCTTTTGGTATGTTGGCTCAAATTTGCTCTTGCATTCTTTTGCTATATAGCCCAAACTTGTTACAAGCATAAAATATTATATGTTTCATATTCCCTCTATAGAATTTAATGGCTTTGTGACCAAACATATTGCAAGAAAAACAATATCCCTTAAAGTACCTGGAAGTTGATGATCTTTCTGTGTGACTGTTATTAGCTTGAACCATTCTACTTCTGCATTTTGCTGCAACATGTCCAAAATTATGACTTATAAAACATTCAAAATTATTTATCAGAGGAAAGAATCGATTAACACTTTCATAGTTAGGAGTAAATGATATTATTTGAAGACTTTATTTCCTTGGTTGTTGATGGGGTTGACCTCTTATCTGCTTGTTGAGAATTTCAGATTTTGCACAAGAGTTCCTTTCTTTAGTTTGTGAGCTAGATTCACCTTTAATAGTTTCATGAAAACCAAGACCGGTTTTGATGGTAGGAGACCTTTGACTACTAATAATATCATCCAAAATCTTAGTACTATCTTGAAATCGTAAAAGTTTATCCTTTTCTTCTAATTTATCTTTTAGGATATCTACCTCAACCTAATATTGCTCTTCCATTTCAAGATACTACTTCTTCATGATTTCTTCAGCTTTTCTTCCTTCTTCCACTTGTTTCCTTAATTCGAAAACTTCATTTTCTTGTTCTTGAAATGCTTGGAGTAGTTCTTCATTCTGCTTATTTGAGTTTTTGAGGTATTCTTTTAGAGAAATGACCATAGCTTCAAGACCTTCACAATAGTTGGTTCTTTCTATAAGTTCCTTGTTTGTTGTGTCCTTTTCATTCACTTCATTTCTCAATGATGTCACTTCACTCTGCAGCCTTTGCATTGATCCTCCTTTTCTTTGTACTACTTCCTTACTTTGTTTCCTTCCTCCAATTTATCTTTTAATCTGGTAACTTCTTCTTTGTAGGCACATTCCCTTTTATCAATTAGATCTTTTTGATCTCTAATTGTGTTTGTGAGATTTTTAAATTCTGCCTCTATTTGATTTCTTTCTCTTTCACACATAACATTAAATTCAGTTGTTTCACTATCACATTCACTATATTCGAATGAACAAAGAAATGTATCACCAGAGGACAACAAATTCATACCTGATAATTCTTTTTCTTGTTCATCTTCATTCGGAGGTGATTCTGAATCCGAAGAGTTGCTTCCACACAATGGCCAATCGTCTCTCCAACAATCACAGTTCCCTTGAGATGTCTTCTTCTATTGAGGTGCTTTCTTCTTTTGCTTATTTCCCATTGTTACTATGGATCGCCTTCAAGCGATCAAGCTTCTGCCAAAGGACCTGCTCTGATACCAATTGTTGGCAATAATACTAAGAGCGGGGGGGGATGAATCAGTATTTACAAATCAATAACTTGTACATTTCCATAATCAGATTTATATATGCTACTTCAGTGAAGGGAACTCCCATGCACACAACTGTTCTTAAGGAAACTAGTGCATATGTTGGGTGTGGAGCATGATTATCATCTTAATTTAAAGGTCTTTGTTTCAGTTGGATGTATAACCCACGAAGATAGTACACCCCTCCATGCAGGGGGGTGCAGGGGGGACTTGTCTCCCCCGTAGGGGTTCGGGGGGGGGGGGGCATCCCCCCCAGATGAGGGTCCGGCTGCCAGCAGTCCCCTAGCGGGGGTTTCTAGGGCAACACCCCCGAAGCTAAAAATAGATGTAAAATTTCCTTGTAAAAGTATAGTAATTTCTAGTCAATTTGGGCTGTTCATTAGGTGGATGATCTGAGGGTAGAATTCATGTTTAGTTTAGGGTTTTTTGCCCTATAAGGCAACCCCTCTCTTTGTATGAGGGTATTATATTGAGGCTATGGAATATATGTGTATTCTTAGAGTGAGAAACAAAGAGGTGAGGTTGTGAGAAACAACAGAGGATATTACAACGGATCTGTTGTAGGTTGTGTCTCTTCATTTTGTTGGAAAATAGAAAGGAAGGATTGGCTATTCGGGGTGGACGTAGCGCAAACTAGGTGAACCACGTATATCTGTGTCTCTATGGTTTTATGTGTTTGTGTTTTTCCGCATATTATATGTCTTGCATTTCTATGTCATATATAATATTTTTCTAATAGTATATTCAGTGAACTTATGATTCAGTTAACTCATCATATGTTGATCTTTAATCAATGCATCAATACTTTATTAAAAATTAAATAGTAACTATGTGCAGTAAGAATAGAATAAACCATCACACATAAGAAACACACATGAACACCAAGATTTAAGGTGGAAACCCAATGCGGGAGAAAAGCCACCTATTGTTGTTCTCTTTGCCTTCTTTTAATATAAAGAATAATCTATTTACAATCTTGTACTAGTGTAGACTCCTACCACTATGTAGGCATCCACCTACAGAAGGATACAACCTTCTCTCATTCTCCAGCTTCTACTGGAAGGGAGCTACAACCCCCTAGATTTTGTACTAGCTGATATTTTTGCTAGTACGTAGGCGCTGACCTACAAAAGGCTACAACCTTCACTCGCTCTCCAGCTGCTACTAGAAGGGAGCTCCACCCCCTGATCAAATCACCAGCGACTACGGGCAGGACGCTTCGACTTCCTCACTGAAAGCTCCAACCCTCAGTATCCTCCATGGACCACATTTCATAATCTTTAGACTAGATACTCCTGGTACATAACAACACAATATGTAGGCCAAGTTTCATCAAATTTTCACACTGGACCCATTAGTAACAATGAAGCTCGAAATCAATCGCCACTACAATACATCCATCAAATACTCTACATCAACCAATCACTAAAACTCAATCATCAATCTCTGATATAAATGAAACTCAATCATAAATCTCTAAATCAACCATAACTGAATCAATCAATCACTGAAACCTCTAACATACTGAATCAAACAATCACTAAAACTATGATATACTAAATCAAACAATCACTGAACCTTTGAAACAACTGAATGAACCATTCATTAAACTTAATCAAATTCAACCAATCAACTGGAATAGACAGATCACTATAACTAGTACACAAATCTGAACCCAGAACACTGTGTCAACAAGTAGAACCAACTGTAACCTCAAAAGTCATGTGTCAGAATGTATACGCCTCTTCAATGAAGCCAACCTACGTGTATACACTACTTCCTTTAGCCCAACCTGTGTATACCTCTAAAGATACTGAATCATAAAACCTCTGAACCACAAACTGTATGTTGAAATATGGCAACAAGAATATTCCAATTTAATTTTTCCTTGAATTAAAATCTAATTTAGTCTTAACAGTTTCTTGGAAATAATTAATTAATTTATTTTAAATTAATTAGTTGGAGAAATTCAAGTTAGAAGTCTTTCTGAGGTCATGCAAGAGTTATCCCTTAAATTAAGGAGATAAGATTGAGTTATATTTGAGTTGTAATTAGTTAACTCAGTTTACGGAGTTAATTCCAGTTAAATTAGTTCCAAACTGTTTGAGGAACTAATAGTGAGTTAACAGTCAGTTGATGCATTAATGCACTCAACTAGTGCTACTCTAGTTAACTGAAGATTCCCTCATCAGAAACTCATGCATGTCTATTCTGAGAAAGATCCAGTTGAGATTAATATTCAAGGACAGTGTACTATCAGTTGCATGTGTTTTCTCATGGAGAAAACTCATGCATGCAGTCAAGGATTCATCCTTGAGGATTGCACAGTTTTGAAGGCTTGTTTTTCCACTTGGTAATAGGAAAATCATCCACAAGGAACAATGCAAGGAAATAGGAGCTTGGAGGGTAGAGAGGAAGGCTGAAGAGAAGCCAAGATTGCCTGTGAGCATCTATGAGGATTGTACTGAGAGCTGGCTAGCTGTGAGAGCTAAGGATTTATATAATTCCTATCTATTTCCACCATGTATGATAATACAATAGTGTGGGGTTTTTATCTGAGACTTTCCCCAAAGTATTTTCATGTGTATTGTGCCATTGATTCTTATTCTTCTTGTTATATTGTTCAGCTCGATATTTAAGCTTCCACAAATTGATAGTAGAAGTAGGTTATAGTATTATGCTTTGATTTATATTGCATTATCGGGTTAACCTATCACATATTTTCTACATGGTATCAGAGCTGCTAATAGTATAATGAGAAGAGAATTCGACGTTTGAAGTTCGGAGTTGCAGGTGCAAATAGAATTCATATCATACTTCAAGGTTTGCCAATGGCGTTCTATGGCTTGAGACTCGAGTATGCCTTGGAAGGTAGCTCGAATTACATAGCATGGGAAGATAGAATGGAAGCTGTATTAGAAGACAATGGCTTGAAGGAATTCATTGATAAAGAAATCCCAAAGCCATCTTCAACTAATGCACAAGAGTTGGCTAAGTGGAAGAAGTGTGTGGTGAAGGTGAGACAAATCATCCTTGAGGGAGTTTGAGACCATATTGTCTCGAGTCTCCATGGGAAGGATACTCCATTTTCAATGTGTAAGACATTGAAGGACCTCTACCATAACATTAGTGACCAGAGGAAATTGGCGCTCAAAGATAAGCTTCGAAGAATCAAGATGGAGAAGGGCGACACTATTTCCACATATCTAAACAAGCTCACCACCTGCAAAGATGAGCTTCGAAGTGAGGGAATAACTACTGCTAATGATGATATGTGTTAGGAAATTTACTGCATAATATAAATAATTACTGAGGGGAATAAATATAAAAATAGCCAGCAACAACCATAAACACATAAACACAAATGTTTATCCGAGAAAACCCCAAATCTGGGGAAAAACCCAACCTGATAAGATCTTATTAGCATTGGCCAAAACCCTGGCCAATCCGACCAAGTGAGCCTTCACCGCTCACCTCCAGGTCTTGCATTACAATGAAGTCCTTCTAGTGTTTTATAAGCTCCATTACATATAATACCATGGGCAGAATACTATGGGTGCACAATGCCATGTGCCCCAAATCCATCACTATTTAACCTGGTCAACTTTGACTCTATCCCGAGTCAAGTTTACCTAACAATTTCCCCCTTAAACTTGACTTTGGTTTCCTTGACTAACTCCAGCCCAACCTGCTAAGTGAGACAATCATGCTCACTCTAGCTCTTACCCCCCTCAGAGTTTTTACCTAGGGTATTGTTAACCCGACAACGCCCTATCACCTAGGTCTAACCCAGACTTTACCGGTGATCATCGAGGGGTACACATGCCTTACCAATGCTTACAGTGATATTCCCATTTACATGCAATAATTTTGACTTCATTATTTTATTTTATTTTTGCTGCTGTGATTTTGATCCATCCTCTCTCAATTTGATTTGCTCAAAAAACTTCTATCAAACCGCTCCAACTGTGAGCCCGACGAGAACCTCGTAGATTCCAGCACCGATGGCCTCACATAGCAGAAAACGAACAATTTTTGAAGCCGCATGAACAATTTTCTTATGCTGACCTTCCTTAAATAGCCACATGAATCCTGAACAATTCATCAGCATGTTCCAAACCGGTAAATATCGCAAATGCACTGCGATCCTTGGCAATTACGACACTATCTTCTGCACATTCGCCTCGAGGTTCTTCTGCGTACGATTGTTCCACCATTATTTTCAGACCTAAATCTATAAAAAAGCTACATTGATCTCATCAGGCACTATAAACCCCTGGCATCAAAGAATCCCTTTGAAGCCAATATCTGGCTCTGATACCAGTTGTTAGGAAATTTACTGCATAACATAAATAATTACTGAAAGGAATAAATATAAAAATAGCTAGCAACAACCATAAACACATAAACGCAAATGTTTATTCGGGAAAACCCCAAAATCGGGGGAAAAACCCAACCTGATAAGATCTTATTAGCATTGGCCAAAACCCTGGCCAATCTGACCAAGTGAGCCTTCACCGCTCACCTCCAGGTCTTGCATTATAATGAAGTCCTTCTAGCGTTTTATAAGCTCCATTACATATAATACCATGGGAAGAATACTATGGGTGCACAATACCATGTGCCCCAAAACCATCACTGTTTAACCTGGTCAACTTTGACTCTATCCCGAGTCAAGTTTACCTAACAATTGTTAAGAATTTTACCTGAGAACACAAATTAATTATGGAGAATTACTCAGAGAAACAAATATAAAAAATAACTAGCAACAACCATAAACAAATAAACACAAATGTTTATCCAGGAAAACCCCAAATCCAGGGAAAAACCCAACCTAATAAGATCTCATTAGCATTGGCCAAAACCCTGGCCAATCCGACAAAGTGAGCTTTCACCGCTCACCTCCAAGTATTGCATTACAATGAAGTCCTTCCATTTTTTTATAAGCTCCATTACATATAATACCATGGGCATAATACTATGGGTGCACAATACCATGTGCCCCAAAACTATCACTGTTTAACCTGGTCAACTTTGACTCTATCCTGAGTCAAGTTTACCTAACAATTCCCCCCTTAAACTTGACTTGGGGTTCCTTGACTAACTCCAGCCAAACTGCTAAGTGAGGCAATCCCGCTCACTCTAGCTCTTACCCCCCTCAGAGTTTTTACCCGGGGTATTGTTAACCCGACATCCCCCATATCACCTAGGTCTAACCCAGACTTTACCGGTGATCACCGAGGGGTACACATGCCTTACCAGTTCATACAATAGTATGCCCATTTACATGCAATAAATTTTACTTCATTTTTTTTTTTTTGTTTATTGCTGCTCCAATTCTGATCCATCCTCTCTCAATTTGATTTGCTCAAAAACTTCTATCAAACCGCTCCAACTGCGAGCCCGACAAGAACCTCGTAGATTCCAACACTGGTGGCCTCACGTAGCAGAAAACAAACAATTTTTTAAGCCGCATGAACAATTTTCTTCTGCTGACCAAAGGTATCTTTCAACCTTCTTTAAATAGCTGCATGAATCCCGAACAATTCGTCAACATGTTCCAAACCAGTAAATATCAAAAATGCATTGCGATCCTGGTAGTTACAACACTATCTTCTGCACATTCTCCTCGAGGTTCTTCCGCATACAATTGTTCCACCATTATTTTCAGACCCACATCTGTAAAAAGTTTGCATTGATCTCATCAGGCACTATAAACCCCATGGCATCAAAGAATCCCTTTGAAGCCAATATTTGGCTCGGATACCAGTTGTTAAGAAATTTACCTGAGAACACAAATTAATTACGGAGAATTACTGAGAGAAACAAATATAAAAAATAACTAGCAACAACCATAAACACATAAACAAAAATGTTTATCCGGGAAAACCCCAAATCTGAGGAAAAACCCAACCTAATAAGATCTCATTAGCATTGGCCAAAACCCTGGCCAATCCGACCAAGTGAGCCTTCACCACTCACCTCCAAGTCTTGAATTACAATGAAGTCCTTCTAGTGTTTTATAAGCTCCATTACATATAATACCATGGGCATAATACTATGGGTGCACAATGCCATGTGCCCCAAAACTATCACTATTTAACCTGGTCAACTTTGACTCTATCTTGAGTCAAGTTTACCTAACAATATGGTGAGCCTCGCTCTCCTTGGCCTTCCAAAGAGTTGGAATAGCTACCAGGACTCTGTGAATGGAAGGGAGAAACTACCAGATTGGGAACGACTGTGGTCAAATCTTATGCAGGAGGAGATTAGGAGGAGCATACGAGATGGTTCTTCATCCAAGAATGATGATGAAGAAAATATGGCCTTAGCAAGTACGGAAAGGAAAGGGAAGGGGAAGGCTTCCCATTTCAAAACAAATTCTTCTCATGGAGGGAAGAAGGGTGACATGTCTAAAGTTAGATGCTTTAATTGTCACAAGATGGGACATTATGCGATTAATTTCCCATCGAAGAAGTCCAAGAAGGGATCCTTAGAAGGATCGGAAGGTGAGGCATTATTCTCTCAGTTCGAAATGGACTTTACCCTCATCGCATTCATGGTGTCATCGATGATGGGTTGTGTTTGGTATCTTGACAGTGGAGCCTCATTCCACATGACCAGTGATAAAAATTTATTCAGTGCCTTAGAGGAGAAAGACCTCAAGATGCGCATAGATATGGGTGACGATGGAAGGTATAGTGTTTCAGGAGTGGGCACAGTTTCTTTTCAGAGGGAGCATGGAGCTCTTCTCACCTTGACAGATGTGATGTATGTTCCTGGACTGAAGAAGAACTTAGTATCGATCACGATGTTGGAGGACAAAGGCTATGATGTTGTCTTCAGTGAAGGAAAGACGTTCCTAAGACACAAAGCCACAGGTTAGACCAAGAGGATAGGGATTTGGGTGAAGAGTCTTTATAAAGTAGAGGTAGATGATTTTGTAGAATTGAGTACAAAATTAGAATTGGTGCAAAGCCAAGACATTGGCGAGTTGTGGCACAGGTGGTTGGGTCATTTGCATCATGGGGCTTTGAAGATAATGCAACAGATATCTACAAGACTTCCCAAAGGTAAACTTGAGCAAGTTGACACATGCAAAGGTTGTACCTTGGGAAAGTACACCAATTCGTCCTTTCATGATCAAGATAGTCGAGCAGAGGATATCTTAGAGCGAGTTCATACTATTTTGTGTGGGCCATTCTCGATGGCATCCACAGGGAAGCAAAGGTATTATGTGATTTTCATTGATGACTATTCTCGTAAATGCTGGATTTATTTCATGTACAAGAAGGACCAAACTTTCACAAAGTTTATGAGTTCAAAGCTTTGGTTGAGAAAGAGTCAGGGAAGAAGATTGGGGCCTTGAGAAGTGACAACAGTGGAGAATATGTCTCTCAAGAGTTTAAGGACTTCTGTGCAGCAGAAGGAATTAAATGAGAGTTGATGGCACCTCATAACCCACAGGAGAATGGGGTGGCTGAGAGGAAGAACATAACTATTGTAGGGCCAACACGGGCAATGCTGCATGACCAAGGCCTACCACTTCCCTTATGGACTGAGGCATGCAACACAACAGTCTATTTGCAGAATAGAAGCTTGCATCACATACTTGGGATGAAGACACCAGAGGAAGCCTTCTCCGTAAGAGACTAGATGTGGGTCACTTCAAGATCTTTGGCTCATCGGTATATTTCCATGTGACAAAGGATGCATCGAAGAAAATTGAGCCGACAATAGAGTTGGGGATATTTGTGGGGCACACTGATACACCTCACAACTATCGAGTGTACTTGCTGACCAGTCAGACTACAGTGGTTCACAGAGATCTCAAGTTTGATGAGCAGAAGGCCATGCGAGTTTCCCTTGAGAGGGAGATCCAACTACAGGCTATGGAGGAAATGTTGGTTCCTAAGGAGGAGGAACCTAAGACTGATGTGGAGCAACCAAATGTAGAGGTTCCAGGAGTGGAGACATCCACTGAAGCAGAGTCTTCCAAAGATGGAGAGAAGTGCACAAGAGAAGCTGACATATTGTTGGAGGATGCGAGAGAGAATTTTCGAGCACCATCTTCTTAGTGCAAACAGAGGAGGTCACCTGAGAGGTACACTAGATACACGGCCCTTACTGGGGAATGTGTTGAGACCGAGCCATCTTCCTTTGAGGAAGAAGTGTAGCAGCTGATTTGGGTTGATGCTATGGTGGAGAAGTATGACTCCATAGTTCATAACAATGTCTGGGACGTGGTTCCGAGACCGGAGAACAAGTCAGTTGTGAGTTCCCGTTGGCTTTATGAGGTAAAGCAAGCTACTGATGGTAGTATGGAGAAGCAAAAGGCGAGATTTTTTTCCCATGGCTTTTCACAAGTAGCGAGGAGGATCATGTTGCTGCAGTATATTTTGACAAATGAGCAAGATGCTGACATTTTGACAAAGGCATTGTCAAAGTGTAAATTCGAGTTCCATAGAGACAGGATTAGGGTGGCAGATAATCCCTTTCTTTTTGAGAGGGAGTGTTAAAATATGGCAAAAAGAATATTCCAATTTAATTTTTCCTTGAATTAAATTGTGAATTAAAATCGAATTTAGTCTTAACAGCTACTTGGAAATAATTAATTTATTTATTTTAAATTAATTAGTTGGAGAAATTCAAGTTAGAAGTCTTTCTGAAGTCATGTAAGAGTTATCCCTTAAATTAAGGGGATAAGATTGAGTTATATTTGACTTGTAATTAGTTAACTCAGTTTACTGAGTTAAGTCCAGTTAAATTAGTTCCAAACTGTTTGAGGAACCAATAGTGAGTTAACAGTCAGTTGATGCATTAATGCACTCAACTAGTGCTACTCTAGTTAATTGAAGATTCCCTCATCAGAAACTCATGCATGTCTATTCTGAGAAAGACCTAGTTGAGATTATTGTTCAAGGACAGTGCACTATCAGTTGCATGTGTTTTCTCATGGAGAAAACTCATGCATGTAGTCAAGGATTCATCCATGAGGATTGCATAGTTTTGAAGGCTTGTTTTTCCACTTGGTAATAGGAAAATCATCCACAGGGAATAGCGTAAGGAAATAGGAGCTTGGAGGGAAAAGAGGAATGCTGAAGAGAAGCCAAGATTTCTTGTGAGCATCTGTGAGGATTGTACTGAGAGCTGGATAGCTGTGAGGGCTAAGGCTTTGTATAATTCCTATGTATTTCCACCATGTATGATAATACAATAGTGTGGGGTTTTTATCTGAGACTTTCCCCAAAGTATATTCATGTGTATTGTGCCATTGATTATTCTTCTTCTGGTTATATTGTTCAACTCGATCTTTAAGCTTCCTCAAATTGATAGTAGAAGTAGGTTATAGTATTCTTCTTTGATTTATATTGCATTATCGAGTTAACCTATCAAAAATTTTATACACTGTACCAATCAGTGACATTCTAAAGATCTACTATCACATTACAGAGTTCTAAATAGATATAAATAAGGATCGCCCTTCTTTCTCAATCAATCAATCAACCAGACTCAATCCATGTATATAATCAACTTTTCTTCAAATCTAATGAAGACATCATTGAAAAATAGGAATAAAAAAACAACACTGATATTATAGACCAGTCATCTCTGAACATCAAGATTTTCTTTTGCATATGATACTTTGAAGAGCTGAACCAGTGTGTATACGCACCTTCACCAAAGAGAACCAGCGTATAGATATGAAAATACTCACTTATAACTTTGTTGCAATTCCAAACTTCAGACATACCCAGATCATCACATATAAAGGATAAAATGTGTGTTAGCAATCAGATCTAGCCTATCCATTATTAGATCACACAATGATAAGTCATTATGATCCTGATCCATCATTATATCTCATCCATCATCAAACACTCATGTTCATACTTAGTATAGATCAAGAAAAGCATCAAAAACCCATAACATGCATATTTTCTTTTGATCTAACACTTCATAAGATATTCATTACTTGTGCACTTAGCCCTTTGATCTTCTCCTCCTTATATACTTAGATCCTTTGTCAATACCTCGGACCAAAACCATGGACCAATACCTCGGACCAATACCTCAGATCAAAACCTCGGACTAAAAACCTCAGACCATTACCTTGTACCAATACCTCAGACCAAAACCTCAGACCAAAAACCTCAGATCAATACCTCGGAGCAAAACCTTGGACCAAAAACGTCGGACCAAAAACGTCGGACCAATACCTTAGACCAAAACCTCGGACCAATACCTCGGACCAAAACCTTGATTTTCCATCCCATACGCGCTTTTCCTTCTGTGAAAGTGCGTGCATATGTATACGCTTCTTCTGTTCCGTGAGCTCGCATGTATACGCTACTTGGACAAGGTGAACTAGTGTATACTTCTTAAACCATTCTCTTTCTTCAATTTCTTGATTCTGATCTGTAGTCCTTTGTTCCTTCATCCTATTCTTTTGTACCATTACCTTGCTCCCACTAAATATGGTTCCTTTTGAACTGCCCTGCATTTTGTCACATCTATAAACACAACTGCCATGCATTCTATCACATCTGATATCTCTCCTGTAGATTCATCTAGTTACCATATACAAGTGAGTTGTTTTGCTACAAGTGGGTTGCCAAAAAGTACAACACATGCATCATAATGCCAACAAAGAATGACCAAGTTAGACCTCCTTGCTCCTTTTCCTGCTATCTGTCCTACAAATTGGTAAAAATTGGCTAATTGGGCAACAAATTCTGCCTTTTGGCAGTCTTATCAGTGACAAATGCACTCAGGATTGACTCTGATTCCATAATAAATCAGAAAAGTTGTAGGAAAATGTGTTGGCCATCTTTCCCAAACTATGCTCTTCTTCACGGTCATGTGCTAGGCCATAAGGCTAGGGGCAGAGGCTAGAGGCCATGCACTTGCTAACACTCCACCTTTGGTCGAGTTATTTTCCATGTGGTCACGGGGAGGATTCCATATGCCCGCCCTTATACCTCGCTCGCCGGTGGTTAAATTGCATTAATGGAACTGGGGCCAGGAATTACTCCCCACCCCTCCTGCCTTTGAACATAGTCGCATGTATTGTCATATGGATCGGAGTTGGGCCACATGCCCACCCCCTCTACCTTTCCTCTGCATTGGTCACATGTTGTTTGGTATGACCTGGGGCTAGGCTACTAGCCCTGACCCCCCCCCCAAAAAAAAAAAAAATTACATCATTCACTTTTCATTAAATATAGATGACATTTATAACATAACAAGAACCATGAGCATGGTGTGGTGATATGATGTTGGACTATTGTTCAGGAGGTCGAGGGGTCAAACCCTATTGAGGCCAATAGACCCCTTATAAAATTTTTGGCCAATAATCGAGGGCCATTTGGAGCCCTCTCATTGGTCCATGTGGTGCCTCCTCATTGATTTTCATTAAAACAATCAACCAATAAAAACTCGACACTTCAACCTGTACAACGCTGACATGTGGCATCATGGGATTAGACCATACTGCATATTTTACCTACATAGACACCTGCTGACATCAACACGATGTCACTGTACGAATTACCCAGTCATCAACCCTGTCAAGCCTATAAGTTGACTTTTTAGTTGTTTATGAAAAACTTTAGAACACGATAGTTTTTGTATATAATGTCAGTTTGAGGCGATTCAAGTGTCATTGGAATTATAATGATGGGATCTACGATTTGGCACTAGTTTTGGGAGATTCCGAGCACTTTGATTTTTTAGCATATTTTGATCCATTGGATAAAACAGGTGGTGATATTGTTACGTTAGTTGGGGTGGTGATGAGGTTTTTACCATGTCGTGTTTCTCCTGGTTTATACTAAGCTATTATCAATTTCTGTGGGAGGTTGTTTCCTAATGTTTTCATCTTAATCTTAGGTTTTGTTTTGTTGTTAAGCACTCCGCCCTCTGGTCATCTACCTATTGTTTCAAACATTTACGTGAGGGTCAATGTTTTTTTTCCTCTTCCTTCATAATACAAGGTTTAGTCCATCCTTTGAATTGGTGGTTGTTCTACCCGCTTCATCGCTTAAAGGTTCAAGTACTATAGACATCTCCTTTAATTGCCCATTTTTTGTTTGTGGGGTTTCATATACAGAAACTTTTCCATTTGGTTTTAATGGTGGGAATCAAAACTCGACACTTCAACCTGTACAACACTGACATGTGGCATGATGGGATTATACCATACTACATATTTTACCTACACAGACACCTGCTGACATCAACATGATGTCACTGTACGAATTACCCAGTCATCAACCCTGTCAAGCTTATAAGTTGACTTTTTAGTTGTTTACGAAAAACTTCAGAACACGATAATTTTTGTATATAATGTCAATTTGAGGTGATTCAAGTGTCATTGGAATCATAATGATGGGATCTACGATTTGGCACTAGTTTTGGGAGATTCCGAGCACTTTGATTTTTTAGCATATTTTGATACATTGGATAAACCAGGTGGTGATATTGTTATGTTAGTTGGGGTGGTGACGAGGTTTTTACCATGTCGTGTTTCTCCTAGTTTATACTAAGCTATTATCAATTTTTGTGGGAGGTTTGTTTCCTTAATGTTTTCATCTTAATCTTAGGTTTTGTTTTGTTGTTAACCACTCTGCCCTCTGGTCATCTACCTATTGTTTCAAACATTTACGCGAGGGTCAATGTTTTTTTTCCTCTTCCTTCATAATACAGGGTTTAGTCCATCCTTTGAATTGGTGGCTTTTCTACCCACTTTGTCGCTTAAAGGTTCAGGTACTGTAGACATCTCCTTTAATTTCCCATTTTTTGTTTGTGGGGTTTCATATACAAAAACTTTTCCATTTGGTTTTAATGGTGGGAATCAAAACTCGACACTTCAACCTATACAACGCTGGCATGTGGCATCATGGGATTAGACCATACTACATATTTTACCTACACAGACACCTGCTGACATCAACATGATGTCACTGTACGAATTACCCAGTCATCAACCCTGTCAAGCCTATAAGTTGACTTTTTAGTTGTTTACGAAAAACTTCAGAACACGATAATTTTTGTATATAATGTCAGTTTGAGGCGATTCAAGTGTCATTGGAATCATAATGATGGGATCTATGATTTGGCACTAGTTTTGGGAGATTTCAAGCACTTTGATTTTTTAGCATATTTTGATCCATTGGATAAACTAGGTAGTGATATTGTTACGTTAGTTGGGGTGGTGACGAGGTTTTTACCATGTCGTGTTTCTCCTGGTTTATACTAAGCTATTATCAATTTTTGTGGGAGGTTTGTTTCCTTAATGTTTTCATCTTATTCTTAGGTTTTGTTTTGTTGTTAAGCACTCCGCCTTCTAGTCATCTACCTATTGTTTCAAACATTTACGCGTGGGTCAATGTTTTTTTTCCTCTTCCTTCATAATACAAGGTTTAGTCCATCCTTTGAATTGGTGGCCATTCTACCCGCTTCATCACTTAAAGGTTTAGGTACTGTAGACATCTCCTTTAATTGCACAATTTTTGTTTGTGGGGTTTGGTATACAAAAACTTTTCCATTTGGTTTTAATGGTGGGAATTGGCCCCTATTATCATTTCATGCTTAATATCTTTTATCTTTCCCTTTGTGTGTTTTTTATTACTCAGAATTTTCTCTTGAAGTTATAGGAAGAAAGAAAATGACCAAGGTAACCACAAACCAACTTTTAGGCTTAGGCTCTAGAAAACCTAAGTCCAGAGAGGGCTCTCTCTTTATGATTTATCTTTGTTTTTATTGGGATATTAGGCTAGTTCATAAGGTTTAGGGGGTTTTTGATTTGTATTGAGAATTGGGTGGTGGGGATCTTTAAATAGATGGATAGAATGATGTCTCTAGACCATTGGGCATATGGAGTCAAAAGAAGGGAAGCAAAACTGGATCAATTCACTAAAGGGAATGTTCAAAAGGAAAGATAGTAGAGTAGAGTGCAGGACTTTAGGCCGAAGGGATTGAAAAGGTTTTAACCAGGGTGAGAGAGCAATTAAGAATTCTCAGACCAGGATTGAAACAAGGAACATGAGGCTAATCGGAAACAAAGGGAAATTAAGAATCCTTTTCTATAGATCAAAAGAAACAACCTAAACTAAGGAGCAATTAAGAATTCCTTAACTTAGATTATTTGTAGAAAACATAGATTTGCCTAACTGTTACAACAGTGTAATTAAACAAATTCTGATATAGTACTTCCAGTTATGGCATCCAGAGTTAAATCGACAGTATGAAAACTTAAAGAGATAACATCAATGATAGAAAATACTTTTTTACACTTGGCTTTGCACATGAATCCTTTGAAATATCTTGTCTCTATTCAGTAATCCATCTTGCTAGCTCAGTCAATGCTCCAATAGCTTTTACAGTCTTTCAATCAAGCAGTATAAAGAAATGTCTAGGGATCCACCCTACATACTTCAATTTTTGAAGTATTTATACTAAGGTGTGGTTACAAATATCTCAAACTGAATTGAGATTTATTCTAGGAAATAGAAATTATCTTCTCGTAGGAAGATAAAGGTAGCTAATGAACTGATTCATGTTGTCCTTTTTATTGTGGAATTGTTGGCTATTATGGTTTATTTTTAGCTCTTCATGCTCTAGCTATTTGAATCATCTCGCTAGAGACCTTAGTTACTTGTGTCTTTCATCTGATAACTCTCTGTCATTGATACTTTTTCACTCCTGATGACCTATCTTTATCCTTCACCATTTCTTCCTCTTACTGTTACAATTGACTTTTAATGTGTTTTTCAACAATAAATTCTTATATTTTATATGTGTATTTAGCAATTAGAAGTGGATGTTGATAAGGTTTCAGTTTGTTTTGTTTGTTTGTCTTCTATTTGGATCTCTAGTCTTGCTCCTCTGTTCTGAACTGTTACTTCTTTGTATTTGTCTTCTTCTCAGGACTGAGTGTAAGGGTCTTCATCTCCATTCCTTTTATAACTGGTATTCTTCATTTGAATTTGTGTTTTTAACAGGTTTCTGGTCAAGTCTTGGAGTAAACAAGTTCCTTTGACTAGTATCAGGACTGTTTATCCAAGCTTTGATCTGTCTGATAACCTGAAAAATGCAACAATTTAAGAAAACTCCGGTCTGATATGGAAGGGCGCTTGATGGTCTCTGGCACAGTAATGTTTGGAAAAGGCCTCGGGGTAGTGCCTTAGGCATCAACATAGCTGAAATCGCATCACAGAGGTGCAGGGAGGGTTTCGTAGGTCTATGCTGTGAAACTGGTGAAATGCAAGAAAACACGGGTTTTCGGGGTTCAAACTTCAATGGTCAAATATTTGAAAAGGGCGCAAAATTCATATTTTATAAAGGATGGGTAGTTTATTGGGATGGCAGGGAAGCAATTTTAGGAGGCTGTTGCACCACTTTTGGGCGTGGGCAGTATTCGAGTGAGGTCGCCTGATCACTGTTAGATTGCAACAATCGCAGTTGGGGGTCTATGGAAAACCACCTTATTGAGCGAGTAAAGTCAAGTGATCGGGTTCAGTCAATATTGATGTAGGTTGTTAGATCTGCAAGTCTATGATCTAATTGTGGTCAGGTGGGAGAGTTGCATGGGGGAAATAAATGGAGGTTGAGGGGGGGTCCAAGGGCTTAAACCTTGGCGGTTTATGATTAGTTTAGGCTTAAGTCCTGGTTAAGTGATCAGGTCAAGCTTTAAGAGGGATTAGGGAGTCAGGTGAAGCCCGATGCAAGATTAAATCAAGCTTTACCGGGGTTAGGTAAACTTAAGTGTAGTTGTAGCGGGATATGGGTTAATTTCTATAGTTTTTATTAAAACTAAGGGTCGGGGTATTTAGATAGGGATTTAATTATTTTTATGGGAAAAGGGGTTATATGGGTTTTATATAATAAAGTTAGTTTATTAATATGAAATGCGATTGATGGGTTTTTTCTTAAGTAGATGGGCAAAAAGCATGTGATTGCGCATTTAGGCTTTGAACTTAGGAAAAAGTGATTTTTAGTGGGTTTTTTGGGTGAAAGGGTTTTACATTGGGGGGGGTGTATTGTTTTCCTTAGGAAAAAAGGTGTTTAAACCTTAGGAAAAAGGGTTTTCTTAGGGTAATGAAGGGAAATAGATTTCATGAAGGGGGAAGGTGTTTATGAAGGGGAATTGGTTCTTATGAAGGGAATTCTAGTACTTGCATCCATAAGTCATTAAGCCGAGGGTCTGGTCCCTCTAAAAGTCTGAGAAATTCTCTGAGCCCCTTTGACTTGTAGGGTTAAAAGTATTTAGAACATATTTATGGAGAGGAAATTAGTAAGTAAAGGGGAAAAGTGAATGAGGGGAAGTTAATTACATGAACTTGTAAACCTTTTTCCTTTGCCTTCATAGTTCACCATACATGTTGAAAGATGTATCTAAGCATGATGCATGTTGTTTGGTCCAAGTAACTTTGTAGTTCAACAACCTTTCTTCTACTTACCCTTTCTTACCTCTAACATATTTTCTTCATTTCTTAGGGTGTATTTAGGCTAGCGAGGCCTTATTCATCTATTTTTCTTTTGGAAAGTAAATCTATCTAATTCTAACCTTATATCATCCAAGGGCTGAGATTAAGCTTATGAGCTCCTTTTATTTTTTCCACCTAACTATGATCTACCAAGATTGAAATGTTTGGTCAGATTTTATTCTCTAATATATAAACATCAAATTCAAAGCATGGAATAATCAAGATTAAACCGTTTGATTACCATGGATTGTGGCATGAGTAACAAGTTGCACACAATCATTATTATGCATAAAATTAAATAGTAGTGGCATTTGGACTTGCACACTTTCATGGTCTTTTTGTTTTGGGGGTTCATATTCTTTCTTCTTTTTTTACCTTCTTTTATTCTTTTTGTCCTTTGATTTATCTTTTAGGACATACCCTCTTTACGTTTTTTGATTTTCTTAATATGGAAAATATTTGCAGAAAGCAAAGTTGTGTACAATATTACAAGGCTTAACCTTAGTCATTCAAAATTATGACTCCTATTGGTATAGGAACCTAACAGTGGCTCCAGTTGGGGATGACATTTCCTTGTGAAATGTCAAGAACTTTATATATCAGTAGCCTTTGAATTTTTTTTGATGTTGCCTTGCAAAATGTCTTTCTATGAATTTGCATTATTGATACTTATGATAGCGAATCTTTTGAAGCTTAGGGCCTTCTCTTCGAGCTTCAACTTCAAGGATCATTATCCAATCCAATCTAGACTTTTGAAAATATAATACATACAAATGAAAATTAGTAATTAGGTTCAAAGTAGTGTTTCAACATTTGACCATTCATTGGCCCACCTTCTGCATCTGTACCATCAATTTCTCTTAAGAAGAAAGCATTATTTCCTCTATAATCATAAATGACACAGGGACCTTTCCATAGGAAATCAAATTTCCCATGTTTTCCTTTATCTCCCCTCTTGAGTCCCACTTTAGCATTTTGTCACCAATGTAGAAATCATCAGCCTTGGTTATCTTATCAAAAATCTTGTTTATCTTTTCTTGCACAACTTGAGACTTTACATAAATCTCTTCTCTTGTTTGTTGTAGATGTATAGTTTGGTTGATTCTCCTTTGGATACTATTTGGTTCAATATATATTTCTTGAATCATATTAATCACTGGGACTCCCAAAGAGGTTGGAAAGACAACTTCCATTCCATAAACTAGTTGATAGGGAGAAGTACCAATTGATTTCTTTGTAGTCAATCTGTCTGCCCATAAGGCATTGACTAGCTTTCTATTCCATGTTTTCTTATTGTCCTCTAGTAACTTCTTGATGACGTTTACTAGAATTTTATTTGAGGATTCAGGCAATCCATTACCTTGGGGGTAATATGTTGTGGAATGGCCAAGGGTGATATGGTATTTATTGTAGAATTCTACCATTCTTTTGGATTTAAAGGCTGTTGCATTATCAGTAATGAGCTTCGTTGAACATCCAAATCTAGATACAATATTGATTTCAAGGAAGGTAATGATAACATTATATGTGGCTTGCCTTGAAGGTATGGCCTCTATCCATTTTTTAAAGTAGTCAGTGGCAATAAGGATCCATTTGTGTTGGGCAGAGGAGGGTGGGTGAATTTCACCAATTAAGTCTAGACCCCATTGTTGAAAAGGTATTTTAGCAGAGATTGGCTTAAGGGGTATTGGTAAGAGCTTTTTCTTTCCCTCAAAAACTTGACACTTGTGATAGGAGGTCACATATTTCTTGACATCAAAAAACAAGGTAGGCCAGTAGAAACTAGCTCTAAGGATTTTATCTACTGTAGTCTTCCAGTAAAGGTTTCCTCCATAGTCACTTGCATGAAACTCTTGTAAAACCTTGTCAGCTTCTTCTTTTAATAATAAATTGAGAAGAATACCTTCATGGTCTCTCCAAAAAAAAACATTATCTAATATAAAAAATCTAGAGTATTTCATATTTAAAAATCTACTTTTAGTCCTAGATAGTTTAGGAGGAGCTTGTAAATTTAGTAAAATATAACAAATATCAGCATACCATGGTGATTCAAGAAAAGCCTAGCTGATTAATGGAGTCACCATCTCCTCTTCATTATCTATTGCTGCAATAAAGTTAATATCCAAGGCCTGACAGTTCGATTCAAACATGAGCTTGGCTAAACCTTGGACCTTGATTAACTTCGTTGGTTTAATTTCTATGTCATACTCTATGATAGTATCATCCACTTCCCTCTCTTTCCATCTGGACCTTCCTGAGTTAGGATGTCTTCTACTACTAAATTAGGAACGTAGGCTACTATGTGAGAATATATGATGTATACCCTAAAATATTTAATGTCTTTGACCAAAGCCAAGGCCTATTTCTCCATTATATTTTATTTCAAAGGCGCATTTGTTACCGGGAAAAGTGTCTATTTAGAACTGCTCTATCCCACTAAGGTGTGACAGCTGCCTTAGAAACAAACAGAGTAAAACTACTATTGTATTTCCTTTATGAACTATAGACAGAGAGGAATAGAAAGAACCAACCTGTGTCTTGAGCTAATCCTTTGATCCAATCCCTCTCTTCTTTGACAGTTTCCAGCTACCTGCTCCCTTACTTGCCCAGCTTCACCAAGTACTTATAAGATCACAGGAGAAGAAAACTATTCAAAGACATGGATCTATATTCATAAACAACTTAGGATCAGATTTAAGTTAATCATACAAATGTAACAAGCATCAATGATACACAAGCATGGAGGAAAGACTCAAATAGTTTTTATTGATAAACAAGAAGATCCAGGAGGAGTTACAACCGATGATTCCTCACCCAGCATCAACCTCCCAGCAAAGAAGCCCCTCTTCACCTCCAACAAAGCATAAATCACCCAATACTCTTATATTTGTCTCAAAACCAACAGCAATTCCTTACAATATGCAAAATTTCAGCCTCTGGATCTCTGGGATGAGGGATCCATATATAGATGTATGCAAGGAGGATGAGTCAGCTTGTGATTTGATTAGTGTCTTCTCTCTGTCAGTTCTTGCTTCCACTTGGAGACTGAAGGCCTCTTACTCATCCTTGGTCGAATTCAGTGAGGCAAGTGTCATAGGAGAAGATTCTGGAAGCTTCCATTGTCTTTCCACCTCGCGGAATGACACTGCCATTTCTCATTTCTCGCCCAACGCACCCTCATAGTGCATTTAGGTGCGTTGCAACGCACCTAGCCAGTGGAGCAGCTGAAATGATCCTGTTTTGACTTATTCTGAGCAGTTTCTGGTGGAGAACTTCTGGGAGAAGCTGTAATTTGTTGAACTTGTTCCTTTAGGGGTTAGAACAACACTTTTAGGGACTTAGGAGTGCTTGGTTTATGGACATTTCATGCTTAGAGCTGTAAGGCACGAAAATGTCTATAACAGTTGCCCCCTAAAGTATGAGGCCGTTAATCGAGTGAAATGCTTTATTATGAGGATCTAAAGTTCTTTCAATGCTGGGAGGAGACCTGTAATAAGATACAATACAATACATTATCTTCATACTGTTTTTCATGATCTAGCTGAGGCAGGCATTCCCATGCTCAGCTTTATAAATTCATTTTCATGTACATAGGACAGACAATCGTCTGATTGTAAACTGATGATTCTGATAGAGCCACCATCCTTTTGGTAGGATGATTATCTGTGCTGCAATGCTGTACATTTAATGTCTTTATTTCCCTGAATATATATCACAGCCCGGATGGATGAAACTAGATCCGGGGTCTTCAATCTCGTCCGATCTTCACTCGAAGTAGAAGTCGATCCATGTGAGAAATCTTCTGGAGTCGAACATGGAAAGACATCGCTTGATTACCAGTCAATGATGTAAACTGTTAACAAGCGTGAGAGGAATAACCGATAATGATAATGATCCTCAAGGTACTGCAGTACAATTCACGTGGTGTGAATAAAGGACTTGGCGTCGAACACCACGCAAAATATCTCGGTCGAAGGTCATTGATGTAAACCTGTCGCCGGAAGTGAGAAACTTGCCATTGAGGCATGCAAGCTTCAAAGTACTAAATGGGGTGTTCCTAGACCAACTTCTTGGATAATGAGCTGATGTCGACAAGAAGTGATCCGTCACAGGAGGGCCTTAATGAATCCCACATCAATGACACGGAATGGAGCAAATGATTTTGATGGAGGTGAAAACGATCTGATGATATATGGTTCAGGGTGGCGGTCCTGAAAGAATGGAGTATAATGTATGGTAGTGGGTGGGACACAGGTGGCTTCTCTGGATGACTTCTCTTGAACATGTCGGCGACACTGATGTGATGGATTGGTAGCATTAACCCCAAATGTGGATGGTATGGTGTGACCATGGTGATGTGACCGGTGAATGAAACAACCCAACCCGACTCGGACACGGAGTGGAAGTGTCATGTTCAAGAGCGACTTGCTACCAATAAAGATTCTTTGAGTTTTCTTCCCAATTTTTCCCCAGTCATTGCTGACTAGTACCTCTTTATTTTTGTCAAGCTTGAGGAGGATAAAATATGCTTGTTCTATAATTTTCCCTTCGGGCAAACCCATCGCTATGTTTTAACGAGCCTAGCGATAGTGAAACTCGTTCTCGTCTAAAGACAAGTTTGTCGCTATTAATCTTTTTAACGAGTTTAATGACAAAGATAACTCGGTCCTTTTCATTTTTAGAGAGTCTGAAAAGGTACGTAAAGATAACTCCAAAATTCCTTTTTCATCATCTAATCCCTTAAGTCCGAAAAAGTATAAAACAATACAAAAGGGATGAATTTTCGATAGTTTTAACGAGCCGAACAAAACAAGCGCTCGATCTTTTAGTGTAATAATCCCTCAGGTCCAAAAAGATTAAAATCTAGACGAGGGATATCACTTCCTGTCCCTTTAACAAGCTGGAGAGGCCAATGGCTCGGTAATCTTTTCATATTTTACGAGTCGGTTGAAAAGAGCTTAAAGGAGACTCGTATTTTGAGGAACGAGTGATAAAACGGGTAGCAGCTGATTCCAGGTAAGGTTTGGAATTTTCCAATCATGGCAGTGTCACAAGGATGGCTAGTGAAATCACTCTTCGCAGCTGTTCTTCAAAATGGGTAAACAATCAAATGGAGGTGAATGATCGGACAATGAAAAAGTGGAGGTGACGGTGCAAACACGACCAAGGCTTTAGTGGCTGAAGTACTTCATTCACGGTGGTTATTTACCAGGGAATAGTTCATTTTTTAACAAGCTTAGACGCGGGTGGAAACATTTGCTTGGTGCGGGTTTATTTTTTAACGAGCTTGAACCTTGCGGTAACACTGCTCGATTAATCCAGTCGTATGATAAGAATGTCTCATATGAAAATGGAAACTTTTAGAGTTTTGCCCCACATCCTTTCTTTATGCAAGTTAGGAAACGACCAATCCATAAAACAGATAAATGATCGATCTTTGCTTGCACTCCAAAAGGTTTGCATGCCCCCAGGTATAAAACAGAGTTTCAAGGTTACCTCTACTTCCATCCGCCAAAACATTTGTTTTACCGAGGGAGGCCTACCTCTTACAGGTTACCCAAAGATTGTTCTGTTCACAGCGCAATCAAAACACTTCTTCGGCAATGTCTACCGAAATAAAAAAAGGTGAATGGATGATATACTGAGACCATCCCTGACATAACTTTGACAAGAGGATCTTGTACTAGAATAACCCCCTCTTCCAATCATGGACGGGGATACAGACTAGGCATATTCTCCCACAAAAACCTACTCTATACCCGAAGTTTCCCTGCCGAAGCAGACCAGGATGCATGCCCCCTGGGTTTCAGTCATATCCCTCCGAATTCCTCGCGCTCATCGGGAGGACGGACTGGAGATTGAGACATTTCTTGTGTGAAAAGACCATTTAGGGATGGTATATGACTATTTGCTCTGTATGATCTGGGAAATGAAAGCTGGTCCACGAGCTTGACCACTCTTCCTTCGTGCGGAAAACACATTACTCTAAAGAGTGAGGAGACAATGGCTCCCATGCAATAAATATAGTCTCGTCCAAGGAGTAGATTGTAATCTAGGGGTCCTTGAACTACCATTATGTTCATGTGAACGGTTTTCCCTCTCAATGTTATGGGCACATCGGGAAGGATCCCTAAAGGTCGACTGGTTCCTTTATCAAAGCCTGTCAGATTTCTCATCTCAGGCAAAAGCGATGGCGAACCAAGCGCTTTCCAAGCGGTTGAGGAAAGGATACTCATAGAAGCCCCCTCATCTATGATTGTACCAGCCATAACCATTCTATATATTTGAACGATAATTCGGAATGGTACGCTTGCTGGTAAACGGGGTTTGCCTAGCTGATTCCAATCGAAGGAGACAACTAGGTTGCTTGGAGGTGGGACCGAATAGACGGCCTGGTACGACTCTGACGAACTTCCTTCCTGCGGTAAAGTAACGGGTAAATTGCCCCCATGTTCGTTGGAGTCTGTGCTTATGAAAAGAATTTGGACACTGTCATCCTTGTTCTCTTTAGTGACTGTATCATCTGAAGATGAAACCTCTGAAGGCAAGATTGGGTCAACTGCCGCCTCGACCTTTTGACTTTCATCTGGTATGGATCCTGATGGTTTATCTTCAATGATAGGTGCTTCAGCAGACCACCTGAGCGGGCCAGCTGGATTTTCAACTAGTGACTGACTCGGCAAGAGTTTTTTATATCCAGGAGGAAGTCGTAACGGTGAAACCGGACGGTCATCCAAAACTCTTTTAACTTCGTCTAAGAAGGGACAACGGTGAACGGCATGATCGCCTTCACACAGTTTACAAGGAAATCTATATTTTCCTTTTTGTCCTGGGGCTTCACTTTCACTAGTCGACGGTGTGCTTTCAACATGATCATCAGAGGTTGACGACACCGGGTTGTGCAAACGAGGAGACCAGTCCCTTAATATTCGAGGGATGCAAGGACAATCTCTGTGAAAGTGGTCTCCTTTGCAAATGACACATGGCGATTTAGGCCTGGTCGGTGCAGTGTGTGGATTTTCGTTAGACGACACTCGTTTTCCCCCATTCGCCTTTGGCTCCTTCTTCTTCTTCTCTTTCTTCTTCTTTTCCTTCTTCTCCTTAGGAACTTGACTTTTGGCTTTACCAGCCCCATCAAGCGAAGAGGAAGGAGGAGAGGAAGAATTAGAGGAAGTAGAAGGTTGGTGGGCAACTCTGGACTCGTCTAATTTCTGATTCGATTGTTCAGGAATAGTGGTGTTCTGAACGACAGAGGTTGAGAAGAGCCATACAGGCAAACCAATTGTCAGTCTTGGAAGCGACAATGTGGCCGTATGGGGCGCACCAACATCTCCCCAAGAGGAGAAGGGACTAGGATTTCCTCCAAGGGGAATTCCTTGGTTGGTAGACTCCATTTTCTCAACCCAAGATCAACGTAGGAAAGGGTAATGAATAATCCATTTAAAATAAATTTTTATACGCTTTGACACAACTTGTTTTTTTAGTTTTTAAGAGTCGAGAAAAAACAAAAGATGACTCTAGTCTCCTTCGATTTTTAATGAGCCTGAAGTGACAAGTGCTAAGATGGACCTTTTCTGTTAAGGAGTCTGAAAAGGAACGAAAGGGACTGCTCTGGAGATCTAGGTAGAGGGAGTACCAAACCAATCGCAAAACTGCAGAATACTTTTTACGGTACGGCAGTCAATCTTCCCGAATGCTGTGTTCAGTGCATTGCGATCGATAGGGCAGTAGACATGGTTTCCTAAGGATAAAGGATTTAAGCCTATAGGGGTCTCCCAAAATATACTCGACGGTACGTGGGAGCACAAGTCCGTACTGGCACTTATCGTCTCAAAGTGGTAGAATCACCCAACCATCAATGAGGACAACAGTTACCAGGCTTTACGACGCCGGAATACATCTCTAGCCTAGACCTCTAAATGTTGTGCGTTAAGTTCCAAAGCGTTGTTAGATTCATTGAATTTATTTTAAGTTGATCTTGCTTATGAAGTTTTCCTTTTGGGTTCACCACGAGATGTAGATGTAATTCCTAAAATGCAATCTAAAGATGATAAACAAACTTTTATCTCTTTTGTGCAATGAAAATCCTAGCTACTAGAGGAAAAGAAAGACACAATATTTTCACAAAGAGCAAAGAGCACACTGTAAATGCACTTTCCTAAATCAAGCCAAACAGACTGTCAATATGCAAATGCACATGCATGTATTTGTTTTCAACTTTCTTAGTATTGATGCTAAAAAGAAAGTTGATGTACAAATCTGAATTTGCTTTCAAGCGACAAACACAAACAAGCTTCTTTTCGAAATCAAAAGATAGAGACGATTACGACACTTTACGATTTTGAAATGAATACTCATTTTTGACACTAGAAAGTCACAAATTCAGACCAAAAGCAATAGTAAAAGTATAATCGACCATCAACAACAATCAAACTTTCTCCTATGATCGAAATCGACACTTGCGACAGATCTGAATCAAAGGACGACCGTACGACTATTCTACTTTTGCAATGGAAAACTGTAAACGACTCAACAAACACACAAAAACATCTACAGTTCTTTTGTACAAAGGAGGCGGAATAACAGTAAGGAAAAGGGGTTTTAAACAGACATACATATACTGATCACGGGCAGCAAAATTCAGAGACAAAACTGGAAAGAATGAAGCATAAGAACCTCAGCTGCACAGGGCTAGTCTGATCAGCGCACCTGTAACACAGAGAAACTGGATTGCAGCGTAGGTTTCCCTTTCGGGAAGTGCGCTAAAATGCAAGAACTCTTAACAGTGCCTGCGCTGGGGCAGAAACGAGAATCTGTCCGGGTTATGGGTCACGGTTTGCAGTTCAGTCTTTGGTTTTTGGCCGAGTAAAAGAAATCAGTAATGCACAATCAGGGGTAGATCTAAGGAGGGTCTAAGAGCTATCACAAGGGCAATCAGATAGTTTGTGAATCAACTGTTCAAATCATAAACAGATCCAGTGAACGGATTGAAGCAGCAGATATCTACTTTGCATTTGTTATGGAAAATGCAGTTCGAATGCTACTTATAAGTTTATGAAACAAACAACAAAGAGATACACAAACAAACTAATTAGACATTCTCCCCAGCGGAGTCACCATTTTGTTACCGGGAAAAGTGTCTATTTAGAACTGCTCTATCCCACTAAGGTGTGACAGTTTCCTTAGAAACAAACAGAGAAAAACTACTATTGCATTTCCTTTATGAACTATAGACAGAGAGGAATAGAAAGAACCAACCTGTGTCTTGAGCTAATCCTTTGATCCAATCCCTCTCTTCTTTGACAGTTTCCAGCTACCTGCTCCCTTACTTGCCCAGCTTCACCAAGTACCTATAAGATCACAGAAGAAGAAAACTATACAAAGACATGGATCTATATTCATAAACAACTTAGGATCAGATTTAAGTTAACCATACAAATGTAACAAGCATCAATGATACACAAGCATGGAGGAAAGACTCAAATAGTTTTTATTGATAAACAAGAAGATCCAGGAGGAGTTACAACCGATGATTCCTGACCCAGCATCAACCTCCTAGCAAAGAAGCCCCTCTTCACCTCCAACAAAGCATAAATCACCCAATACTCTGATATTTGTCTCAAAACCAACAACAATTCCTTACAATGTGCAAAATTCCAGCCTCTGGATCTCTGGGATGAGGGATCCATATATAGATGTATGCAAGGAGGATGAGCCAGCTTGTGATTTGATTAGTGTCTTCTCTCTGTCAATTCTTGCTTCCACTTGGAGACTGAAGGCCTCTTACTCATCCTTGGTCGAATTTAGTGAGGCAAGTGTCATAGGAGAAGATTCTGGAAGCTTCCATTGTCTTTCCACCTCACGGAATGACACTCCCATTTGTCATTTATCGCCCAACGCAGCCTCATAGTGCATTTAGGTGCGTTGCAACACACCTAGCCAGTGTATTTAGGTCCTATGCAACACACCTAGCCAGTGGAGCAGCTGAAATGATCCTGTTTTGACTTATTCTGAGCAGTTTCTGGTGGAAACTTCTGGGAGAAGCTGTAATTTGTTGACCTTGTTCCTTTAGGGGTTAGAACAACACTTTTAGGGACTTAGGAGCCCTTGGTTTATGGACATTTCATGCTTAGAGCTGTAAGGCACAAAAATGCCTATAACAGCATCTCTCAGGGCTTTGCTAAAGAAAGCAATGGATTGTTCATAGCCCTCGTCATTTTTCTATAATAGGACTGCAATTATTGTGTGTTCTGAGGCAAAGGAAAATAAAATGAAATCGCTATCAAACTTAGGACTTATTAGTATTGGTGTTTTAGTTAACACTAGTTTAATGTCTTCAAAGGATTTCTTAGCCTCAACAGTCCATTTTATTGTGGATTCTTTTTTCAGCATATTGTTAAGTGATCTAATTAATTCTGCTAGGTTAGATATAAATCTTCTAAGAAAAATGATTTTTCTGAAGAAATCTTGTAATTCTCTAATGTTCCTGTGGTGTCTTATTTGTAAGATGGCTTCTATTCTTGCTGGGTCTATTCTAATACCATATTTCAAGATTATATGACCTAATAACTTTCCTTCCTCTAACCCAAACGATGAATTTTTGGGGTTCAAGGAGATTCCATAGTACCTGCATTTTATAAACACTTTCCTTAGATGATCTAAATGTTGATTGTTTGACTTTGAAAACACAGTAATGCCATCTAGATATATCACAAGGAAATCATGAAGTTCTTTGGCAAAGGCTATATCCATAGCCCTCTGGAAAGTAGCTCCTACATTCATTAGCCCAAAAGGCATTTTCACATACATAAAAGTGCCCCAAGGAGTAGTATAGACAGTCTTGGGTTGGTCATCAGGATGAACTAAGATTTGATTATAACCAGAAAACCCATCCAATAATGAGATTCTGGTTGATCCAACCACTCTCTGAAAAATTTGATCCATGTTGGGGAGAGGGTAATTATATTTCAGTGATACTTTATTGAGGTTTCTGAGATCCACACAGAGATTGATCTCACCTGTTTTCTTTCTTGTTGGCACTAATTTTGATACCCAATCAGAGAATCTGATTGGTGCAATTATTTTAGCATCATACATCCTTTGGATTTATTTTTCTATAACAGGCAATGAGATAGGATTAATCCTTCTTAGTTTCTATTTGAAAGGCTTTTGATTTTCTTTTATAGGAATAGTGCTCTGGATGATGTTGGTGTCATAGGATTTGAGGTCCTCATAACTTCAAGTAAAAACATCCTTAAACTCATTCAACAACTCGATGTATTTCACTTTTTCAGTAGGAGGTAATGATCTTGAAAGCTTGATCATTTTTAGACTTTCATCAGTGCCTATGTTGCATTCCTCAATGTCAGATCTTAACGGTTCCATCTTAGGTTTCTTAGGAACATCATTTAAATCAAATAAATATTCTAGAGGGGTTAATCCCTTTGGTAAGAAGTTATCCTTTAGATTGATTGCTATAGTTTCTTCGTTTATCATTTCATCAATTTCCATTATATCTAGGTTATCTACATTTGATTCGTTAAATTTGGTTGGGTTAAGTCTATCTATTTTATCATCTTCTATCTTGTTTATTTATATTTTATCGTTAGTGTCAGAATCTATGGATGTATCAGTATCTATGTTATTATTTACAAATTCTTCTTCTGAAAGAAAAAATTTATTTATCTGTTTATCATTAGTAAATATTTTCTAGTTCTTCAAATTATTAGGAATTGTAGAGCTATGCCTAAATTCAGAAATGTACTAATAATTAGGTTGGAAGGGTAATTTACAAGTGCTAGAAAACATTGCTAAACTATGGGCTTACGTGTTATGTTTCCTAGGGATGACTACAAGCTTGGTTTCTATGAAAGTATTTAGTATTTATACAATAGTATCTCTATAGCAACTTAATCTAGGGTCTTTAGTCATATATACAACATCTATTTGTTTCACAATTAATTCAGAGTGTCCCATAATGGAAAATATTTTAGCTCCTAAATTCCTAACTAACTTAAGACCTAAAATTAATGCTTCATATTTGGATATATTATTTGTACATTTAAAATTTAGTCTATATGCATGTCCTTCTGAATAATTATTCTCGAAGTTATATATCCATACTCCTGCTCCTTCTCCTAACCTATTTACTAATCCATCAAACTCTAAATGCCATAAGATTTCATGATCGTAGTTTTCACTATCTGGTGGAATAAACTCTTTATCATTCACATCAATTAGACCTTCTTGCTTATTGAATATCTCTATGGTCTGACTAGTCTCATCTTATGTAGAAACTGCAACTTCTTTTGGTTCTATATCAGTGCTATCTAAAAGTGTTTCTTGAGTCTGATCAACAGTATACAAAATAAAAGAATCAATATCTGAATGTATGGAGTATATGGGAAAGTTTTGAGGCCAATCCTGTCTACTTACCATATATTTCATTAAGGTTTCTTGGTATAGTTTCTTTGGTTGTCCAAAAACAGAAATTGTTGCATAAGACATATCAAGTTGAAGAGATCCCTAAAGTTTGGCTCCCCATGATATTGATAAAAGCATGCCATACTTCGGTGGAATATCAACAACTACAATGTCCATTAGGATGCTTTTGGCAGGATATTGGACTAATGTAACAAATAGGTCTTTGATTAATCCTAGACACTTTACTTGAGTAGAGTCAAAAGAGAATAAGCCTTTGTAGGGCCTTGTTATGTCTAGGTTCAGCTTTTCCATTACTGATTTGGGCATTAAATTGTGAGAAGCTCTAGAATCCAACATTGCATTGTGTAAAATCTTATCATGGATGCTAAGGCTTATATAAAAAGGTGGAACTCCTCCATCCAATGGTTTGCCATTAACATCAGGACCAAATATAAGTTCTGGTTTATCATCAAATAAGTTAACTGAATCTTCATTTTCAGCAAAGTTTAAGGTCTGATTTATCTAATATTTGTAAGGTTCATTCTTGATTAATTCTATTAAAGGAACTGGAATCTTTAGCTTGCCTATCTCTACTCCCAAATTGAAAGGCAAAGAATATTTTTCTGATTGAGGGTTTTGAGTCTTAGCAGCAGGGATTTGAGTAGGATTGTTTTCTTTTTCTTTACTAGGGATTTCTTTCTGTGGATTTACAAGTGGAATTGAAGTGGATGGTTGATCAGTAGAAGGTTGATCAGGGGTTATATCTACAATTGTGGGGCTAGAAGGATTTGGGTTCTGCTTAGGGAGAATTTGAAGGACCTTTGAGACAGTGGCTTCTTTTATCTTCTTGGGCAGATTATGCATCGTTTTCTTCATTTTCTCAGGGACAACCAAATTCTATTTGCTTCTTAGATTGTATTGCTTGTGGACTTCAAAAATAGCAAAGTCACACCCTTGTTTATAGTCAAATGATTCACCAGACTGTTCCTATAGTTGTTGCAACATATACAGTTCTTGCTCATCTTGAGTTAGAAAAACAATGTCTTCATCATTTACTCCCATTAGGTTAATTTTTGTGTCACGCTCTGGATTTTTTGGATTGGATGTTTCTACATAATTTTCTTAAAAAGGAGGCCTTATGTTCTGATCTGGTCCATTTTTCCCTATGTTTTGGTTAGTTCTGGAATTTTGGTTTCTAATTGGAGGTGTTTGTTGGTTATCCCATTGGGGTTTCCTTTCCATGTTACCTATTCTCTCCATTAGTCTCTCCATGTTTTTAGCCAAGTTATCTATTTTAAGATCAGATGGTGAATTTTCTTCCTTAGCAGTTCTTTTTTCATTTCTAACTCTAGCCCTTTTGGCTAACAAGTTTGCTTCTACACTAACAGCTACACTTTGCATTTCTTCTAAAGTAGGGGGGTTTCTTTCCCTAAGCTGGTATGACTTATCAAATCAAATCCATTAGGGAACTTTATTAAGGCCAAGTCAGGTGGGGGTCTAAGGTTAACTAGGATTGCATTATATATACCATTGAATCTAGTGCAGTAATATTGAACTGTTTCGTTAGGTCCTCTCTTAATATTCTCATATTCTGAAAGGATTTGTAAAGGATTCTTTTTCTTTTCCCACCTATCAATAAACAACCTTTGGAAGTTTGCTAGGTCTGCTATGTGATTGGCTGGGAAGGCTTTAAACCACTTCTTGACATCACCAATCAAAGATTGGGAAAAGAGTCTCATCTAGACATCAACTTCATCTAGTTCATGTAGTTCAAATAAGTCAAACATCATGTTTACATGCTGCTGAGCTGTATACTAACCAATAGCATCAAACAAGGGAATCTTACTCTGATAATATGCAGGCATAACATGAATTTGGTCAGGTAAAAAAAGAGGAGCATATTTGTTTGCCATTGTTGTTGATTGGGATGGGATAAGTTGTGGAGTTGATATAATTGGGACTAATATAGTAGTAGATGAAGAATTAGGACTAGTAGGTGGTGAATGAGTAATGATAGGTTGGTGAGAGAGTGAAGGGGTAAAGGGTGATGTAGAATGGGATTCAGGAGGTACTGAAGTAGAAGGGAATAATGGTGAACTCAAAGTAGTGGAGATCTATTCAGACAACTCAGGGGTAGTAGTGGTAATGGATGATTGTGGAAATTTTAGAATATACTCATCAATGGATCTGTTGGCCTATTGGACTTTAAGGTCTACAATGAACTCAAGGACTAGAACATTATCGTATATTTCACTTTTAGACTTTGCTTAAATAATGATAGACCAAATTACTCATCAAAGGGAAGATCTTCTAAAAACAACCACTCATCAGGACATGCATTAGCTTTAACTAAAGGTGTGTGACTAGATGAACTTTCTTCTTTTTTGGATTTTCTTGAAATTAGGCTGAGATTATAAACTACTAGGGGAGGATTGGGATCTGGATTAGCCCTAGTAAAATGAGTCTTCCTAGAAGCCAGAATTTCAAATTTTCAATTGTTTTTGTAGTACTTTTCAATATAACTTCTAGCAAACAACTTTAAGAGGCTTAAAATACAAAATCAGAAATTTCTTAAAGCTTTATTAGGTCTGAGGAATTGTTGGGTCCCTAGTGGAGTCGCCAATATGTTATCACTCAAAATTTTCTCTTGAAGTTATGGGAAGAAAGAAAATGACTGAGGTAACCACAAACCAACTTTTAGGCTTAGGCTCTAGCCAACCTAAGTCCAAGGAGGGCTCTCTCTAGGATTTAGCTTTGTTTTTGTTGGGATATTAGGCTAGTTCTTAAGTTTCAAGGGGTTTTTGATTTGTATTGAGAATTGGGTGGTAGGGATCTTTAAACAGATGGATAGAATGGTGTCTCTAGACCATTGGGCATATGTAGTCAAAAGAAGGGAAGAAAAACTGGATCAATTCACTAAAGGGAATGTTCAAAGGGAAAGATAGCAGAGTAGAGTGCAAGACTTTAGGCCGAAGGGATGGAAAAGATTTCAATCAGGGTTAGAGAGCAATTAAGAATTCTCAGACCGAGATTGAAACAAGGAATAGGAGGCTAATCAGAAACAAAGGGCAATTAAGAATCCTTTGCTATAGATCAAAAGTAACAACCTAAACTAAGGAGAAATTAAGAATTCCTTAACTTAGATTATTTGTAGAAAACATAGATTTTCCTAACTATTACAACAGAGTGTAATTAAACAAATTCTGATATAATAGTTCCAGTTATGGCATACAGATTTAGATCAACAGTATGAAAAATTAAAGAGAACATCAACGATAGAAAATGCTTGTCTACACCTCACTCTACACATGAATCTTTTGAAATATCTTGTCTTTATCCACTAATCCAGCTTGCTAGCTCAGTAAATGCTCCAATAGCTTTTACAATATTTCAATCAAGCAGTCTAAAGAAATTTCTAAGAATCCACCCTACATACTTCAATTTGTGAAGTATTTATTCTAAGGTGTGGTTACAAATATCTCAAACTAAATTGAGATTTAATCTAGGAAATAGAAAATATCTTCTCGCAGGAAGATAGAGGCAGCTAATGAACTAATTCATGTTGTCCATTTTATTGTGGAATTGCTAGCTGTTATGGTTTATTTCTAGCTCTTTATTCTCTGGCTATTTGAATCTTCTTACTGGAGGCCTTAGTTACTTGTGTCTTTCATCTGATAACTCTCTGTCACTGATACTCTTTCACTCCTGATGACCTATCTTTATCCTTCACTATTTCTTCCTTTTACTGTTACAATTGACTTTTACTGTGTTTTTCAACAGTAAATTCTTATATTTTATATGTGTATTTAGCAATTGGAAGTGGATATTGATCAAGTTTTAGTGTGTTTTGTCTGTTTGTCTTCTATCTGCATCTCTGGTCTTGCTCCTCTGTTCTGAACTGTTACTGCTCTGTATTTGTCTTCTTCTCGGCTCTGAGTGTAAGGGTCTTCATCTTCGTTCCTTGTATAACTAGTCTTATTTATTTGAATTTGTTTTTTTAACAGGTTTCTAGTCGAGTCTTGGAGTAAACAGGTTCCTTTGACTAGTATCGGGACTGTTTATCCAAGCTCTGATCTGTCTGATAACCTAAAAAATAAAACAATTTAAGAAAACTTCGGTTTGCTATGGAAGGGCGCTTGATGGTTCTCTGGCATAGGAATGTTTGGAAAAGGCCTCGGGGCAGTGATTTAGGCATAAACAGAGGTGAAATTGCATCGCAGAGGCGCAAGGAGGGTTTCATAGGTCTATGTTGTGAAACTGAGGAAATGCGAGACAACACAGGTTTTTGGGGTTCAAACTTCAATTGTCAAATATTTGAAAAGGGCACGAAATTCATATTTTATAGAGGACGGGCTGTTTATCGGGACCATGGGGAAGCGACTTTAGGAGGCTGTCGCACCAAATTTGGGCATGGGCGGTATTCGAGCGGGGTCGCCTGATCACTGTTAGAGCACAACATGTAGCAGTCGGGGGTCAGTGGAAAACCACCTTATCGGTCAGGTAAAGTCAGGTGATTAGGTTCGGTCGATATTGATGTAGGCTGTTAGATCTGCAGGACTACGATCTAACAGTGGTCAGGTGGGAGAGTTGTGCGGGGGAAATAAACAGAGGTTAATGGGGGGCCTAGGGGTTTAAACCCTAGTGGTTTACTATTAGTTTAGGCTTAATACCTGGTTAAGTGATTGGGTCAGGATTTAAGAGTGATTAGGGAGTCAGGTGAACCCCGATGTGGGATTAACTCAAGATTTACTGGGGTTACGTAAAATTAAGTGTAGTTGTAGTGGGATATGGGTTAATTTCTATAATTTTTATTAAAACTAGGGTTTGGGGTATTTATATAGGGATTTAATTATTTTTACAGGAAAAGGGGTTATATGGGTTTTATATAATAAATTTATTTTATTAATATGAAATGCGATGGATGGGTTTTTTCCTAAGTAGATGGGAAAAAAGCATGTGATTGCGCATTCAGGCTTTGAACTTAGGAAAAAGTGATTTTTAGTGGGTTTTTTGTGCGAAAGGGTTTTACATGGGGGGGTATTGTTTTCCTTAGGAAAAAAATGTGTTTAAACCTTAGGAAAAGGGGTTTTCTTAGGGTAATGAAAGGAAATGGATTTCATGAAGGGGAATTAGTTCTTATGAAGGGAATTCTAGTACTTGCATCCATAAGTCATTAAGCCAAGGGTCTGGTCCCTCCAAAAGTCATAGAAATGCTCTGAGCCCCTTTGACTTGTAGGGTTAGAAGTATTTAGAACATATTTATGGATAGGAAATTAGTAAGTAAAGGGGAAAAGTGAATGAGGGGAAGTTAATTACATGAACTTGTAAACCTTTTTTCCTCTGCCTTCATAGTTCACCATACATGTTGAAAGATGTATCTAAGCATGATGCATGTTGTTTGGTCCAAGTAACTTTGTAGTTCAGCAACCTTTCTTCTACTTACCCTTTTTTACCTCTAACATATTTTCTTCATTTCTTAGGGTGTATTTAGGCTAGTGAACCCTTATTCATCTATTTTTCTTTTGGAAAGTAAATCTATCTAATTCTAACCTTATATCATCCAAGGGCTGAGATTAAGCTTATGATCTCCTTTTATTTTTTCTACCTAACTATGATTTGCCAACATTGAACTTTTTGGTCAAATTTTATTCTCTAATCTATAAACATCAAATTCAAAGCATGGAATAATCAAGATTAAACAGTTTGATTACCATGGATTGTGGCATGAGTAACAAGTTGCACACAATCATTATTATGCATAAAATTAAATAGTAGTGGCATTTGGACTTGCACACTTTCATGGTCTTTTTGTTTTTGGGGTTCATATTCTTTCATTTTTTTTTACCTTCTTTTATTCTTTTTTACCTTTGATTTATCTTTTAGGACATACCCTCTTTACATTTTTTTATTTTCTTAATATGGAAAACATTTGCAGAAAGCAAAGGCATGTACAATATTACAAGGCTTAACCTTAGTCATTCAAAATTATGACTCCTATTGGTATAGGAACCTAACATGTGTTTTTCTCAAGTCTGAGTTTATTTGCTAGTAGAGTTTGTGGGGGTGTTGAAGTCTCGGGGTTTTCTCTTATTTCTAACTATTGGGAAAACCTCACTCTCTCTTCTATATACGTTTGCTAATGATTCCATTGTAGCTGGCTTGATTATTTCCTACTTCACCATTTATACCCTTTGTGTTGGCATTATGATTCTGATATGGCTCTATGTTACAGATGTTGTACTTGATGGCAACACCCTCAAGTGGCAAAGCTCTGATCAGGCTCTCAAAATGTTGAAAATTAAGAAGTACGCAGGAGAACCGTTCAGAAGATGCGTACACGCAGGTACACCGTGAAGGGACCGCGCCCAGACACGCAGGTCACCCGTTCAGGAGGTGCGTACCCCCAGTTTCACTTACTTCAAGGCAGAGAAGCGCATTCACGTGGGGTTTCCTATGTTTGGCCCGTGGTATTGTTATTATTATTGAGCCCCATGTTTTTGGGCCCCTTGTATTGGTTATCTATGGTATTGATCCATGATTTTAGGAGGAGCTTACCTATATAAAACAAAGGAGATCACTTGGCTAGGTATCTTTTGCATTGAATATCTTAAGATCTGAAATATTGGGTTATTGTCTTAAAAGCTTGATCTATATGTAAGTGAAGTTGAAAGCGAATCTGTGAAGGGTGATCTCTCGAGCGCATGATCAGATCTGGGCATCTGACTAACTGTGCCACACTAGTGGACTGCCAATTCGGCCCTAATCAGAAGTACGCAGGTGATTAACGGTACAGGTGCGTGGGTACGCAGAGCAGAAACAGGAGAGCTGCGTGGGTACGCAGAGCAGAAGAAGGGGTACTGCGTGGGTACGCAGAGCAGAAGAAGGAGAACTGCGTGGTTACGTAGTGCGATAAAGGTTCAGGTGCGTATGCACAGCAAAAGTACGCGGCGCGATAGTATCTCTGGGTGCGTACCTACAGTAACAGTACACGGCGCGATAGTGTCCCTTGGTGCGTACCTACAGTAACAGTACGCAGCGCGATTGAAGAAGCAGTGCGTGGGTACGCGGTGCAGTAGAAGGCTCTCTGCGGGTATACGCAGGGAAGCAGAAGGTGAAGTGTGTAGCGACGCAGGCCAGAGAAAGAAAAACTGCGTATCTGTCTTAAGATCTTCTGTTTACTGAATTTTTCTGTTGATAAGGTGTTCTGGGTTAGTTCTATTACTGTTGATCTGGTTACTGCAGTTGACTGTGTATTTTACATGTACTTGATGATCATTTGATGCTTAAAAGTGGTCCTTGTAAGAAAAGAAGTAGGGGGTTGTAGCTCCCTTCCAGGAAAGACTGGAAAACGAGAGAGAGTTGTAGCTCTCTGCAGGTTGCAGCCTGTGTACTGGTAAAGGACTGCACCAGTACAAAATCATTGTAAAAGGAGTTTCTAATTTGAAAGAAGATAGAGACATATTGCAGCAGGTGGTTTTCACCCACATTGGGTTTCCACCTTACATCTGGTGTTCTTTGGCATGACTATCTGTTTTTCTTGTTCATTCTCATTATTTTATGGTACTGATATGCAAAAATAATTCAAAGTATAAATAAGGAAGATTTGTTAAAAGAACTTGATAATACTGATTCACCCCCCCCCCCCCCCTCTCAGTATTATTTCCAACACTTTGTAGTCCTCCTCATTTTTATGGTCATTTGTTTAACAAGTATTATTCCTTTCCCTTTGTTATGATGGCTCCTCGACAAAGAATTCCAATTTGCAAAGGTGGATCAATAGGCTGATATTATTCTTGTCGATGGTTGTTTGGTTGGGAGTCTATGGTGAATTAATTTGACTCGGTTTCTCCTGAAGTTAGGAAGGAATTTTTCTTCCTCGAGTAAACAAATTTGGTGATCAAACTTATTTCTCTAATTTAGAGGTTATAGGTGGAAACCTCAAATGGATACTTGATATGGGGAGATTCAAAAAGCGTCGGCTTCATTTCCTTCATTGAATAATGTTGCACCAATAGATACAAACCCTACCTCGTATGGTTCTTCGAGACAAGGAGTTAGATAACTATAAATTATTTGTAGGACAAGAGGACATTACGAGGATTTTTCATAACATCCATTTCAGCTTGGATGACATTGTGGCAAAATTAGCAAGGGTGGAGAAATTTGTGGTCTTTGACTTAGATATTGTCAAAGGAGTTAAATGAAGCCCTTGCAGTCATCAATTACCCACTAGTTAGTTCTTCATCTCTTGTTGTCACTTCTCCATAGGAAAAATCTTCACCCCTCTCTTTGGTCATTATCTCTGATTAAGGTAATTTGATGGTTTCTACAGTTTCCCCTACATGGGGAAGTTGGCATGGAATTTCTAGCGACGGTTGGGTTTTTCACTTTGGACCTTCAAAGGTCACTTGTTTATGTTTAAGTGTTATATACTCTCTACTACCTTTAACAAAAACGCAATGATTTCACCTTTTCTTTTTGTCTTGCATGCAAGAAACATTTACTAGTAGTTAGGCTTAATTTGTTGTTCTTGTTGTCATCTTATATATGTTTGTAATGTTCCAGGCGGCTGGTGGATACAATTGATATACAAAATGTTTTATTCCATGTCCTTGATAATTTTTTGTATCTTAATTTCCAAATCATAGATATGGTGATCTTTTGGGTACGTTTGGTTGAAGCATTAGTCTCCCAGATTAGTCTTTTCGAAATATGAAATATGTAATGCTTTCAATATAATATTTTATCACATTAATGGAAATCAGTTACATACATTTAAAAGAAAAATCACTTAAATTGAAATCTAGAAAGAAAAGTTATTATTAATTTAAAATAATTTATTCTCCTATTTTCATCATTACAACGGAACATGGCAACACTAGGTTAAATATATGAATAGATTTAACCCAACTATTTCAAATTTTGGTAAACATAAAATATCCAAATTAAAAACCATGGTCCATAACAACTCTAACATTCCATGACATCCTTTTTATTCATAGAACCTTTGGCATGGACATCCATCCCCTGCCATCTTTTATCACTCAGGTTGTCCCTTTTGACTCCTAAAGGGATACGGCCGAGGTAACCACAAACCAACTTTGGACTGCAGGCCCTAGCCTGCCTGCAGTCAGAGAGGGCTCTCTCTTTATGATTTAGCTTTGTTGAAAGGGATGATTTTAGGCTAGATATGATGCACAGGGGCTTTGATTGAGTTTTGGTGGGAAAACTGACACTTTTAGGTAGAGAGGCAGAGTATAGTCTGAATGTTTCAAACCATTGGGCGTGGAGTCGAGGAGGGGAACTGCTGGTGTCTTTCCTTAATAATAGTGAGGGGAAAATGGAGCAAGATAACTGAAGCAGAAGCAACTTTCAGGTTCAAAGGATGGAATGAATGCTAAAGAAAGAGAGGCAGTTAAGAATCTCTCCAACAAATTAGCAGAGAAAATAACAGGGCGCTACGTAGGGGCAGTTAAGAATCCCTAGATAATTGGCCAGCACAGGTGAATTGGGGTAAACATGAGCCGGGAGGAATTCAATGTTCATAACCAATTCTTTTAGAGGAAAACATAAAGAAACAACAGAAATTGAGCATAGAGAGTGTTTAAACTAATTCTAGGCTATTCCTTTTTTCTGCTATTTAGATAATGGAAAACACATAAACAGAGATAAGAGGCACTTATTGCTTCAGGCCGCAGCGCAGGAATTCCATCTTCAGCTCTTCAAAACGTTCATCAACAACAGACAGTTCGCTCTCCAAGCTTTAAGCAATCTTTGATTACAGAAAAATCCAGGTATACACAGCGAGTCTCTAGTGAAAATCTCAATTAACCCTCCCTTAAAACTATACAGAGGGTGGTATATATAGGGAAAAAACTCTCTGCAGAGTTCCTTTATTACATCTTGACCTAATTAGGTCATAAAAAATGACTACTTGACCTAATCCTATCTAGAAATAAATGCAAAAAATATCTCGGGCCGTGCTCAGGGCCGATGTGTCAAAACTGAATAAATGATGCTGTCCTTGGTGGCTTGCTGCAGTGTTTCTGCAATAAATGGGTATGGGTTTCTGCTTTCTTGCTGTCCTGGTGCCTTGAATGCTTTAATGGTGATTTGAAGACAAGGATGGGCTGACGCTTATTGATTTGACTTTCTGGGGGCTTCATCAATGTTCAGGTACCTCGAGCCCCTAAAAAATCATGACTGATACTCTCTGGCGTCTTTTCTTCCACTGATACTCTCTGACAAAATCTGGACTGCTGATATGATGTGCTGCGGGTCTAATCGCCAGTAAATGGCCATTGTTCGGCCTCGGTATCATCTGGAATTGTCTTATGATCATTTTGGTATGCTCTGTGAAGAAAACAGATCATTTTTGCGCCTTTTCGGGCTTCCTGAGGCCGCATGGTGAGAAGATTCCCTAAAGATTCCCTGAAGATTCTCCATTTTGGCCCAAAAAATCGCTCATCAAAAACTGCCTCAGAATTCGATTCCGGGGCTCCGAAGTGCGACTTTCGTGCATCTGCGTCCAAAAAAGGGCTGATAACATCAGCATGACGTCAGCATTGTACGGCGGGTGACGTCAGCATGACGTCAACAGGGCGACGTGGCGGGATGATGTCAGCATGATGTCATCACGTATAGACGATGACGTGGCAGGTACGGTGGTAGGGACACGTGGCAGGAGGCCACGCAGGCAGGTGACTCATCGGGTGACTGGACAAGGGGGTGACGTGGGCGTGACTGTGCAAGGGGTGACGTGGGCGTGACTGTGCAGGGGGTGACGTGGGTGGTGACGTCACCTAGCAGGAGGCGTTAAGCGGTATATGGCGCACCGCTTTTCGGGGATGGCGGTTTCGAAGGGAGGGGCTCCGCCACATCCCAGCGTCTGACGCGTGGCGGGAGTACGGCGGCAAAACCGCCGAACTCTCGGACGTTAAAGGCCGAGCATGTCGGGAATGGGGATACCCGCCAACCATTGATCTGTGGGGCGGGCGATCCAACGGTTGGTGGCGAATGCGAAGGGACGACGGGTTAACGGGTGGGAATATTCGCAAGAATATTCCTTTTTTAATATGCACGGCGGATGGGTTAAAACTTAGGGAAACGGGTTTGTGCGGGTTTTTACAGGCGCGGGTTAATATCTATGCATAAAACTTTGGTTTAGGGGCGGAATATGGGTTTTTTGGGGGTTTTTTAGGGTTAAGGGGGAGGTTACTAGTTGACCAGATGTCAAACTAGTTCCTCAATGACGCGGATGGGCTAAAAACAATCCCAGATGGACTGTGATTTCCCGGACTTAGTAGAATTATGGCTATAATGCCAGGGGGGAATATTTACATAAGGGGATTTATATACATGATTTTAATAGGGGAAAGGAAAACTAATAGGGAGTTTATATAATAAGGGTGATGAGAAGAAGAGAGAGGTTAGTGAACTCCAGCCTGAGTACCTCCAACTGAAAAACTACCTCGGACCGAAAAATGGATTGCTTATCAAAATTGGAACACAGCAGTGGCATTTAGACTAGCAAACTCTTAAGGACACTTCTTTGGCCATTTGTAGCAAATATGGAGCATTGCGGCATGCATAGCACGACATATTTGGCATGTAAAACTGTCGATCATGAAAGATGATTAACTTGCTGCAGCAGGAGGCTAACAGTGGCTCCACTTGGGGATGGCTTTTCCTTGTGAAAAGTCAAGAACAACAGGTCAGACTGCCTTGTATTCAATTGTTACTGTGTTCTGTAAATTTCCCTTGGTTGGCTGCCTTATTGATCCTACCTACCTACCTACCCTAACCAATACTTACTTTGCTAGTAGGTGTAGTGAAATAGCCAATGCAGCCACTTAAGCAATAATAACATGAGTGGGATTTGCTGCTTGTGCTTGCCGGTGAGAGCAACTGAGATTTTGCAATTTGTTATGGCTTTGTCAATCTTTGAGAAGATCAGGAAGCTACTGACCTCCTTTGCGGTGTTTAAATACTGCACACAACTGTCCTGCAACATATATATACAATTTCTAGGCTGAATTAAAGAACTGTACAAAGGTTGAGGATCGCTACCACGCCTTGGAGTCGGGAGATCATCGACAACTCGATACTGAGCCTTGCAGCCTGTTAATGGAGAAGAGCACTGATCTCTTTCATCATTCTGCCTGCCAGCGGATAGGTCATTTAGAACTTGCAGAGGTGTTTGTAATTTTTTACAATCTGGCTCGAATAGAACTTGACTGATCTGTGCAGGTTGCTGGTCTTCTTCTTCTTCGAACAACTCAGATGGCTGAAAATAATGAGGCGGGGGATCCATTTGGATCTTTTGGTCATATGCTGCTGCTTCTGGATCCTCCTCGATCTGATATTCAATGGCTCTTTGGGGCTGCAAAACTAGAGGCAATACCTTTGGAACAATATCTTGATTATCCTCCAGTCGGTCAGTAGCAACACGAGGTGACACTTGATCATATATAGCATGATAGTTATCCTTGATAAATTGAAAAGATTCAAAACAAAAGGGTAAAGTTCCTTCACTGAAATCAACACACTCTTCGTTTTCTTCCTTTTCTTCATAGCTGAGATGGGCACGCTGATCATTGGGTTCAGGTTGCTGAACCTGAACACTGCTTCCTGCCAAAATAGGATCTGATTCCTCTGCAAGGCTGATTTGATCGTTAGGCTCATAGTCATCATCATACAGATCATATTTGGGCAGATAGTTGAAAGAAGACAAGCTATTATATTCACACAGTATATCAGGAGACTGCTCCATCATGTATGGCTAGATGAATATGTCATCTGTTTTGTGGCAGGTTTGTTCGTGAATGTCACTACTTTCCTGTTGTGAAACAGATCTGTTCTGGTGCTCTGAACATTCCACTTTCACTGTGATCAGCTGCATCATTTCCTCCGTCTTTTGTAACACACTATGAAATCTCTCTTCTTGCTCTGCTTTGCACTGTTCTTCCCTCCTTCTTAGATTTGCCTCTACGTCCACAGCTATGTCCTGCATTTGTTTCAAAGTGGACGGGCATCTCTCTCTCAAACATAATTCCATCTCTGTGTCAAATGCTCTAGGATATTGCAATAGAGCTAAATCAAGGGGAGGTCTTATATTTAAAGGCATGGACTGATAAACCTGATTGAATCTGTCTGAAAACTGCTGAACAGATTCATGTGGATGCCTTTCTAAATGATTGTATTCTTCAATGAGTGTGAAGAGATTACCTCTAATCATCCATCTATCAAGGAAAAGCTTGGCTCACTGCTGAAACTTAGAGATGCTCGCCTCAGGCAACGCTTTAAACCAAGTCCTAGCTTCACTTTGCAAAGAAAGGGCAAATAGTCTAAGACTGACATCTTCATTTTCCACTTCAAATGTATTAAGATAATCTTCAAAAACCTGGATATGTTTATGGGCAGTAATGCCATTCTCTCCATGAAATCTAGGGAGATATTCAGGATGATTTTCCGGCAGGGGACCAAGCACAGGAGGCAGGATGAGCGGCTTATATCTTTCAGGAACTTTACGAGGCACAGGAGTATGTACAGGAACTAGAAGACTGGGTTCTATTTTTGGTTCCTCCTTGGCTGTATGATGATCTTCAACAACATTTGAAAGATGCTGCTCTGATGTGCAAGGAGGCTTTTCAACAATCTTTTCCAAAGGAAAAACATAAAAATCTGACATAAAATCGTTTTTAAGGTACAATATGCACAGCAAAATCTGGTGCAAGAGAAAGAACATGATATCTTGGATGGTAGTCCAAGTCAAGAGCCTGATCTGCTTGTATAATTCCTTTGGTTTCATTTCTCCAGCGGAGTCTTTATTATGAGGATGATGTGGAGTCGCCAGGTGGATGAATTAACCTTGAAGCGCCTGATCTCTGTCCACTGTCACAGATCAGAGCTGAACATGAAAAACCCTGAAGAAAAGGAACACTTTCTCCAGAAAACGAGGCGAACTGGTCAAAATTGAGGATTTACACTAATAAACACATGATTCATGTCCCTAGTGGAGTCGCCATTATGTTATCACTGAGGTTGTCCCTTTTGACTCCTAAAGGGATATGGCCGAGGTAACCACAAACCAACTTTGGACTGCAGGCCCTAGCCTGCCTGCAGTCAGAGAGGGCTCTCTCTTTATGATTTAGCTTTGTTGAAAGGGATGATTTTAGGCTAGATATGATTCACAGGGGCTTTGATTGAGTTTTGGTGGGAAAACTGACACTTTCAGGTAGAGAGGCAAAGTATAGTTTGAATGTTTCAAACCACTGGGCATGGAGTCGAGGAGGGGAACTGCTGGTGTCTTTCCTTAATAATAGTGAGGGGAAATTGGAGCAAGATAACTGAAGCAGAAGCAACTTTCAGGTTCAAAGGATGGAATGAATGCTAAAGAAAGAGAGGCAGTTAAGAATCTCTCCAACAAATTAGCAGAGAAAATAACAGGGCGCTACCTAGGGGCAGTTAAGAATCCCTAGATAATTGGCCAGCACAGGTGAATTGGGGTAAACATGAGCCGGGAGGAATTCAATGTTCATAACCAATTCTTTTAGAGGAAAACATAAAGAAACAACAGAAATTGAGCATAGAGAGTGTTTAAACTATTTCTAGGCTATTCCTTTTTTCTACTATTTAGATAATGGCAAACACATAAACAGAGATAAGAGGCACTTATTGCTTCAGGCCGTAGAGCAGGAATTCCATCTTCAGCTCTTCAAAAAGTTCATCAACAACAGACAGTTCACTCTCCAAGCTTTAAGCAATCTTTGATTACAGAAAAATCCAGGTATACACAGCGAGTCTCTAGTGAAAATCTCAATTAACCCTCCCTTAAAACTATACAGAGGGTGGTATATATAGGGAAAAAACTCTCTGCAGAGTTCCTTTATTACACCTTTACCTAATTAGGTCATAAAAAATGACTACTTGACCTAATCCTATCTAGAAATAAATGCAAAAAATATCTCGGGCCGTGCTCAGGGCCGATGTGTCAAAACTGAATAAATGATGCTGTCCTTGGTGGCTTGCTGCAGTGTTTCTGCAATAAATGGGTATGGGTTTCTGCTTTCTTGCTGTCCTGGTGCCTTGAATGCTTTAATGGTGATTTGAAGGCAAGGATGGGCTGATGCTTATTGATTTGACTTCTGGGGGCTTCATCAATGTTCAGGTGCCTCGAGCCCCTAAAAAATCATGACTGATACTCTCTGGCGTCTTTTCTTCCACTAATACTCTCTGACAAAATCTGGACTGCTGATCTGATGTGCTGCGGGTCTAATCGCCAGTAAATGGCCGATGTTCGGCCTCGGTATCATCTGGAATTGTCTTCTGATCATTTTGGTATGCTCTGTGAAGAGAATGGATCATTTTTGCGCCTTTTCGGGCTTCCTGAGGCCGCATGGTGAGAAGATTCCCTAAAGATTCCCTGAAGATTCCCTGAAGATTCTCCATTTTGGCCCAAAAAATCCTGCAATGAGCAATTTGCGCTAGGCACAAATCGCTCATCAAAAACTACCTCAGAATTCGATTCCGGGGCTCCGAAGTGCGACTTTCGCGCCTCTGCGTCCAAAAAAGGGCTGATGACGTCAGCATTGTACGGCGGGTGATGTTAGCATGACGTCAGCAGGGTGACGTGGCGGGATGACATCAGCATGACATCATCACGTACGGACGATGACGTGGCAAGTACGGTGGTGAGGACACGTGGTAGTGACGTGGCAGGAGGCCACGTAGGCAGGTGACTCATCGGATGACTGGACAAGGGGGTGACATGGGCGTGACTGTGCAGGGGGTGACGTGGGCGTGACTGTGCAGGGGGTGACGTGGGTGGTGACGTCACCCGGCAGGAGGCGGTAAGCGATATATGGCGCACCGCTTTTCGGGGATGGCGGTTTCGGAGGGAGGGGCTCCGCCACAGCCCAGCGCCTGACGCGTGGCGGGAGTACGGCGGCAAAACTGCTGAACTCCCGGACGTTAAAGGCCGGGCGTATCGGGAATGGGGATGCCCGCCAGCTGTTGATCGGTGGGGCAGGCGATCGAACGGTTGGCGGCGGATGCGAAGGGACGACGGGTTAACGGGTGGGAATATTCGCAGGAATATTCCTTTTTTAATATGCACGGCGGATGGGTTAAAACTTAGGGAAACGGGTTTGTGCGGGTTTTTACAGGCGTGGGTTAATATCTATGCATAAAACTTTGGTTTAGGGGCAGAATATGGGTTTTTTGGGGGTTTTTTAGGGTTAAGGGGGAGGTTACTAGTTGACCAGATGTCAAACTAGTTCCTCAATGACGTGGATGGGCTAAAAACAATCCCAGATGGACTGTGATTTCCCGCACTTAGTAGAATTATGGCTATAATGCCAGGGGGGAATATTTACATAAGGGGATTTATATACATGATTTTAATAGGGGAAAGGAAAACTAATAGGGAGTTTATATAATAAGGGTGATGAGAAGAAGAGAGAGGTTAGTGAACTCCAGCCTGAGTACCTCCAACTGAAAAACTGCCTCGGACCGAAAAATGGATTGCTTATCAAAATTGGAACACAACAGTGGCATTTAGACTAGCATACTCTTAAGGACACTTCTTTGGCCATCTGTAGCAAATATGGAGCATTGCAGCATGCATAGCACGACATATTTGGCATGTAAAATTGTCGATCATGAAAGATGATTAACCTGCTGCAGCAGGAGGCTAACACCATCAATATATTTAAAGATGTAACAAGCTTCAATGATAAAATGTTCTTTTTAGTAAGAACAATGTAATCAACACATCTAAGGTACTTTTCTTGTGATTTATATGACCAATATCGAAAGTAGCATTGAGTCATATAATTTTTGTTTTTAAATTTTTTTTATTTATTATTATGTAACAAGTATTTTGGCAAGCTGTTTGAACCCAATTTTTACAATCAATTTAAGTGAAGATAAATTAAACATGAGACTTATGTTTTTTTCAAAATTAAAAAAATCACAAATTCAATTGTTTTGATATACCAAAAATAAATTCTATAATTAAATTCAATGATTTATTATTATTATTATTATTATGATTATTAATATTTTGTGTAAGATGAAATTTATCTTAACACAAAATCAGAAGTTAACATCAAAAAATACATATAACTTGTTGGTTTTTCTCTCAAAAGTCTGGACCATATTCAAAAATGGGCTTTTCGAAGAGCCATAAGTTTCTAATAGTATCTATTATAACTATATACACACATAGAAACTACAACTTGAAAATAGTCATATCTATCTACAACATCACCATAAGCATGGGTAACATTAATATCTACATAACAAAACATCATTAAATCAAGGAACCAGGTCAGAGTCCAAGACATCAACATGGATAGGATCCACTAGTATTGCTATAGGCCCAGGGGTATGTTGTAGCACTATTTACCACTCTCGGTAGATATGATGCTCTCATTATGGCCTAGGGCAACCCTTCCTTCCAAACTTGGTCCAAAATCTAAAAAACAATGTTCTATTCCCTATACGCTACTTTTTCCTGTGATAAAAGCATGTACATGTGGGTCAACATATACCCAACCCACATACATGTGTTAAAACACTTATAAATAATAAATTTCCTTAATTTCGGGTGGAGTTCAGGGGTCTTACCTGTTACTCACCTACTATATCCCGTGGCCCAACTGTTTCCCAACTGAAAAAACTAATTTGGAGAGGTATAAATAAAACCTACATGGGAAAGTCTTACGGGAGAAGATATGAGATATTGATACTATAGTGGGATTATCCCTGATCGAGTCTAATGAAATCCCTGTACCTCCTGCACTCCCCAAAGCTTCAGGAAATCCTTGTTTCCTTGTTGGTGATATCCTTCATATTTCTTGAGATATCCTTCTGTATGATGATGGAGAATATTGCTGAGGCCAGGAAGGGACAGATCTAGAGGACAGTTCTGCTTGGAGCCGGAGGAAGACTCGGGTCGTATTTCCCCACTTCACTTGTAGCTTACTGCAATAAAGAAATGTTGTTCTGTTCCCGATATTAAACATGTTTATGCATTGATTTATATTGTAATTTGTTTATGAATCTTATATTGATGTGTAATTGTTCATTCATTTATATGATCTAAAGTTAATATCATGAACATGCTTTATGTTTCTTGTTAGGATATTCCGACACATAGGAAATAGTTAAGTATAACTTGGTCTAGTGTAGAGTTAAATAAAGTGTGTTTCTTTACTATGTACTTTTGTAACTTACAATCCGACGGTCATGATATGTAGTGATCCAACGGTTCATTCTCTCCTTAGTATTATTGACACTTGATCCATGGCTTAACACTTGATTGGTCCATGATCTCTATTTAAAGAGCATTGAGGGTCATTTGTAGGGTAACTATTCATGAGAGAATCTTATGTAAAATTTCATTATTTTATTAATAAATTGCCTGAAGTGGCCACATTGGCTCAGGCCGTGGACTATTTCCCTCTTTGAGGGTTTTAACCACGTCAAGAATATTGGTGTATTGATCTGTGATCTATTTGTGAGTAGTGTCCTTTGGTGTTCTGTTTGAGGAACTTACACTGTAAATTCCTACATGGTATCAGAGCCAAGTTGAGGGCCACATCTGTTGGTGATCTAAATCTGAAGCCAGTAGAACTGCATCTGACTACCAGTTCCTAGATATATTGTTTCTGATTGCTTTTGGGCTGAGAGGACTGCTCTATTGTGTTATGAGCATCTGCTCCAGTGAGGAACCCCTTTCGTTTCACATGAAAAGGTTTCCGGTAGCCCTCGCTACGTCATTTTTAAGATCTGGAGGATTACAGTGTTTATTTGCAGTTTCTAGTTATTTTTTCTATGTTTATTTCAGTTTATTTATCTCTTTGTTTTTTATTACCGGATCTACACCTTTCATTTATACATATGCTCTTTTCCCTGTGACCCTATGTAATTTGGGAAAATTATAAACAGAAAGGAATTTTTTTTTCTCATGCATATGGTCTTTTCCACTGCCCCTTAGTGTGATCTCGGAAAATCAGAAACATTGAGGAAAATTTTTACTTTCCACGTAAAGCTAACTTCAAACCATAATGTTTTTTTTTTGTATGTCCGTTTTGGGTTTTGTGGTTTTTGTTTTGTAGGCAAAAAAGATATTTCTCAAGTAAGCATGCACCCGAAAGTTTCAGTGACCCAAAAAAAAAAAAAACCTTCCTCTTTTTCAAAAATTACTAACCTTTTAAACTAGCTCACTTGGTCCAAAGTTACTTTATGAGAATAGAGGTCTTGAGTTCAAGTTCTTTTTTTTGTTGAGTTACTTTTTCAAAAAGCACATGTAACTTATGTTTAAAAGTTACTTTATGTAAAATTGTTCTCACTCAGTATAAAAATTGAGTCACTTATAATTCTAAAGCCTCTTTATCTTTTATTTAAGTTACAATTTAGTGGGTAGCTCATAAAGTACCATTTTAAAAGTGACTTTCACTTATTTATAAAAGTGAGCCATATAATTCTTTTTTTTTAAAGTGAGCTAATTACATTAAGTTTTGAAAGGGGGCAGATTTTTTTTAATATAACATTATCATTCATTTTCACACATTCCTGCACTTCATCAACATCTTTAACAACTTTTCTTCAAAAAGCCATAACTTCTTCATCTAGAAGCCGTTTTTAGAGCCGTTTTTTTTAATCAGCCTAATTTTTCGAGATCTTTCCATTGGAACACTTAGTTTCAGCATCTATATCTTCATTTTATGTTAAAATGGAAATTCCATGCCAAGTTATTCTTGACAGCACCAACTACTTCCAATGGTGGTCCTACATTGTGGATTTACTTAAAAGTAAAGGTCTTTACAAAATAGCCTCAAGCCAAGAAACCAAACCAAAAGATGAATATAAGGTAGCCAAATGGGAAAATAGGCAAGATCAAGCATGTGGGTTGATAGGGTATTATCGGGAAAACTAGTGTCCATTTAGAGCTACTAGTCCCACTAAGACGGGTAGCTATATTAGAAACAAACAAACCAAAGTTACTTGTGTTTTCCTTTATGAGAGATAAATTAGAGAGAAGCAAAGAGTACCAACCTCAGTCTTTCACTAGTCTCCTTGCTTGTTTCCTCTCTCCCTTGATAGATCTTTTGCAACTCCTTTCTCACTTGTCCCGCTTCAAAGAACACCTGTAGAGTCAAAGCAGCAAAATACCATCAAAGCATAGAGATCTATAACCATAAACAATATAGGATCAAATGTAAATTGACCATACAAATGCATATATAAATACAAGATTCAGAGATATACAAGTATATGGAGGAAAACTCAAATAGCTTTATTGATAGAAGTAGTAGAAGAGAGGATTACAACCAAGTTGTCTGATCCAGCATCATCCTCCCAGCATGAAAGCCCTCTTCACCTCATAAAAAGCAAGATCACCCAACAATACAATGTCTTAAAGAGAAACCAACAACACTTCCTTACAAATTACAAAATTCCACCCTCTAGATCTCTAGGATGAGGGGTCCATATATAAATGTTTGTAGGAGAGTGAGTCAGCTTCTGGGATTTTGATTAGTGTCATTTCACTGATAGTTCTTGGTTCCACTTGGAGATTTCATGATCTCTTACTCATCCTTGGGTGAATTCAGAGAGGCAAGTGTCATATGAGTAGTTTCTACAAGATTCTTTGAGTTTCCACCTAGCAAACTGCTTCTGCCAATTGTCTGCTCTCACTCATCACACCCTATAGAAGGGATTTTTAGTATGTATCACACCCTTTGTGTGTAGCAGGTGAGATGCATCGCACCCTCAGCATGGAGCAGTCTGTATGGTCTAGTTTTGACCAGTTCTGAGCAGCTTTTCAGGGAGAACTTCTGGGAAATGATGTAATCAATTGACCTTGATCCTTTAGGGTTTGAAACAACACTTTTAGGGGTTTAGAAGCCCTTGATTTATGGACGTATGTGATTGGGGTTGCAGTGCCCAAATATGTCTATAACAGTTGCCCCCTAAAGCATGAGGTCGTAAATCTTCTTATGTCGGGTGAAATGCTTTATCATGAGGATCCGAGGTTTTTTGAACTGGAAGGTGACCTGTAATAAGATACAATACAATACATTATCTTCATAATATTTTCATGATCTAGCTGAGGCGGGCATTCCCATGCTCAGCTTTATAAATTCATTTTCATGTACATAGGATAGACAATCGTCTATGTGGCAGACTGATGATTCTGGTAGAGCCATCATCCCTTAGCTTGGATGATTATCTGTGCAGATATGATGTACATTTGATGTCTTTATTTTCCTAAATATATCGCAACCTAGATGGATGAAACTAGATCCGAGGTCTTCAAACTCATTCAATCTTCGCCCAAAGTACAATTCGATCCATGTAAAAATATGTTCTGATGTCGAACATGGAAATACATCACCTGATTACCAGACAATGATATGGCGCGAGAGCAATCACCGATAATGATAATGACCCTCAAGGTACTGCAGTACAATTTACGTGGTGTGAATACATGAGTCGATTTCAAACACCACGCAAAATCTTTCGATCGAAGGCCATTGATGTAAACCTGTCACCGGAAGTGAGAAACTTACCATTGAGGCATGCAAGCTTCAAAGTACTGAAAGGGTTGTTCCTAAGTCAACTTCTTGGATAATGAGCTGATGTCGACAAGAAGCGACCCGTCATAGGAGGGCCTTAATGAATCCCACATCTACGACATGGAACAGAGCAAATGATTTTGTGGCAGTGAAAACGATCTGATGATACAAGGTTCAGGGTGGCGGTCATGAAAGAATGGAGCGTTAAGGTACTGCAGCAGATGAGACATTAGCTGGGTTGGTGAATTCTCTGAGCGACTTCTCTTGAACATATCAGAGACACTGGATGGATTGGTAGCGTTAACCCCAAAATGGACGGTATGGAGGACCAATGGTGATATGACCGGTGAATGGAATAACCCAACCTGACTCAATCATGGTGATGGAGGGAAAGTGTCATGTTCAAGAGCGACCTGCTACCAATGAAGTTATTTAAATTTTCTTCCCCTTTTCCCCAGTCATTTCTGACCACTACCTCTTTATTTTTGTCAAGCATGAGGAGGATAACATATGCTTGTTCTATAATTTGTCTTTCAGGAAAACCCGTCGCTATGTTTTAGAGAGCCTAGCGATAGTGAACTCGTTCTTGTCTGCATGGACAAGTTTTTCGCTATTGTTTTAACAAGTTTAACAACAAAGATAACTCGGTCCTTTTCAATTTTAGAGAGTCTGAAAAGAGATGGAAAGGAAACTCCAGTAGTCCTTTTTTGTAATATAATCCCTTAAGTCCGAAAAAGTATAAAATAATATGAAAGGGATGACTTTTCGATAGTTTTAACAAGCCGAACAAGACAAAAGCTAGATCTTTTTGTGTAATGATCCCTCAGGTCGAAAAAGATTAAAATATAGAGGAGGGATGGCACTTCCAATCACTTTAACGAGCTAGAGAGGCCAATTGCTCAGCAATCTTTTCATATTTTACGAGTCTAAAAAGAGGTTAAAGGAGACTCGATATTTGAGGAACAAGTGATGTTTTTGGATAGCAACTGGTTCCAGGTAAGGTTTGGAACTTTTCAGTCATGACAGTGTAAAGAAGGTGGCTAATAGAATCACTTGTCGCAACTGTTCCTCAAAAGGGTAAACAATCAAATGGAGGCATATGATTGGTTAAAAAAAGTGGAGGTGATGGTAAGAACATGACAAAGGTTAAAAAGTTGATAGCTATGCGATCAGAAAGGTTATTTACCTAAGGTGGGTTCATTTTTTAATGAGCTTGAACTCTGGGGGAACATATTCTCATTGCTAGGTTTATTTTTTTAACGAGCTTTAACTTCGCGTAAACTTGCTCGTGCCAGTCGTATAATAAGGATGTCTCTCATTGGCAGCTTCATTTTTTAGGGAGCTTGCCCCATGCGAAACTTTGCTCTGGAGCCTTTTGTATGCAAGCTAGGAATGACCAACTACTATCCTAGGGGTCAAAGAACTACTAAGGTTAGGTAGGATAGTCTCTCAGTGGGAAACAATCTCCTTTACTTTGCCAATGCCATTTGGCCCTTGCAAAGGCGAATGGTTGATCAGACCAATCACCTAACTTAAGCAGTTGAAGTTAGTAAAACTATGGGGTTAGAGTTACGCTGGTCACTTTTCACTTGCGTACAAAAGGTTTGCATGCCCCCAGGTATAAAGAAGAGTAAAGTTTCCAGGTTACCATACGAAAGTTCTTGCATTATCAAGATTGTTTCATCCTCATTTGTAGACAAAACACTCCCTTGGCTCTGTCTGAAATAGACAAAGGTGAATGGTGGGAATTTCCAATCACATAACCTTTTACGAGGGAATCCTTTTCCAGTATAATCCCATTTTCCTAAATAGACATGTGTGTCAGACTAGTCATATATCCTACACAGAAACCTACCTTATTCTGGGGTTTTCTTGTCGAAGCAGACGAGGGTGCATGCCCCCTGTTTAGTAACATTCACCAAATCACTCGCACTCATTGGGTGGACAGACTGGAGGTTGATGAGACATTCCTTGTGTAAAAAGACCAGTTAGGGATGGCATTTGACTAGTAGCCATGTTTGAACCGGGGAATGAAAGCTGGTCAACTAGCTAGACCATTCTACCTTCATACAGAAAACACATCACTCGAAAGAGTAAGGAAACAATAGCTCCCATGCTACAAATTTAGTCACGCCCAAGGAGTAGATTGTAATCTACAAGCCCTTGGACTACCATCACGTTTAGATGAATTATTTTCCTTCTCAAAGTTATAGGAAAATTCTGAATGATCCCTAATGGTCGATCGGTTCCCTTATTGAAGCCTGACAGATTTCGAATCTCAGGCAGAAGCGATGGCGAACCAAGTGCTTTCCAAGCAGTTGAGGAAAGGATACTCACAGAAGCCCCTTCATCTATGATAGTACCAGCCATGATCATTTTGTAAGCTTGTAATATGATTCAGAATGGTACATTAGATGGTAGGCGGGGTCTCCCTAGTAGATTCCAATCGAAGGAAATGACTAGATTTCTTGGAGGAGGGACCAAATAAACGGCCGGATGAATCTCTGATGAACTTCCTTCCTGTGGTAAAGGAATGGGTAGATTGCTCCCATGTTCATCAAATTCTGTGTTAACAAAAAGAATTTGAACGATGTCATTCTCATTCTGTTTCGTGACTGTGTTATAGACATTTTTGTGCCTTACAGCTCTAAGCATGAAATGTCCATAATCCAAGGGATCCAAAGTCCCTAAAAGTGTTGTTCCTACCCCTAGAGGAACAAGGTCAACCAATTACAGCTTCTCCCAGAAGTTCTCCACCGGAAACTACTCAGAATCAGTCAAATCAGGATCATTTCAGCTGCTCCACTAGCTACCTGCGTTGCATAGCACCCCAGTACACTAGCTAGGTGCGTTGCAACGCACCTAAATGCACTACCAGGGTGCGTTGAGCGAGAAATGCAAATGGCAGTGTCATTCCACGAGGTGGACAGACAATGGAAGCTTCCAGAATCTTCCTCAATGACACTTGCCTCACTGAGTTCGACCAAGGATGAGTAAGAGGCTCTCAGCCTCCAAGTGGAAGCAAGAACTGACAGAGAGAAGCCACAACAAAACATAAGCTGACTCATCCTCTCTACTTACATCTATATATGGATCCCTCATCCCAGAGATCCAGAGGCTGGAATTTTGTACTTTGCAGAGAATTGCTATTGGTTTTGAGATTGAGATTAGTGCATTGGGTGATTTATGCTTTGTTGGAGGTGAGGAAGGGATTCCTTTGCTGGGAGGTAGATGCTGGATCGGGACTCACTTGGTTGTATCTCCTCCTGGATCTTCTTATTATATCAATAAAACTATTTGAGTTTCTCCTACATGCTTGTGTATCAATGATGTTTTGTTATATTTGCATGTTTAGCTTAAATCTGATCCTAAGCTATTTATGAATGTAAATCTATGTCTTTGTGTAGTTTTCCTCTTCTGTTGTCTTGCAGGAACTTGGTGAAGCTGAGCAAGTAAGGGAGCAGGTAGCTGGAAGCTGTCAAAGAGGAGAGTGATTGGATCAACAAACTAGCGCAAGACACAGGTTAGTTCATCCTTCCTCTTCGTTTACATTTCATAAAGAAGAATACGCAAGTAGTTTTCCTTGTTTGCTGCTAAGGCACTGTCACACCTTAGAGTGGGATAGGAGCGTTCTGAGTAGATACTTTTCCCAACAACAAAATGGTGACTCCGCTGGGGATCGTGTCTAGTTAGTTTGTTTGTGTTTCTCTTGTTGTTGGCTTCATAAACACAGAAGTAGCAATCGAACTGCATTTGCCATTATCAAATGCAAAGTAGCTGCTACTTCAATCCACCCATTGGATTTGTTTATGATTTGAACAGCTGATTCACAAATGATCTCATGACCATTTGTGATAGCTCTTATTCCTCCTTTAAATCATCCCTTTAATTGTACCTTACTGATTGCTTTTACTCGGCCAAAATCCATAGATTAAACTGCAAACCGTGACCCAGAACCCGGATAGAAGTCTCGTTTCTGCCCCAGCGCAGGCTCTGTGAAGAGGTTCTGCATTTCAACGCAGGTCCCGAGAGGGCTACCTGCGCTGCAATTCAGTTTCTCTGTGCAACAGGTGCGCTGATCAGCCCTTGCCCTGTGCAGCTGAGGTTCTTTGCTTCATTTTGTTCAGTTTTATCTCTGTTTTTTGCAGCCTATTATCAGTGTGTGTACCTGTCTGAAAACCCCTTTTCTTTGGCTTAATTCCGCCTCCTTTGTACAAAAAGACTATAGATGTTCTTTGTGTGTTTGTTACATCATTTACAGTTTTCCATTGAAAGAGTAGAATAGTCATACTGTCGTCCTTAGATTTAGATCTGTCGTAAGTGTCGATTTTGATCTTAGGAGAAAGTTTCTTTACTGTTGACAGTTGATTATACTTTTACTTTTACCTTTGGTTTGAATTTGTCTCTTTCTAGTGTCGAAACGAGTGTTTATTTCAAAATCATAAAGTGTCGTAATCTTCTCTACCTTTTTTATTTCGAAAAAGAAGCTTGTTTGTGTTTTTCACTTGAAAGCAAATTCAGATTTGTACATCAACTTTCTTTTTAGGCATCAATATTAAGAAAGTGAAAACAAATACATGCATTTGTGCATTTGCATATTGATAGTTTGTATGGTTTGATTTAGGAAAAGTGCATTTACAGTGTGCTCTTTGCTCTTTGAGAAAAGATTGTGTCTTTCTTTTCCCCTTGTAGCTTGGATTTTCATTGTTGAAAAGAGATAAAAGCTTGCTTATCATCTTTAGATTGCATTTAGGAATTACATCTACATCTCGTGGTGATCCAAAAAGGAAAACTTCTAAGAAAGATCAACTTAAAATAAATTGAATGAATCTAACAACGCTTTGGAACTTAACGCACAACATAGAGGTCTAGGCTAGAGAGGTGTTCCGGCGTCGTAAAGCCTGGTAACTGTTGTCCTCGCTGATGGTTGGGTGATTCCTCCACTGTGAGACGATAAGTGCCAGTACGGATTGTGCTCCCACATACCGTCGAGTATATATTGGGAGACCCCTATAGGCTTAAAACCTTTTATCCATAGGAAGCCGTGTCGGCCGCCCTACTGATCGCAATGCACCGAACACAGCATTCGGGAAGATTGACTGCCGTACCGTAAAACGTATTCTGCAGTTTTGTGATTGGTTTGGCACACCCTCTACCTAGATCTCCAGAGTAGTCCCTTTCGTTCCTTTTCAGACTCCTTAACGGAAAAGGTCCTTCTGAGCACTTGTCACTTCAGGCTCATTAAAAATCGAAGGAGACTAGAGTCATATTTTGTTTTTTTTCGACTCTTTAAAATTGAAAAAACAAGTTGTGTCCAAGCGTCTTAAAATTTATTTTAAATGGAATATTCATACCCTTTTCCTACGTTGATCTTAGGTTGAGAAAATGGAGTCTACCAACCAAGGAATTCCCCTTGGTGGAAATCCTAGTCCCTTCTCCTCTTGGGGAGATGTTGGTGCACCCCATATGGCCACATTGTCGCTTCCAGGATTGACAATTGGCTTGCCAGTCTGGCTCTTCTCAACCAATGTCGTTCAGAACGCCACTATTCCTTAACAATCAAATCAATAGTTAGACCAGTCCAGAGTTACCCACCAACCTTCTACTTCCTCTAATTCTTCCTCTCCTCCTTCCTCTTCGCTTGATGGGGCTGGCAAAGCCAAAAGTCAAGTTCCTAAGGAGAAGAAGGAAAAGAAGAAGAAAGAGAAGAAGAAGAAGGAGCCAAAAGCGAATGGGGGCAAACGAGTGTCGTCTAACAAAAATCCACACACTGCACTGACCAAGCCTAAATCGCCATGTGTCATTTGCAAGGGAGACCACTTTCACAGAGATTGCCCTTGCATCCCTCGGATACTAAGGGATTGGTCTCCCCGTTTTCACAATCCGGTGTCATCAACCTCTGATGGCCATGTTGAAAGCACACCGTCAACTAGCGAAAGTGAAGTCCCAGGACAAAAAGGGAGAGCTAAATCTCCCTGTAAACTGTGCGAAGGCGATCACGCCATCCACCGTTGTCCCTTCTTAGATGAAGCTAAAAGAGTTTTGGATGATCGTCCGGTTTCACCATTACGACTTCCTCCTGGATATAAAAAACTCTTGCCGAGTCCTTCGTTAGTTGAGAATCCAGCTGGCCCGCTCAAGTGGTCAGCTGAAGCGCCTGTCATTGAAGATGAACCAGCTGAATCCATACCCGACGAAAGTCAAAAGGTCGAGGCGGCAGTTGACCCGGTCTTGCCTTCAGAAGTTTTATCTTCGAATGACACAGTCACTGGAGAGAGCAAGGATGACACCGTACAAATTCTCTTCATCAACACAGACTCCAACGAACACGGGGGCAACCTACCCATTCCTTTACTGCAGCAAGGAAGTTCGTCAAAGCCATACCCAGTCGTCTACTCGGTCCCACCTCCGAGCAACCTAGTTGTCTCCTTCGACTGGAATCAACTAGGCAGACCCTGTTTACCAGCAAGCATACCATTCAGAATTATCGTCCAAATATATAGAATGGTCATGGCTGGTACCATCATAGATGAGGGGGCTTCTGTGAGTATCCTTTCCTCTATTGCTTGGAAAGCGCTTGGTTCACCATCACTTTTGCCTGAGATGAGAAATCTGACAGGCTTTGACAAAGGAACCATTCGACCTTTAGGGATCCTCCCCAATGTGCCCATAACATTGAAAGGGAAGACAGTTCAAATGAACGTAATGGTCGTTCAAGGACCCTTGGATTATAACCTACTCCTTGGACGAGACTATATTTATTGCATGGGAGCCATCGTCTCCTCACTCTTTAGAGTAATGTGTTTTCCGCACGAAGGAAGAGTGGTCAAGCTCGTGGAACAGCTTTCATTTCTCGGATCACGCATCGAAAATAGTCATATACCATCCCTAAATGGTCTCTTCACGCAAGAAATGTCTCAACCCACAGTCCGCCCTCCCGATGAGCGCGATTAATTTGGAGGGATATGGCTGGAACCCAGGGGGCATGCGTCCTGGTCTGCTTCTGCAGGAAAACTTCGGGTATAGGGTAGGTTTCCGCGGGAGAATATGACTAGTCTGTACCCCGTCCGTCAGTGGAAGAGGGGTTATTCTAGAATAAGATTCTCTTGTCAAAGTTATGTGTGTGGCACTCGTTTTCACTCACCTTTGTTTATCTCGGTAGACATCGCCGAGGAAGTGTTTCATTTGTAACGCGAATGAGACAATCTTTGGTAACCTGAAAGAGGTAGGCCTTTCCTGATAGAACACATGTTTTGTCTGCAAATTGAGGGGTAACCTTGAAATCGTATTTTATACCTGGGGGCATGCAAAACTTTTGGAGTGCAAGCAAGGGGCAGCTATTTATTTTTTAAATTTTTAGGTCCTCCCTTTAAACCCATAGGCTAACCCTTTAAACTCGTAGGATTAGTCGTTTCCTAACTTGCATAAAGAAAGGATGTGGGGCAAAAATCTAAATGTTGCCGTTTTATATGAGACATTCTTATCATATGACTGGATTATCGGGCAGTTTTAGCACATAGTTCATGCTCGTTAAAAAATAAACATAAGACCGAGCAAGTGTTTCAATCCGCGTTTAAGCTCGTTAAAAAATGAACTATCCTCCGATAAATAACCACCATGAATGTAACATTATCAGCCGTTAGAGCCTTGGTCGTGTTTGCACCGTCACCTCCACTTTTCCATTGGCCGATCATTCACCTCCATTTGATTGTTTACCCATTTTGAGGAACAGCTGCGAAGAGTGATTTCACTAGCCATCCTTGTCACACTGCCGTGATTGGAAAATTCCAACCCTTACCTGGAATTAGCTGCTACCCATTTTATCACTCGTTCCTCAAAAGATGAGTCTTCTTTAAGCTCTTTTCATCTGACTCGTAAAATATGAAAAGATTGCCGAGTTTTGGCCTTCCAGCTCGTTAAAAAGACCGAAAGTGCTATCCTTCCTCTAGATTTTAATCTTTTTGGACCGGAGGGATTATTCCACAAAAAGATCGAGCGCTTGTTTTGTTCGGCTCGTTAAAACTATCGAAAATTCATCCCTTCTGTATTGTTTTATACTTTTTCGGACTTAAGGGATTAGATGACGAAAAAGGAATTTCGGAGTTGCCTTTACATACCTTTTCAGACTCTCTAAAAATGAAAAGGACCGAGTTATCTTTGTCGTTAAACTCGTTAAAAACATTAATAGCGACAAACTTGTCTTTAGACAAGAATGAGTTTCACTATCGCTAGGCTCGTTAAAACATAGCGATGAGTTTGCCCGAAGGGAAAATTATAGAACAAGCACATGTTATCCTCCTCAAGCTTGACAAAAATAAAGAGGTACTGGTCAGCAATGACTGGGGAAAAATTGGGAAGAAACTCAAAGAATCTTTATTGGTAGCAAGTCGCTCTTGAACATGACACTTCCACTCCGTGCCTGAGTCGGGTTGGGTTGTTTCATTCACCGGTCACATCACCATGGTCTCGCCATACCATCCACATTTGGGGTAAATGCTACCGATCCATCACATAAGTGTCGCCGACATGTTCAAGAGAAGTCATCCAGAGAAGTCACCCGTGTCCCATCCACTACCATACATTATACTTCATTCTTTCATGACCGCCACCCTGAACCATATATCATCAGATCGTTTTCACCTCCATCAAAATCATTTGCTCCGTTCCGTGTCATTGATGTGGGATTCATCAAGGCCCTCCTTTGACGGATCGCTTCTTGTCAACATCAGCTCATTATCCAAGAAGTTGATCTAGGAACACCCCATTCAGTACTTTGAAGCTTGCATGCCTCAATGGCAAGTTTCTCACTTCCGGCGACAGGTATACATCAATGACCTTCGACCGAAAGATTTTGCGTGGTGTTCGATGCCAAGTCCTTTATTCACACCACGTGAATTGTACTGCAGTACCTTGAGGGTCATCATCCTTATCGGTGATTCCTCTCGCGCTTGTTAACAGTTTACATCATTGACTGGTAATCAAGCGATGTCTTTCCATGTTCGACTTCAAAACATTTCTCACATGGATCGACTTGTACTTCGAGTGAAGATCGGACGAGATTGAAGACCCCAGATCTAGTTTCATCCATCCGGGCTGCGATATATATTCAGAAAAAATAAAAACATTGACATGTACAGCATTGCAGCACAGATAATCATCCTACCAAAAGGATGATGACTTCATCAAAATCATCAGTCTACCATCAGACGATTGTCTGTCCTATGTACATAAAAAATGATTTTATAAAGCTGAGCATGGGAATGCCCGCCTCAGCTAGATCATGAAAACAGTATGAAAGTAATGTATTGTATTGTATCTTATTACAGGTCTCCTCCCAGCACTGAAAGAACTTCGGATCCTCCTAATAAAGCATTTCACCCGATAAACGGTCTCATAATTTAGGGGGCAACTGTTATAGACATTTTTGTGCCTTACAGCTCTAAGCATGAAATGTCCATAATCCAAGGGATCCAAAGTCCCTAAAAGTGTTGTTCCTACCCCTAGAGGAACAAGGTCAACCAATTACAACTTCTCCCAGAAGTTCTCCACCAGAAACTACTCAGAATCAGTCAAATCAGGATCATTTCAGCTGCTCCACTAGCTACCTGCGTTGCATAGCACCCCAGTACACTAGCTAGGTGCGTTGCAACGCACCTAAATGCACTACCAGGGTGCGCTGAGCCAGAAATGCCAAATGGCAGTGTCATTCCGCGAGGTGGACAGACAATGGAAGCTTCCAGAATCTTCCTCAATGACACTTGCCTCACTGAGTTCGACCAAGGATGAGTAAGAGGCTCTCAGCCTCCAAGTGGAAGCAAGAACTGACAGAGAGAAGCCACAACAAAACATAAGCTGACTCATCCTCTCTGCTTACATTTATATATGGATCCCTCATCCCAGAGATCCAGAGGCTGGAATTTTGTACTTTGCAGAGAATTGTTGTTGGTTTTGAGATTGAGATTAGTGCATTGGGTGATTTATGCTTTGTTGGAGGTGAGGAAGGGATTCCTTTGCTGGGAGGTAGATGCTGGATCGGGACTCACTTGGTTGTATCTCCTCCTGGATCTTCTTATTATATCAATAAAACTATTTGAGTTTCTTCTACATGCTTGTGTATCAATGATGTTTTGTTATATTTGCATGTTTAGCTTAAATCTGATCCTAAGCTATTTATGAATGTAAATCTATGTCTTTGTGTAGTTTTCCTCTTCTGTGATCTTGCAGGAACTTGGTGAAGTTGGGCAAGTAAGGGAGTAGGTAGCTGGAAGCTGTCAAAGAGGAGAGCGATTGGATCAACAAACTAGCGCAAGACACAGGTTAGTTCATCCTTCCTCTTCGTTTACATTTCATAAAGAAGAATACGCAAGTAGTTTTCCTTGTTTGTTGCTAAGGCACTGTCACACCTTAGAGTGGGATAGGGGCGTTCTGAGTAGATACTTTTCCCAACAACAGACTGTATCATCTGAAGGTGGATCTTCTGAAGACAAGACTGGGTTGACTACTGTCTTGACCTATTGACTTTGGTCCGGTGTGGACTCAGAGGGTTTATCTTCAACGATAGGTGCTTCGACTGGCAACAAAGGTGTGTCAGTTGGATTTTCAACTAGTGATGGACTCAGAAAGAGTTTCTTGTATCTAGGAGGAAGTCGTTGCGGTGAAGCAGGATGGTTATCCAAGAATCTTTTAGCTTCATCCAGGAAAGAACAACGGTGGAGGGCATGATTGCCTTCACATAGTCTACAAGGAAATTTAGATCTTCCTTTCTGTCCATTGACTTCATTTTCACTAATTGAAGGTGTGCTCTCAACATGATCGTTGGAGGTTGAAGACACCGGATTGTGCAAGCGAGGAGATGAGTCCCTCAGGATCTGTGGGATGCAAGGAAAATCTCGATGATAGTGGTCTCCCTTGCAAATGACACGTGGAGATTTAGGTTTGGAAGGTGCAGTGTGTGGATTTTTGCCAGACGATGCATGGTTTCCCCCTTTCGTCGTTGGCTTCTTCTTTTTCTTCTCCTTCCCTTTCTCTTCTTCTCAATTACTTGGGTTTTAGTGTTACTAGTTTCACCAAGCGAAGAGGAAGAAGGAGAGGGAGAAACAAATGAAGTAGAAGGTGGGGGAGCGACTTCAGGATCATTTGGTTGCTGATTTTATTGCTGAGGAATTGTGGTGTTTTAAATGACAGAGGTTGAGAAAAGCCATACTGGCAGGCCAATTGTGAGTCCTGGAAGGGACAATGTAGCCATGTGTGGAGCACCAACATATTGCCAAGAAGAAAGGACTAGGATTCCCCCCAAGGGGAAATCCTTGATTGGTGGGTTCAATTTTTCTCAACCTAAGACCAAAAATGGGAACAGTGATGTTATTCCAATTAAAATAAAATTTATGATGCTTTGACACAATTTTCTTTTTCAAATTTTAAGAGTCGAGAAAAAGCTAAAGATGACTCTAGCCGCCTTTGATTTTTAATGAGCCTAAAGTGACAAGTACTCAAATGGACCTTTTCATTTAAGGAGTTTGAAAAGGAATGAAGGTGACTACTCTGGAAATCTGGACAGAGGGATTACCAAACCAATCACAAAATTGTAGAATACTTTTTAAGGAACGATAGTTAATCTTCCCGAATGCTATGTTCAGTGCATTGCGATCGATAGGGCGGCAGACAAGGCTTCCTAAGGGTAAATGATATAGCCTATTGTGGTCTCCCAATATATACTTGACAGTACATGGGAGCACAAGTCTATACTCGCACTTGTCATATCAAAGAGGAGGAATCACCCAGCCTACGATGAAAACAATAGTTACAAGGCTTTACGACATCGGAATATGTCTCTAGCCTAGACTTCTAGATGTTGTGCATTAGGTTCCAAAGCGTTTTTATGTTCATTGAGGTTTATTTTACAGTTGATTTTTCTTAAGAAGTTTGCCTTTAAGGTTCACTACATGATGTATATATACAATTCCTAAATATGCAATCTAAGATGATAAACAGTTGTTTACTTTTTTTTGGCAATGAAAATCCTAGCTACTAAGGAAAGAGAAATAAAATTCTTTCAACATAGAGCAGAGAGCACACACTAGATGCACTTTTCCTAAATCAATTTCCGCATGCAGTCTAAATGTAAATGCACATGCGTGTATTTGTTTTTCAGTTTCCTTAATGTGAGAATGACAAAAAGAAAACTAAGTACAGATCTGAACTATTTTCTTTCAAAGCAACAGTACTAACAATTTTCTTTTTTCGAAATGAAAGGAAGACTAAGACGACACTTTGTGATTTCGAATTTAAAACTACTTTTAACACTTGAAATACTAATAATTTCAAAATCAAGTACAATGGCAAAATTGTAATAGACTATCTAAAAGAGGAATACTTTACGACACTTTTTTTCTTTACTAAAACGACAGTTGCGACACCTTCAAATCAAAAGACGACAGTTCGATTAAGCTACTATTTGCAAAGGAGAACTGTCACAATTCCTTATCAATGGAGGCTGAATAATGTAAAGGAAGAAGATTTCAATAGTGATATACTAATCATAGGCAACAAAACTACTGAATAAAGCTGAAGACAATGAAGAAAAAACCAAAATCTGGAGGCAGAAACAGTCTTACTTAATCATCGCACTTGTAACACAGGGAAACAAGGATGCATCTAGATTTCCAATGAGAGATAGTGCGATGGTCCAGGGACGAGACTAAGCTTGGTTTTCACTCACAGTTTGCATCTAAGTTCAGGGATTTAGGTTGAGCTTTTGATAGACATTAAACACAAAGTACAGGGGCTGATCTAATGAGGTTATTTGAGCTACCACCAGGGCACTTAGAATGTTTGCGAGTCAGATGTTCAATTCATAAACCGATCCGGAGATTCACTGAAGCAACGTTGATCTACTTTGCAGTTTCATAGCAAAAGTAGTTCGAAGGCTAGTTGGGTTAACTTCAGGCTCCGTCTGTAGTTTATAAAGCAAACAATAGTAACAAAACAAACAAACTATTTGCTCCCCAGTGGAGTTGCCATTTTGTTATTGGGAAAACTACTATCCATTCAGAGCTGCTAGTCCCAGTAAGACGGGTAGCTATCTTAGAAACAAACACACCAAAGTTACTTGTGTTTTCCTTTATGAGAGATAGATGAGAGAGAAGCAGAGAGTACCAACCTCAGTCTTTTGCTAGTCTCCTTGCTTGTTTTCTCCCTCCCTTGATAGATATTTCGCCACTCCTTTCTCACTTGTCCCGCTTCAAAGAACACCTGTAGAGTCAAAGTAGCAAAATACCATCAAAGCATAGAGATCTATAACCATAAAAAATATAGGATTAGATGTGCATTGAGCATACAAATGCATATATAAATACAAGATTCAGAGATATACAAGTATATGGAGGAAAACTCAAATAGCTTTATTGATAGAAGTAGTAGAAGAGAGGATTACAACCAAGCTGTCTGATCCAACATCATCCTCCCAGCATGAAAGCCCTCTTCACCTCATAAAAAGCAAAATCACCCAACAATACAATGTATCAAAGAGAAACCAACAACACTTCCTTACAAATTACAAAATTCCAGCCTCTGGATCTCTAGGATGAGGGATCCATATATAGATGTTTGTAGGAGAGTGAGACAGCTTATGGGATTTTGATTAGTGTCATTTCACTGATAGTTCTTGGTTCCACTTGGAGATTTCATGATCTCTTACTCATCCCTAAGCGAATTAAGAGAGGCAAGTGTCATATGAGCAGTTTCTATAAGATTCTTTGAGTTTCCACCTAGCAAACTGCTTCTGCCATTTGTTTGCTCTCACTCATCACACCCTACAGAAAGGATTTTCAGTATTCATCGCCCCCTTTGTGTGTAGCAAGGGAGATGCATCGCACCCTCAGCATGGAGCAGTCTGTATGGTCTAGTTTTGACCAGTTCTAAGCAATTTTTCAGGGAGAACTTCTGGGAAATTATGTAATCAGTTGACCTTGATCCTTTAGGGTTTGAAACAACACTTTTAGGGGTTTAGAAGCCCTTGGCTTATGGACATATGTGATTAGAGTTGCAGTGCCCAAAAATGTCTATAACATAGGGATGTCTATTTCTCTAAACCTTAGATTCCATATCGCAGAACTTGATACTCCTAATGAAGCAATGAAATAGATCACTAAAGTTTTTGGAATTAAAAATGAACTTAGAGCCCATCAACTTGAAAATGAGTTGCTTAAATTGGACCCCAATAATTTTTCTTCCATTGAAACTTTTTTGTCCAAGTTCAAGACCCTTAAACTTTTCTTGGAAGGTGTTAAGGTTAAGAAAGAATATGGTAACCTTATCTATTCCATTCTTACTAAGTTGGGACCAACCTACTCTGTGTTTGTTTCCACCTTCCATTCTACAAGAGAAGCCTTCATTTCTTAAGGACACGAATACAATTCCCCTTCCTTTGATGCCTTTTGTGATTCTTTAATAAGAGAACAAGAAAAACTCTTACACCTTGGTCTTATTAATATTGGAAACTCTTCTAAGAAAGCCATAGCTACCCAAAATCAACCAAATTCAAAGAATCCTAAGAATCCGTATCCTAAAAAGAATGGTGCTAAACCAAACAAGGGTCCTAAGCAATTTCAATCTCAAAATGAAAAATCATTTCAACAAAATGATAAGGAAAATAAAAACAAAGGGAAGAAGACTGATAGACATTGCCACTTTTGTAATCGAGATGGCCACTTAGAATCCAAATGATTTAAGAAGATGGAAGCCTTGGAAGCAGCAATGAAGAAGCATAACATCCATTTGGAGCACTCTTCAACTTCAACTTCATCTTCAGGAATAACACTTTCTGCATGTGGTTGTCAAACATCTCGGTCTGGATACGCACTAAATGCATCTTTTCCTTCTAATTCTCATGAGTGGCTCATTGATTCTGGAGCTTCTTATCACATGGCCAAAAACAAAGCCATGTTTTCTTATTTAAATGATTGTAACACCAAAAATATATATGTTGGTGATGATAGATCTCTCAGTGTTATAGGGACTGGAACTGTTCATATGGACAATGGTCAATTTAATGATGTATTATGTGTTCCAACCTTATCCTGCAACCTTCTATCAGTATATCAGATAACTCATTTAGGTGAAGGTAAAATCATTGAATTTTCACCTCACGATGTTGTAATTAAGGACCTAAGATATCCTAGACAATTTTAGCTACTGGCATTGCTCATGATTCTACAAGGTTGTATAAGTTTAACAAATTTGGGTCATCAAATCTTCCCTCAGTATTTGTTGCTGATAATGATGAAGTGAGCAAACTTTGGCATGAGCGATTTGGTCATTTAAACTATCACTCCCTTCATAATCTATGCAAATAAAATATGGTGATAGGTCTTTCAATGGTATCTTACAAAGATGTTTTCTGTTCCGGATGTGTGTCAGCCGATAAATCGTTCTTGCAGACAAGACCGATCTCCCTAGTATCAACGGGTAATCTAGTGACAAGTAGAACAAGAAAATCTACCTTTCTCTAAATATATTGCGATTCATTAATAAAAACCAAGAGGTGTTTTAGACCCTACCTTAATTCCAACACTAGTTTGTGGCAGCCACGCTTCGACCGTCCAAATGAGTTTCCTTTTAAGAACCTACAAACACAAACAAGCACACATCAAATAACACTTGCATAGCTAATATAATAAATCATATTCATCATGGTGATCAAGGAATCCATGAAATAAACCATAAAAACACAGCTTATTGAGAAAAATAAACTTGATTGTATTAACTTTGAAAATAGAAGAACTTTACAACCTTTGGTGCCTTGATGTTGTACAAGCTCCTCCCAGGGTCCAAGCAAGAATATCCTCTACTTTGACAAGCCTCACACTCTTTCCAATGAGATAAAAAAAGGTATGTAATCTCTCCTCTCAAGCTCAATTAGGAAGACTAAATTCCAACAACATTTCACCTCAAAATTATTCAACTTTCAACCTCCTTAGTAACCAGCCCAATGCCTCATTTTATAGTGCAAAGGAAGGAGGTTACAGGTCCACCTATGGAGGGATAGAGTCCTCCTTCAAAGGGATAAGCTCCTCACATCAAGGGGTTAGCTCCTTAAGGTATGGGATGCATGAACCTTTAAGGAGCGAACTTGCCACCTCAAGATTCCCTCTAGAAGCTTCCAGAAATAACCCAAAGTGAGTTTTTAAGAATGTACTTGTGCCTTTTTTACTTTTACAAGGGTCTACACCCATTACACAGAGACAGAGCGGTCAGGTATGCAGGGGACATGACCAATAGGTGTGGGACTGCAGGTAATGCTAAGAGAAAGTGCGGAAATTCAGTTGAGTTAATTAGTTAAGGAAATTCGAATTTGAAGTCTTTGTGAGCATGCACATGAGTTGTCCCACTGATTGAGGAATTTATCCTTAATTTCCTCCACTGATTGAGAGAATAAGTATGAGTTCTATAATGAGAGAATTAGTTGACTTAGTTCTAACTAGTCAAGTCCAGTTAGATTATTTTAACAAGTTGTTAAAATAATAAAATATAGTTTGTTAATGCTTGCAAGCATGTGACAACTATTATTTTAGATAACTGAGGATTGACTCATGGATAATTGTTGCATGTTAGTTCTGTTAGAGACCCAGTTGAGATCAGATGTGGTACAGTGTACTATCAGATGCTTGACTATTTCTAGTAACTAGTTTTTTCATGGTTGAGTAACTTTTGTCCTCAAGGATTGCGTAGTTCGACCATTGGTTGACTTGGTATGTTTGGAATTAATTGCATATGCTTTTGCTATTATTTCCAAAGCAAACTGCACAAGGAAATAGGGATTGGACCATAGGTAAAGCCTTTATATACAAGGCTTGGTTGGTTCATGAGACATATCTTCATATCTTCATAGTTAATTGAGAACTGAATAGCTTGAGAGCTAATTATTTTTGTATTGTGAAGAGGATTTCCACTTGATTGATAATACATCGTTGGGGTTTTATGCTGGTGCTTTCCCCTGGATATATCTTGTGTTATGTGTGATTAATTCTCTTGATCAGTTATGCATGTTTCTACTTGATGTTTCTCATGAATTTGATTATGCTTCTGCTTAATGTTTTGTAGAAGTAGAACAAGTATTATGCTTTAGGACTGTTGGGCCATGAGTACGACCACTTTGTAACACTTATTTCATCCATTTTTACTCTTCTCTATTATATCATATGTTATAATTTATCATTTAATCCATTTCATAAATGACTTATGCTCTTATGGATGAATATTATTTATTCTCCTTTATTTCTAATAAATTGATGATTATGCATGATTTTATCAATGATAGTTTTAATAAATCAGTTGTAACATTATTTCACCATTTTTAGCCTCCAAGATAATTTCCAGATTGAAGATTTGATCATTAAAAGTGCCAACTCATAAATTCGCTGGAATAAGAAGTGACGATTTTGCGGTTGAGATTCTGAGCAAATGAAGCAGAATCTGGAAAATCCAAAACATGGGTTTTGTCCAGAACAGACCCAATTAACTTTAATGAAGAACGGTTTGCCCAAATTCGGCTTGTACTGAGAGAAACGCAGGGTTCTTTGAGCACGATTTTCTCAGATTTGTTGTTGCGGCCGTCCTCCAAATCTCAGCTGCAAAGCCAAATTCGTCTTGCTCTTGTTAAAAGCTGGATGGAAATATATCTTCTTGTTGATCAATTGGTTAGAAGCAAACCAATTTTGTAATAGAAATCATGTTGTACTTATCTTTATTGTAACTGCTCTCTGATCTCTCTTTATTTAAATCAGAACAGAGATCAGAGATGGAATGATTTGGGGAGATGAAAAATGATGGAAAAATGATGAAGAATGATGGTGGATTATTCATGATAGGATAGGGATTGTTGCATGCTGTAATTCTCAAGCTTTTGCTATTGTAATGATTCCACAATTGGCTGATTAATAAATGATTTGGGAGTTGCTGTTCATTCTTCTCATTCTGAAGTAACCCAGCAGCATCCGCTGGTGGCTAAGGGCCCAGCCTCTGGTGGAGTACGCTGCTGCTGTGTATCATATCCTTACAATTGCTTTCATTTGATGGTTTGATTTCCTTTTCATTTCTTTAAATTGTTTGTTCAGTAATCTTTTGTTTATGAACATTTCGTTGAAATCATAATTGGATTGTGTCAGTGATAGAATTATTAATTATAACTTGAAATGTCCTGCTGATAATTCTGATCTAATGTTGCGCTATCTAATTAAGACTATGGTTCATTTAATTGCTGCTCATTTATAATTGCAATGGTTGTTCAATTAAGTTACTATTCAATTATAACTACGATTGTTGTTGCTTCAATAACTGCGATTAATGTTCATGCTGATAGGTTGCTGATTCAATTACATTTATAGTTGTTGTGTCTTTCTAATTACTTAGTTTTGCTGTTCAATTCCATTTAAGATTGTTGTTTAATTCTAGTATTTTAGCATTGCTATTCCATTTCAAGATTGCTGATTTGTTGTTTCATTTACTTGCCATTTCTTAAGGACAGACTCAGGCTGTAGTGAGTGTCATCTTCTGCTATTTGGCTCCTAGACCTCTGATCTGCTCCCATCAGTTATGAAAGGGATAGGTTATTGCCACCAAACCCTTGACTGATGTGTTGTTCTATTTCATCGTTATTTCCTTTACTTGTTGTTTCATTTATGTTCATCAAGGACGATCTCAGGCTGTAGTGAGCCCCATCATCTGCTACCTAGCTCCCAGACCTCAGATTTGTTCTCATCATTTATGAAAAGGATGGGTTATTGCTACCGAACCTTCGACTGATGCAATGCTTGGTGTGATTTCCTTTTGAAGTAGTTAAGTTATAGACATGCAGCCATTTACTTTTGTAGCTTTTAAGCACTATACTACAAAACATTACTCTTCAGTAAATAACCGCCTCAGGCTGAGTACACTCTTGAAATAAAAAGTCGTCCCTGGGTTGATAATTAATGTGAAGGTAATTAGGAGTTTAAAAGACACCTTTTTATCGCTCCACATTTTGGCGTCGTTGCCGGGGAGAGTGTAACCATTTTTAAAGAGTAGTGTGAATCTGATGAGTGCCTGCTAGGGAAGAGTTGGATCTTAAAAACAGAAGGTAAGAACCTGCGTGCGGAGCATGTAAAAGCCCTGATCCACTGTCCGCTTTCCTAACAGATTTGTTGTTGCTTTGTTGGGTAGAAATAGATGTTTGAATTTTTGTGTGAATGAATTAAAAAAAAAAATAGAAATTTTGAAAAGCAAATCTCATGATTTCTCTCAAGTGGTGATGTAAGCACCACCCATTTCACTAACCGATTGACAAGAACATTTGAAGAAGGGGCCTCAAAAGAAACACATGAAGAACATCTTCTATTATGGTAAGAAATGGATCACATTTTTACTTTTGAATTTCCTATCAAAGATCTAGGAGGAGTGACACAAATGCACATAATTCCCCCATCTTTACCAAATTTTCATGGTTTAGCAAATGAAGATCCAGATACATTCTTATTTGAGTTCGAAATACTTTGTAGAGGATATGATTATTGTACTAATGATCAAAGATTGAAAGTGTTTCCTCTTACTCTAAAAGGAGCATCTCTCCGATGGTTCATGATCCTAGTTGGGAATTGCATCCAAACATGGGAGGACATGAAGAACATATTCTTGAAGAAGTACCAAGACTATTGCAAATCCAATGAAGATATTTTCGGTATTCGAGAGGAATCTTCAAGGCTAGCTCATAAAAATGAAGAATTTGATGAAGTGTTTTACCCTCATGACCGAAAGAAGCATCCCATAGATACTCACTCTTCCTTATCTACGATGGAAGTAGCATATCAAAGAGGTGAGGAAGCTGCAACAAAGTCAAAACCATGGAAATCATGGCCTACAAGTATGGTTCAAAACACTTCTTCTCCATTCTCTTACTTGCATAATCCATTATGGAATACTAATATGTTAGGGCAGCCATGTCAATTTCAATATAACCACCAATCTTGTTTACAAGTTGGGCATGGTTCATCTTATGATGGCATGACTACTCTCCTTCATCTTGTAGCACAAACATATTATCCATATTTTTCACCAGCTCTTCCACAACATCCTGCTTGCATACCAAATTCATCCACTCAACCCAATCAACCACATCATCACAATGCTCCATTCCTTACACATTTTCCTGCTCAACTAATTCCACACCCTCACCATAATAAACCAGTACAACATGCTTACAATGTTGAACTGCCAAATTTACCCACCCTTCCCACCCATTCTATCTTACATGCGCCATTAGAGAAAACTTATAATGAGATTCAGAATGTTTCAAATTCAAAAATTGTAGAAGCTATGGAAGAAAATGAGGTTTCTTATAGTATGTATCAACAAGCTATTTTAAAAGCTCAAGAACTTCATGATCTGATGGATATGAGAAATCAAGAAAGTAACGGATACATTGAACATTGGTTTCACTCCATCATTTGTTTGCAACATCACTCTATGCTTCAACAATTTTTGATACCATTTTTTGAAGGGAAGTTGGCTTCTCATACCTTAATATCCATTAACATGCATTTTTCAAATTTGGGTATGTGCATATATGAAGCCCTATTTCGAAAATGGTTCCATTGGAAGTACTCCTATACGTAGTCATATTCATTTTTCAAATCAAAATAGGTTAGTGTAGAAAATAAAATAAATAAATGCATTTTGTTTTTTTTGTAAAACTAGTTGTTTCTTTTGTTGCAACACGCTATTGAAATCAACATCGATGATAAATTTTTCAATTCATTTGTGTATGTAGATGATTGATATCGTATGGGGAATTTATGATCAAAATATTGACTGTCTATCGTAAATCAGCACTCTTAAAACTTTGTTTTTCCAGATGTTCCTTAAAGTATTTGACCTATCAATTCTTCTTGTATTCAAAACCTATTTCTATTGGAGATAAATAAATGAATCTACTTTCATTTCCAATTTGAATCATTTGAATCTGACATCAAACGAAGAATCTATGCTTGAAATATCAATCGTTGGTCTAGATTGGGTAATCGAAAATGACTCTATTATGCAGGTTGTTCTAAAAAAATTTGACATATCATAGCATTGAATTTTTAAAACCTGTTGCTACTGGAGATAACCCTTTGAATTAGCTCTCATTTTGCTTTGGAATCACTCAATTTCGATGAAAAACAAAGAAGTTGTGATTAAAACACTGCGGGCTAGCATGATTGGCCACTGCTCTCCCGCAAGTGACAGATAAATTTTACTTTGTTATTTTCTCAATGGATTTGTTATACAGAGTAACTACTTGTTGTTTTTTGCATAATTCTTGGATTATGGGAGCCCGATCACCTCTCTTTCTCCATGACTGAATGTTTTATTGCAGTTAGACACTTGTTTTTTGCAGGTCCTGGGAAAATAAAGAAGGTCAATTTATGGACGAGTAATTTTTCAAAGAAATTTTTATAAAACAAAGGAATTTTATCCAACTCATTACCCAACGGATTCATAATAGAACAAATGAAGAATTGATTTCAATTTGAAGATTCATGTCTTGTCACTGCTGCCAAAACATTTTTCAAAAAGATCTTTTTTTTTATAATATCATAGCTGTTGTAACTTAATTTAGTTATTTACATATTGTTTTTAAATAAAACGTTGTTTCTTTTCTGATATTTCTTATATTTTGTGTTTCAGGTGTTGCTTCATTCAAAGTGTAACTCATCCTCAGCATCAATGCCGTGAACAGCTAATTTGTTTTTTTTCATGTTTGCATTTTATGATTGTCCATTTTGCTGTTCCTTTTTTAATGGAACAGCACTTCTGCACTTTCACGTTTTGCTGTTCCTTTTCGAATGGAACAGCACTTCTGCACTTTCACGTTTTGCTGTTCTTTTTCGAATGGAACAGCACTTCTGCACTTTCACATTTTGTTGTTCCTTTCTGAATGGAACATCACTTCTGCACTTTCACGTTTTGTTGTTCCTTTCTGAATGGAACAACACTTCTACACTTTCACGTTTTGCTGTTCCTTTCCGAATGGAACAGCACTTCTGCACTTTCACGTTTTACTGTTCCTTTTCGAATGGAACAACACTTCTGCACTTTCACGTTTTGTTGTTCCTTTCTGAATGGAACAGCACTTCTGCACTTTCACGTTTTGCTGTTCCTTTTCGAATGGAACAACACTTCTGCACTTTCACGTTTTGTTGTTCCTTTCCGAATGGAACAACACTTCTGCACTTTCACGTTTTGCTGTTCCTTTTCGAATGGAACAGCACTTCTGCACTTTCACGTTTTGTTGTTCCTTTTCGAATGGAACAGCACTTCTGCACTTTCACGTTTTGTTGTTCCTTTTCGAATGGAACAGCACTTCTACACTTTCACGTTTTGCTGTTCCTTTCCGAATGGAACAACACTTCTGCACTTTCACGTTTTGCTGTTTCTTTTCGAATGGAACAACACTTCTGCACTTTCACGTTTTGTTTTTCCTTTCCGAATGGAACAGCACTTCTGCACTTTCACGTTTTGCTGTTCCATTTCTAATGGAACAACACTTCTGCACTTTTCATTTTTGCTGTTCCTTTTCCAAAGGAACGGCACTTGCGTTTTTGTTGTTCCTTTTCCAAAGGAACGACACTTGCATTTTTCCAAAGGAACGACACTTGCATTTTTGCTGTTCTTTTTCCAAAGGAGCGGCATTTTTGATTTTTGATGTTCATTTTCCAAAGAAACAACACTTGCGTTTTTGTTGTTCCTTTTCCAAAGGAACGACACTTTTTATTTTTGTTGTTCATTTTCCAAAGGAATGGCACTTGCATTTTTGCTGTTCCTTTTCCAAAAGAACGACACTTTTGATTTTTGTTGTTCCTTTTCCAAAGGAACGACACTTTTGATTTTTGTTGTTCCTTTTCTAAAGGAACGACACTTTTAGTTTTTGCTGTTCCTTTTTCCAAAGGAACGACATTTCCATTTTTACACTTTTTGGTGTGTATTTTTGCTTTTTTTGTGTGCATTTTCTTTGTTGTTCCCTACACGTTTTTACTATTCATTCAAAAGAGCAACAGTTTGGGATTATTTTCGAAGAGCAACCCTTCCTCCTCTTGTGGGATTATTCCTAATTCATCTCAACCACATTTTCCTGATTCTCTTTCATGGCATGAAGTACACTACTTTTATGAGGACAAGAATTATGGATTCTTTTGAAGCGAGTTATTATCATTTACGTTATGATCTTTAACAGGACTGCTCCTTGATGATAGATTCTTTTCAAAAAGGGACACAATTATTTATATACTACTTTACTGCATTGTTTTCTGCTATACATGATATTGATTGATCATCTTAATACCATGCTGGTTCCACCCTTCCTGGTTATAATCTTCTCTATCTGTAATAAATGAGATTATGGGTATATTTTTTTATATTGACATGTTCAACTTCTCCTGCCATCCCTGCTCTTAAGGAGTACTGAGCCTCCCTCTTTTTATCATAAAAATGTGTAATAACAACAAAATTTTGTTCGCAGATGGAGGATAGGGGGTCTCATTATGAGCTAGCCTACCATGTTCATAAGGCTGTAACAAAGTGACATTCCCATTATGGCCACCACACCAGGGTTATGATCCACTGGATAGCTAGATTATCCTTGGAACAGGAGGTCTCATCACGAGCCGGCCCGATCACTTCTGCTACATCCCAGTGAATGGCAGTGTGGTTATCTGGTTACCACGCCAGCGCACTGGTCTCTTCTGTAAGAACAACACTGAAACTCTCTAGTTATAAATTGAGGATTCTGGCTCATATGGCTTAAAAAGCAACCCTGCCGAGGCTATGGGCGCCTGCTGGCAGCAGTGGCTCTGCTTATGGTATTGAAGTTATATCTTATCGTCAATTATTATTATAATACCCTTTTCTTATTTTTTTATTTTTATCAGAGAAGTTATTTCCTTAACTTTTTCCCTGTTTTGAACCTTTATGCATGAGAAATTGTTTTATGATCAATCACATCATTTTCAGCTAGAATACCGTCAGCAAAGCATCTTTTTAGCATATTGTTGTCCTTTTTCGTTTTGCATAAACTATCATCAATCCACAACGTCCTATCTCTTATTCATAACTATCTTTACACACTTTGCTCTCAATATAACCATAACTTTCACCGTCCTATCATTGATAAGTGTACTCTGCTTCACTTACTGCTATATTGTTCATTCCCTTGCCTTGCCATCAACACAACACCTCTCATATTCTTTATGGTCATGGAATTCATTTTCCAATTGGAGAGGGGGAATGTATGCATTATGGGATTGCATGCTATATGATAACTGCACTCTGCCATCACTTGTTGATTTGCCAAAATATTAGTATTGCATGTATACATAAGTTTTTCTGATTGAAATTTTTGCATGCATCTTATCTATTGCTTACACTATGGGTTCAAGAACATTGTATGCAAAATAGTGATTTGTTTGCAAGAAAACAACAAGTATGGGCAGAATTCTATTCGTAGCATGACCACACTATTGCACTTAACAGAAGAGGCTCGCGAACGTGAACAATTCTTTCGACATGATGTGCTTACCTAGATTCCACCTTTTGCATCACTTTCCGCACCAACTCAGCTTCAACAACTGCCAGTGTATATATGTCATTTCACATTTTTCTTTTTGGAGGTAAAACTCGAGGTAAAATAGCATAATTTTCTAATTTATTACGAATTTAGGAGAATTTAATGAAAATCCATTTTGAGCATTATTTATCATCCTTCATTCCACATCTTTACCACTTCCCATTTTTCAACGACATATCATCTTTCAGTTTGGGGGAGTGTTGCTTTCATTCATTTCTTTCTTATGACCATTCCATTCATATTCTTTATCATCCATTGCTATTCTTATTCATTCTCAACACCTCCCTTATTCCATGTTGTTTTACACCAAGCATAGAATTCAACAGATAGTAGCAACCACCTCTATTTGTTTTCTAGCATCGCATGAGGGCATGCTAATTTTTCAAAGAGGGGGAGGAATTGCTACGCATGATGGATATTTTCTATTTTCTTTCTCATGTAAGGCATACAATTTCAGTGTAGAAATTGATTTCCATAATATTTTTAAAACTATGAACTCAATTCTTGTGATCTCTAGGAAACACAGACATACTATTAAAATACACATACCTAGATAATTTCAAGATAAATTGGTTCATAAAATTTCGGAAATCATGCACTCTCACCTACAGCCATTTTGTTTATATCTCATGATCCGTGAATCAAAACAGTCCGATTTTTGGATCATAAAGGCATTCATATATTGTAAATCTACTTGCCAAATTTCAACAAAAGCTAGTTTGTAGTTTTTGAGAGAATGGTTAATGAAGTTTGTTGTTACTTATATCATATTTTGTTGCAACTTCATATATACATATAGTTGAATGTCAATGTAAAAATTGTTATGCCTTCATCAAGATTACTAAAAGTGAATATTCATTAATTAAGGAAGAATTCATTTGTTCTATCCATTTCATGAGATGAGAAGAACATATTTTTTATTGCTTGGTTAACACATGGGTTTTTGTCTTTGGGTTGTATGAGGACATGCAATATATTCAGTTTTCGTTGCATGAGGACATGCAACATATTGAGTGTGGGGGTATGTTGGGCCATGAATACGACCACTTTGTAACACTTATTTCATCCATTTTTACTCTTCTCTATTATATCATATGTTATAATTTATCATTTAATCCATTTCGTAAATGATTTATGCTCTTATGGATGAATATTATTTATTATCCTTTATTTCTAATAAATTGATGATTATGCATGATTTTATCAATGATAGTTTTAATAAATCAGTTGTAACATTATTTTACCATTTTTAGGCTCCAAGATAATTTCCAGATTGAAGATTTGATCATTAAAAGTGCCAACTCATAAATTCGCTGGAATAAGAAGTGACGATTTTGCGGTTGAGATTCTGAGCAAATGAAGCAGAATCTGGAAAATCTGGAACATGGGTTTTGTCCAGAACGGACCCAATTAACTTTAACCAACAAACGGTTTGCCCAAATTCGGCTTGTACTGAGAGAAACGCAGGGTTCTTTGAGCACGATTTTCTCAGATTTGTTGTTGTGGCCGTCCTCCAAATCTCAACTGCAAAGCCAAATTCGTCTTGCTCTTGTTAAAAGCTAGATGGAAATATATCTTCTTGTTGATCAATTGGTTAGAAGCAAACCAATTTTGTAATATAAATCATGTTGTACTTATCTTTATTGTAACTGCTCTCTGATCTCTCTTTATTTAAATCAGAACAGAGATCAGAGATGGAATGATTTGGGGAGATGAAAAATGATGAAGAATAATGGTGGATTATTCATGATAGGATAGGGATTGTTGCATGCTGTAATTCTCAAGCTTTTTCTGTTGTAATGATTCCACAATTGGCTGATTAATAAATGATTTGGGAGTTGTTGTTCATTCTTCTCATTCTGAAGTAACCCAGCAGCATCCGCTGGCGGCTAAGGGCCCAGCCTCTGGTGGAGTACGCTGCTGCTGTGTATCATATCCTTACAATTGCTTTCATGTGATGGTTTGATTTCCTTTTCATTTCTTTAAATTGTTTGTTCAGTAATCTTTTGTTTATGAACATTTCGTTGAAATCATAATTGGATTGTGTCAGTGATAGAATTATTAATTATAACTTGAAATGTCCTGCTGATAATTCTAATCTAATGTTGCGCTATCTAATTAAGACTATGGTTCATTTAATTGCTGCTCATTTATAATTGCAATGGCTGTTCAATTAAGTTACTATTCAATTATAACTACGATTGTTGTTGCTTCAATAACTGCAATTAATGTTCATGCTGATAGGTTGTTGATTCAATTACATTTATAGTTGCCGTGTCTTTCTAATTACTTAGTTTTGTTGTTCAGTTCCATTTAAGATTGCTGTTTAATTCTAGTATTTTAGCATTGCTATTCCATTTCAATTGTTGGTCTATTTCAAGATTGTTGATTTGTTGTTTCATTTACTTGCCATTTCTTAAGGACAGACTCAGGCTGTAGTGAGTGTCAGCTTCTTCTATTTGGCTCCCAGACCTCTGATCTGCTCCCATCAGTTATGAAAGGGATAGGTTATTGCCACCAAACCCTTGACTGATGTGCTGTTATATTTCATCGTTATTTCCTTTACTTGCTGTTTCATTTATGTTGATCAAGGACGATCTCAGGCTGTAGTGAGCCCCAGCATCTGCTACCTAGCTCCCAGACCTCGGATTTGTTCTCATCAGTTATGAAAAGGATGGGTTATTGCTACCGAACCTTCGACTGATGCAATGCTTGGTGTGATTTAGCCTTTTGAAGTAGTTAAGTTATAGACATGCAGCCATTTACTTTTGTAGCTTTTAAGCACTATACTACAAAACATTACTCTTGAGTAAATAGCCGCCTCAGACTGAGTACACTCTTGAAATAAAAAGTTGTCCCTGGGTTGATAATTAATGTGAAGGTAATTAGGAGTTTAAAAGACACATTTTTATCGCTCTACAAGGACATTGCATATATCGGTTTGTTCTACAGGTGAAATTTCTACACTTCACCAAGTATGGTTGCCTTAATTTCTTCCATATATACTTGTGCAGGAGATGCTTTCTAGACTTATGCTTGGATTTGTTCAATTTGTTTCCTTGCAACCTACAAAATATTTTCCATCTACCTATTCTTAGCCATGAGATACTCTATATTTGACTTGGTAGCACGGTGAAGGCCAAGTTGGTTGCAGCAATGGCTTATGGATTTTTCTTTCTATGCATTACAATCACCCTTTCTCTAGTGAGAGCAGGAGACGTAAGATCATCCATAAATGTTTCTTTATCACTTGTAAAATATTCTTCTGAATCTCATCATAAGTTAGATTGTACATATCCATGATCCTACCATCATCAAGAGGAACAATTTCCTCTTCTTTGCTTGGAGCTTGCTCTGTTGTTGGAGGAAGGGGGGATTGAATGGTGACATGCTGAGTGCTCAGCATAATATCAACATCTTGGTTTAGAAACTTTGATTCCTCCTCCATGTCTTGAATCACAATCAGTTCTTCGATTTCTTGATAAATTTCCTTCCCTTTCAATTGTTTACTCTCGTCTTCTAGTAGCCATTTTTTCTCTTTTTCTTCATCCTATTTCCATGATGCTTCTTCTTCTTCTATTCTCCACCTTTATTTTTCTTCTTGTTTCTTCCTTTCTTCTTCCAATCTATTTTTCTCTTGTTCTTCCCTCTGGTTCATCTCTTCTTCCTACTTCCTATGTTTCCTCCTCTTTTCTGTCGCTATGATTCCTTTCAGGATGATTGGATTTTCTTTCATCTTGTGGCTCTCCTCTTCCATTGGACTATCCTCTTTCCCTTTTTTGGCAATATGTTGCATATTTATGTTGTTCTTCCTCTGGAGTGACTTCTTTCTGAGGAGTAACTTGTGATGTTCCTGCGAAGATCACTGGTTCATGGGACTTGGAGGCATTGTAGCAATTCTTTATCTTTTCCTACTTGGGCATGTAAAATGTCTCACTTGGCCCTTGGAAATGAATCCTCGCACAAAGTTCTTTTAAAACATTTATAGGATCATATGGTGTTGGGAGCGGGATCCCCCAAGGGTAGTTTTGGGGCTAAATGCCCATGTTTTAGTCAAGTTTTGTAATATTATTGTAAAGACTCCACACTTTGTGGTTGCCGAGCACGAAGGTATTAGGTGTCACAAAGGGTAGTCTGCCCTTAGTTTTGTGAAGTAAAGTTAGCTGTAAGAGATCTACCCATGGTCTGCATACCATGGGATTGTATAGAAAGAGCTAAGCTCTAAGTAGTTAAAGGCATCAATCAACCAATGGGACAAGGAAGAGAGTCATAGCTTTAGAGCAAGGAGTCTAAGTCTTGGGTTTTAGTGTAGGTAGAGGCTCTACAACTGAGTTCGTAGAGGCATAAGGTAGAAGTCTGTAGCTGAGTGCACGGACCCCTACAGCTGTGTGCGTAGGGTGAACAGAGTCTGTAACACTTGGAAGATATTAACGAAAGGAGTTATTCTGAACTTTCTATGAATTTTTTCTGTTAATGGGTTTGGATATGTTGTGTGTGAATTTCCATTATTATGCTTATATGATGCGCGACTGAATGTAATTACATTGAATAATTGAACACAATCACAAATATTTGCTTACGCGGTGATAACTTTAAGTATTTGGAAAGATAAGAAAATCACTTAGGATAATTGAGGAATCTGCACAACACGCTGCTATAGTAGCAAAATGTACCTGAGCTATAGGTTAGAGTTGCGTGAAGGTCGATCGTGTACTTTTGCGAAGGTAGTAAAAGCTGGAACAAAGGGTTTGTCTTACAAGCCCTAGAGCGAGATCACCTACATGAAGGCAGGGATAGAAGAGATCAAACGACATCACAACCATCTCAAGGGTGTGGAAACTTGGTTCCAGCATCCCCCCATACTGCTTCAGGTGAGACTTCAGCCCGCACTCTGCAGGCTGATGCCGAAAGGGCTAGTAGTGTAGGGATTTGTTTGGCTAATTAAACATTGAACTTGGGTCAAGCCCCCTCAAGCCAACAAATGGTTTCGTTTCCAGCACCGGAATCTGGATAAGAGATGTGTGATGTCATATCACTAGAATCCAACTGAGAAGGAGATTGGAGACTGGTTGGATAGAAAGATCCATTAATTCGCTGCACAGGAGAACAAAAACCCGCGACTGTCAAAAGAATAGTGGTTGGACCAATACTTGTATATAGAGATACACGATACCTTTTTTTGTTCTTTCCCTATTGATTTATACAAGTGGATTGTGAAGCTACCAAATAGCAAAGGAAGGTGGAAACTTGACGGTCCTGTTGTGTCGACCCCAGAGCTAGTGCAAAGGTTGGAAGCATCAAAGGATAAGATCGCCCGCACTGTCAATCATTGTCTCAATCATGTCATAATAGGATCTGTGACTGAATTCACGGTCGACACTTCAGTTAGCTATAGCGAGGTAGAGCAACGCTTTTTCAAAGGACCGTAAGGTAAGTACGTAAAATATTTGAATACTTGGATTAAAATGTTGTTTTGTGAAAAATAGGGTATGCAACTACCTTGATGTTCAGTACTACGTGAAGTAGAAAAACTTACAAGAATGAAGGAAAAAAAGGCCCGGAGTATAGCCCCTTGATTTCACCTCCACGAAGAGACGATGAAGGGATAGCGAAGGTTTCTCCACGAAGTGGTATCCAATTAATAAGAAATGGATTCTCACAAATACCACCTCCACCCACACGACCTTCGACTTCACCACCATCACCTCCAACTTCACCCATACCACCTCCAACCCACCACAGTTCAGTATGGAAAACATAGTGAAGTTACCTTTGTTCATCGCCCTGGGAAATGAGGACCCAAACCAATTTCAGTTTGTTGTGAGGGTTGTATGGGAATCTCAAGGTGTTATAGATGATCATATAAAGAAGGCGACATTGGTTAGTGCTCTGAAAGATTGTGCACTAACCTGGTACATTAAGTACTCTAATGATAACCCAAATGCTGGAGTAGCATACATCCATGCATCACTAAACAAGGAATTTAGTAGGCCTAAATCTGAGGCGTAGTTGATTGCGGGATTCAAAGAGATCATGATGCAACCAGACAAGATGCCTTGGAAACTAGATCAGATGCTAAAATGTACAATCCATGAAGCCAACATGAATTTGAAAAATGGACAGCATCGCGAGTGGTTTGTGGCTTCACTACTACCACACTTAAGGAGTGCGTTGTCGCAGAAGAAAATAACAACTCATGCAGAGGCCTTGGAGATTGCCATGAGACTACATGAGACTCCGATGCAGGATCCTAATCTAGGATTTCAGCAGATTCATGTGCAGCTGAAGAATTTGTGCCTTGAGATGCACAGTCTGAGGCAGGTCAGGACAGTTCGGCCAGAGATACAAGAGGAGGTATGGTGCTTCAAATGCAAGAGTCATGATCATGACAAAGACCATTGCCCAGTCTTTTCAAATTACCTTGCAGGAGGAGGACAGATGCCTTTAAGGTCATAAGCTCAAGTAGGACCTAGTGCGAGGCATACCTTATGGTGCGATATTTGTCAAGTAGTCGGAAAACATGCCACGAATATCTGTCACTTGCTACAGAAGTATGTGCAAGCACCACAACAACTGTTCTGCAAATTTTGTAGGTCGGTAGGACATGATGAGTGTACTTACAGAAGCTATAAATTGATGATGGATAGAACTCCTACCTACAGGGTTCAGGTCGAAACATGGCCCCTTGACCAGAGTGAAGGGATGGCACGGACAGGATTTCAGGGGGGGGAATGAGGTCAAGGTGGAGGAGGACCTGGCAGAGGTCAAGGACAGTTGATTTGCTACAATTGCATAGGACTATGACATTATGCCCATGATTGCACTAATCCATAGCATCTGTCATGCAAGTATTGCACATTGTTTGATCATGAAACGAAAGAATGTCCTACACTGATAGCTAGGATACGTGACAAAGGTGCGCTACCACCTCCGCTGACTCAAAGCCTGTGGATGATGAGATCTGAGCCACGCGAGGAAGATCCAAACATAAATATAGTACTCATAAGTGGAATCGCGAAGGTAGATGACAAAGGGCAATAGCCAGAAGACAATACATGGGTTTGCAAAGCCCCTGTGAAAGAGGTTGAGTTTTATTTGGAGTGCGCTCATGAAACCTTCATGGAAGCTAAGAAGAGCTTCACTGAGCCCTCCACCTCAAGAAGCAAAGATAAGCTTGAGCTAGAGATGGACCCCTTTATGCTCACAACTTTCCTAGAAACCTGCATGAAGTTACTGCGTGATAGTAAGGCTGTGAAAGGGTTACAAGAACTCATCAATTGATGCGCTGGAACCACACCAGGTGAGCTGCGCGTAGTATGAAAGATTGGAAAGAACAAAACAAGGACAGGACGGGAGATGAGACTGACCACACAAATAGGAGAGTATGAGATGGATCAGGTCATTTTGGACCTGGGGTCAGATGCGAATGTCCTACCAAAATAGACTTGGGAGCGAATGGTGAGACCTATGCTGCAATGGTCTCCGATTCAGCTAAGGATGGAGAGTCAGCAGAAAATCATCCCCATGGGACGGCTACAGGGGGTGACCATGGATATTCAGGGAGCGAGTGCACTAGCTGATTTTGAAGTAATAGAGATAGTGGATGACAACAATCCCTACCCTGTGCTCCTGGTAATTGACTAGGTTACTGATGTGAATGGGGTAATCAATTTGAAGAAGCAAAAGATGATCTTTGAGAATAAATCGCAACGCATAATAATACCCTCGATCCTGCTGAAGGATAGCGCTATATGGAACTATTCCATGATTATGAGAGTGATGATGATCTGGACTGCATCTATAAGATAACAGCGTGTTGAAGCCCTGAAAATCGGGTCTACAACAAGGGGGATACCCACCCAGTCTAGACCTTGGTAAGTAGCTCCTTTTCCGTTTGGGTTGGTGGGTCCAAATGGGGATATGGGACCAGTTTTGCCAATTTATGTATGTGTGTGTTGAGAATTGATATTTCTTTCATAATAATTCCTAAGTAAAATGTTTTTATTCTAAATCTAATCTAATAACATGCAATTCGTATTCTAATAAACATAAATATCTAATTCTAAAACTAACTCGGGATTTAATCTTTCAATTATGCGATCTAAAATAGTTTTTGACAACAATTGGTAATAAATATCATTCAATCACTATAAGAAAAGAATTCAATAAATATGAACTGTTTCATATAAAAATTTAACCGAACAGTTGTGAAAAACATATCACATAACAAGTCATTCATATATTAAACACAGATAGAATATCCATCACCATACATAAGTGCCAAATGATAACTCAAGCATTCAGGCATTCATATATAAATCACTGAACATAAATATCACTTAAACACATAGGCAGAAATTGTTAAGAGATAAAAGTACCATTGATAACAAGTTCTACTCATGAGCTTTAGCAATAATGATCTATCTCTTCTTAGTTCAACATCTACTAAGAGTACAAAAGTGCAATTTCAGTAGCAAATATTAAAAACAGATATCAATAAACCTTGTTCCATTCATTCATCAAAACCTCCTCTGAGGGTGTAGAAGTGCATGTTCTGAGGAAACGTTTTTGACAAATTTCAGGACCCTTCTCTAAATGCATGAGAAGGGTTGAAATACTACTAGCTAAATCCTTAAAATAGTTTATTACAAAAATATAGGAGGCAGTTTAAATGACTATCCTCATCTAAGGAAAAAATAAAACAAAACTAAACTAAAACTGAATCTAGAAATTACTATCTATGTATCTATTCTCTGTGGTCGCAAGCATTCAGCATTGGCTTGAGGAGAGTTGGTTGGCCGACCTCCGACTTAGTTGTCTTGTAAAAACAGAATCGACAAGCGCTAGCGCTATCTTCTCGGCAGAGTTAGTGAGGCATTTGAGAGTCATGCATTGACTGTGTGGTTTAACCAAGTACTACCAGTAAGAATCCTAATTCAACTTTGTTAACCTCTTGATGGACTCTACTCTTTCTTTAGCCTTTTGCCTCCAGCTGGTCTGTAGATGTTGTACATTCAGTAGAATTTTACATACCATTTAAATATATTCGTAATAAATATCATTGTTTTTTAGAGCTCGAGTTTTGCTTTTAGCCTTTAGCACTTTTTCCTGCAATTTTCCGAACTTTCAAGCGACTAAGCATTCAGGGGCTTCCCTTCTCAAGGGGTTTTTCCTGGCGATCGCGCATTGAAAACTGCCTTTGTTTCTTGATCCGGGCTTCCCTAGTGCCAATTTTCGCCTCTTGCGCATTTTGTTAGATGACTTCGGAAATCTAAATTTCTCCTTCTTTTCTCATTACACTCTGAACATTGCTATGTATATCTTTCTGATTTCCACTCCTGCAATTTACGAAATCAGGAAAGAGTAATGATATGAATAAGGTGATGGGAAAGCTTTAAATGTTGAAATCATATAAGATATATCACCCTACATGAACTGACCTCTTGATCAGATCAAAACCTTATCTCATAAATGATCATCAACTAACTTATTAAATTAACATTAATGTGCATGACTTGACATTGGATTACGAAAAACTTTTTGGAACGATGTGCCCTGCAGATCTGCGATAAAGTGATTTTTTGATTTGCTTCGCAATATCACTAATCCATTATGTTTTGACAATCATTCATTACCATGTGTTTCTGCGAAATACGATTTGCGAGACGTATTATCGTATATCGCCGGTTTTGAAGTATTTTACCTTAAGGCATATGAAAACTACGATGCGATGAATTCTTTCGGTGTGTGATCTCTCATCGCAATTTCGAAATCTTAGGAGTTTGCTTATATGATGTCGTTATTTCCTTTTTTTGATGTGATGCTTTTTGAGAGAGATTTTATTCGAACTCATCATAAAACTTAAGTCTTTTTAGATTTTGCAGATATTCTCCTAAGTTTATGATAGTAAGATTTATTCAAAAAAGGAAATACAAGTTCTAATTTATTGTTATTTTCTAGTTGAAGGGTCCCCACTAATTTAGTATTGATATCAAAACTAAAATAAGAAGGGGGGTTGTTGCTGGCCACAACAATTGGCGATTCACTTGGAAGAACCAGTTATCTCTGATTTTCTTTTGAATTTTCTAAACTTCCAAAACAGAAGGGTTTTTTGGAAAATCAAACTTTATTATAGAAAGATAAAGTATATCATGCTTTCAACTATTAATGCTAGTTTGCTTCTTCTATGTTAACTTTGATTATTTACTTCCTAAAGCTAGTCACTGTATTTACATCAGCCATTACTTAGTTTGTAAAGATAAAAACAAAGTCTCCTCTGTAAATCAGTTTTAAATATGCTCATTTGTCGTAGGTAGAGCCTCTGCTGCCAGCAGGCGTTCATAGCCTCGACAGGGTTACCTGTTACCCAACAATGATCCTGTATCCTACTTGGAGAAATATATGATTTTCAAATAGAAATCCATATCCACACTTATTGCTTTCATTTTCTTTTAATTCTTAAAGAACAATGCCTTGGTTTGGTAGCCAAATTATGACAGTGCCACTCACTTGATTTATAACTTTACTGAACAAGTTGGCTCATGATGAGACCCCTTGTCTTTTGATTGCAACAATCTTGAGTCATTGCCCTGTTTTGGTATGTAGTTTTGGCAAAGTCAGAAAGCTATAATATCTATGATCATGATAAGTCGGCTCGTGATGAGACCTCTTATTCTTTAAGTTTAAAGTGTATCACTAGATTATTCCTTGAAGGTCGTAATTCTCTAGGTGGGGAGGAAGTCATTGATTCCTTAAGAATAGCTCTGGACGACAATTATAGAGTTTTTTGGAAAGAGCTTTTCTACAGAGAATCCTTGTTTTTTGTTGTTGATGCTTTTCATTGACTAATATAAAACAAATTACCACTAAAGGTTGCTTTTTATCAAAATTCACAAAATTGAAACTAGTATCATTTCCAAGCTTATAACCTTTTACTATAGCTTTTAATAGTAATGACCAATTTTCCAAATCAATTCTATTTATACAAGCGAAAAACAAAATATAAAAGAAATACTAGTCTTTTTCATGAATTCCAAACGTAACCCTTTACAACTAGTTTTATTATCAAAATAAAAGGAAAACTAATCTACGAAAATAGGAAGATAATCTTCTATGGAAAGTATTTTTTAAGGATCTACCTGCTAACAGGTAAAGATTCTCTTTTCCCTATTAAATCCTACAACATAAAAGCGGATGGACCTATGATTTCCGCAATTTGGAATGGGCCAAGCCACATTTGTTGGAACTTTGTATGTTTGCCTTTTTCTTCGTGAGCCTTATCCCATTTTAAAACTAAATCTCCAATTTGAAAGTCCTTCCTGGATACCATGTTTGAATCAAAAGAAGCTTTTACCAATGCTTGATGATGAGCATGAGTTATTTTAGCCTTTTCTCGTTGCTCTTCTAGCTTAAGAATTTGCATTTGTCTTAGTTGTAAGGATGAAGTTGGTGTCTCGTCAATAGATTGAACTAAGGCCAAAGAGGGAATTGCTAGATGAATTGGGAGAACCACTTCTTTCCCATAAACTAAGTTAAAGGGAGAAGTGCAAATGGAAGCTTTCTGCATTATTCTATCTACCCATAAAGCATACATTAAAGCTTTGTGCCAATTTTATGATTTTCGTCGATGGTTCGCTTAATGATTCTGATCAAATTTTTATTTGTTGATTCAGCTCACCCATTCCCCTGTGGGTAATAATTGGTAGAGTATTTAAGTTTAAAACCTATTTTGAGTGCAAATTCAATCATAGCATTGCCAGAAAAGTATGATGCATTGTCAAACATTAAAGCAGAGGGTAAACCAAACCTGGTGATTATGAACTGAGTTATGAAATCGATGATGTGTTTAGCATTAGCTATCTTCAGAGGAACTGCTTCTACCCATTTAGTAAAATAATCTGTAGCTGTAAGGATATACCTATGTTGTTTAAAAGAGTGAGGAATGATATCACCTATTATATCCAGTCCACATTGATCAAAGGGTTGATCAATATTGACTGGTTGCAAAGGCAACGACAGTTTCTTTTGTCTTCCAGCAGCAGTTTGACACACTTGACATTTCCTTACATAGCTATGCGCATCTTTAAATAGTGTAGGCCAATAATACCCTATGTGCAAGATCTTATGTGTTGTAGCATCTCCAGCATAATTTCCACCTGCCGGTCCATCATGGAGTTCCTGCAACACTTTTTCAGCTTCAGATTTCACAAGACATCGAAGTAGAACAGAATCATAATTCATCCTAAAAAGTACATGGTTTATAAGTTGATATTGCTTAGCCTTCAATCTTAGAGCTCTTTTCTTTGTATAATCCAGGTTTGAAGGAGCATATTCGTTCTTAATATAAAATATGATATCAACATATAATGACTCAGTATCGTTTAGGCTTACCTCATACATTTGTACTTCCGAAGGTGGTATTTCATAAATAAGCGATGCTTCGGCTAGCATTTTGCAAAAGCCTTGACCTTTTACAATATTTGCCGGTCTAATTTCAACATCGTACTCTTGTAAGGCAGTAACCCAATTTTCTCTTTTCTCACCCCGTCTTTCTGTACTAAGAGATTTCTTACCGCTAGAAACGATACTATGATCTTTGTATGGGTTTTCAGCAAAAAGGGTCTAAAATGCTTGATCGCTTTGAAAACAGCATACACTTGTTTCTCGATGTCAGAATAATTTAATTCGGCCCCTTGTAGATTTGAATTGAAAAAAGCAATTGGGGCTTCTGCCTTATCTTGATTTGCTTGAGTGTTGCAGCATATGATCTATTAGAGGAAAATGTATACAAAATGAAAGGATCGGAAAAATATGGAGTTGCTAAAGATGGGGCATTTACAATTGCTTGCTTAATTAGATTGAATGCTTCATATTCTTCTTGGCCCCATTTGAAGATTGAATTCTTTTTAATCATTGCTTGTAAGGGAGATACAATCCTTGAGAAGTCTGGAACAAACCTCTTAACAAAATTAATTTGGCCAAGGAAGGATTGCATGGCTTTCTTGTTGTGAGGCAAGGGTATTTTGGAAATCTCGTTAATTCTATCGGGATCAATATGGATTCCAGATTTTGACACTGTAAATCCGAGAAGTTTTCCTTCACTTAATGCAAAAAAGGACTTTTTTGGATTAGGTGAAATCGCATACCTTTAGCAATGTTGGAAGATTTGCTTTAAGTCTTTGAGATGATTACCACACTTCTTAGAGTATACAGTTATATCATCCAAGTAGATTACTACTGATTTGTTTACTAGTCCCCTAAATGTGATGTCCATGGCCCTTTGAAATGTGGTGCCAGCATTCATCAGACCAAAAGGCATCTTTTGATATGCGTAAGTACCCCATTTGGTTATGAACATAGTTTTTAATTGATCGTCAGGATGGACTAAAACTTGGTTGCAGCCAGAGAAACCATCCAAAAAGGACATTAATTTTGATCCAACAACTACTTGCAATATTTGCTCCATGGGAGGCAGGGGAAAATTATCCTTTTGGCAGGCTTTGTTTAGGTTTCGAAAGTCAATACAAATTCTAATGTCTCCATTTTTTTTTCTGACGGGAACTAAGTTAGAAACCCATCTAGAATGTTGAACGGGAAAAATAACTTTGGCTTTCAATAATTTGTTGAGCTCAGACTTAATCTGGCTTTCCAGATTAGGATGGATCTTCCTCAGCTTTTTTTGGATGAGTTTTTCATTGGTTATCATTGGGATAGTATGCTAGATGATAGAAGTGTCATAAGTCTTTAGATCATTGTAGTTACAGGCAAAGACACTTTTGTATTGTTTCAAAGATGAATATAGGCTAATCTTTCTTCTTGGGTTAGGCCAAGACCTAAGTTGATATTCTACGGCTTGGTATCAGTTCCTAGATTTACTAATTCATAGCTCAGAGTTGAACTCTGAAGTTTTGAATTGGTAGATCTCTTGAATCGTTCTTTCAAATCATATAGGTCTTCCAACTTGACTGCTGATTTTGGTATAGCATTATTAGTGCTTTCTTGTTGCAACTGTTCGTCATGTTGGTCCTCGTCAATTATCTAATTAGTGTAAGATCCCTCTGATGTGAGGAAGCTTACAATATCAGGATCATCATTGAAAATTCTCCAGTTTGTAACATTGTGAGGAATTGAGGGTCTAAAGATTAATTCGATTGAAAATTTGTCTGGGTTATAGTCTTCTGAGGGAATGAGCTTGGAAGCTACATTTGCCAAGAGGTCAAAACTACCGTTTTGGATTCCGGGAATTGATGGAATATTGAATGCTATAAAATGTTCAGTCATATCTTGTACTAAAGATTGATAATGCTTTAAATGACCTGATAGGCAATGTATAGTATTTCGTACCTGTCTAATTACAATTTCAGAATCTTCGAAGACTTGTAGATACTTGATGTTTAATCTAATTGCCTTATATTATCCTTGGACTAAGGCCTCGTACTCTGTAGTGTTATTGGTGCAATCGAATTCAAGTCTATATGTTAGCATAGTTTTGTTTCCCTTTGGACTAAATAACACTCATCTTGCTCCTGATCCATCATTAGACTTTGAACCATCAAAAAATAACTTCCAAAATAAAGATTTATTTACCAGACTATCTATAAAATTAATACATTTAGAACTATATGTTTGGGAAAATATTTCTACTTGAGATAAAACAGAATGTTCTAAGGCGAAGTATGAGCACTAAAATTTCCTAAGAAAGAATCAACAGAATAGTTGCCAATTATATTGTTTTTGTATGCTACAGGTTCATTCTCTCCTTCCAATTCTGTTACTATGTATTTTTGATGTCTTTCTCGCTCAACCTTTATCTGATTCAGTTTACCATTGTAAGGGAGCCACATATGTGACCAATCAATAGCAAAGTATCCATGAAGCTTTTCAGACCAATCCCTACTGAGAATTAAACCATAAAATTCTGGAATGTCTGCAACTAGAATATCAATAACTTGACATACCTTTGGATTCAATGACAACCTTATGGTAACCTAATTTAGTTCACCGATCACTTCAACCTGCAACCGGTCCAGCTGAACTATACGTACTGCAGACTTTTGGGGCTGAACGTTTAACTTTTCACATATTGATTTAGGCAATATATTAGATGAAGCTCCTAAATCTACTAAACAATTATGCAAGTTTTTGTTGAAAATTTCATAAGTAAGAAGAAATGGGGGAGTATGAGATCTGGACCTACCTCCAATTAAAGTGATATCATTTGGATCAACTTTATTAATCATATTAGTTGGAGGTCTTCCCATCTCATGAGAAGCTTGTGAGATTACAACGGTGGGCAAAGGTGCAACAGGTATTGCATGTAATTCTTTCAAAAGGAGTTTTTGTTGATGTTTTAATTTGCTCAATTCATGAAAGGTAATGTTAGCCCTAGTCTTCTTCATTTCTTCTACAATATTATACTCCATTTCATCAGAAACTATCAATGTTTTGGACGGAGTTTGTGAATCGGATTGGACTGGGCTTTTTTGAGTCGCTCTGGGTGGCGTTTTCTTACCTGTGACTTTATCTTTAGATATCGAGCTTCCGCTCTTCTGTTTAGGAGTTGGTTGTGGAGGATCGAGTTGATTTCTGATTCTAGTGCTAAATGGTGATGCCTCTTGATCCTTTTCGTCAGGGAGAATGAAGACCCACATTCCCTGCACTTCTACAACTTCTTCATCATCAGTGGGCTCTTCATTGGAAACTTCCTTTTCTTCTTCTTCTGATTCTGCATTTGTAATAGTATTGGGAGGCTTTGAATCAGTTGAAGGATTTCTTCTATAAGGCTTGTAAGGATTTTTAGAAGAAGTCTTTGCTACTTGTTTCTTAATATTGACCATCTCGCTAGACATGGTTTTCAAAATTTTTTGCAATCCTTCTAAATCGAATGGGTCCTTTCGTTGTTTTTTCCTGGGATCTTCTTTAAAAGTGACCTTCTTCGATTTTCGTTCACCAACAGCATTTTTCTTCTCTAGGGCTATGATACATTTTTCTACCGCTATTGCTTCTTTCATATTATCAGCCAAAGTTGTTTTGGCAGCCCTATCGACAAAAATCACTATATTTGATGATAGAGCTGATATGTACCATTCACTTCGAACTTCTTCGCTAGGCTTGGAAGCGGCAAGAATTTTATTCAAAAGTTTGTTGAAATGCGAGTTAAAATATTTGATAGGTTCTCTTCTTTCGGTCTTAAGATTTGACAGGTCATTGATCAATGTCGCAGTAGACCTATCATCACCGAACTTAGTCAAGAATTGTTCTTGGAAAATATCCCAACTAGTGATAGATTCGGATGGTAATGAAAAATACCAGGATCTGACTGCTCCTTGCAAAGTGTAAGGGAAGAGTCGCACAACAACATCTTCATTAGTGACTCCATTGGTATTTATAGATAACATGAAGTTGTTGATGTGTTCTTCTGCTAGCATGCCTGCTTCAGGATTAAACTTAGGTAACCATTTTTCAGGATGGGCCGATAATTGACTCAAGGGTGCGGGCATTAGGACTGCCCCTAGGTTATTCCATGGATTTTGGGTTATCGTTGAACTACTAATAGGATAAAGTGCAGAAAATGTTCCTTGCGGTTGGGAAGATGAGGATATTACAGTTCCAGATTATTGTGAAGGAGATGTTAAAGTTCCAGTAGTATGTTGGACAATAATTTGAAGTGGAGGAGTGGATGGTTGACTTCACAGTGGAGAGGTCGAGATGGATGATGATGATGAAAGAGTCTCACTATCAGACCCTTTAGGTGATTTCCTTGCTCTTTTCCTTTTAGGTAGAGGTAATTCCATTGGTTCGATACCAAACTTTTCACTCTACAATCTGGTAAGAGGATAAGAAGGTTTATAATGTGAAGTCACACTACCTTGAGATATTTCATATTTCTGGGGCGATATAGAAAATCCTTGAAGTTTATGGATCAAAGATTCAACTTCAGGATGTTTGATAGTTGATTTCTCTGAAATGTTTGGGTTTGTGGTAGTAGTTGTTGTTTTATCGACTTCTTACTCAAGATTTATAGATTCTAAGTGTGATGTAGAAGTCGGGGGAGATGTTGAGGGTGATTTACTCTCAGAATGGTATTTGGATTTAGATTTACTAGCCATTCATAGTTCGAGCCCTCCTTCTACTGCCAAATATGTTGAAGCCCCAAAAAGCGGGTCTACAACAAGGCGGATAACCACTCGTTCTGGACCTTGGTAAGCAGCTCCTTTTCTGTTTGGGATGGTGGGTCCAATTGGGGATATGGGACCAGTTTCCCAATTTATGTGTGTGTGTTTGTTGAGAATTGATATTTCTTTCATAATAATTCCTAAGTAAAATTCTTTTATTCTAAATCTAATCTAATAACATGCAATTTGTATTCTAATAAAAAGAAATATCTAATTCTAAAACTCACCTGGGATTTAACCTTTTGATTATGTGATCTAAAATAGTTTCTGACAGCAATTGGTAATAAAGATCATTCAATCGATCTAAGAAAAGAATTCAATAAAGATGAATTATTTCGTATAAAAAGTTAGCTGAACAGTTGTGAAAACATATCACATAACAAGTCATTCATATATTAAGCACAAATAGAATAGCCATCACTGCACAAAAGTGCCAAATGATAACTCAAGCATTCAAGAATTCATATATAAATAACTGAACATAAATATCACTTAAACACATAGGCAGAAATTGTTAAGAGATAAAAGTACCATTGATAACAAGTTCTACTCATGAGCTTCAACAATAATGATCTATCTCTTCTTAGTTCAACATCTACTAAGAGTACAAAAGTGCAATTTCAGTAGCAGATATTAAACACAGATATCAATAAACCTTGTTCCATTCATTCATCAAAACCTCCTCTGAGGGTGTAGAAGTGCATGTTCTGAGGAAACGTTTTTGACAAATTTCAGGACCCTTCTCTAAATGCATGAGAAGGGTTGAAATACTACTAGCTAAATCCTAAAAATAGTTTATTACAAAAATATAGGAGGTGGTTTAGATGATCGTCCTCATCTAAGGCAAAAATAAAACTAAAACTGAATTTGGAAATTAAAATCTATGTATATGTTCTCTGTGGTCGCAAGCATTCAGCATCGGCTTGAGGAGAGTTGGTTGGCTGACCTCCGACTTTAGTTGTCCTGCAAAAATAGAATCGGCAAGTGTTGGCACTATCTTCTCAGCAGAGTTAGTGAGGCATTTGAGAGTCATGCATTGACTGTGTAGTTTAACCAAGTACTGCCAGTAAGAATCCCAGTTCAACTTGGTTAACCTCTTGATGGACTCTACTCTTTCTTTAGCCTTTTGCCTCCAGCTGGTCTGTAGATGATGTGCATTCGGTAGAATTTTACATACCATTTAAATATATTCCTGATAAATATCACTATTTTTTAGAGCTTGAGTTTTTCTTTTAGCCTTTAGCACTTTTTCCTGCAATTTTCCTGACTTTCAGGCGACTGAGCATTCAGGGGCTTTCCTTCTCAAGGGGTTTTTCCTGGCGATCGCGCATTGAAAACTGCCTCTGTTTCTTGATCCGGGCTTCCCTGGTGCCAGTTTTCGCCTCTTGCACATTTTGTTAGATGACTTCGGAAATCTAAATTTCTCCTTCTTTTCTCATTACACTCTAAACATTGCTATGTATATCTTTCTGCTTTCCGCTCCTACAATTTACGAAATTATGAAAGAGTAATGATATGAATAAGGTGATGGGGAAGCTTTAAATGTTGAAATCATATAAGATATATCACCCTACGTGAACTGACCTCTTGATCAGATCAAAACCTTATCTCATAAATGATCATCAACTAACTTATTAAATTAACATTAATGCGGATGACTTGACATTGAATTACGAAAAACTTTTTGGAACGATGTGCCCTACAAATCTGCGATAAAGCGATTTTGCGATTTTCTTTGCAATATCGTAGATCACAATATCGCTAATCCATTATGTTTTGACAATCATTCATTACCATGTGTTTTTGCGAAATGCGATTTTCAAGATGTATTATTGCATATCGCCGATTTTGAAGTATTTTACCTTAAGGCATATGAAAACTGTGATGCGATGAATTCTTTCGATGTGCGATATCGCATCGTGATTTCGCAATCTTAGGAGTTTGCTTATATGATGTCGTTATTTCCTTTTTTCAATGTTATGCTTTTTGAGAGAAATATTTTATTCGAACTCATCATAAAACTTAAGTCTTTTTAGATTTTGCGGGTATTCTCCTAAGTTTATGATAGTAAGATTTATTCAAGAAAAGGAAATACAAGTTCTAGTTTATTGTTATTTTCTAGATGAAGGGTCCCCACATATTTAGTATTGATATCAAAAATAAATAATAAGGGGGGTTGTTGCTAGCCACAACACAGCGCGAGACCAAGATTGGGTGTATCCACTGCGAATAGATGGATTACATGGGATCGTGAGAGTTCCTGCACTTCGAACTCTGACGAAGAAATAGAATGCCGGCAGAATCAGTTACATGAAGTAACTACTCTGAATTTCAACATGACGACCCGGTCGCAGCATTGTGTGTCGTCAAAGGTAATAAATATGCCTGTTGATGATGTTCTAAATGAGGTAGATATGTTTTGGGGTGCATTTGAAAGAGAGGTACCAGAAAAGCAGTGCTTCCAGGCCTTGGACTAGGCACTGCGCACTACGCAGGCAAGATGGTGGGGTACACACAAGGGAAGCATTGATGATTGGCGTGAATGTAGGAAGGTGATGAGGACACAATTTGGGAAGCCTAAGATGCGATTGACAAACAATTACGATGGGAAGAATGATCCATGCATGCATCTAGCCAAATGGACACAGGGGTATGGAGAAAAACCCCAACCTAAGTGGGTGCACCTATTCTATCATACCCTAGATGTTATCCCAATGAATTGGTATATAGAAACTAGGCTCTACCATGGGACAGGCGAATGGGATATCCTAAGTGAGGGATTCATGATGACATTCAGTTTTGAGAACGGGTTTGACAGTATTGACGAAGCGCTACAAGAGGTGAAAGAAGCCATCTTTAGGATACCACAAGATCCTTTAGACCTGATTTAGCCTGAATGGGCTACTCAGCTAAGTCACGTGCTCAAATGTTATAATGTAACTGCTGAAGATGAGGATGAATATTTTTGGAAGATCAACATTCTAGAAATAGAAGGACACTGCGAGGTTCAAGGACCGCAGATTGAGAACCCTGATATAACCGCGCTGGTGAAAACAAAACAAGTGAACATTGGTATAGAGGCAGAACCCAAACTCGCGACGATTGGAGACTACTGGGACGATGTGACGGTGGACAAGGTTGCTAAATTTCTTCGCGAATACCAGGACTTATTCCTTACCAAGTTTATGGATCTGAAAGGAATAATCGGAGACCTAGGAGTGATGAAGATCACGTTAAATCCTGACGCGAAGCTAGTTAAGCAGAGGCCTTACCGCCTCAATCCGAAATACAAGGAGAAGGTCTGCTTAGAGCTAGACAAAATTCTAACGGTAGGCATCATTAAGCCTGTGAAGGAATCCGATTGGGTAAGCCCAATGGTGGTGCAAGAGAAGAAGTAGAAGGATGAAATAAGGATATGCGTGGATCTTAGAAAATTCAATGACACTTACATGCACGATCCTTTCCTAACTTCGTTCACTGATGAAGTGTTAGACAATGTAAGCGGCCAGGAAACATATTCCTTTACTAATGGATTCTATTGGTACCACCAAATCAAAATCGCGCTGAAGGATAGGAGCAAGACAATCTTCGGGATTGAGTGGGGTTGTTTTCAATACACTGTAATGTCATTTGGATTGAAGAATGTGCCTGAAATCTTTCGCGCATGGTTGTTGCGGCATTCAAGGAATTTATTCATAAGTTCCTGGAGGTATATTTTGATGACTGGACTGTATTTGGGATAGTTAAGTGCCACATAGTGATCTTGCGCTTGATGTTGGATACCTATCGAAGATACCAGATCGCGCTCAATCTCAAGAATTTTATATTTTGCGTTCATTTTGGGAACCTATTGGGGCATGTGGTTTGCAGACAAGGACTGAAGGTAGACCCCAGGAAGATCACAGTGATACTAAACTTGGAAGCACTGAGGAGTGTGAAATAGTTTCTCGCTACTCTGGTACATACGAGATATTACAGAAAGTTTATCAAAATTTATGCCCAAATCACCACGCTAATGGAAAAATCGTTAAGAAGGATGTCACGTTCAGCTAGAACGATGACTGTAAGAAAAGCTTGGATATATTGAAAGAAAATATAGCTATCGCACCGATTCTAGTCTTCTCGAACTGGAAGAAAGAGTTTCATGTACATGTTGACGTGTCATGTATAGCGCTGGGGGTAGTACTAACACAGGATGGCGGAGAAGGCTTGGACCATCCTATCGCGTTTGCAAGTTGCATATTATCCAAAGCAGAGAAGAACTATTCTACCACTAAATTCGAGGGGCTAGCTATGGTGTATGCGCTCCAGAAGTATCGGCACTACTTGCTAGGAGGCCATTTTAGAATGTATACAGATCACTCCACACTGAATTACCTGGTCTATAAGCCTGTGTTGGGGGGGGGGGGGGGAATCTGTAGATGGCTCTTATTGTTCCAAGAGTACGATTTTGAAGTTGTTGTGAAGCCTAGACGATTGAACGCGAGACCAAACCATCTATCACGCATCGAAACAAGGGAGGAACCTACTAACTTGGAAGAAGGATTGCTTGATGCGTAGCTATTTGCAGTGCGTGTCGCGGATGGTGATTTCGAGGATATAAAACACTTCCTAACAATAGGAACTGCACCAGAAGGATACTCTATCCAACAAAAGAAGGAATTAGTGGTGCGCACGGCCGATTTCTCTATCATTGTTGGGCATCTATATAAGATGGGGATTGATGAGATATTGCGATGATATGTACCTGAATTTGAATGAAGCATCATCCTTGCGGACACTCATGGGGGCGTCGTGGTATGACACTATGCAGGGAGAGCAACTGCACAAAAAATTCTATGTGCAGGGTTGTGGTGGCCAACCCTTCATCAGGATTCAACAGCATATTGTGAGGCATGTGATGTGTGTCAACGAACAGGCAGGCCATCACGGAGGGATGAAATTCCTTTGAATCCACAAATGATGTTGCAACCCTTCAAGAAGTAGGCAATAGATTTTGTAGGACCCATTCAACCACAAGGAAAGACATTAGCAAGGTACATTATCACTGCGACGGAATATTTGACTCATTGGACAGAAGTGCAATCAGTGAAGGATTGCATTGGCACAACAACCGAAAAGTTATTATTTGAGCATGTACTGACACAATTTTGATGCCTAAGGATCTTGATGAGTGATCATGGTACGCGCTTCCTAAATGAGATGATCAGTGCACTAATGAAGGAATTTTAGGTATATCACCAGAAAATCACACCTTATCACCCGCAGGCTAATGGGATAGTGGAGGCGTTCAACAATGTGATTGAAAATGCACTGACCAAGGTTTGCAATGCTCAGCGAAGTGATTGGGACCTACGCATACCTGCAGTATTGTGGGCTTATCGAACAACATGCAAGAAGTTGATGGGACAATCCCCTTTTAGGCTTGTCTATGGTGTGGAAGTCGTAATGCCTATGGAATTCACCATGCCTAGTCTTCGCATAGTAGCGCTCACAGGTATGACAGATTGAGGAGACCTAGAAGAGAGGCTCGCGCAACTAGATGAGCTTGAAGAAGAAATATTTTTGGCTGGATTTCACCAGTAGGTCCAAAAGAAGCGTGAAAAGGCATGGCATGATCAACACATCAAGCTGTGCACATTTAAGGTAAATGATATGGTTTTTTTGTATGGTAGTAAGTTTGATAAATTCCCTGAAAAATTCAGGATGTAGTAGTTAGGGCCTTATGTTATTAAGGAGGTTATCGACAAAGGAGGGGTACAGCTGGTCAAGTTAAATGGAGAACCCTTCCCAGGAAAGGTGAATGGCAGTTGCTTGAAGCCATACACCAGTAGTCTATCCAGATGACTAAATGAAAGTAGCACAGTCTTAGTGCTCCAAGCAGTAGAAATAAGGTACGGAACTATAAACTACACTACCCAGGTAGGGGAATTGCGTGATTAGAAAATGGTGTGAAGCAAGGACGTGTCACTGAGTCCACGACAGTGTGGAGGGAGTTGCACTACCAAGGGAGAAATCACACAGGTTGGCTAGAAAGTGACCGTTAAGGTCACTGTTCATGAAAATATGGCAAAGTGAGACCAAATGGAGCGGGCAGCCATCATTTAAGATGAAATTTCTAGATCTTGATGGAAATGAACATCAGGGTGGCTATTAGTCACAAGTCGTGATTGTCACCCTTGGTATATGCTAACCTGCATAGTTATGCCAAATTAAAAGAAAACTTCCATCGAATCTCAATCAAGGCACAGAAGGACCCTGCACAAAAGTGGTATGATTTGTCATACCTGACCACAAACAATGCCATCAATGCGGTGTTAGATAAATGGCTGGCAGAGTGGCGCACCTCCACGGACTTGGTGGTGGGTGGAAGCAAGTCCGCCACACAAAATAAGAAGGATGAGGCCAAGCTCAAGATGTCATAGCTAGTCGAGAAGAGGAAGAAGGAGGTCACTAAGAAGGGCAAGGCATAGCAGACAGGAAAGGAAAAAAAACAAGAGGCATAGAACGGGGCCCTGACAAAGGCGCACAGTTGCCTTCACCTGCAACTGAAGAATAGGACATAGAGCAGCATGGCACGGACCCTCAGGAGACATCTAGCTGTATCAAACGCCTAAGAGAGCCAGAAAAGGGAGGGTCTAGAAAGAAGTCCAAGGCAACCAAGACCTCGCTGGACCCCATCACACTAACAGAGGGAGACCTATACAACATCAGTGACATAGTCAGAGATGTCACCTCGGAGGCCCTGCAGTATTTTGAAAAGCAGCAACAGATCGTCTTAGGGGCCATCCAGAGGAGACTGTAGGAGTTGCAGGCCCACATGTGGTAAGTTGGTGCAGTGTCTTCCAGCTCGGCTATTAGCACATCAGAGGTTGCCGATATGTTGTGCACAAAGACCTCTAGTGCAATGTGCAGCCGGATGGAGTACTGACAATAGAGAATGAGGCTGACAGGACCACTATCAGCACTTGGAAGGGAGTATGATTGAACCCTGCAATGCTCCCACGTGAAGCACTCCACTCCTTGCAGGATGGAGTAATTGAAGAGCTGAGGGCTCGTGAGCACTGCGCCCTCCAAGTGATTAACGAGAAGAGAATAAACAATGAGCATATGGCCTTACAGAGGAATGCTTCCATCGTCGTCGATGTTGAGGCGACTAGCAAGTGACAAAATATCATATGGGTCATGGAGGAGGCTTGCAAAATGGTCCCGAAATTAGTCATTCCAAAGGAGGAGCTAGTTGAGGTCCGCATCCGTAAATTGGCCACAGGGGTACGTGACACTCGGACAGAGATGGCACGAGTTTAGTTGGAGTTGAAATTTTATATTACAGAGGTCCAATTAAGGGCTCAACCTTCAACACCACTAGAGGTCAAGGAACAACGGGTGGTTGCTGTCATAGAAGTAGTAGCAGCAGTGGAGAGTGCAGTAGAAGACTACACACAATTGTTTGAATAGTCATTTGAGGTCCTGACCGGCTTGGAAGAGGACCCAGTCATCTAGAGGCTCAAGACGAAAGCACGTGAACTCCAACAACGTTATGACGAAGTTAAGGGCACAGCGCAAACTGTCGTGCTTAAACAGAGCTTAGCCAAGTTGCAGGAAGCCAAGCAGTTGAAGGAACAGGTGGACGCAGCGCTACACAAGGAAGTAGTGTTGAAGGTGCGACTAAAGCCCTGGTTGGAGGAAGCTTATGCAGTTACAGGAAACATTGAAGGCAAGCTTGTGACTTTGCAAGCGACGCAACAATAGCTTCAGGCCGACAATGCAGCGGCAGTAACTAAGAAGACAATTGAAGATGTGAAGCAGGCAGAAACTCAGTGCACGACCGAAGTTGCAGTCATTAGGGTTGAGCTAGACGAGCTTCGTGCAAAGATATCCATGCCTGCCAAGTGACTTGAGGGTGAGTCATGATGTTTGTGTTGGGGACCTGTCAAGAGCAGGATCCCCCAAGGGCATTTTTGGGGCTAAAATCCCATGTTTTAGTCAAGTTTTGTAATATTATTGTAAAGACTCCACATTTTGTGGTCGGGGAGCGCGAAGATATTAGGTGTCACAAAGGTTAGTTTACCCTTAGTTTTGTAAAGTAAAGTTGGATGTAAGAGATCTACCCATGGTCTGCAGACCATGGGATTGTATAAAAAGAGCTAAGCTCTAAGTAGTTAAAGGCATCAATCGATCAATGGGACGAGGAAGAGATTCATAGCTTTAGAGCAAGGAGTCTAAGTCTTGGGTTGTAGCATAGGTAGAGGCTCTATAGCTGAGTGCGCAAAGGCCTAGGGTAGAAGTCCACAGCTGAGTGCGTGGACCCCTGCAGTTGTGTGTGAAGGGTTAACAGAGTCTGTAACACTTGGAAGATATTAATAAAAGGAGTTATTCTGAACTTTCTGTGTATTTTTTTTGTTAATGGGTTTGGATATGTTTTCTATGAATTTCCATTATTATGCTTATATGATGTGCGACTGAATGTAATTACATTGAATAATTGAATGCAATCATGAATATCTACTTACGTGATGATAACTTTAAGTATTTGGCAAGATAAGCAAATCACTTAGGATAATTGAGTAATTTTCATAGCACGCTGCTATAGTAGCACGAAAGTACCTAAGCTATAGGTTAGAGCTGTGCAAAGGTCGATCATGTACTTTCGCGAAGGTAGAAAAATCTGGAATAGAGGGTTTTTCTTACAAGCACTAAAGCGAGATCACCTGTGTGAAGGCAGCGATAGAAGAGATCAAACGAAATCACAACCATCTCAAGGGTGCAGAAACTTGCTTCCAGCATCCCCCCATACTACTACGGGTAAGACTTCGTTCCACGCTCTGCATGCTGATGTGGAAAGTGTTGGCATTATGAGACAAGTGTTGTCCTTGATGGCAAATCACACAGATGACAGATCATAGTACAGCAGGTCAACAGCAAGGATTTGATGATCAGACTACAAGAATGAAGAGAAAATACATATACGCAGGTTCATCGTGACAGAGCCACGTATACACACAGGTTAGTCATTGAAAAGACACATATGTGTATACACGCACTTTCACGCAAGGAAAAGTGCGTACATGTCGGAGAACTTATGTTTGGTCCATGGTATTTAGTCCTTGGCATTTGAACCTATGGTTTTGGACCATGGTATTGAGAAAGGCCTAAGAGTATAAAAGGAGAAGAAGATCATTAGGCAAGTGGATGGAGAAAGTATTGAATATCTAATGAAGTATGAGATCCAGTATGCAGGATATGGGTTTATGATGCATTACTTGATCTGAGCTAAGGAGGGATCTCATCAGTTGATGGAGAACAAGATCTAAGCATAGACAGGGATCAAATGGTTTGAAATGAACTATCTCTATATGGTTGATTATGCTTATTCTAGATCTGTATTCTGACGCATGTAATGTTCTGAACTGGGTATAATTTAAGTTTGAAATAGCTGCAAGTCATGATTGAATATTTATAGATCTGTACGCAGGTTGGCTTTGGTGAAAGCGCGTATGTACGTGGGTTTGATTCATCGTAGTAGTGTATACATAATGAAGTATGATGTTTGAAGTTGCAGTTGGGTCTGATTGTTATTGCAGAGTTTTGTTGTCTGCTCTGTGTTCTGGTGACTGTGTTGTTGACAAGGTTTCAGTGTTTCAGTGATTCAGAAATTGATGATGCTAGTATTGATTGTTTTGTGCTTCAATGATATTGATGGGTCCAGTATGAAAATTGGATGAAACGTGGCCTTCAGATTATTGTGTTGTGCTTCAAGAGTATCCAGTCTAAAAATGTATGAAACGTGGTACCTGGAGGAAGAAAGAGAAGGTGGTAGCCTTCTGTAGGTTGGCACCTACGTACTAGTACATCAGCTAGTACAAGAGCAAAGGGGGTGGTAGCTCCCTTCCAGTACCAGCTGGAGAACGAGTAAAGGTTGGAGCATTTCAGTAGGCCGGCACCTACGTACTAGTAAATGGATCGGCTAGTACAAGAGCTAAGGGGGTTGTAGCTCCCTTCTAGGAGAGTCTGGAGAACGAGAGAAGGTTGTAGCCTTCTGCAGGTAGAAGCCTGAGTACTGGTATAAGGCTGCACCAGTACAAAAATATTGTAAAATGAAGTTTCTTATTAAAAGAAGATAGAGACGACTTGCAGCAGGTGGTTTTCACCCACATTGGGTTTCCACCTTATATCATGGTGTTCATGTGTGCTTCTTGTGTGTGATGATCTGTTCTGTTTTACTGCACCTGCTTACTATACATATGGTTAATAAAGTTCTGATGCACTAACTAAAGATCAACATTTAATGGATTAACTGAATCATAAGTATTCTGGATATACACTAGTTGCATTAGACACAGTTGCGTATACACGCGGGTTCCCTTAATTGAAGTAGCATATATGTATCTAAGTATGGAGATGAAATTTTTTTATTGATTTGATAATACTGATTCACCCCCCCCCCCTCAGTATTATTTCCAACAATTGGTATCAGAGCAGGTCCTTTGGTAGAAGATTGATCGCTTGAAGGAGATCTGTGGAACAATGGGAAAGAAGCTTAAGAAGAAAGCACCTAAGAAGAAGAAGACATCTCAGAAAGTCTATGACAGTGGGAGCATCGATTGGGGATTATGTGGAAGAAGCACTTCAGGTTCAGAATCACTTCAGAATGAAGATGAACAAGATCTATCAGGTATGAATTTGTTATCCTCTAGTATCCATCCATGTGAAGATGATGAAAGTGATAGCGAAGCAACTGAATTTGCTCTTATGGGTGAGCAAGAAAGATATCAAATAGAGGCATTATTTAGAAGGCTTACAGACAAAATTAGAGAACAACAAGATCTATTGAACAAAAGGGAATGTGCTTTCAAAGAAGAAGTTACCAAACTAAAAGCTTAACTAGAGGAAGGAAACAAGGTAAGGAAGTTACTCAAGGACAAGGAAAATCAATGTCAAAAGTTGCAGGATGAAGTGACATCATTAAGAAATGAAGAAAATGAAAGAAGAACAACTATCAAGAAACTCAGAGATAGATCCAGTTACTATGAAAGGCTTGAAGCTACGATCCTCTCGCTAAAGGAAGATCTTGAAGAATCAAAGAATAAAAATAAAGAACTACTCCAAGCTCTTGAAAAACAAGAAAACGTAGTTCTTGAACTAAGACATCAGTTGGAAGAAGAAAGAAAAGTTGAAGAAAACATGAAGAAGCAGCATCTTGAAAGGGAAGAGCAACTTCAGGTTGAGGTAAATATTCTAAATGATAAATTAGAAGAAAAGGATAAGTTCTTACGATTTCAAGATAGTACTAAGATCTTGGATTATATTCTTAGTAGTCAAAGGTCTCCTACTATCAAAACTGGTCTTGGTTTTCATGAATCTATTGAAGGTGAATCTAGTTCAGGAAATAAGACAAGGAACTCTAATGCAAAATCTGAAATTGTCAACAAGGAGATGAAAGGTCGACCCCATCAACAACCAAGGAAAGAAATTCTTCAAAGAAAATATTTTACTCCTCCAATGAATAATGTTGAATGTTATGTATGTCATAATCTTGGACATGTTGCAGCCAGATGCAGAAGAAGAATGGTTCAAGACCATCACACAGAAAGATCATCACGGTCTAGGTACTTTAAGGGATATTGTTTCTCTTGCAATATGTTTGGTCACAAAACTGTTGATTGCTACAGAAGGAATATGAAATAGGTAAGATGTTATGCCTGCAACAAGCTTGGACATATAGCAAAGGAATGTAGGAACAAAGTACGGGCACCATAACAAAAGGAGAAAACATCATCACGCTTGAAGATATGGAAAAAGAAGGAAGTTCCGTCAGAAAGATGTGGCACCGCATAGACACAACACAACATAGACATCACAGACTCAGGGGGAGCTAAAAGTGCAAAACTTCAGTGTCCTAAATCTCATACGCAAGTTTCATAAAGGGAAGTCGCGTATATACGCGAGTTAGACACTAAAAAGTCGCGTATATGTCAATATGAGGAAAAGCAGTGGGGACAGGCTCAGAAAAAGGGTCTGATATGATTCAGTCGATTATTTTCTCTATTGGTTAATAGTTACAGTCTGCTGAGGATGTGTGGAAATGTATTGATACTTGTAAGATGTTTAGAAGTGTTTTGATCCTAACTTGATGCTTATTGCTGATATATGCATGATCAGATCTAACAATAAACATATGGCACAGGCTGAGGGGGAGCATATGCCTTTAATAATGCATTGTTGTCATTATGGTTAATAGTCCTTGGTGATGATGCTTATATGGCTAAATGATATATCTTGCTATGATGTGGTTATGAGTTGTCCATGATAAAATCTCATATGATTCTTGGGGTTACATAGTTGATGTTAAGATCATATTTGTGGATTTATTCTTAAATGGTGCATATATGATGCTCCTGTTAGCTACCTATACCAATAGGTTTCATATTTCATGATTGGCAAAGAAAGTTCCAAATATGCTCTGCTTTGGTGATACAAAGATCCCATATTTCCAAAAGGAGACAATGTGTGTATATAGCTTCATGTTGATTAAGTTTTTGATGGATGGTCCAAAAGCCTAATCTCGATCATGCCATGTTTCAATTTTTCTGTTGTAGAATAGAGAAAGAAGTCTGTCCAAACTGTTTAATCTTGGCAGACCAGTAGCTTAGGTAGAGAATTGAGGTTCCCAACTGCTTAATCTGGGACCTTGGAAGCAATAAGGGTAGCCTTGGATAGAAAATCAAAAGGAAAAAGCCAAAGAAAATAAAAGGCACATAAGGTTCTGCAAGTCTAAGTGCACCCTCCATGAAGAAACAAAAAATGCTAGGCAAGTAGATGGGTAGGCAGATGGGGTTGCAGAAATGTCATTCCTTACAATTGAATGTGTGCTAACCTATTCACAAAGGAAAATCAATGGATTGAGAAGGTCTTCTTCTCCATCATGTTGCAGCAAAGCAAAGGAGCATGTCTAACTTCACATTTTCCCCTTTCACATTCATTACTAACATCCCTTCATCAAGTGAGATTCATGGAAGAATTTGAGGTTTTATGGTGGTTCTTATTCCTTTAAAAGCCACATTTCTTGTCTAAAAATCTTTTCATTTTGATCTACTCCCTAAGCTAAGTTATCTTCACATAAACTTAGTGATTTCACTCCTCATTAACCTTTTCCATCCATATTAACCCCTAACTTCTATTATCTAAATCCCCTATGTTACCCTTTCCATACTATTATAACACTATGGTGTATAAACCCCAAGCATTGTATAAATATCCCTCCCCTTGGCATTATAGCTATATGTTCACTGTTAGGGATTAAATTGACATCTGGTCAGTTTGAGAACCCTAAGCCTTACCCCTCTTTCCCCTTCAGAAGTCATTTAACCCATTGAACCCTTCATTTGTTAAAAAAACCTTGTAAAAACCCTGTTTTCACCCTTAACCCGCTTAATTGCAAAATACACATGAAAACCCACTTCTTCCGATTTATCCAAAGTCTGGGCGCTATGCGCGATTTTATAAAAAACATTGAAAAAACCACGCAAACGCGCCAATGTTCTAAGGTTCCCGCCGGGCGCATTTACCAAAGAAAATGTTATTTTAATCCCCGCCCGTACCCGTATCCACCTGGCAGCTCAATGATCCGTCAACCGTCGGATCGGGCCCTTTTCATCCGACGGCCCACATGAATATCGGAGCAGCTCCGACGTCCGAAGAATAGCTTCCGATATTTGTCAGAGGGTGACGTCAGGCCTCTGCCACGCGTCACCCCCACATCGTATCGAAGCCCCCTCTGACAATTCCACCTCCGTATAATAAGCGGTGCGATATGATACCGCTTACTGTTTCCAGTTTCCGCCAACTCGCCCTGCCAACGTCGCTACCACGTCACTGCTACGTCATCGCCGTGTCAGCGCCCCCGTTAGCCATTTGCTCCACCTGTCCGCCACATCACCGTACCCATGGACCGCTTGCAGGCCGCCACGTCACCCGATGACGTCATGCTGACGTCATCCGACCTTGACCCCACCTGATGACGTCATGCTGACGTCATCCAAAAAAAAGCGCCAATGTTCCAAAAAATCCATATTTTGGCCAAAAAGCCGTGTTTTTTGCACTTTTCGCAAAAACAACTGTTGTTTCCTCTGCATGTAATTTATGTCCAAACTGTCGCCAACCTGCTGAATTCGACCTGGATACCATTGGCGCGCCGAATCCACCTGCATTGTCACCATTGCCAAGCAAATTTACCAGGTATTTATCAAATTCACCTCCCCTGTGCTCAGTTGTATCCAGAATTGTCTAAAACAAAGTTTAAAAGAGTGAAAAACACATAATTTACTGGAAAATCCCCTGTACCTAGTCTCCATTTGCAACTGTAAGGTCGAAATTCACCTTCTAAGCCTCGTTTACCCGAGTTTTCATAGAACCTGCATTCTGTTCGCGCAATTGTGAACGGGAAGTCCAAACTGCACCAATTTGCTGTGAAAAAGAGTTTAAGGCCAAGCATTTGTCTCATCAAAGCTTTGAGCAGTATTTCAATTGCTGCAATTGACCATTCTATCATCTGTTCCTCAGTAATTCACCTTCCTTTTTCAAAGAATACTCTTTTGTATTGCTCTGCACAGTGACACCAGATTATACAGCAGAATCCTAAACTAACTATGGATACTCCAGTAGCACCTGTAGCCTTGAATGTTGCCCCTTTAAATGCCCCTCAGAGACAATTGGATTGGAAGCCATTAGCAGACCTGGATTATCAGATATCAGAAGAAATGCTAATGCACAGCAAGTTCCACATTCACTTGCTGAATGAGTTGAAAATCAAACATGAGGCTAGAACAGATGTATTGGGCATTTGGGATTCTTTCCTCCCTCTATTCAAACTCCCTCAGGTCAACCAGTTTCCTGACCTAATCCACCTATGTGATGAATCCTACGACGCCACTCAGAGGGCTGTGATTGACCCTTCAGGCTCAGTTGTTTTCTATGTCACCCCTGAAGCCATCAGAGAGATGCTCCATTTCAAAACTGAGAAGAAATTAGTCCCTTTATCACTGGCTGATCTGATAAAGCAAGGATCCAAATTGACAGATGCCCAGATCACCAAACTAAATCAGTTGTACATAGGGTCTGACACCGTGAAGTACCCTCCCATTTCTCATGTTTACCTCAACCAATTGGGCAGGGACCTGGTAGATATGATCAGCCCCATTCTGGGCTATAATTCTATTGAGTTTGTTGATGAGACTGTGCTGGTGATGATGCTCATGTTTTCCCCTGGCAAGTCTCCAATCTGCTATGACTATGCCACCTACATATCTGACAAAATACATGAGCAATTAATGAACTTGGCAAGAGAAAGGGTGTTCAGATACACCTCTTACATCTACCACTTGATTTTGTATTATCAACATGAGAAGTTCCACTTTGCTATGAAGAGAGTGGATGCACAAGGAAATCCAAGGTCAGTGGTGTATTGGTCCTCTGCCTTCCACTGCAGATCTGACTCTCCATATACTTACTGTGAGTTCATAGATCTCTTCATCCACCCAGCCATGTCTCTGATGATGAGCTCACCTCCTCCAAGACTAACTGATGAGATGCAGAGGATTCTTCAGCTGTCCAAGGCATACAACATCGGGGATTGGTACTATTACCAACACCACACAGTCATCAGAATATATGGGTGTGAGCTGCCCCCATACAGATTGCCCAGATATGTGCCTATGAGATTATTTGCTCTTGAATATTTCAGGCAGTTTGGGAATGCTGATGTGCTACATTTTTCAGGCAAAGGCAAGAAAGCACAGCTCAAGATGAGAAACCAATTAGGCCACTTCATCTACAACAAAAGGGAGGAAGGTTGGCAAGAAGCCGACAGCATGTTAGGATCCCTTGGCCTACAGACCAGTTTCCTTTGGAAACCTTATGACCCCAATCACTTCATAACTTTAAGAAGGGTCAAATATAGGCTGTCCGGATATGACCATGTAAGGTTGCCTCACATAGAAAAGTATGCAAATCAAACTAAGTGGAGGAGAGGAACCTTAGAGGAGGCTGCTACACAAGAAGAATTAAATCAAAGAGCAGTTAGAAATATCCAAAAGATGGCTGACTTGGAGCTTTGTGCACAGGTGTTTGCTCTTCCAGGCACTCAAGTGGGAGCAGCTGCATCTTCCTCCACAGCAAATCAGCAAACAGCCAAAGCTACTGAGCAAACCTCTACCAAAGGCAAGGAAAAGGAAATGGAACCAGAAAAGCCACCTCATGAAGAGGTGCACCATGAAGAAATGCAGCAACAACAACAGGTACAGCAGCAACAAGAGGAGCAGCAAGAAAAGGAGAAATCGGGGCAGCAAGAAAATATATCACAGGCCCCAATTTCCACTGAGCAGCAGCCCCAACAAATTGTGCCTCCTAGGCACGAGACAACAGTGGAGGCCTCAGTCCTCCAAACCCCACAAAAAGAAGACATAAGCAGGAAGAGGGACAGAGAGACTCCCCTCACAACATCAACAACTCATGGGGAGAAAAGACGTAGAATGAATCCCTTCTCAGAGGAAGAAATGCCTATAGGGCAATCTTTGGGCATGGGCCCACCTAGTATGGAGGCATCTGCAAGTTCCTTCCAGCAGGAACAAGAGAGAACAGTGGGAGGAGAAGTCAGCTCCTCGAGCCAGCAAAGAGGAGCTGAGGTGGGCATCAAGCAGTAATTCATTGACATAAAGAAGAGGAATGAGCCCATAAGAGTACAACTATACAACCATCTGTTGAAAATGGCCCCCACTAACCAGCAAAGACTAATGTCTGCATTTGATGTCCAGGAGGGCAAGATGATCATGAGCCATTTTATGCCAGCAGTGTTGTAGCCGCAGTCAGCAGCAGATTACATAAGGACCAACCTTGAGGTCCTTGCCAAGGACATCCACCCAATGGACAAAATCGAATTGCATAAGCAAACGGGTGAGATGGTGTATGCCTCCTTGGCAGATAAGACATTGGATAACTACATGCTAGAAAATAGCCTAAATAATACAGCTGCCCAGCTTGAGTTGGAGAGAGCATCCTCTCAAGCAAAGGACAACATAATTAAAGCTTTGGAGGAGATAATCATAGAACTTGGGCATGATCCCAAGGACATCAAGGCTGTGCAGGCATTGTTTAAATTGAGAGATGCGGATATGGCAGCATTAAGAAAAATGGTGAAAGTCCCAGCAACCATTCACCCACAAACGGAAGAAGTTGCCCAGCTAAGACATGACCAAGATGCATCAGCTATGCTGGTGTCCCTATACAAACAGCTGATCCAAACACAAGAAAAATTGGGAGAATCAGAGGCTGCACAGGCTGCATTGCAAGCAGCATTAGAGCAAAAGGAAGGAGGTCAAACATCTCAGCCTCCTCCAGAAATAATTAACCTTGAGGAAGCTCCTCCAACTACTGCTCCCCTAACTCAACAAACAGAATAGGTAGCACCTTCTACATCAGCAACTGCACCAACAACAGAGCAGGCTCCAAGCCTGGACATGCAAAAGCTGAGAAATGAGATTCAGGCCCTGGAAGCCCAAATGACAGAACTAAATGAGGCTAGGGAGAATTTAGCCAAGGTAAATGAAAGATATGATAAATCCAAGCAGACTGTAGTAGAAAAGGGAAGGGAAATAAAGGCCCTTAAGGATAAGATAAAGGAGCTGGAGAAGGAGCTCACACTTGACAAAGTGACAGCTGAGCTCAAGACAGTCTTATGGGCCAACATTGGCCAATCCATAACTGATCAATGGCAATACATTGAGACAATTCATGAGCAAATAGAGCTCATAGGAAAAGCACAGAGGGAAATCCAGAGATCAAGGGCATCTCTAGGCAATATGCCTGAAGTCGCCAACAGAATGATCAATGTGCTTAATAACAGAACAAGTGCTCAGCTGGCGACAATGGGAATCACAAGCAGAACTGAGACCATCCAGCTGATAAAGAGGGTCCTTACACTGAGAAGCCTGGTACAAACGCTGGAAAGAAGAAGCCAGGACATGCAGACAGAGGTGAATAAGTTCATGGACAAGTTCACAGCACTACAGGGCAAAGGTCTTCCTAGCTTACTGAACAGCGTAGGGAGACTACTTTCACATGAGCATTATGCCAAGAGGGTCAATACATTCGCTACTAATCAGATCACTGAAAGGCCCAGTACCTCAGAAGAAACAGGACCAGCAACAGGACAAAGTCTCTTCAACAGGGTAGAGAATTTATTCTTTATAATGAATGAAATTAAACATCTGTTTGAAGTGCCTCCAAACTTCTACAAATACACAGAGGCAGATGAGACTTTGGAGGCAATTCTTAGACATCAATTTCCCACACAGGAATGGTGGACTAAGGCAATACAGATGATATTATAGACAAGAAGCCATTCACTAAGTTTTTTCATCAAAAAATACAAGTTAGCATGCACAGGAAAATTTTGATAAAGTCAGCATGCATGGAGAAGAATGGGCTGAGCCAACTCAGCAAAACTATTTCGGCCACCAAAGCAGCAGTGACAGCGACAGGTGACAGGGCCAAAAAACTACAGCACGACAGCCATAAAGGCACATTTTTCCAGAATTAAAGCAGAACGTTCAAACCGACTCAGTGGCCTCCAAAGGTCAAAATATCTTCTGACATACATAAAGAGCACTTATTCTGTATTCAATGATGTAATAACTTTCTTATCTACTATCTTGAAAAGTTGGTGAACGTATTCATTTCTAAAATGACTCAACGCTCCAGATATTTTGTATGACCGATTCTATATATTCCCCCCTTGCATAGTCTTGCAGGGGTTGTTGTTGATCTCTCTTCAAGAGTTTCTTATGCTGTAAATTTTCAGACTATTAATACAAAAGCTGATGGAATTTCCAAAGCTCTGCGTTATCTGAGTCGTTGTGGTGTTTTTCTGAATGTTACAGGATTCCTGCGTGTTTCATGGCACAATAAGTCCTCTTCAAACTCTCGTTATGTGTTTTTTTATCTTTTCATAGCTCAGTCATGCTTCTATGTTTCATAGTTAATAGCAAAGAAAAAGAATAGTTCCTGGATTTATTCACAGAATACCCTGAACTCAATCTATGCTATTATAAGTGTTTTCTTCAGTTATAGTCATAAAGTGTAATTCTCAATTGCTGCACTTTCAAACTATATGCTTTCACAGTGATTGTTGTTTCAGGAATTCAAGTTTTCTCCTGTGCAACATATCTCTTTCTCAAACCCAGCTTAGTGGAAAATTCTTAATTGCCTTTCACTAGTTGAACACACCTCATAATCAAAATTTCAGATTTGTTCCATGAGATATTTAAATGGCCCTGCAGTTTCAGCAACTCAACTCAATATTTCAGACAACCTGTAGCCACAGACTCCATTGCCCAATGGACTAATACTGCCTGAAAACTTGCACCTTAGATGCAGAAGACATCCCTCAACCAAAACATAAAACAAAACCCTGAACATTATAGCTAGCCTAAAATACTTTCAAAACAGAGACAAATCATAAAGAGAGAGCCCTCTCTGATTACAGTTTGGCTAGAAACTGTAATCCAAAGATTGGTTAGTGGTTACCCCGGCCGTATTCCCTTGGGAGTCAAAGGGAACAACCTGGGTGTTAACATCTCCCATGGTGATCTTCATAAGGATAAGGAGAAGTACAAAGCTTGAATACACAACTTCATTACTTGATGATGAGTCACTCATATGCTGCTATCGTCATATGCATAAAGATCATATAATACAATTATGATGCAGGATTCCTATAGTTCTTGGTGCTCATGTGGATGAGGATTGTTGAAGTTGATGATATAAATAAGACTTGACAAAAGCTCTTGAGCTCAAGATACATAGCACTGGATACATGAATGATTACTCAAAGTTCAATTGTTGGAGACATGATGATGATGAGTTCTTACCTATATGTTGATAGGTTGATACTTACATATGTTGATTAATGCATATATTCCCAAGTGATGATACATGGATGATCTTGTTGATAAGATGGCTATGGTGTTTTACACATATGATATAATTTGAATGATTTTATGATAATGAGTTGATATCTATATGCAGGCATACCTTATCATAGGAAATTTACAGGTTGCTAATCTGGAAATGGTTGTACGCGAGTTTCATAAGGAGTATCCGCGTATATATGCTTGTTTCCGTGGATACAGTCACATATATTTTAATTTTAAGGAAATCAGTGGGCCAAACTCAGAATGAGAAGAGTCTGATATGGGCCTGACAGAAACCATCTGGCACAGATGGAACAGGTACAGAGGGAGAACATGATTGCTGGTCTAGATGTTGTTGACAGATGCTTATGGAGCAGATCATACATTGTGTATGATAGGTTCTAATGACTATCATAGTCTTAACTAGATGTTTGGTCTCATATAAATTTCATATCAAGACTCATGATGTAATAATGTGTCTCTATCTATTGTAGTCATTTGATGAAATCTCTTCTAGTCACATGATGTAATTTGTAACCCTTTTATGCATAAAAAGGATGATGAAATACTTTAGTCATATCAAGGTCATGTAATGGCCTATGTTGGTTTCCCCACTATGCCTGGGATGAATGATGTTACACTCTTATGTTATCATGTGTATCTCCACTTGGTTGGGTAGATGAATCAATTTTGGTATATCCCCACTTGGTTGGGAGATGGATGTATGTATGAGTTTTTGGTGCTAGGAAGGTCACTTACGATGTATAGAGTCATGTTCTTGTATAACATCTTTTTGCAAACCTTGCTTACAGACAGGGGGAGCATGAACAGCAAAATTCAGCAAGAGCAGAGCCTTCAGCATGTACTCAGAGGGAGCATGGACAGATTGGTACACCTTGGCATATACAAAGGGGGAGCTCATTCAAAGATTTCAGCAAGTACTCAGGGGGAGTATGGACAACGGAATGTTTATCTAGGAAAGAGAATATCTTGGTTTTCCCTTTGCCCTTGATGTCAAAGGGGGAGAGTGATTTGGTGTTGTTGCCATCAAGTACAAAGGGGGAGATTGTTGGCATTATGATGCATGTGGCAACCCTCTCGTAGAAGAACAACTCACTTACATATAACTAGATGAATCTACAGAAGAGATATCAGATGTGACTGAATGCATGGGATTCTGGATAGCTCAAAGAAATTAGATGACAGTTCTCAATATGACAAGTTAGCTTTGCCATCAAGTCCAAAGGGGGAGATTGTTGGCATTAAGAGACAAGTGTTGTCCTTGATGGCAAATCACATAGATGACAGATCATAGTACATCAGGTCAGCAGCAAGGATTTGATGATCAGACTACAAGAATGAAGAGAAAATATATATATGCAAGTTCATCATGACAGAGCCGCGTATACACGCGAGTTAGTCGTTGAAAAGACACATATGCGTATACACACACTTTCAAGCAAGGAAAAGCACGTACATGTCGGAGAACTTATGTTTGGTCCATGGTATTTAGTCCTTGGTATTTGAACCTATGGTTTTGGACCATGGTATCTCGTCAGAAGTGTTGATCCCAAGTATTGGGTCCATGGTATTGTTTTGTTATGGTTTTGGACCATGGTATTGAGAAAGGCCTAAGACTATAAAAGGAGAAGAAGATCATTAGGCAAGTGGATGGAGAAAGTCTTGAATATCTAATGAAGTATGAGATCCAGTATGCAGGATATGGGTTTATGATGCATTGCTTGATCTGAGCTAAGGAGGGATCTCATCGGTTGATGGAGAACAAGATCTAAGCATAGATCGGGATCAAATGGTTTGAAATGAACTATCTCTATATGGTTGATTATGCTTATTCTAGATCTGTATTCTGATGCATGTAATGTTCTGAACTGGGTATAATTTAAGTTTTAAATAGCTACAAGTCATGATTGAATATTTATAGATCTGTACGCGGATTTGATTCATCATAGTAGCGTATACATAATGAAGTATGATGTTTGAAGTTGTAGTTGGGTCTGATTGTTATTGCAGAGTTCTGTTGTCTGCTCTGTGTTCTGGTAACTGTGTTGTTAACAGGGTTTCAGTGTTTCAGTGATTCAGAAATTGATGATGCTAGTATTGATTGTTTTGTGCTTCAATGATATTGATGGGTCCAATATGAAAATTGGATGAAACATGGCCTTTAGATTATTGTCTTGTGCTTCAAGAGTATCCAGTCTAAAAATGTATGAAATGTGGTTCCTGGAGGAAGAAAGAGAAGGTGGTAGCCTTCTGTAGGTTGGCACCTACGTACTAGTACATCAGCTAGTACAAGAGCAAAGGGGGTGGTAGCTCCCTTCTAGTACCACCTGGAGAATGAGTAAAGGTTGGAGAATTTCAGTAGGTCAACACCTACGTACTAGTAAATGGATCGGCTAGTACAAGAGCTAAGGGGGTTGTAGCTCCCTTCTAGGAGAGTCTGGAGAACGAGAGAAGGTTGTAGCCTTCTCCAAGTAGAAGCCTGAGTACTGGAATAAGGTTGCACCAGTACAAAAATATTGTAAAATGAAGTTTCTTATTAAAAGAAGATAGAGACGACTTGCAGCAGGCGGTTTTCACCCACATTGGGTTTCCACCTTATATCATGGTGTTCATGTGTGCTTCTTGTGTGTGATGATCTGTTCTGTTTTACTGCACCTGCTTATTGTACATATGGTTAATAAAGTCCTGATGCACTAACTAAAGATCAAAATTTAATGGATTAACTGAATCATAAGTATTCTGGATATAGGCTAGTTTTAGGCACAGTTGCGTATACATGCGGGTTCCCTTAATTGAAGTAGAGTATATGTATCTAAGTATGGAGATGAAAAAGTTTTATTGATTTGATAATACTGATTCACCCCCCCCCCCCCCCTCAGTATTATTTCCAACAGAAAGGGAAAGTAGTGTAGGGATTTTTTTTGGGTAATTAAACGTTGAACCTGGGTCAGGCCCCCTCAAGCCAACATATGGATTAAAGTCCAAATGACTGAATTTGAATTTCTCTATTTCCTTTCCTTCAGTGTCTGCAACCTTCAAATTCTTGATCTCTTACAATCCAATTTTAAAAGGAAGAATGGGCCAAGGTGCCTTCTTATTCCTATGCAAAACTCTTGATAACCCTATTGTTGGGCGCGGTATCCGCCAAGGGTAGTTTTGGGGCTAAAAGCCCATATTTTGGTCAAATTTTGTAATGCAAGTGTAAAGACTCCACATTTTGTGGTCACAGAGCATGTAGATGTTAAAGAGTCATAGGGTTGTTCACCCTTATTTTGGAAATGTAATGTCAGTTATAAACGATCTAGGACCATCGGATTGTATAAAGAGAGCTAAGCTCTGAGTAGTTAAGGAATGAATCAATGAATAAAGCAAAGACGATATGATGTATGAGAGATAACTCTAAATTAGAAGTCTAAGTTTGGGTTGTAGTGTAGGTAGAGGCTTTGCAGCTAAGTGCGCAAAAGCCTAGAAGTCCGCAGCTGAGTGTGCGGACCCCAGCAGCTGAGTGCACAAGGCAGGTCGAGTCTATAATCATTCGGAATTATCAATAAAGAGAAGTATTCTGCAATTTCTGCATCTTTATCTCCTATTTATCTCCTATGTATGTAAATGTATTGGTTAAGTGAACGCAAGTAAGAACATCTGTTTACGTGAAGTTAACTAATATTGGTTAATAAGATAAGTAATACAATTAGCCTAGTTTGGGAGATATCGCAGTTCACTTCCCTAGCAGCATTAAAGTACTTCAGCCCCTAGTTAGGGCTGCGTGGAAGCCAATTGTACCCTTTTTTGAAGGTAGTGAAGGGTGGAACAGAGAGCTAAGGAACCTGCGCATAGACAGTTATAGCTAGGATAAACCAACATCACAACCATCTCAAGGGTGTGGAAACTTAGTTCCAACATCCCCCCATACTGCTTCGAGTGAGACCACAGTCCGCGCCTTGCGAGCTGCTGCCGAAAGGGCCAGTAGTGTAGGGATTTGTTACCTGGGTTAGGCCCCCTCAAGATAATAAATGGTTATGTTTTCAAGACTAGAATCTACATAAGAGATGTGTGATGTCATATCACTGGAATCTAAATAAGAAAGAAATCAAAGGCTAGTTGGACAGAAGGATTCACGAGTTCGCGGCACAAGAAAACAAAAACCTGTGACTGTCAAAAGAATAGTGGTTGGACAGATACCTGTATACGGAAATCCATGAAATCTTTTTCACCTAGTTTCCTACTAAGCTATACAAGTGGATTACAAAGCTAGCAGATATCCAAGGAAGGTGGAAACTTAATGGTCCTATTGTTTGGACCCTAGAGCTAGTGCGAAGGTTGGAAGCATCGAAGGATAAGATTGCGCACACTGTCGATCATTGGCTCAATTGCATCATAGGAGAATTTGCTACTGAATTCGTGGTTGACACCTCAGTCAGCTATAGCGAGGCAGAGCAATGCTTTTTCAAAGGACCGTGAGGTAAGAACGTTAAATCTTTGAATACTTGGATTAAAATGGTGTTGTTTGGAAAATGGGTTATGGAGCTATCTTGATGTTTGGGACTACACAAAGTAGAAAAAGTTATAGAAACGAAGGAAATAAGGGTCCGTAGTATAACCCCTTGATTTCACCTCCACAAAGAGATGAAGAAGGAATAATGAAGGTTTCTCCACCAAGTGATATTTAGTTGATAAGACAAGGATTCCCCCAAATACCACCTCTACCCACACCACCTCCATCTTCATCACCATCACCTCCAACTTCACCTATACCACCTCCACCTTCATCGCGATTCAGTGTGGAAAACACAGTGAAGTTGCCTATGTTCAAAGGCTTCGGAAATTAGGACCCAGACCGATTCTGGTTCGTTGTAAGGGCTGCATGGGAAGCTCAAGCTGTTACAGATGATCATATAAAGAAAATGAAACTGGTTAGTGCTCTGCAAGATTGTGTGATAACCTGGCACATTAAGTACTCCAATGATAACCCAAATGCTAGAGTAGCCGACATCCAAGCGACACTGAATAGGGAGTTTAACAGGCCTAAATCTGAAGCACAGTCGATTATGGGATTCAAAGAGATCGCAATTTGACCAGGCGAGACACCTTGGGAATTGGATCAAAGATTGAAGTGTCAAATCTGCAAAGCCAATATGAATTTGACATATGGACAGCATCACGAGTGGTTTGTGGCTTCACTACTACCCCACTTAAGGAGCGCACAGCAGAAGATAACAACTCAGGCAG